>JALBWW010000010.1:2860418-3470418 GCA_023212625.1 Styphnolobium japonicum
TGTTTTTTTAGGTGAACATAGCTTATGTGTATTCTTTTTTCTCTTTTTTGTTTTTGTTATTTTCTTCATTAGTTTTTTCTCTATTGTTACATATTTTCCAATAATAATATGTGATCTTATTTGAATCTTTGTAACGCTAATGCATTTCTTTATCATTGATTATTGTTTATTTTGATTTAATAATAAACACTGACTTGTCCTTTTAAGTGAATATTAAAACTTATTAAGCAATTTAATTTTTTTCTTTTTAAATTAAAATTATTCAACCCACAAATATTTTTTAAAAAATTACATAACTTTGAATTGTCCATTGCACTTTGAGAATACATAGTCACTCAGGGAAAACCAAAATTGTAAATATTTTCATTAAATTGTTATCTTTATTTTCTTATTAGTTTGTAGATATTTTATTTCAGCGTTTGATAATTTTTTCAACTTGTAAATATTTTACTCTTATCAAACCTATAAGTATTGTAATTTAATTTTAATCTTTATTTCTCTCCAAACTTGTAAATTTTGATAATTTAATCTTTGATCTTAACTTTTTAGTGTCTCTTTATTTGTAAATGTTTAAATTCATTTTTATTTATATTTTCTCTCTTGTAAATATTTTAATATTTATTGTGATTTAATTTTTGATTTACTTGTTTTCTTATTAATGTGATTGCTTATTTGTTTTATGAGGTAAATTAAATATGTTTAGGTTATTATTAATTCGCACAATCAACTTTAGGGTAACAATTTTAGGACAGATGCATTAAGAGTACAGTGAAATTAAGTTTCTACCATTCCATATGCATAAATAGACTTCCGAATCAAACTTTAATACGCACACTGATTTTTAAACATTTTAAAAGGATTTTTTCAATTTTTTCCTAACAAAATAAAATTGGTGGCGACTCTTTTGAATTTTTTTAAAAAAATTCAGTTGTCACGCCCGTCCTGGGCCATTCCCTCGAGGACGATTGTGACAAGGGGAAAAAAGCAAAATAATAAAATTAAATGAAATCAATTCCTTTGTTAATAAGTTCCAAACATAAGAATTGATTTCCAAATCAATTCAAATCTAATTTTTTATAATGAGTTCCAAATATAAAATTTGATTTTTTAAGTAAACACTCACTTTGGTCCTCTAATGATACAAGTGTCATCAGTTAGGTCTTCCAATGATAATACATTAAATTGGTCCTTCAATATCAATTTTTGAGATCAAATTGGTTCTTCAATGTCATTTTTTTGACATAAAATTAGTCTTTCAATCTCTTTTTTTGACATCAAATTGGTCCTCCAAAAGGACTAATTTGATGTAAAAAATTATTAAATGACCAAACTGATGACATTTGTACATTTGGAGAACTAAGATGAGTATTTACTCTTGATTTATGTATCAATTCAGTTCAAATCAAATCACTTCCATTTTTAATTGATCAATCTAAAAGCAACTTTGTTAGAATAAGATGATTCATTTGGTGTTTGCTTATTCGTAAGACTACATTGTAAGATTAAAATGAATGCCATATACAAATTTAGAGCACCTTAATTAAAAGGGTAGAATGCGTACCTTTATTAGCCATGAGTTTTACCAATGAATCTGGGCTAGGTCTTCCTCTCAATCTCTAAGTCTTAATGTGACTTTCAATGAGTAAAGCTCATGATCTATCTAGATAAAAGAGAGGACTTAACCTATATATAAATAAGGTGTCTCAACCTTAGTTAAGCCCTTTCATCATGGGACTCCAAGGTTAGGCTTACATTAACAACCACTCACCGCATTGTCCTAACAAAGTGAAATAAGCTCAAAGCAATTTATCAGCAATTTCAAGCCTCATACTGTCTCCTATATGAATCAACCATCAACTCGTTTTATTGAAACCTAGAATAATATCAATTATTGATAGCTCATAATAGAAAAATAATCTAACATTCTCCCATTTGGGCAACACTAATTGAAAGCAAATATTTTGAAAAATCACTTGAATTTCGAAAAAGACTCTCTGGTTAAAGACTAATTTTTCAAAATGTGGGCCACAAGTTTAAAACCAAAGATCCATGGGACAGTACCTATGACTTGACCCAACCTAACACAATCAACAATGCCGAATCATAGCAATAATTACATGTTTTATTGATGTGAGACCTTCTATGGTTACAAACATCATCAACTACACTAACCAAAGTCGCTAGTGATAGTGTAGAATGAAAAATAACATTAAACTTGTGATTAAAACTGTTATTTTCTAATGCCAGTCCTTTTGATTTCTCTTATACTACTTTGGTCATCATGAGCGAGAGAAATCACTTCTATGCTCCTCATGAGAAAGAAATATTTTCATGTTTTCTATAAGTAAGAATCATTGTTGTGAACACCTTATTTTGTCTTAATTACATTTAAAATTTTAAAAAATTAAAAATTAAAAAAATCAAAATTTTTTTATTAATCAATACAAAGTAAAGAAGTGAAGGCACAAGCCTCACTTTAAAATGTTCACTACTTTAAATACTTAAATGGAAGAGGAGAAAGGCAACAATAGACAAAGACAAAAAAAAAAAAAAAAAAGACAACGATAAAGGGAGACAAAAAAGAGGAGGCTACGAGAAACTGAAAAAGGTGACGGGTAAGAGAGAAAGAGGCAGCATCAAAGGAGAGAGGGATATGGACTAGAGAAAGAAAGTATCGGTCAGTCACAGTAACAATGTTAGTTAACTTTCTTTCCAGTTCATCACACTCGTCTGCTGATCTTGTTCTTGTTACGACTTTTATGCAAGTGTCTTTCTTTTCATTTGGTGTGAGATCGATGTTCCTGTTCTAAATGTTTCCGGTGTCTTGTTCTTGAATACCATGCCTGCACCCACCTGATCCGTCAATCTCATTTTCGGATATCATGTTTCTGCTTTTGGATTGATTTACTTGTGAAATATATGTTTTTGAGTCGATAGTTTGAGGTCATGTTCAGCCCAGTAGTTTACTTGCTCTATGCTACCTTGTCATTATGAATAAAGGATCCATTTCTCAAGCCAGCTATCCAAGCAAGGCACAAAGCCCTTTTGTCAGTCCCTTATTTTCTTTTCAGAAAACGATTTGATCTTATTTATACTCATTTGTATGCTTTTGGGGTGGGTCACTTCTTTCTTTCACAGTCTTTGGGCGTGCTATTCTTTTTGTTTTTATTTGTCTGTTTGTTCATTTGCCTTAAACTTTGTATATTTATAGTTATTTGAGCTTATCATATTTTTTTTAAATTTTATTTTGGGGGTGAACCGTGTCTTGTTTAATTATAAATATCTCATCATTCTGCATTTTTTATATGGGTATATTTTCATATGCGGTGTTTGATTCAATTTGGAATAATGGGAGCAATTTGCGAGGTTATTGTACAAGCATGCGAGACAAGTGTTTTAATTTACCCATAATATAGGAAAAGGAAAGAAATATAATAAATTATAAGCCCACTTCTACAATACACCATGAAAATATAATATCCACATACACTACTTTATATCTGCCATTAATTTTAAAAATAAACATGTGTATGGATGAGATTATTTCAGTATATTTAATTAATTTTATTAACTTTTTATCCCTTAATTTTTATGTAAATTATATTCACTTCCTAATAAATAAATAAATTTAAATTATACCCCCTACAATCAGTTACGGTTATCAATTAAAATTAAACTGCATCCTCTTTGTTCTCCGTCGTCGTGCGAGCAGTGAAGGCTATCTACCAATATCTCCATGTCGGAGCAAGATTGCTCTCTCATTTTCCCCACGACTCCATCAAACCTGCGTGCGGTGAGTTTCCTGCAATGCCTCTGCAAGATTATATGCAATCCCCATAAAAGGGACACGATGCAAAGTCTTTGGAGGTAGAGAGTTTTCGTCTCTGGGATTTCAGAGAACAGAAACGACAAGAGAGAGGGAGCGAAAACTCAGAGAGAAGAAAGGCAAAAGGGAGAACAGATTTTTTGGGGTTTTTGTTTGGGTTTCTCGATGAAGGTTCAGTTGAGAGAGATTTTTCTTAGGTAGTGGGAGTTCTGTATTTCACGGGGAGGTTGTTTTGGTTTGTAATTCGAATACTAATATGGTTTTGATATGCCTAGCCTAGTCTTTGGAGTTATATGTTTTGATGGTTGAGAATAGTTTCACAATGTAGATGTATCCATTTTCTCTGGTATACCATTTTTTGAAGCAAATCCTTTGGAACCTATATATTTGCAAATTGAAGAATGTTGATTGATGTGATGGCATTTGGTTTAACTCACATTTTTTTTTTTTTGCATAAGAATGTCATTTTCCTTAGTGGTTATGGAAGTGTATGCTGGTTGATGGTATTCAGGTGTTTGATAAGATATTGTTTTCTCGATTTGGAGGATCTACAAGGTCGGATCATTTTCAATTTGGAGAATTCATGTAACCGTCAGTTGTGGGGAAGCTGACAAAGTACATGGGCTGTTACTTGTTGGCTGCTGTGGCAATGGAGAGATAAGGAAGTTTTATATGACTATTTTTCTAGACCATCTAATCCAATCAGATTTATTAAGGATTGGATGGATTACATCAATTGGGGAACTTAAACTCATGGAGTTGCAGGCTGAGTGAAGCGACTACAATGTAGGAAATTAATTGGAATACCCCCACCTGATGGGTGGATTAAGGTAAACTCTGATGGGGCTTTTAAATAGACGTCTAATAAACTCTCATTTAGTCATGGACATAACATTATGAATGGACTCTATATTTGTTGTTTATTCTAATTCCTATCTTCATACTCTAACTTTATTGTGCATAGTTATGTTATACTGCTTATGGTTTTGTTTTTGTGCATTGTTATGTTCTAGTTTATTGTGTATGGTTATCATATACTGCTTCTGATTCTCCTTTTATGCATTGTTTTGTTCTGCTTCTGGTTATGGTTTAGGTATAGGTTTTTGGTTTCGGTTTCAGTTTCTGGTATAGGTTCCTAGTTCAGGTTTCTGTTTCTGGTTCTGGTATAGGTTTCTGTTTCAGGTATAGGTTACTGGTTCGGATTTCAGTTTCTGGTATATGTTCCTGGTTCAGCTTTCAGTTTCTGGTTTTGGTATAGGTTTCTGTTTCAGGCATAGGTTACTGGTTCAAGTTTTAGTTTCTGGTTTTGGTATAGGTTTCTGTTTCGGGTTTAGGTTTCTGGTTCTGTTATAGGGTTCTGTTCTAGAATATTGCCTCTGGTTATGGTTCATGGATAAGTTTGTGGTTCTGGTATTGGTTACAGGTTTGAGGTTTCAGTTTTTGGTTCAGCTTTCAGTTTCTGGTTTTGGTTATTCTCTTGCTTTTCGTTCATATGCACCATGAATCCTATATAATCCAATAAGCATCCAAGTTTAAAAAAAGATAATATACATCACCAATTAACACAGTAAATACTAACTTAACTATACTACATGCCATTAGGAATAGTTTACCGTTTTTAACTGCTTATGTGTATTTTTTATAAAAAAAACTTAAATTCTTATTAAGCCAAATTCATTATTTCACATAATTTAAATGGAAAAAGGTATACTGCCACTATCTATTTGTCATCGAGAAAGAAGGAGTGTGTGAGATGATGATTTATATATATAGTAAAGCTGACAATTTATTTTCAGAAATTTTCCTTACAAACCTTTCATGTTTCTAATATTTGGTATAATAAATATTTGACATTTCATACGTTATTTTATGTAATAAATTTTTCTTGTTGACAGGTTATTAGGAATGGATCCTGAAGTTGAGCGTGCCTCTTTGGATTGCCTTGAGGAGCATAATAGAGGTGATACAGGTGGCTGTAGTGACTTGGCTTGTAATGATGGAATGGTTGCAGTTGAAGAAATTGACTTTGTGGGCAATAGTGAACATATTCAGAGGGAAGATGAAAATATGGAGTGGAATGCTGATAAAGTAAAGTCTTTAGACTTTTTAAGTGAAGAAGATGCATACAATTGGTACGAGCAATATGCTAAGGTAAATGGTTTTGGTATAAGGAAGGATATTGTAAATACTAATAAGAGTGGTGAAAGGGTATGGCGTAGATTTGTTTGTTGTTCATAGGGGTTCTGAGCTGAAAAATATGTAAAGAAACATGATAGAAAGAGGGAGCACAAACGTGTGACAAGATCTGGTTGTAAATCTAGATTTATTGTGTATTTGGACAATGAAACAAGGCGTTGGCATGTATCGCAGTTTGTGGATGAACATAGTCATCCATTATTAGGGATTAAACTAACAGCCATATGCGATCACATCGTAAATTGAAGGAAGCTGATATTGCCCAATTAAATAGTATGCGAAATTGTGGTATAAAAACCCCTAATATATTTGGGTTATTTGTGGGCCAATCTGGTGGTTATGCAAATGTAAGTTTTACTAGTAAAGATGTGTATAACCACATTCAGATGGAACACAAAAAAATGGATGGTGATGCAATGGCGGCATTGAGTTATTTGGTAGGTTTGGTATCTAGTGATCCAATGTTCTATGTGAGGTACACTATTGATGAAGAGGGTCGTTTGGAACACCTATTTTGGTGTGATGGGATAAGCCGTTTGGATTTTGAGTGTTTTGGAGATGTTCTAGCTTATGAAACTACATATAAGATGAATAAATACAATAAACCACTTGTGATTTTTTCAGGAGTAAATCACCACAAACAAACAGTTATATTTGGGAGTGCTCTTGTTTCAGATGAACGTGAGGAGACTTATGTGTGGTTGCTTGAAAAGTTTGTTGATGCTATGAATGAGAAGAAGCCATCTTCCGTTGTAACCGATGGTGACGTGGCAATGAGATGGTTTAAGATTTTTTAGGCACAATGAGATGGTGGCAGATTTTAACTCAACTTATGGTGAACCGGTGTTGCAGTCCTCAATACGTCATTTGGAGAAGAGTGCATCTTTGATTTACACAAAGGCTGCCTTTAATGTTTTCCGATGCCAGTTATCTAATGTGGGTGCAATTAAGGTGTTAGAATTTAAAAAAAAAATTGACACGCGAATTTACAATGTTGGCAAGTATTGTAAGGAGAACTTGAAATGGACAGTCTTTTTCAATTTCTTCAAAAAGCAGCTGAAATGCACATGTGGGAGGATGGAGGCTTTTGGGTTACCTTGTTCACACATGATTGTAGTGATGATGTATGAGGATATGCAAGAAATACCGAAGAGTTGTATTCGACCGCGATGGACAAAGAATGCTAAGGACATACAAAAGGAAGTTACTCCTACGGATGTTGATGCAGAACGGGTTGCCATGTTTCAATATGGATCTTTACTTCAAATTTGTTGACGGTTGTGCAGTCTTGCTAGCAAAACAATTGATGATTTTGCTGCTACACAAGATAATTTGGTTAGGATGATTGTTGATTTGGAGGAAAAGAAAAGTTCATCTATGAAAGAATGCAATCTAGAATGCACTAGGTTGGTGAAAGACCCATCTAGAGTGCGAACAAAAGGTAGGACTCGATCTGGACTTAATGAGTCAATGTCCAAAAAGCCACAGCGTTGCAAACATTGTAATGGTACAGGCCATACGTCCAAGACATGTCAAGTGTCCAGTCAGTTTGCTTCAACTGATAATGCATTGGGGGATCCTGTGGAATGTATGGACCAGGAATCCCAAGAAAGTGGAAATGATGAGGTACGTATTGGTTGATAAGATATTAAAAAGAAGCATATTTTCTTATTGTGTAGGGATTTAACTTGTTGGTACTTTTTGTTATAGGAATTTGGCACGGGCACAAGTCAGGATACTGGTTCTATAAGAATCAATCATTCTATGTTGGTAATAATTATTTGTGTATTTGTGCTCTGAATAAATATAAATAATTTATTCCCTTTACGTGACAATGACTAAAATTTGATTGTGATAGGGGGAGGCATCTTTGTTTGAGAATATTGAAATTAGTGGTTTTTTGTGGCAATGAACTATGGTTAGTCATGTTCTGCTCATCTTTTTTTAGAAGCTAATCCTCCCAAACAAATGTGCAGCTTGTATGCTGTTTATATTTTACAGTGCAGAAGTTATTTTGTTTGCAGATTTTATGGAGCTTGCTTGCAAACCAGACCCAAGCTGCTAGAGACATAGATAGGAGATATGTACAGAGACAGTTTTGTAAGCTTGCATTTATAGCCATGTATTAAAAAAAATTAACATGTTTGAGGTGTGATTGTGGTCATGTTCCTCTGTATGCAATAACTGTGTATCTGAGTTACATGTGAGCTGCTGATGTGATTTTTAAATGCTTTTGCTCTTAATCTTATTAGGTGCCTCAACTATTATGTGTTTGTTAAGAAAAAGAAATAAAGAAACTATTGGCTGACCCTATCTGATTTGACTTTGGTTCATAAATGTGATATTGCACCCAATATTTTAATAACTAGTGAAGATGAGATGGATGCAGATACAGTTGCTAACTTTATTGTGAAACTACCCACGTGAAATTGTGTTTATTCACTGTGTATAGAACAAGAATTAGATGCTGAAAAGTGCCAATTTTGTAAAGGCAATTGCAGAAGAGCAAATCCCTTTTGCTAAATGTCATTACATTTCTCCAACTTACTGAATGTCCCTACTGTAAAGATCTTCCTTTGAAAGGCAGTGCTGAGATTGCATAAAATAGAAAAATACAACGGTACATTTTATGCTTTAAAGCCACTGTCATGAAAATGCACCACAGGATTCATTAATTGTTTTGCAAATGGGATCAAGTTATTATAAGAAATTAATAGGGTAGAAGATACATGATCAAAGTTTTAGGTACAGGATTAAGAAGATAAGAAGTTTCACAGTATTGAGTCAAATTGCTTGTGCCTGCCTTTTCACATTCATGATGTTCCTATGGCAATTACGTTTCCCCTAGCTAAGGATTGTTCTAGATTTGACTGTCTCCCACTTGTTCAAGTTTGTATTTAGTTATCTATTTATCACATGTCATTAATTTATCTCTTCCCATGCAGGTGGGACTGTTAATAACACATTAAGGTGAACAATCCCAAGTTATTGTGATCCTGAATGGAGAACACTGATGGAGCAATGTTGGGCACCTAATCCTGCTGCTAGCCAAACCAAAACACAGGACCACAAGGCACCTAAATGATTTAAAGAGATACTGATGCTGGTTTTTCCTCCTCTTAAGCAAATACTGGCATTGATCGAGGGTGGTGGCTGGTTCTGTTTGGTGAGGTTGGTGTTGGGATTGGAGGAGAGGTGCATGTGGGATTTCATTTGGATTCTATGATTCGTGAAGGATTTGGGGAAGAGGATAAGCTAGGATTGTGGGCTTGTGATCTCTTTCTTGTTGCTGATGGTGCCTACAGACTTGTGATATTTTATTATTTATCTGTAATTAGCTATTAGAATGTCTGGCTCAAAGCTTATAATTGGGTAATAATTCAGTCGAGAATTGGTCTCTGGTCTTGCTGCTTTCTATTCCCTTTTAATGTTAGTAGCTGCGTGATTAATCCAGTATCTAAATATTTGCATTGTATCATATACGTTGTTTAATGGTATGCTCCCAGCTTTTGAAATTTACTTGCAGTTTTTTTTGGTTGGAAATTGATCTTGGTAGATCAGTTCTCATAGAACTCAGAGAACTGGAATAGCGTTCAATTTGTTTGCTCTGATAGCTTTTTTTAATCTTTGGAATAGTTGCACTCGATGAATTATACTGTTTCTCACTGATGCTAGCTTTGAACCCATCACAGCTGTAAATAAGCCCCATTTGTTTTAGAGCTGTTCAAGTTGTACTTGCATTTGTATATAAGCTTGATTTGGCTCGGTTCATGTGAGGATGTCTCATAGGTGTTTTGAGATGTTGGACAAGTCTTGAAAACTAGTTTAAAAGTTACAGCAAGGCCACGTCGCGGCATGGAGCTCAGAGTCCCGAAGGTTGGGCCAAGTTTGCTCTCAAGAGTCCCGAAGGTTGGGCGCCGCGGCGCGAAGAAGCTATGCTGTGGCGCGGAGTTCTGCTATATAAATTTTGTTTTCTGTTTTAATAAAATAGTAGGTTAAACTTTCAAAAGGAGGCAGAGAACAAAATAAACTTGTGGGAGACATCAAAATAGGGTTATCTTGAGGGGAAAAACTATTAAGAGGGTGAGATTGTTAAGGTCAAGAGAGTGGAGAGATTAAAAGCTTGATAGGAGGGTTGTTCTTATTAGTAAGCTTGATCCACAACACTTGTAATCTTGTTATAATCTTAGTGGATGATCTCTAATGCTGGATGTAGGTTATATTGGCTGAATGAGGGTAAATCTTGTATGTTGTTTTTCCTTTCTCCTCTTTAATCTTCCTCATTTTGTTATTTTGTATTTCTTGGGATTAGTTTCTACATAACGTTTTTATTTTTGCATATGTGTGCTTGCTGTGATTGCTTGGTGTTTACTAAGTGGTATGATCACAACACATTAAATGAATTTTGATAATTTAATGCTTGATTCATTGTTTGATTTGAGTGTGGACTTAACTACTATAGGTTCGTTTTATATAAATAAGTTGAATCCAATCTCCTTTGGTTGGATTGCATTAGAACTTGGCTAGTTTTATTTTATTATAAAAGAGAAAAAGAACTTGATTAGTTTACTGGGATTACACTTGTAGGCACCACAACCGGTTACCACACCCCATGTCATTTTCTTGATGTTTTTCGTTCTTCTGCTTTTTGGGCTTAGGCCCCCTATTTCGCCAAACAATATCAGCTTTTTATTTTATTTTAAAAAGTTGATATTGATACTATTTTTGGCATTGAATTCTAATTCTAATTTAATATCTCAATTCTCAACCTTTATTTTTTATTTTCTATTGTAATAATTTAATATATTTTATATAATTTTTAAAAGTTAATATTTTTTAATGAAAAAGTTAAATTTATTAATAAAATTATTAATAACATAAATTAATATAATTGATAAAGGGCCATATATATTCTTAATTTCTTTACTAGATGTCTTATTAATATTTTTTTTTGATAATTTTCAATTTATGGTGAAAGGAGGTTGTCAAATTCTAAGGTCATGATATGTCACAAGCCTCAACGAAAGGTTATTATGATACTTACATTTGACCTCAAGATTTTTTTAATTATGGGGCATATGCCCCATAATTTTACATGTTGATCTACCACTCAAGTTTATAAGTCAAAATTTCCAGCTCAATTTCAGTTCATTAGCTATTGAACTTAATGCATTGAGTCATAAGCAACTCATGATGTAACTCAACTCATTGCTAGCTCTAATTATGTACTCAACTTAGTTAATATGAATAATTTTAATGAGTCAATAATTTTTATATAGGAAACCCATTAATATATAGAAAATATAGCAACTCCAATTATCCTTTAAGCTTCGTATACCTTCCAAATAATGTTTTTTGGTAATTTTTAATTTGGGGTGAAGGGAGGCTGCCCAATTTTAAGGTCATGACATGTCACAAACCTTAGCGAAGAACTATTGTGGTACTTACATTTGACCTCAAGATTTTTTTAATTATGAGACATATGCCCCACAACCTTACATGTTGATCCAAAAACTTAAGCTTATTTGCCCGAATTTCCAACTCCAACTGAACTCATTAGCTATTGAGCCTAACTTATTAAATTACAATAAACCAGAACTAATGACAAGTTAATTTGCAAAAAATATATTTCATATGTCTCATTAGCTATTTAGCCTAACTTATTGTTAGCGGTGTTATTGGAAAATGATTTTTGAAGTTGTTAAAAATGAAATTCAATCTAATATCATCATTAATCTTAATATAAGTAATTTTAATGGCTAAATAATTTTTATACAGGAAGCACATTAATATATTTGTATATAGACAACAACTAACTCAAACAAATCAGAATATAAATATGGATCAAAATTATTAAACGAATATGTCAAAGTTTACTTTATTATTAAATTGATTATTAAAAATAAGTAATAGTACATTAGATTCATACATAATACCCACGTCTGCCATACAAGTAATGGGCATTGTGGCTGCAACCGAATACCCACATCATACTTACTATAACTGATTCTTATTGTGGTAGTTCTAAATTTTGAGTTCCATCAGACAAATTTGGTCAAGGTAATTTTGCAAACCAATGGAGTTTCCAAATGGGTCTGCAACTAACAATAATCTTATCATTGAAATTGTCCAAAAAACAAGAAGAAATGCAGTCAAGATTAAATTCTTTAGAGTTAACAGTAGCTACAATGAAAGATGGAATTTCTTTATTGAAGAAGCAAGGTACAAGCGCATTTGCACTAATGACGACAGAAAAAAGGCATACGGAAGTTGAGAAAAAATCTCTCCTAGATGAATCCAATCACAATCTACCCATGAGAATTTCAAAGCGGAAGGCTTCAACATCCAATTTATCCAACATGGTAAAATTACAGTATTCAATGATAATGTCTTGCATTGAGTGTGTGCCAACTCTCAAATTTATGATCTTGTTTATCTTAAACTGGATTTTGGCCTTGGACTACTGCTGGTATTGATTATTTGATGTGGTGACTTCCTTGTCCATGGGATGTGATTTCATTGGTGTTGAAATGGCTAAAGCATATTTTATATAACACATTCAAAATGTGCTTCCTTGCTAAATACAGGGCATGTGCTTTTGTGATTTTGGGAGATAATTTAAATGTGTATTGCTGTGAGTTTGAATTATATGCTGCCCACCTTTTTCTCCACTTCATATGTTTGTATATACCATTAGGGAGTTGGTCGCGGTCGCGGTCGCGGTCGCGGTTGCGGTCGCGGTCGTGGTAAGGAGAGAAAAAAAGATTTGATCCTGACACTTGGTGAGACATGGTCTAATGAAGACAATTATGCCATAAGTAAGACTAAGGTCACACCTAAAATAACACTTATCCAAGTTGTACCCAAAAATTATGGTAGCAATGCAATAGGTACTGGATGTTCTCGAAAATAACTTGAAACAATAAACAAACAAAAAACATGTGATAGTCTGAGGCGTGCAAAACACTGCCCTTAAGGAATATTTCAGCGACAAGTGCGAAACTCCCCTAGGATACAGCAGACTTGTCCCGAATAATTAAGGTCTCTAGAACAGGCAAGAGTATATTTCATCAGGAATCCAGAAAGAAGTAGTAGTAACTGTAGGAGGGAACAATGTTATATAAAGAAAAGTAATCAGATAAGATATTATATTCGAAAATTAAAATGCAGCAGAAGTAGGAGAAGATAGGGGAGAGAAATATGGGATAGGTGCAAAATATCAGGGACCACTTCTATTACAAGCTTGAATTTCGAAATAACACATTTGAAAAAGTCAAAACAAATATCCAACAAATATGAACCAGTCACCACTTTGATCCCAAATATTTCAGTTTTCAAATAAGCTTCAAATTTAAAATTTAAATATTAATTAAAAGAAATTTCTAAAAAATTGGGCCATCAGAATATCACTCGCAGGGGGTGCAAATTAGAGATTTGAACTAGTTCAACACTTTTGGGTTCACTTTTGAGCGCGCGAGACCCATCTCTCTATTTGCTTGTTACCAAGTCATTTCACAAAACAATATATAAACCACTTCAAAGCCTTTGTTCTAAGCAATGTGGAATTTCATTCTTTTAAAATACCCAACTTTCACAACAATCCCCCACATGTTTCAAAAGAATTTAAATAAGGTTAAAATAAATAAAATAAATGAATAAAAACAAGTTTGGGTTACATTGTGTGCAAATGCATCGAATCTGGTGTCTTTTGGACTATGAACTAGAGGATCGACCAAAGGTTTAGTCAAAGGATCGGCCAAATTTATTTCTGACTTCACATAATCAATGGACACAATTCCATCTTTCAGCAGCTGCTTTATTACATCATATCTCAACCTAATGTGTCTGTTCTTACCATTAAAGATTTTATTACTCGCAATGGTTATTGCCGCTTTATTATCACAATGAACAGATACAGAAGGATTTGGTTTTATTCCCAAAGGAATATTCTCTAAGAAAATTTTCAACCATTCAGCCTCATTACAGGCTTGCTCTAGAGCTATGAACTCTGACTCCATGGTGGATTTTGCAATTATTGTTTGTTTACTTGATTTCCAAGTAACAGCGCCACCGCCAATAGTAAACACATATCTGCTAGTAGATTTAATCTCATCTGAATCTGAAATCCAATTAGCATCACTGTATCCTTCAAATACAGCTGGTAATCCACTATACCAAATACCATAATTCATGGTACCTCTCAAATATTTCATTAGTCTAGCCAAAGCTGCCCAATGATCATTATTTGGATTATGTGTATATCTACTCAATCTGCACACAACATATGTTATGTCAGGTCGGGTGAAATTCATCAAGTGCAGTAGACTACCAATTATCTGCGCATACTCAGACTGGGCAATAGGATCACCTTTATTTTTCTTTAACTGAGTGTCAGTATCATAAGGGGTACTCACAAGTTTGACATGAAAATGTCCAAATTTCTTTAACATTTTCTCAACATAATGTTCTTGTGATAGTATTATATTATCACACTTCTTTATGACTTTAACACCCAATATTACACTAGCTTTACCCATGTCTTTCATGTCAAATCTAGATGCAAGAAAACATTTAGTATCATGCACTATATCTAGGCTAGTACCAAAAATAAGCATATCATCCACATACAAGCAAATAATCACACATTCACCATTTACTAACTTTGTATACACGCATTTATCAACTTCAACAGAAGAAAAGCCATCATTGATCAAAGTTTGGTCAAATTTTTCATGCCATTGTTTGGGTGCTTGTTTTAGACCATACAAAGATTTGAGGAGTTTTCATACTTTATTTTCTTGCCCTTGAACTACACAACCTTCAGGTTGAAACATATAAATTTCTTCTTCTAAGTCACCATTCAAAAAAGCCGTTTTAACATCCATTTGGTGAACAAATAATTTATATGCAGATGCTAAAGCAAACAACATTCGAATATAGGAAATTCTAGTTATAAGAGCAAAAGTATCAAAATAATCTATATTTTGTTTTTGTGAAAAACCTTTTGCCACCAACCTAGCCTTATATTTTTCAATCGATCCATCAGGATTATATTTTCTTTTGAAAATCCATTTGCAACCTATTGCTTTCGCACCAGGAGGTAATCTACTAAAACCCAAGTATTGCAATTAAAAATTGAATCAAATTCAGATTTAACAGCTTCTTTCCAAAAAGATGCTTCAGGTGATGAAAAAGCTTCAGAAATAGTGATAGGATCATTATCAATAAGATATGTATAAAAGTCATTTCAAAAAGAAGTTTCTTTTCTTTGCCTTTTACTCCTTCTCAAATCCTAAACTTCAAAAATATTTTCAGATTTTAAAGGAAAATTATATTAAAAAAATTCAGCATTTTTTGTTTCAATAATAGTATTGCAATCAAGCACTTCACTTTTCAAAACCAAGAATCTATATGCAGCACTATGTTCAGCTACCCAATAAACATGCAATCAGATGTCTTAGAACTTATTTTCTTTCTTTTAGGCTCAGGTAACATAACTTTAGCTAAACACCCCCACACTTTCAAATATTTTAAGTTTGGCTTATAACCTTTCCGAAGCTCATAGGGTGTCTTTCTTGTTTTCTTATAGGGAATTCTATTTTGTAAATGACAGGCAGTTAATAAGGCTTCACCCCAAAGGTTATCTAGTGCATTAGAGCTAACTAGCATAACATTCATCATTTCTTTTAATGTCTTATTTTTCCTTTCAGCTACTCCATTAGATTAGGGGTGAGTAGGGAGGAGTTATTTTATGAATTATACATTCTTTTTCACAAAACTCATTAAATAAAAAATATTCTCCACCTCTATCTGATCTAACCCTTTTTATTCTTTTATTTAATTAGTTTTCTACTTCTGCTTTATATAATTAAAACATGTCAAAGCCTCATCTTTATTTCTAAGCAAAAATACCTTAGTATATCTAGAGAAATCATTAATAAAGGTCACATAATATTTTTTACCACCTCTAGTCACAGTTTATTTCAAATCTCCTAAGTCCGAGTGAATTAATTCAAGTAGTTTAGTTTCTCTTTCTACGAACGAACAAGATTTTTTAGTTAATTTAGCTTCAGAACATATTTCACATTTATTTAAACATGCATCACTAAAACCATAAATCAATCCAAGATATTGCATTTTCTTAATATAAGAAGCGCTAACATGTCCTAATCTAGCTTGTCACATATCCATAGAGTCAATCAAATAAGCAAAAGAAGATGCATTTTCGTTCATAATTTGAGCAACATTAAGTACATACAGTCCCTGATTACAATAGCCTTTTCCCACCAATACATTATTTTTGGTCATTACAATTTTGTCAAACTCAAAGGAAACCTTTACCCCAACCTTTCCTAGAAACGCCACAGAAATTAAATTTGCCTTAATGCTACGTACATGAAGCACAACATTGAGTGCTAATGTCTTGCCAGATGTGAGTTTCAGAAGAAATTTTCCCTTCCCAATAACTTTAGTAGTCCGGGAGTCACCAAAATACACACATTCTTCTCCATCCCCCACAGAAGTGTAGGAGGTAAACATATCTTATTAGCACAAATATGCCTAGTAACCCCAGAGTCTACCACCCAATCATTCACACTAGCCATGAATAAAGCTTGAGAAACGACTGCAGCAATTATGTCATCTCCTTCAACCAAGTTTGCCATTGGCTTCGGAGGATTGTCATTTTCCTTCTTCCTATGTCTGCAAAAAGCTGCCTTATGACCTGACTTACCACACACATAACAATTTCCTCTAATTTTGAAAGTGGGGTTATTAACTTTAGGCACATGATTAGGTCTATTGTAATCAGATTTGTTGTTCGATTTTTTATCGTACCTTTTCTTATTGGTTTGTACCATATTTGCCCTCGAAGCTAATGCTTTTGCTCTTGCGACCTTGATTTCCTTCCAATTTGTATCTTCAATTATTATGTGGGTGATCAGATCTGAGAGGGAGAGTTGTTTGTTCTTGTGTCTTAATTATTGCTTGTAGTCCTTCCACAAATCTGGCAATTTCTCGATCAGTAGACCCGCAACTAACTCATCCTAGAGCGTGATGTTCTCGGCTTTGAGATTCTTGAGCAGTTTATGATATTCGATGATTTGGGTCTTTATATCCTTATCATCAGTCATTTCCCATTTGTAGAAGTTTGAGATCATGAACTTCTGCATCCCGGCATCCTCAGCAGTGTATTTAAGCACCATGGACTCCTAGATTTTATTGCTTTCCTTGTACGAATAGTAGACATCAAACAACTCGTTAGATAATGTAGTAAGAATGGTATGTCTACAAACCTTGTTGGCGTAAGTCCATTCGTCCATTTTTTTGGTGCCAGCAGAGGAATCTGGTTTTGGATCGGTCAGAGGATCTGCCACTCCATGCATGTCGAGGATTGAGAAGACATGTTCTTGCCACCGTTTGAAGTTTTAGCCTCCGAACGTTTCGATCTTTGATACATCAGGAAAAGGCTTGGCATACATGACAGAAGGCACAACAGGCGGAGCAGGTTGCGTGTTGGCGGCGTCAGATCCATTGATTGGGGTTGTGTTTGTTTCAGGTTGAGTCATATTCCTTAAGATTGTTACCGAAAATAACCTGAAACAATAAACAAACAAAAATCACGTGATAGTCTGAGGCGTGCAAAACACTGCCCTTAAGGAATATTTCGGCAATAAGTGCGAAACTCCCCCAGGGTACAGCAGACTCGTCTCGAATAATCGAGGTCTCTAGAATAGGCAGAAGTATATTTCATCAGGAACCCAGAGAGAAATAGTAGTATCTGTAGGAGGGAACAATGTTATATAATGAAAAGTAATCAGATAAGATATTATATTTGAAAATTAAAATGCAGCAGAAGTAGGAGAAGATAGGGGAGAGAAATCTGGGATAGGTGCAAAATATCAGGGACCACTTCGGTTACAGGCTTGAATTTCGAAACAACACATTTGAAAAAGTCAAAACAAATATCCAACAAATATGAACCGGCCATCTCTTTGATCTCAAATATTTCGGTTTTCAGATAAGCTTCAATTTCAAAATTCAAATATTAATTAAAAGAAATTTCCAAAAAATTGGGCCATCAGAATATCACGCGCAAGGGGGTGCAAATCAGAGATTTAAACTAGTCCAATACTTTTGGGGTCGCTTTAGAGCGCGCGAGGCTCATCTTTTTATTTGCTTGTTACCAAGTCATTTCACAAAACAATATATAAACCACTTCAAAGCCTTTGTTCCAAGCAATGTGAGACTTCATTCTTTTGAAATACACAACTTTCACAACACTGGAAACGTACCAATGTGTGCCTAGCAATGTAGAAAGCGAGTCTTTCTCGATTTGCCCACGGTAAGAAAGAAAAAATGCATTTACAATATTAAAATAGTGAGAGATGTATGTTTTGTCAATTGATTTTATGAGTAATTTTTTCCCATTTTTTATCTCCAAAATGGGGCCTTAATGTAACCTTTGCAGCTCTCAAAGATGACTTGCTGGACGAGACCTACACTTGGCAGCTTACATATTTGATACATACCTTGATGAAAAGTTAATAGTCATTTTATTATTTTTTCACATTACTTTCGGTATATCAATCATTTTTACTAATTCTCACACTTTTTTAAAATGTAGTGAGATATTATTCAATTGTAAGCATATTAAGGAAACAAGAGAATTTTTCTAGTCCATTAGACCAGAGTTTCCACTTAATCCAAAGGTAACAGAGACACAATTTTAGTTTTCGCATTTCTAAAATAATTATGAAATTTCATGGGTTTAGCATTATTCATTTTCCATCTAGATAGTGAATTAAATGAAATAATACAATTTATTGTAATTTAAAAAATTAGGTATTGACCATGTTGGCAACCATGATGACCTATGAATAGCCTTTGAAAGAGCCTTGTTGCTGGTTTTTACCACCTGCATTCTCAGTATGATTTTTATTTTATTTTATTCAGTTATATCTAAAAATGTTTCAATGGTAACTAATATTTTTTTGGTGAAGTGCTACCCACTTTGGTTTGTTAAACTTATAGGCACAAGTCTTGTTTAAAGAATTGACGCTTGAATCTGCTCTTGCGAATTATGGTGAATTCTACATGAAACCTAGCCAATTACTTTATGAAGTAAGCTTTATTCTTAATAGTTATTTCAATTATACCAACATATTAAAAGTTAACCATGACTACTGACAAGAGGATGTCGAGACCTATCAAATAAAATAACCGGTTCACAAACTAATTTGTAGTATAGAGAATGAACCGAATCGTCTCTCAAGGATCCAAAAACAAAGATTTAATTAGATCAAGATAATTAGAAAAGGGGGGGTTTTGTTGTTGATTAACAAGATTAATAAAAGTAGGAGATTCAAAGTTGTAAACAAATATAAAGAAACAATCAATCCAAGGAAATTTACCGATCTTGAGTTTAACTCATCATTGATCACAAGGAATTCACTTAATTGCTAACCAAGTTCTTGGCCTTAGATCACATCAAGAAGCCTTAACATGATCCAAGAATTCTTTACTAGATAAGCATCTAGGATTTGATTAACCAAGGTTAGATAAAGTAAGCACCATCCAACATAGATTAACTTAAGATCTAGAATTTAACCAAGCTAAACAATCTATCAAAAAGCTTTAATACATTGTTTAATCTTTATGATCCTCTTTGAATACATGATAATAAAGCTATTACCACATCAACATCTAAATCAAATTAAGCAATTTAATCTAGATAAAAATCAAAAGAGGAAGAAGAGAAACTTGAATAACAATTAAGCAATATGAACAAGTAAACCAAGATCTCCAAATTAAACAACAAGATGGCTAATCCCTTGGATTGATTATGAGAGCCTAGCCTTCCATGGATGGGAAGGAAGAACTCAGAATTTAAAGAACAAAAACGAAATTGCAAAGAGAATGAAGAAGAAGAGAAAGAAAACTCTCACAAATACTTAAACTTTCTTGAAACTTACTTCTAAATTGAATGCCTCTAATACAAAGAGGTTGGGTCTATTTATACTAATCCTAGAAGCCAATTTGTACATGTACATAATCTGAATACAAGCTATAAGAATCTGAAATTTGTCAAAAATGGAAGCTTGATGCATGGTTGGTGGGTTGGTGCATGGTAGGTGGGTTGGTGTATGGTTGGTGGCTTTTAGTCAACAACTCTTATCCGACTTCTGGCTTCAAATTCATCACCTAGACGATGTATTTTGGCTTGGATGTCTTCATCAAAGTTGTAGCCAGTTGTCTCCTTGAAAATCTCCAATTTGAATCATGTCATTTGGACTTTTAGAACTCCAGAAATGCCAAAAACACTTCACCTACCTCAAGTTAGGTTGGAAGAACATGTTTCCAAATTCAGACCAACTTGTAGCTTCTGAAGCATGCCTAAAACGACATCTATTGACAAAATGGTCTTCATTGAAGTTGGAGATATGGGTCTTATCTTTCAAGTGACCAAGTTTCAGCCCAAGAGGAGGCCTATAACCCACTATATAGTCCAATATGTGCATACTGCCCAGATGGTTCCGTGACAGCAAACCCACTCTGCATTGCAGGGAAATTTTGGACCCTTAGCATTCCGATCCAGCTCTTGAGTTCTTCATGAAACTTGTAGAGCATTGTCTTAGCTTTCCAAAGACACCAAGATCACCTCAATTGGATCACCGAGTCCCAAGTTATGACCTAACCAAGGAAGAAAGGTCAAAATGCATCAAAATCCGAAAATTATTCAATATTTGCATTAAAGCCCAATGAAACCCAACAACATTAAACTCATCTAAAGTACTAATATTGGGCACAATAAACATCTAATAATGCCTAATACAAAGCTAACATAAGTGTCTCAAATTGATTGATCAAATTCCCCACACTTAAGCTTTTGTACTCTGGGCAAAACACATAACAACGAAACTAAAGAAATACAAGAAACATCATATTATTAAACTAAAAACATAAAAACTGATTGTACCTAATCTAATCCACTTCCGTAGGAAAACACGATGGCACTTAGCATGTGCCACAAGCCTTTAAACCCCTAGGTGTCCCTAGTGGACGAGTTGTAGTCTCGTGAGGGTTTACCAGGATGATACCCACAAACATGTAATATTTTATTTAATCAATTCAACTAATTTTTAAATACAAGCATTGTATCAAATATAAACCATAATTAATAAGTAAAGTATGCTTAACAAAGAATAGTTGAATCAAATCAATTGAGAATAAAGTATAGCATAATCATGCTTTAATCAGAAATAGGCATGTTCAGATTGAGTAAAATTCTTCACAAGTGTCACTCAAATCACACAAGGTGTTTAGGTTAACTGTTTACGCTCAACTCAGTCAAATTATGAAAGTATTTTACCATAGGCTTGCATATACATCAATTCTCCACTACTTAGATCAAATAAATTGCAAAAATCAAGAGGTCTTTCAAAAAGGTTGTAATGGAACTTATAAGGTGAAGGAAGGGAACAATATAGATAATAGCATGTTAAAACCAAAGAGAATAAAAGAGCATTGAGGAGTAATTCAAGTAGAAAGAATAATTTTTTTTTTTTTTTACCCAAAACCATAAAATGCTCATTCTCTTCACACATTCCTTCCTTTTTCTATTCCTTTTTTTTTTTTTTTCTTTTTTTTTACCAAGCATTTCGTATCAAAGACACCAATTCCCCACACTTAAATCATTGCAAGCAAAGAACTCCTCCAATAAGAAAATCAATGCTCTCCCATTCCCTAAGGTAAGGTAAAACATGGTTTTTCACTCAAAGCTTGTAATGAGCTAAGAACAAAGAATAGGCAAATAGGTTTAGAGGGAGTTAATAATTGGATAAATGCAAGGTAGGTTTATTTGGCCAAAGCGGCTAAGTCAAGAAAAAAATGCCTCTGTCATTTTCATGCAACATACAGACCAATGTAATCTCAAATCGATTCAATGCAAGTTCTAGAAAATAAATTCATAATTGACATCACTCATGAAAGAAAATAACCAAGTGTAAGTATCAAACTTGGAAAAGCCCAAAACTCACAAAGGTATGGAACATTCACTCAATTCAACCATGCCTTCTTCCTAATATCCACAATCATATACACATGTATATCATGAAAATGATTCAACTATAAACTGTTTTGCATACTTTTATCATCAATTAAGCTCAGATTCAGCACATGCTTGTATCAAAATCAATTGAAAAGATCAAAATTGTGTGTGTGTGTGTTTTTATTTTTTTATTTTTTTATTTTTTTAATATATATACAAGAACAAAGATGATTTAAGACCTATTATGAAATGCAAGTTAAGATGCGTCTCAAGAGCAAAACTACTCCTTACTCTGCCATCATACATCTAAAAAGTTAGTAACAATAAAGATTAGTTTTTTTTTTTTTTTTTTTTTTAACTAAACTATGTACATGGTAATGTCAACTATCCCTCCCCCCAACTAATTAAAGACATTGTCCCCAATGTCAAAATAAAGATAGGTAGAGTGTAGAAGGTCTTACCAGAAAACTGCAAATCGGGCCTGAAATAAGAAAAATTACAAAAAACTAAAACCATAAGAGAAAACAAAAATTCACAAAGACAAAGTCAAATCAAGTTTTTGCTTTTTGCTGCTGCTGCCTTGTTCCCAATTCCGTGGAGCCATTGCTGGATCACGTTGTGGTACAAATGCATTGAGTTGATCGAGCAATTGTTCAGGAGTTGTAGCAGTTACAAGACTTTGACGTGTCGCTTGTGAGATGAACCTTTTTTCTACAGCATGATCAAGAAAACAAAACAAACTGTCATAAAAACCATTAACATTTAATATACCTATGGGTTTTTGGTGAAAGTTCTGCTGTGACCAGGATGTAATTTGAAAGAGTTCTTCCAAAGTTTCAAAACCACCAGGTAGGGCAATAAAGGCATCAGCATTGGCGATCATAATGTTCATGCGTTGGTGCATGCAAAATACTATTACTTCATCCCCTAATGTTTTTCCAATGGGCTTGCTGGTCGATAAAGGATTTGGGAATGACACCAAGGACTTTGCCACCTCCTAAATGTGCAGCAGTTGCTACACAACCCATTAACCCAAGACTACCTCCTCCATAAACTAAATGGATTTCTCTCTCAGCTAGCACTCGACCAAGATGGTGTGCAATATTTACAAACTCTTTATCTTTCCCAGGATTAGATCCACAAAAGACACAAACACTCTTGATCCGACGAACTGAAGTGGCTTCCATTTTTTTTTCTTTGTTTTTTTTTTGTACTCTCTCCTTATCAATGATCTGAAGAGAGCAAAGTGCATTATTTAAAGGCATCAAAACTCAAAGGTAATAATTACACCTATAAAGGAGGGGTAGATCTGCGTGTCAGATAAGTTTGAAAAATAAACACAGAAATGATAATAGCTATATGACAAAGATAAAAGGCTAATCTATATGTGTCAGAAGAAGTTTGAAAATATGCAACACATATTTCAAAAAATACGGCTAATTTTTTTTTTTTTTGAATTTTTTTTTTAATAAACAATAAAAAAAATACTTACAGGAGGTGTGATTGTGGCTCACATTTTCCTCTGGTTTTACGTCCAGTAACGTCTTGAAGCTCTCTATGGGCCGATGGTCGGCTTCCCATCCAATTTTCTTAAAAATTGGCAAACAGTGGTCTTTGAGTCGATTCGAGACTATAACGCTCATGTTCATCTTGGAATATTGGCCATAAATCGAGAAGTACTCTCTGCACATCTCCACTAGGATGCGTCTCAAGAGTCAATAGAATGTTATCTAAAGACTCCTTACTCATGCCATCCTTTATGAAGTTAATTTTATCATCTCGGTTTATAGACGTCATTCCAATTGATTTGCATTTTGTGTTACAGGTCCATCTTGCACATTTATAGCAGACGTAACCTTTTGCTCTTCTCTTCTTTGCATATGAACTTTTGCCTAGCCCTGGCATATATGAAACAAGAGCGTCGGAAAATTCACCTGAGTCGGACCTTTGCTTCGATCAACCAGCGTATATCCGCAGGGATGCCTTTGTGCATAAGCATCCTTAATCTCTCAAACCTTGCACAATAAATGTTAGTTAAAGCATTTTGAGGGAGAGAAGGGAATTGCTTGCGAAGATTAAAAAGCTGATTATCCATTTCGAAAGAAAGAAGAAAGAGAGAGAAAAAATTGAGTAAAATTATGTCTGATTTAGTGTTTGTGGGTAATCGAAGGGACCGAAAAAGATTTTCACGAGTACCGTTATCCGCCATTTAACCGGTGAAAATCATCATCACAACGAAAAACAAACAAAATTAAGACAGAAAAATCAAACTACGATAGATTTTCTTGCTTGGCACCGATTTTCTGCCTTGATTCCTGTGAATGCAAAAAGTCAAAGTTTGAAAAATGAAAGAGTTAGAAAACTTGGGTTGCCTCCCAAGAAGCGCTACTTTTAATGTCCTTAGCAAGCGTGATTGAAGATTTTGCACGAGCGATGGGTCCTCCCCAATAATGATTCAATCTCTGGCAATTGACATTAATCGTGGCTTTTTCTTTTCTATTTTTTTTTTCTTCTTTTTTTTTCTTTTGTTTTTTTAAACACATTAGTGATCAAAAATGGTAGAGGGCATCCTGCAGTTGAACTTCCTCCACGAGGTTCTCTTGAGCTCCTTCATAAAAATTTTTGAGGCGGTGACCATTAACTTTGAACACTTTGTTGGTGGCTTCACTCTTAATTTCCACTGCACCATGAGGAAAAATGTTAGTGACAACAAACGGACCGTCCCACCTAGACCTTAATTTACCAGGCATCAACTTAAGGCGAGAATTAAACAAGAGAACTTTTTGCCCAACTGAAAACTCCTTCCGAAGAATAAACTTATCATGGAAGGCTTTGGTTTTTCTTTGTAGAGTCGGGAGCTCTCATAGGCATCTAGGCGGATCTCTTCCAATTCCTGAATCGCAACTTCCGCTCTATGCCGACTCAGGCCAAATTCATGTTGCATTGCTTCACGACCCAATATGCTTTGTGCTCAATTTCTACTGGTAAGTGGCATGCCTTACCATAGACTATCCGATATGGAGACATCCCGATTGGAGTTTTGTAAGCGGTCCGGTAAGCCCAAAGAGCATCCTCAAGCCTCATGCTCCAATCCTTCCGATTAGGTTGGACTGTTTTTTCAAGTATGCGCTTGATCTCTCTATTGGAGACCTCGGCTTGACCATTAGTCTGGGGATGGTAAGGTGTAGAAACTTTATGCAACACGCCATATTTTCTCATCAATCCCTCCATGCTCCGATTCTGAGAAATGGATGCCTTGATCACTGATGATAGCTCTCGGGATTCCAAAACTGCAGAAAATCTGTGATCTAACAAAATCCACAACAACTTTGGAATCATCAGTCCGAGTGGCTTTAGCCTCCACCCATTTTGATACATAATCAACAACTAGCAAAATGTAAACATAACCAAAGGAAACAGGAAAAGGTCCCATGAAATCAATACCCCATACGTCAAAGATTTCACAATACAGTAGAGGTTCTTTGGGGCATCTCATTCCTGCGAGAAATGTTCCCTGTTCTCTGACACTGTTCACAAGACTTACATAACAAATATGCATCATGAAACAAGGTAGGCCAATATAAACCAGAGTCTAAAACTTTCCTAGCTGTACGTTGAGGCCCAAAATGTCCACCACATGCAAATGCATGACAAAAGCTAAGAACAGAATGAAACTCTTGATTAGGCACACATCGCCTAATAATTTGGTCACTACAAAATCGCCACAGATATGGATCATCCCACACATAATATTTTGATTCACTCTTAAGTTTATAAATTTGTGCACGAGTGAAATGTGAGGGAAAAACTGTAGCAACCAAGAAATTCACCATATCAGCAAACCAAGGGAAGGTGTTCTTACCTTGCAGCTGCATAAGCTGCTCATCTGGGAAGGAGTCCCGTACAGGGAAGGGATCTGAATCCCTTTCAATGCGGCTCAAATGATCTGCCACTAGGTTCTCTGCTCCACTCTTGTCACGGATCTCTATGTGAAACTCTTGGAGCAAAGAGCATCCATCTTATTAGTCGGGGCTTTGCCTCGGCTTCTTCAAAAGGAACTTCAAAGTCGCATGATCATTAAACACAACAACCTTAGAACCAAGCAAATATGATCTAAACTTATCCAAAGCAAAAACAATGGCTAAAAGTTCTTTTCGGTTGTGGTATAGTTGGCACGAGAAAGATCTAGAGTTACGGAAGCATAGTATATCACATGAGAAGCTTTCCCCACTCTCGTGCCAAGATCGCTCCTCTTTGCATAGTTAGAAGCATCACACATTAACTCAAATGGCAATGTCCAAATGTGTGGTTGGATGATAGGGGAGTACTAGTCAAGGCTTGCTTCAAGTGGTTGAAAGTCGCCTTGCACTTGTCATCAAAATTGAACTCCACATCTTTCTGCGAATCGGGAAAGTGGAAGAGCAATCTTGCTAAAGTCGGCAATGAAGCGCTGTAGAAACTGCATGACCAAGAAAAGAACGCACTTCCCGCACGCATGTGGGGTAAGATAGACAAGTAATTACATCAATCTTGGCAGGATCTACCTCAATGCCCTTACTGGATACTACATGGCCTAAAACTATACCCTGTTCTACCATAAAATGGCATTTCTCAAAATTTAGCACAAGGTTAGTCTCAATGCATCTTTGCAGTACTCTAGATAGGCTGGCTAAACATGAATCAAAAGAAGAACCATAGGGGCATAAATACCTCCATGCACTCCTCTAAGAAATCAGAAAATATGCTCACCATGCACCGCTGGAAGGTACCAGGGGCATTGCAGAGGCCGAAGGGCATCCGTCTGTAAGCAAAGGTGCCGAAGGGACAAGTAAATGTGGTCTTCTCCTGATCCTCCGGTGCAATGTGGATTTGGAAGTATCCAGTGTAGCCATCTAAAAAGCAGTAATGGGACTTACTGTACCAACCGCTCCAAAGATCTCGATCAATGAACGGAAGGGGGTAATGATCTTTCCGAGTGGCTTGGTTGAGACGCCCGTAGTCAATGCAGACTCTCGGCTATTCTCGCACTCGGGTTGGAATGAGCTCATTCTTACGGTTGGCCACAACGATCACCGGATTTCTTTGGAACTACTTGCACCGGCTCACCCACTTGCATCGAGAGATGGGATAGATAATGCCACTTGTAGAGCTTGGTCACTTCTTTTTCACCACATCTAGAATGAGAGGATTCAATCTCCTGCGGGGTTGTCTCACTGGTTTAGTTTCCTCCTCAAGTAATATCCTGTGCATGCATGTGGAGGTTAATACCAGGAATGTCCGCAAGTGTCCAACCAATTGCCCTTTTGTGTTGCTTCAAGACTTCCAATAATCGGTTTCTTGCTCGGGTTGGAGGTGTTTGGCCATTATCACCGGAGCTTCTCATCCTCTTCCAAGAATGCATACTTCAAATGCTCGGGCAAGGGCTTAAGTTCAATGGAGGGTGGTTCTTTGGGTGACGGTACTAGTTTTGGAACCGAAACTAAATCGCTAAATTCTCGTGATTGCACTGTACTGCAAGCCGTGCACAATCTTGCAAAACAACATCATCATATCCTATGGAATCAAAAGAATCACACTTAGCAGCAGGATGAATGATAACATCATTCATAACAACATCATTGCCAGAAACAGAATCATCAATGTCAGCAGAATTAACAACAGCACATGATAAGTATGTAGAAATCTCAGCACAGGCTGCACACATTGTATGGTTTACAACCAAAAAGTCCAAAGCAGGCAGAACAAGTATCACAAGCTATGCTATCAGTGTATCCTACAATTTCAGAAACTACGCCAACATATCAAAGATGCATATCATCAACCAAGAAATCAATGACATCAAAATGAAAAAGCAATGATCCTCTAAAGGGTATTTCATGGCATCAAAAATGTTAAACTGAATGATATCATCACCAAATTCCATGGAAAGGGTACCAGCATGCACATCAATCTTAGTTTTAGCAATTTTCAAAAATGGCCTACCTAAGATCAATGGGGGTGGGGAAGAGGCAGATTCATCTTCCATATTCAACACATAAAAATCTTGGGAATATTAAATTATGTACCCGAACTGTAACGTCCTCCAACACTCCCGCAGGTTGTGCGGTGCTCGATTTGCTAAGCGAATGACAATGCGGTAGGTTTTAGCTCTCCCATATGCAAGGAAGTGTAAACTGACTTTGGCATTACATTGATGGAGGCTCCCAAGTCTAGCAAGGCATGAGTGAACTGTTGGTGCCCTATGGTGCAAGGGATGGTAAAAGTGCCTGGATCCTTGCATTTGGGAGGCAGGTTGGGCTGAATCAAAGCAGAGACATTTCTCCCTATACTCACTTTTTCAGTTCCCTTTAGCTTCCTCTTATGGGTGCACATCTCTTTCAAGAACTTGGCATACTTGGGGATTTGTTTAATTGCCTCCAAGAGAGGTATATTCACCTCAACCTTCTGAAAAGTCTCCATAATTTCCTTATCCAAGTCGGTTTCAACCATATGCCTCGGCTGTATCATTTGGTTGGGAAAAGGAAGAGGAATGTTGGAACCTGACTTTTTTGGATGCTCACTTTTCTCACATCTTGATCAATTTTACGTCATTTCTTGATTTGATCAGGTTTTACTGCTTGGCATGTTGTAGGATCATTTGTCGCTGAATTTGTTCTGACAAAGATTCGAATTAGTCGCAGAACTTGAAGTTCTTTGTAGAATCTTGTTTCTCCGGGCCAAGGGTAGAATCTGGAATTATCTCTTTGCCTTTGGTCCATTGATTTGCTTACCACTGCGTAAAGCTATAGCACTAACATTGCCTCTAGGGTTTGGAGTGGTTTGAGA
Organism: Styphnolobium japonicum; assembly: GCA_023212625.1. NCBI lineage: Eukaryota > Viridiplantae > Streptophyta > Magnoliopsida > Fabales > Fabaceae > Styphnolobium > Styphnolobium japonicum. The sequence goes on from JALBWW010000010.1 coordinate 2,889,314, forward strand.
GGGTAATTGGCCAGAACCCTGTGACTTTAATTCATGAATTGATGTGGCAAGTTGACCAATTTGAGTCTCCAAGTTCTGAATGGTGGTTTCAGTTCTCTGTTGAAACTGGATGTTATTAGTGGCCAACTGTTTCACCAAATCCTCCAATGAGGGCTCAGATTTTGTGGCTACAGGACCTTGCTGCTGGAATGGTGGTCTACTTGGTCCAGCATATGGCTGAAACTGATTTGTCCTTGCTTCTGCTTTGGAATGGTGGTCTATCTTGGTTTGGTGGTCGCCGATTTAATGCATTCCCATATCTCAGATTGGGATGGTCCCTCCACCAGGGTTGTAAGTGTTGGAGAATGGATCATATTTGTTGTTGCCGCTTGATGGAATTGTGGCTTCCCAGAAATATACCAATTGCGACACGCAGTTGGTCTTGAAACTCAGAATCATCTTGCAATGTGGGGCATGAATCTGTAGGATGAGAGGAACTAGAACATATGCTACAAACTCTTGCAGGGGTTTGCACACGTGGTTCGTGTTGTCCTATTGCCATTTGTCTAACCAAAGAAGTGAGCTCATCCAATCTATGTTCCACCCTTTGTTGATCAGCATGTGAAGAGGTATTAACTTCATTGACTATTGCAGTTGCAAGACCCATTCGAGTACCAAATTGCTGAGAATTTGCCGCCATGTTTGCAATTAAGTTTCTCGCAAAGAAATTGGAGTTTTATCTACCAATGCTCCACCACTTGGCAGATCAATCATACTCCTTTCCATTGGCATCAATCCTTCATAGAAGTATTGGATCGTGATTGATCACTAATTTGATGGTGTGGGCAGCTTGAGCACAATTTCTTGAATCTCTCCCAATACTCATGGAGAGTTTCACCACCGATTTGCCTTATGCCACAAATATCTTTCCTTATTGCAGCAGTTCTTGATGCAGGAAAGAACTTCTCCAGAAATAATCTTTTCATGTCATTCCAAGAAGTGATGGCAGCAGGTTGTAAGTAATACAACCAATCCTTAGCAGCACCATCCAAAGAGAAAGGAAAGGCCCTTAGCTTGATGTGATCTTCAGCTATTCCATGAGGTTTCATGGTGGAGCAGACAACATGGAACTCCTTCAAATGCTTATGTGGATCTTCACCTGCAAGACCATGAAACTTGGGCAGCAAGTGTATCAATCCAGATTTCAACTCAAAATCAACATTAAGTTCAGGATATTGAATGCACAAAGGTTGATAATTCACATCAGGTGCAGCCAATTCCTTAAGGGTCCTATTGTTATAGTCAGCCATAGTAAAATCAACAGACTCAGATCGAACCTTTGAAGTACTAATGTATGCACTCAACAGGATTAAAAGAGTCAACAAGATTAGGTGCAATGTCAAGTTCAAGTCCAATTCGAAGTAATTCTATTAGCTCTATGAATGCTACTACCAGTCCTATGAATTCTATGAAGTGTATGAAATGTTCTATCAATTTCAGGATCAAATGAATGCAAGGTACCAGGATCAGATCTAGTCATACAGCATGCAGTTCATAAGAAGGTATTTAGAAAAGCAATAACAACTAAAACACTAAAAATTCCTAAAACAAATACTCCAAAAAATTAAACAAAAATAAAAAAAAAGTATCAAATGAATTTTAAAAATTATGGAACCACCACAGGATAAAATCTACACAAAAATGCTATCCAAAAAAATAATAAAAAATATTAAAAAATTGAAAAAGTGGTCTAAACGATGGAATTTGGCAAAAATAAGGGTGACCTCACTGTATACAGTGAGTCTTTCTCAGAATAATATTTTCCATTTGTGTACCAAAATTCAGATCAATCTGAGATGCCCGAACCAAAATTCTTGACACAACGCCCTTTATCCAATTTCTTAGAATCCCACTTGAAAAAGCTTCAAAAACAAAACAAATACATTTGTTAGAGTTAGATGGGATCTTGAAATGATCAAATAGTTGCCTTGGATCCCGCAACGGCGCCAAATTTGACAAGAGGATGTCGAGACCTATCAAATAAAATAACCGGTTCACAAACTAATTTGTAGTATAGAGAATGAACCGAATCGTCTCTCAAGGATCCAAAAACAAAGATTTAATTAGATCAAGATAATTAGAAAAGGGGGGGTTTTGTTGTTGATTAACAAGATTAATAAAAGTAGGAGATTCAAAGTTGTAAACAAATATAAAGAAACAACCAATCCAAGGAAATTTACCGATCTTGAGTTTAACTCATCATTGATCACAAGGAATTCACTTAATTGCTAACCAAGTTCTTGGCCTTAGATCACATCAAGAAGCCTTAACATGATCCAAGAATTCTTTACTAGATAAGCATCTAGGATTTGATTAACCAAGGTTAGATAAAGTAAGCACCATCCAACATAGATTAACTTAAGATCTAGAATTTAACCAAGCTAAACAATCTATCAAAAAGCTTTAATACATTGTTTAATCTTTATGATCCTCTTTGAATACATGATAATAAAGCTATTACCACATCAACATCTAAATCAAATTAAGCAATTTAATCTAGATAAAAATCAAAAGAGGAAGAAGAGAAACTTGAATAACAATTAAGCAATATGAACAAGTAAACCAAGATCTCCAAATTAAACAACAAGATGGCTAATCCCTTGGATTGATTATGAGAGCCTAGCCTTCCATGGATGGGAAGGAAGAACTCAGAATTTAAAGAACAAAAACGAAATTGCAAAGAGAATGAAGAAGAAGAGAAAGAAAACTCTCACAAATACTTAAACTTTCTTGAAACTTACTTCTAAATTGAATGCCTCTAATACAAAGAGGTTGGGTCTATTTATACTAATCCTAGAAGCCAATTTGTACATGTACATAATCTGAATACAAGCTATAAGAATCTGAAATTTGTCAAAAATGGAAGCTTGATGCATGGTTGGTGGGTTGGTGCATGGTAGGTGGGTTGGTGTATGGTTGGTGGCTTTTAGTCAACAACTCTTATCCGACTTCTGGCTTCAAATTCATCACCTAGACGATGTATTTTGGCTTGGATGTCTTCATCAAAGTTGTAGCCAGTTGTCTCCTTGAAAATCTCAATTTGAATCATGTCATTTGGACTTTTAGAACTCCAGAAATGCCAAAAACACTTCACCTACCTCAAGTTAGGTTGGAAGAACATGTTTCCAAATTCAGACCAACTTGTAGCTTCTGAAGCATGCCTAAAACGACATCTATTGACAAAATGGTCTTCATTGAAGTTGGAGATATGGGTCTTATCTTTCAAGTGACCAAGTTTCAGCCCAAGAGGAGGCCTATAACCCACTATATAGTCCAATATGTGCATACTGCCCAGATGGTTCCGTGACAGCAAACCCACTCTGCATTGCAGGGAAATTGTGGACCCTTAGCATTCCGATCCAGCTCTTGAGTTCTTCATGAAACTTGTAGAGCATTGTCTTAGCTTTCCAAAGACACCAAGATCACCTCAATTGGATCACCGAGTCCCAAGTTATGACCTAACCAAGGAAGAAAGGTCAAAATGCATCAAAATCCGAAAATTATTCAATATTTGCATTAAAGCCCAATGAAACCCAACAACATTAAACTCATCTAAAGTACTAATATTGGGCACAATAAACATCTAATAATGCCTAATACAAAGCTAACATAAGTGTCTCAAATTGATTGATCAACTACAAATGTGACTATGCAGATTTATATACCGATGAAGGATAATGATCAGTGATTTCTTATGATCGCTTATATAAAATCACATAAGGTGGAATGTGTGGACTCGGACCCGGATATTGATCTCCGTAACATTCGACATGGATATGTCAAAGTAGTGGTGAGTGCTATTATTGTGGAAAGGCTCATTTATTCAATATATATAAGATGAATATGTTGATAACCACATTCAATGTTAACATTATAGTTCATATGTTCACAACTTCATTATTAGAGGAGGATTTACATGATGCAAATTTTCTGCGAATGGAATGTTAAAGCCACCTAAGCTATCTAGGTATACCATTTCAAACCCTATTGGAACTCCCAAACAAACATCAAAGTTTGCAAATTCTACTGACATTTGTTATTTTACATACACTATGATTTTTGTGTAACTTATACTCCTGTTATTTGGCTACAGAGAAGAGAACGGTATGTGGGTTGCTAAACACATGTCTAATGCCTCAGCCTGGGTGGAATACACTGCTGAATGGGTATTATGTTATTTAATGAAGCATTTGTTAACAGAACAAACAACAAATGTGTGATTATAACAATTTATGTTCACATAATTTCTTCCTTGATATGTATATCACTATTGAACACTATATGCGAATGAGACTTGCAATTGAATTGGTTCAATGTGACCATAATAATATACGAAATGAACTGATTGTGTTGGCTAAAGAACACTGGCAGAAAGCACAGAAGACGCGAAATGCCATAGAGATATTGGGTGAGCATATGAACCTACAAATTTAATTTAAAAATGAAATTCTAGTTTATTGTTATCAAAGTGAGAGAAAAAATTAATAATGCACTTTTATCTAACGTTTTCTATTTCACTTGCAGATTCTGACTATTAAAGATTACCAAGAATTCAACAATTTCAAGGAGGGTGCTAAATTGGAAGAATCTTACCACATAGCAGCATTCATTTCATTTGTCTTTAGACTTGTTTTTAATCTTGTTTCCATTGTTTGGTTATTGAAGAACTGATTTATGTTATCTTGTTTATTAGAGAGAAATAAACTCTTATCTACCACATGTGGCTCCTTTTCAGATTACATATTTTCCATGATATTTTGCACAATCAATTTATTGTATTTTTGGTTCAAATTTATATCAATTGAATGAAGTCCCAATCTTCACATTGTTGAATGGAGTGCAATAAAGCATACTTGAAAAGAATTTTCTGCATTAAAATCAAATGACGAATCTGATATACAAAAGAAAACCAAAATATTGAGGTTTTAAAGCTACAAAAACTAGCCACTTACATTGCCTAACAAGTAATATTTTCCTATAATAGAATGTACACCACTTGCAGAAATTAAATGAATAAATTACATAACTATTTTCAACTTATTGCTCTCCTTATCCTTCCCCTCCCTCTATTGTTTCTCCTTCTCATACTATTGCTGCTACACAGCTACTGCCGCAATACAGCTCCCTTGACTTGTGAGTTGTTTTGCCTAATTGGTGCATATGATGATCAAAATGAGCCAAGTGATCCAGTGGACAATGTCTCAACAAGGGACTATTGCAATGCTTCCATGTCTGCTTGTTGGGAGGATTGAAGCTGGTAATGCACACCACCTGCTGCTCTCTGAGAGGTTCCAATTGATTTATCTCTAACTATTGGTGGTGTATAGATTGCAGAATACAATATCTTTTACACAATTCATCAACCAGACACAAAACAATGTCCAATTAATGGAAGCAGTGTTCATAACATATCAATATATCAAGGGACAAAGATCACAACCAGCATTCCAGAAAGACAAAGAAAACAAGTGAATTTTTTTTAATAACATCAAGACAATTATCAATATTGAGGGAAGAAACATAGTATATCAGTAATCCCATAATCTTATTTTGCATTAGGATGGACAAAGCACATGTGAACAAAGTAGACCAGAACAAAGTATGCATTATACCAGAGCAAGTACAAAACAAAACCCTATACCAGAACCAGAAACCTATACTTGAAACAGAAACCTATATCAGAACCAAAAACTAAAACCTGAACCAAGAACCTATACTACAAACTGAAACCTCAAACAAGTAACCTATACCACAACCAGAAACCAATACTAGAAGCATAAATATAAACCTGAAATAGAAACCCATACCAGAACCAGAAACTAAAACCTGAACCAGTAACCTATACCTGAAACAGAAACCTATTCCAAAACTAGAAACTAAAACCTGAACCAGGAACCTATACTATAAACAGAAACCCGAACCAGTAGCCTATACCAAAACCAGAAACCTATACCAGAACTAGAAACTGAAACCTGAACCAGTAACCTATACCAGAATCAGAAATGAATACCTGAAACAAACACCTATTCCAAAACCAGAAACTGAAACTTGAACCAGGAACCTATACCAGAACCAGGAACTGAAACCTGAAACAGGAACCTATGCCAGAACTAGAAATTGAAACCTGAACCAGGAACCAATACCAAAAATAGAAAACTGAATCAGAAACCTATACCTGAACCATAACGAGAAGCAGTATACCATAACCATGCACAATAAGCCAGAACCAGATTAGAACAATACATAAAAGGAGAATCAGAAGCAGTATATCATAACCATACACAATAAACCAGAACCAGAACAGAACAATGCACAAAAACAAAACCATAAGCAGTATAACAACATAACAAGCAATTTAAGAACCTGATTCTTCGAGAGCAATATGACCTTTTATTTTCAATTCAGAAAAACATTTGACTAAATTACACATAACAATGAAATGCTGCAAAGTAGAGAATTAAGTTAAGTATCTTTTTTCCCCTGGATTTCCTTTTTTATGATTTAAGAAACAAAAGAAAAATGCATGATATTTCAAATATTGTTACCTGTCAAATTGCGTAGAAATGCATCAGCTACTTCATGATCTTCTGCGATGATGGAATCAGTATGTGCACTACCACAAAAGGAGGATAATATGTGACATTTTTCCATCTAAGCCCACTGCACTACCCTAGATATCATTTGAAATGGAGAAGAGGGAAGAAAACAATTGAAAGCAAAATATGTTTCAACATGTTTTCCTATCAAGAAGGAAAAAAACAGTGACATGCCTTGCACAAAGATTTATATGATCAATAGCTGCATACACATCATCCACAATTTCAACAGTGCAAGCCAACGAACTATACTCATGATGAAATGAACGTGCCTGTGGAATATTTAACAAAGAACTTGCCCTGAGTCCACCATATAATATAACACTTGCATAAATTTTACATCATTTAGCCATTCCCGAAACCTTAAGGAAAAAACTTCCTTAACATTCAGTATAACTGTTCATTTGACTTACAGATAATATTCTTAAATCTTAAAAATGATGCCAATCAGACAATTCACAGTCTAGTAAGGATGTAAACTGAAGTCAAGACAGACTGCAATCTAAACCTCAGAGGTGCCTTTTAATTTTTTAATTGCCTAGAACATCATTTCAATTACTTGAATATTTCTGAGTTGATAAATAAAAATAATCAACATTATTTAGATTTTGCAAAATAAAGTTCATCTAAAATCAAGTTTACAAAATCTAATCAAAACACACACTACATGATTTCAACAAGTGTCAGATATGCTAGCTAACATGAACCTGTCCCAAAATTATCTGTTTCATATTTGGGATAAGCCTCCTTCTGAAAGTGAGTGTCTGTTACTCCATGATGTAATGGGAGTACCTACTCCAGAATTTATTTATGATTTTCTGTGTAGTTTTTCTTGCTGTTAGTGGGCTTTGGGGGGTTTTTTCATAAAAATATATCTATAAAAAAATTATATATTATTTTATCACACTTTTAAAATTATGTATCAAAATACTTTTTTTTTTCTATGTTGAGAAGTCAGTTTGGCTCAAACCGACTTCCCAACGTATTTTTTTTTAATTAAAAACCTGTTGGGAAGTCAGTTTGGGGGAAACCGACTTCTCAACGTTAAAATTCTTTTTTAACATCCTGTTGAGAAGTCGATTTCTCCCAAACCGACTTCTCAACAGGTTTTAAATTAAAAAAAAAAATCATGTTAGAAAGTCAGTTTAAGCTAAAAAAAAAAAGAGAATATTTTGATATATAATTTTAAAAGTATAGTAAAATGATAAATAATTTTTTTTTAAAATATATTGATATAAAAAAGCCGGACTTTGGCCCTTTTAATTACAAAAGAAAAAAAAAGGCTTGTTAATCATATTTAGTGCCATCAAAGTAGATTCCAAATGTTATGAAATTCAAACCAGTCGGAAACTGAGTTTTCTATTGCAATTCAATGCATATCGCTGTCAAAATCAATTCAATTTAAGGGAAGTGGCTTATAAGATATTTCCTTTGAATCGGTTAAAAAAAAAAAACTGTGTAAGTACGAGACTGTGTTAGTATAAAAAATTGAGTAAATACATATTTTGATATTCTAAAAATACATGTGTCATCAATTGGTCCTCTAATAATATTTAACATCAAATTATTCTTTTTTAAGATTAATTTGATGTTAAAAACTAATATTAAATGACCAATTTAATATCAAAAATTGACATTATAAGATCGTTTTGATATATTTATTCATCATTAGAGAATTTAACTTATGATACTTGTATTTTTAGATGACTAAAATAAATGTTTACTCTAATTTTTTTTCTCCAAGAAATAAACTATTGACAAGTTTTATTTTTCTGAACAGGAAAGTAGAAAATAAAAAAAGATGAAGGAAAACAATGCTAAAGCTAAGGTAGTTCCCTGCTTTATTGAATTAAAATTTACTCCTATATGTTGATATACATATGATGTCTTTATCAGCTGCCAAAGATTGATTAAGTTATCCTTTTTGGTGCATTAGAAGAAAAAATTAAGGTATTCCTTAAACAAAAGCAATTAGTGGATTGTCAGCTTGTGACACTTATTTTCTAAATTTATTTTTGTGCCTATTGTGAAAATTCAACATGGTATTAGATCAGCAAAGCATGATCTATGCCTTTCAAGAGAATCAAAATTTAATAATATAATTAACAATGTAATTTGTAGTAGCCAAACACCCAACCTAGTGTCTACCCACCCAGGTCAAACATTCATGATTATATATATAATATTCATAATTACTGCAGTTTGATGCTCAAATATGGGGACCACTCTGCATTCTGCAGCTCATCTGAAAATTTTGTATTTTTGTTTTTGTCCTTTTCTACGTGAAAGATAACCTACAAAAAATAATGAAACGAACCAATCACATATGCTATATAAGGACTACACATACCATAAACATAGTGACACAGACCAATCTCACCGGTGAGTATTTGGTGTTTCCTTTGGGAGGATTTCGGCAATGGCTGTGGTTCAAGGCAGTTGGGTCAAGGTCTGCTCTCTGTCCCTTCTCTTCGTTTCTTATATCTCTCTGTTATCATCTTTATTGTTATGCTTCTTTAGATTTGTAGAATTATTCTATTTTTTTTTTTAATTTCTCTTTTATTGAACTCTCTGTTTCACAGTCACTTCTGAATTTCACAGATGATAGGTATTTGGTTAACATGAAATCATCTTTGAAGAGGCCCTATTTGTTGTACCTACCCACCCATTTTATCCTGCACAACAATTTCTTTTGTTCGGTATTTTCAATTGCAATATTTTTCTCAAAGCACAAGCGTTTGTAATTATGGGTCCGTTTGTATTAACTTTTTTAAGAGCAGAAGTGTTTTTTTAAAGTAATAAAATTATTTTTTTAAAAGTTAAAGAGTTCAAGCTTTTAAAAAAAGTATTTCATGTGTAACAAAAAAGCACATGAAGTGCTTTTTTTAAAAGTTTGAACTCTTTAACTTATAAAAAAAATACTTTTATTACTTCAAAAAAGTACTTTTATTACTTTAAAAAAGTACTTCTACTCTAAAAAAAGCTAATACAAATTAGCCCTATATCAATTTGGTGCAACTTCTTGTATAAATGAATCAAACATTTCAGAGCATAAAGATATCCATAAGATCTATTATGTATTTTTTTTCTAGAAGAAATTGTTCTTAAAGGATGCAGAAGTTGATGAAATGGGAAATTGGGACTCCTTTATGCTTTTCCCCCTGCTGATTGGCCCCTTAGGCTAGCAATAGGATAAGATTTCATGTCAAAATCAAGTTTCCTATGAAAAGCACATCATATATTGGTTTGCCAACTAAATTTGTCTCTAATAAGTCTCACTCCCAAATATTTATTATCCACTCATTTCCCAATACTGTTATTGTGTCTACCAATAATAACATCTCACAGACTAATATGTTATGCATATTGTAGGATTTTAGGAGGAGAAGAAACAAACTGAAAAGTAAGGATAGTTGCTGTCTATGAAATGGTTCTCTTTGCTTGATAATTGTAGAAATTATTTTGGTAGGTTGAATGGTAGATTGCATAGTTTGTAGTATTTCCTCTCACGCCACACACATCATGGATACATGAAATGGCTATTTATAGCCTTTGTAACCTATGTTTGGCTTAGTGGGTTTTGTTGCCTGAGTTTTCTAAACTCTTCCCCAACATTCTGATACTTTATTTTTTTAATATTTCTCCAATTTTCTATATCTTTCGGGTAGCGTTGCTTTGTAGATTTTAAATGTGCACCAGGTTCCTACATCTTAGCATAAAAATCATATCAACCAGGAAAAATCACATGGAATTAAATTATAATTTTTTTTTTATATCTTGTACCAGCTTGATCAAAATGGAACTGGGCCTGGAGCAAGAAGTTCACATGCTATTGCCATAGTAGGACACAAGGTGTATGCATTTGGGGGTGAATTCGTGCCACGTGTACCAGTTGATAACAAGCTCCACGTGTTTGACCTGGAGACGCTGACATGGTCAGTGGCTGACTCATCAGGGGATACCCCACCGCCACGTGTCGGTGTTTCAATGGCTGCAGTTGGAGATACTATCTATGTGTTTGGTGGAAGGGATGGGGAGCACAAAGAGCTCAATGAGCTCTATTCTTTTAATACCAAGACCAACAAGTGGGCCTTGATTTCAAGTGGTGACACCGGGCCAGCTCACCGGAGCTACCACTCCACAGCCGCCGATGATCGGCACGTCTACATCTTCGGCGGCTGCGGTGTTGCCGGAAGGCTCAATGATTTATGGGCCTTTGATATTGTTGACAACAAGTGGGTGCAATTTTCTTATCCTGGACAAAATTGCAAAGGGAGAGGTGGGCCTGGCCTAGAAGTGGCCCAAGGAAAAATATGGGTTGTGTATGGTTTCGCTGGAGAGGAAGTGGATGATGTGCATTGTTTCCATCTGGCCCACAAAAACTGGACCCAAGTGGAAACAACTGGGCAGAAACCAACAGCACGTAGTGTGTTTTCCACTCTTGTAAGCGGAAAACACATAATTGTATATGGTGGGGAGATAGATCCTAGTGACTTGGGTCACATGGGTGCTGGCAAATTTTCTGGTGAGGTTTATGCATTGGATACACAGACATTGGCATGGAAGAGGTTAGATGATGGGGCGGAATCCGGTGGTCACCCCGGGCCTCGTGGGTGGTGTGCATTCGCCGGTGCTCGGCGGGGCGGCCGAGAGGGATTACTGGTGTATGGTGGCAACTCTCCTAGTAATGATCGGCTTGATGACATTTTCTTCTTTACTCCTTTCTCAGAGTTAGATGGTGAATGATTATCAGTTATAATATAATCGCATAATGTGTGATGAATTTCTAAATAAATAGGATCACCATGGGACTATAATGGCATGTGAACTTAGGAATCTTTGGTACTTAAACATTTTCAGTTTGTGAATGTACTAGTGTGCTGTAATAATTCTACAAGAGGTGTGTTGATAATTCTCAAATGGGTGGTTTTGGTTTAGTTATTCTTGTCTTTTGATTTGGGTTTCCTAATTTCTTTCTGTTCGGTGGTAATGTTTAAAGATATTTAGAAAAATTATTCTTTTGAGTCAATATTATCACTGTTTTTTGAAGTGGTGTACTTTATATTTTTTAAATAATTATTTTTTTACTAAAATAAATACAATATTAAAATATTATTATTTTATTATAAAAGATAATAAGCACTTTATAATATAATTACATTTTTTTGTAATTATTAATTATCACAAATAATTATTTAAGTTTTTTATAAAATCAGTACAGACTGAAATTGGAATGAATACGCTGCTCCCAAAATATTATAGCTCAGCCTTTTTCCGTTACTTCAAACATGCTAGTGACAATCATCATGGGTTTAAATTCTTAAAAGGGGATGAGAATATTAAAAATTCCAATTGCTTATTCACATATTTTATTAATTATTTTAATAATAACTTGTTTTAAAATTATTTTCAATACTTTTTTTTAATAAACAAATTAAAATCTGACTTAAAGAAAAGATATTTAATTAAGTTAATTAATAAAGTTACTTTTGAAAAAACCTAAAAGTAAAATCACTAACACAAATAAAATGTCGTCAGTCGAAAGTTATTCTAATTCACTCTTCAGATTCTTTTCCAAATTATTTAAAAACTATTAATTACTTACAAAATGTGTTGTGGATAAGATCTATTTTATTTATAATTCTTATATATCATCTGTCACGCCATTAGATGCTCAAGTAGGAGAGCATTTTGTCGGAGACCAAAAAAATCATTCACATTATCTTTTTTTTGAAAAAATATAAGAATTTAATTTTAATCAACTGCCAGTGTAAAACTTCTTTACACTTTCATTCAATCATGTGCTGCCATATTATTAAAAAAGTTGGACTTTCTAGGTGGTTGTTGTGATAGCCAAACTCTTTTAATGATTTGGCAACATATGATTAGATGACAGTGTAAAGAAACTTTACGCTAACAGTGGATCAAAATTAAACTCAAAATACAAATATATATAATTTTTTACATTTATGCATTTGATCATTATTTTCAACACTGAACTGGACCGGGAAAATCAGGAACCAATTCTTCGGCTGGTCCGATCCTACACCAAAACCTAGTGCTAAACCATTAGACTAGCTACATCAGTTCAATTTTTATCAAGCCAATTTAATTACTTTTTCACTACATTAAAATGCTTGGTTCTCAATTTATAATAAATACACGACCTCAATTTATAATATGAAGCTTTACTTCTCTTCATTTTACTTATTTGATGTATCACTACAATAGAAATAACTTTTAAACTCGACTATTAAAACGCTTTTAATTCGGTTTCGACAACGGATTATGTCATAAGATAGTCTTTTGTTCTAACTTTTAAATTCCCGTAAAGAAACCAAATTAGAAAACAATTTTCCAATTCAGTTGTTGTAGTACCGAATTAAGAAACACATGATTTTAAATCCTGTCAAACATCGGATTGAAAACTTGACATTAAATTCCAAAGTACACAACTGAATTGAAAAAGTGCTAAAAATATATAAATCCGGTTAAATACCAGATTGAAAACTTGACATATATATGACCGAATTGGAAAACTACCAAAGTTTATAAATTTGGTTAAACACCGAATTGAGAACTTAACATTGAATTCGGTTATGATCACCTGAATTGGTAAAATGTGTATTTATATAATTTAAATTCGGGTAACAACCGAATTGCAAAGTGCATAACAAATCATGTTAACAATGAAGGTCTGGAAAACATTACCAATTTCAGATTTGCAATTTCCATAACCAAAAACTGTACAACATTGAATTCAAAGATAAATGACTGTGTTCATGTACATAATATTCACATTTACAAAGTTAATTGACATTGTCTATGTAAATAATATCAACATAACAACCGTTCCTATAAGACATTGTTTATGTACATAATTTACAAAAGAAAAACAAAAATCATCACATCTCCTCATTCTTATTCTTATTTGATGCAGCTAGAACAGATGCTGCCCATTCAAGCTATATCTGCTCTTCTTCTGTATAAGTATTTGCTTCTAAAAATTGAGCCAAGTAAAAGAAATAATATAAAGTTGAGAAATTTGTATAAGTAAAAAACAGAACCACATCCATGTATAAAAATTAAAACTTACTTTCTAACTCATTGTTTTCATCTTATTCGTTATGATGTCTCTCATATATTTCAAGACATAGAAACCACAAGTTTTATTATCCGTTTGCCTTAGTGCATATACATAATACAAAAACTATTTTAATGAAACAAAAAGTAGTTAAAACATTCACTCCGTGAATAACACATTAAACACAATACCTTGATAGTGGAGATGTTGATGGTGTCTTTTTTGCCTTGTGATAGTTGTTTTTCTTTTTGTAACTCCTCAAAGCTCTTTTAAAAAACCAAATGAAACATCAAAGTTATGTTTAACATTAAAAAACCAAGTTACACATGATGGAGGTTAGAATAATTTACATTCCAACCACCCACTTTGTGTCATCTTGAATAGGTTTTCCTATAAGGTCCATCCAAAACACAGTGGTCTTGGACATCTTAATCACAACAAACATCCAATGAAACTTAGAAAATACAAAATCTAACATCTTCAGTACATATATGCTATTTTTGCATTAGAATATTATATTTTATGAATCTTACCATCCATTATATGGTAAAAAGACCATGGAGTTTGTTGGAAACCCCAATAAAACTTCGGACAGGTATTGACCCCTTGATTTGGGATCCTCTTGGCCTCCAAGAAGTGACACCTTCATTGGGTTAGCAAACCCATAAGGTGGACATCAAAGTATGCGGTGGATAAAGTCAACCAAGTTACTTGAAAGTAAATGAACAAAAATTAATATCAAATTATTTATTAACTAAAGCTATATTTACAGCAAATACAATACAATGATTGAGATATTTGTCCTACCCAAAGAACCACATTATGGAACCAGCTGATATGCATTCCAAATGGCAAAAGTCCTGCAAATCTTCTGGTGAGATATATGATAGAAAGTCTACATCCAACCCAGGAGCTTCTATTTGACGTGAGAGTACGTACGTCATCTTTAGCTATTTCATTCAATAGTTGGATTAGCCGGTGCAAGTCAGTTATGACTGGTGTATCCGGTCATTGAGTTGCTTGTAGCCAAAATAATAGGAAACTTATGAGTCTAAAAACCACTAATCCACATGAAAAGAATCTTTATATTACTTACATCCATGTTGTGAGTGACATAATTTCGAGGCCAAGCTAAAAAAGGTCATAATGCATCTTTAACAAGTTCGACATCGTCATTTGGGCATGAAACTTGAGCATTGGGTTTAATGACCCTGTCCACACTGACCTTTACAAAATCCAAAGGAAGGTCCCTGTTGTGAAGGGTCATCTCGTTGCCACCAACAACATGTACCGTACCTTCCGCAACATAATTGTTCGGTTAGCTAGTAGCCAATAGACAACGTAAATTTGGCTACATCAAATAAAAATATTGTGAGAAACATAATAATATAATTTAAATTATTAATATTCTTAGAAAGGATGTAAAACATTAAAAATCTATTTACCACAAAAAAACCTGAACACCATCTTAAAGAATGGGTTGTATCGTCGAGTGGAGCTGCAGGTGGACTTTTTGGTTTTTCAACCAACCCTTCAACAGCAAGAGGTTCTTCTGCAACTTGTTTTTCATGTAACGAAAAACTTGTTGGAGATGGTGTTTTTTTTTGTTTCCATTGTCCCCCCAATGATGATTGGGTCCTTTGCAACATTTTTCTGAGATGCAAAAAAGGGTGACATTTAAGTTTATTGAGCTGGAGGAACTTAGATTGACACCTTTGCCTCCCATCAAATCCTTGATATCTAATTTTGGGATATTGGGGTTTGTTTGGGCTAGCACTTCCTGTCACTGCATAATGCCATATAAAATTGTCTCCATCTGTGACACCTTGTTGCACACTGCCTTGTGTTCTTCCATGCTGATTGTACTCCTTTTTCCCCAGTACATCATTGGATTGGACAATGAGCTAGTTGCATGTAATTGTACACCATCACTACAAAAAAAATTATGTTTAGTGTCAGTTGAATTTTAGGTTTGGCGGAGGTTTAAACCGTTGCTAAATGTGTTTTGCGGCGATTAAAAAATCACTGCGTATAAGAGGGTCGCAAAACGATTAGTGGCAGTTTTCACCAACCGCTGGTATAACCGCCACTAATAACTTTTTTTTATTAACTGCGGTTTTGAACTGCCGCTACTATTAAAATTATTATAAAAAAAAGATAATCGTTTATTCGCGATTTTTTAAACGAAAATTTCTGGAAAAAATATATATATCGCTGCCATGGTTCTGATAGACATAAACCAAGTTTACCAAAGGTCATTTAAAACTTAGTAGACAATATACGAGTTACTAAGACCAATATCTAACCAATTGAAAGCAACTTCCGAACTAAGTTGTTGACTCAAGTTGCAGGTTATTATCATCATTCCAAACACCTACAACCATGGATGGCAGGTGTTCCAACTGCAGCAATATAGAAATACAACTATAATTTAGAAAGCCTTGCAACATAACTTGGGTTGCAAATATGTTCAAGTGTGCTCTCCTATGTTCAGCTAAAGCCTTGACTTTGGTGAAATGAAAAATGGTATACATAGATGGTAATCTTTCCCCTTTTCCTACATATTTTAATTTCTTTAATACCAATTAATAAACTCTATTCAGAAGTTAATAAATAATTGCTTTGTTCAAGTTGATTTTTCTTTCTTTTCTCTACTTGTCAGCTAGAGTTTGAATTAGTTTCTAGTTTGATATGCATATAATTTATCAAGTTTCTGTTTTACATAACACATATTTAAATCTGCTAGGAATGGAGTGGAATAAGATCCCTTCTCAAATATGATGCACAACACAAATATGATCGTCCGAGATATAGATGGATAGAAGATATGTGTCAGTCAAGGTCTGCTAAAGTTAATACTACAGAGGTCATAATGATGTAAGATGCAAGACAAGATTTTTCTTGTGGCTTGGGGTTCTCTTTACAAGCTAGAACAAAGGTGTCAAGAGTGAACTTTGTACCCATCTTGTACATTCTCTTGATTTATTGCATTTTCCTTTAGCCTGAAAGCAAATCATATAATTCTATCTCTTGATTTATAACTAATACTAAGGGTTGCTAGTTGCTACTGTGGATATGGAGCCTAATATTTCTTTCCCATCTAACCATCCAAACAGAGCATCAAAAGTAGATACATTAACAGAGCTTTTTGCACACCACTAGCTTTTTGCACAACATAATATAGCTTTTAATGTTGTTTTTGTTTTGTAGTTTCAGTTATAAACAGGTTGAGAAATATTTTAAATGGATAACTGATGGTAAAATGGGTCATAAACATGTTGAATTTTGGTCCTAAATTTGACTTGCTTTATAAACAGGTTTAAAGGGTAGTGCCAAGGTCAACCCTTTAGTAAATGAGTAATTAGATCAAATAAGTATAAAAGAAAACCAAATAAGATAATAGAGAAACTACACGGGCTGCAAACTCCTCTATAAGCAGTCCTTCCATAACTTCTTATAGACTATATCTTAAGAAGACAGCTGATGACTTTGAAGTTCTCCACTGGTCACAACACATTAAACAAAAACTCATTCTAAAGCAATGATTGATAAGAATAGAGGGTGTATATCTTTCCAGCATTCAGTTTTACATAGCAACTAATTTCATGAACGAGATCATTTCGAATGTACAAATTCCACATCAGACACTAAAATGCAAGTCCAAATCAGCTTTAACAAGAAAAAAACCTAATGAAAAAAAATATCTGACAATGAACTAAATTGGACGAAGAGTAAACTCAGAACGTCCCAAACATAGTATTCATCGGCATACTTGAGCAACCTTCTAGCGGTAGCATTCAAAACTTGTGTATATAAAGCCGGGTTCTGTTTAAGAGAATGACTGTTCTCTGGATCAACCTGAAAAATATATAGGATGACATTCACCAATTCAAAGAGCACATTACACAGAAAATGCTCTCAAACAAGCGCAGAAAATTTTGATAAATCATTCACTCATAAAATATTTTTATCAACACTTATCATCAAGTGACAATTTTATATAAAATATTAATTATTTATATTTTATTAATTAAATTAATATAAATTCATTTTTTAAAGGAATGATTTTTAATTAATTTACAGTCAGAAAATAATGTAATTAGCCAATATAACTAATTTTAACAGAATTGAATTATTATAAGATTTTTATTCCTTAGCCTATGTTTAAATCAAGAGAAAGAAAATAAAAAGGAGAGACAAGTGAAAAAGAAAGAGGAGGAACTAAAATAAATTTACCATTATTGAGAACAAAAAAAAATAGTGAGGGGGCTGCCAGCACTGACAGCCTTGAAAGAATTCACTTAGACATACATGCCAGAAGATTTAGTTGGAGATCTCAAAGCAAGTCTATGCCATGTTAAATTGTTAAAAAACAACCCTAGAACCTTGATATAATCTCTTTAAAGCAATTGTTAAATTTTAGATAATGAAACTCCAAATAAAGGTTTTTGGTTACCTTTAGTTAAGTTTGAAGGGCCACTGCAAATAATTTTTTTAATATAATATAAGCTCTTATCAACTGCATTTCTACTTTTCATATTTAATATGAACTTTTTCAGTAAATGAAGATCATCTATCGCTCTGTGCTATTGAAAGGGATTTCTCCCATCAAACAATCAATTGTGTATAGCATAACCAAAAGAAATAAAATCCAAGACATTTTAGATTAATATTTGCAGACATTGATAGCATACAACAACAACAATAACCAAGCCTTATTCCACCAAGTGGGGTCGGCTAAATGAATCAATCAATGACATTGTACTCTTATCAACAATCAAATTTTCCTTATTCCACAATTAGGACAAAATGTACATAAGGATCCATTTGCCATCAGTGCAAGAACATTCAAAACTTAAATGTTATCACTTATCAGAAACATATAAGTAAAGTCATAACGGAAAGCTTACCTTAACTAGATCTTCCAGCATGTTGTTTCGATAATATACTGATATCATGAGATGGCACAATTGCCAAGGAACTGAATGCAAATCAGTGCCAATTTTCATCTCCCAGAATTTGTGTGCTTCTCCCATTCTATGGTCCATATCTAAAGCTCGTATCAATTGATCATACGTTCCCATTGTGGTCCCCCGCCGCTTGCTCGCATCCACTTAATTACCTTGGATAGGATATTACAGCACCAGAGTAACTTATTGAATAATAATAATCATCATTAATTCAAAAATGAAACTAAGGTCAACTGAAATTCCACTCTTCACATTCTTTTTTCCAAAAAACTGAAAGTAAATAAGTCCCAAACACCTTTCTTTACTCAAAACTCACAATACATCCTAAAACTAACATGCTAACAAACTAGGCCAAAATTAAGACATGGCATAGAAAAATATAAAATTATAACTTTATCTACATATAAATTGCTCATCATGGGCAAAGCTTTTCATTCCCTATAGAACATGTAAGCTACGAGGCATATAGTGAAAAGTAACATGTAGCACTCCTAAAGTTTTCTCAAGGCTTAAATATACATCTAAATATCTATTTTTCTCCTTGACATTGCTAGATACAAGGTTGATCCCTTTTCAGCATGGCATTAAATTAGAACTCTTTTCAGCAAATCAGACCATTCAAACACCAAAAATCTCATGATAAAGACACAAGACATAAAACACTATAATTAAGGCTAAAAACTTCTCAAAAGATAAATTAAGGTTCTCACAGTGAGTAAATCTGCGTCAATTTCTCAGTGGCTAATGTGTAAATCCAAACAGATTGGCTGAAACAGAATAGCTAATGTGAATCGCAATTTTCAAAGCTAAAAAATCCCCAAAATTTCAAATTAGGGCATAACTTGGTGTCAGATTACTTCGAGCTTGATTGCAACGAGAAAGAGAGCTTACCAGCAGGGTGACAAAACTTCTCCAGCAGAGATGAAACACCAGCGCGAGCAAGAGCGCGAACACAAGCAAGAGTGCAAAAGCTAGTGCAAGAGCTAGCGAGCGCGAGAGCATGAACGAGACAGAGAGAGTGCGTTCACATTTGAGTGAAAAATGAGGTCGAGGTTGGGGAATGGAATGAACTTATCAGGATGAGCAATGAGAATGAGGAGTTTTAAGTTTTTTTTTTATATATTTGAAACCGCCACAAAACCACCGCTAAATTATTATATTTGCTGCGGTTGGTACGGAAGCCACAAACAAAATTTACTTGCGGCGATTATAATGAATCGCCGCAAAAAAAGGGTCATGCCTCTATCAGTATATCGTTCTTTCAAGATGGCTGGAAAGAACCTAAACTTTGCTTTGTTGCGAGGTCATCCTGAAACCATATATTTAATAGTTAGTTTAAATCATATAAGTATTCAATATTTTTTATAGTTACTTTAAACCACATAAGTTGGACACTTACTATTCTTCTTGCGATCTTTGCTTCTTTGAGTTTCTTAAATTCCCCTTTTTTGTCAACTCTTGCTTGTTTCCACACCTCATACTATTTGATTTTTTTCGTGGTTTAGAACTTCTTTTGTTATAAGACATTAAATAGTTACATGTATTTTGAATTATAAAATGATTCATATTCAACATCTTTGGACAAATGAATTTAAGTATAAGAAGTTGCATATAGCGTTACCAACTCTCTCTCTAATTGAGCGTATCCCTTCCTTGAAGTGCGATGCCGGAATTTGGTTTTCCTAGCTTGTGCTATGCTATTCTCCCTAATTTCCTATTACATTTAGTAGATGTCAATAAATGACATAACATCATCAAGCCACTAGCCCAAAAAAAATTAATGTACCTACTTTGAATTGATCGGACAAACGCGATTTCACAAACTCTTTCCATATGTCCTGTGTGATGAATTTGTAATTTGATGGGGGTTTAAACATTTGTTCATTATCCACCTCACAAAAAGGCCATATGTAATCCCTCCATAATCTGGTTTTGAATTGTTTTAATTTATCAGTTGCATTCTTCATCATCATTTGTCTAAATTTCTCTGTATCGGGAATTATAAATGAGTTCTCTTGCATGAAAAAAAAACAAATGATAAGTTCAAAATTTAATATAACATTAAGATATATTTTTTGAATTCAAAGTATGATATAAACTTACCATTAAAGTATCATAAATTCTATCCTTCAATGATTTGGGAACCTCACCCAATGATGCCGTAGTGATAGGAACCGTGCCTCTTGTCATTATTCTTAGATAAGTCATGAGATCCTTCTCACTGTCTTCAATAGGAACACCATCATAATTAGTTTCAACCGATATTTTTTCCTTATTGCACACACCTTAGGGATGCGGTCCAACATAGTTGGACCCCTAATCTCTTCTTTGATGAAGTTTGTTTACTTGATGAATCATCGTTGTCGGAGCTAGGTTGGTATTTCGGATCTAACGACATCTGTAATATTAGAGTCAGAAATACATTACTAACAGTAGCCACCACATTAATGAGCATACAAGAAAATAACTAGCACTACTAGACTGTATACACCCCTAACAATGAATAATTTTCATTGTCAATGTTTAATGATAGTGTAATGGGAGTATTCAAACTAAGCATTGACCATGATAACCATGGAAGTGAAAGTCAACAGTGATGATATCTATTGCAAATCTTACATAACAAGCATGCAAGGTCTTCACTTTATCCACGCAGAGTAATTACATGTTATTTTCATTTAGATTCTTATCCTACTGAGGTTGACATGGCAACACAAAAAACAACATCAATCAAAGTCAAGCATACATGAAGTTATAATATAGCAAGATGTCTGTAAACTAGTTGACAAACAAAGTATGTTGACAATAATCAATATAAGATACACTCAAAGCACACCAATACATTAACAAGGGTACACACAGATGCATGAGAAATGAATCCAACCAAGAGTTGTAGCTTAAGTGGTACCAAGTCCCTTAGGAAACTACTTGGCCCAGGATAGAATCATATCAAGGCAAATTTGCCTGTATTCTAGCCTGCTGTCCCTTGCTGCATAAAATGTCTTAGATCCCCTTTTAATCCAAAGAAAGCTAAAGCAACAAGGGTACAAAGAAACACTAGTTGAAGACCCTAATTAGAACAATGCTCATTAGAACACCAATATTCAATGTTGTTACCATTTGATGAACATTTGGTTTCCTATGAAGTATTTGAGTTAAACGTTGGTTTAGAAGTACCAATATAACCTGTCAAAAGACACAGGTAAGTAAACCCCTGTTTCCGTGGATGTTAAGGCAAAAACTTTATGAGAAATGTAAAATGGAGTAAAAAACGATTACCTCTTTTTAGTGTCGACGATGATGAAGATGGAGTAACTTCTTGCTTACAGAAACATTAATGGTTGGAATTTTGCTGTAGGATCAGAAAGTCTTGTTTGATACACAAAGACCAAAGAGAAAGCGAGGGAAAGAAATGTAAAGGTTTTCTAGCTTTGTTTGTTTTAAAAAAAAATTCCAGACTACCCTATCAATTCGGTTAACAAATAACCGCATTACAAAATAGCACCTTTTGAAGTAAACAAGTGAAACACAAGAAGGAGGGTTGAATTGTGTTTCTTAACCTTTTTGTAAATCTTTTCATTAATTAACACATTAATCAAGACAATGATTGAAACAATAACACGCAATGGATGAATAAAAACTTCTCATTCCAATTGGACTCTAAAAAGGTTTTGTAAGATTTCTCTTTGAACGCAATTAAAAAGTTCTAAGTTTTAACTTAAAAACCTTTGTGAAGAAAACAAGGGCAATCCTCAGATGTTAGTGAATAAATAAAACAGACGAGGAGGGAAGAGAAGCTTACACTAGATGTTTATCCTGGTTCACTCTCACAAACCGAGAGCTACGTCTAGTCCCTTCAACCTGAAGGATTTTTTACTAATCTTTTACACATATTACAAGTATTATCCACCTCTTTAGGTACACAAATATTCTCAACCTCTTCAAGCTTAAACAACTAGATTGAAAATAAGAATATGTAAATGGTGCTTGAGTTTTTAACTCACTACAGGTGAGGGTAGAAAGTAAATCTTAAGACTAGACTCTATACAAGAGTATGAATATTTAGAAGAATGAGAGCTTTGATTCTTTTTCACTTTTGATCACTCAATTAATGCATTCTTCTTTCTTCTTCGAAGACATTTGCATTTATAAGTGAGAACACTTTGAGCAGTCTTCATAAGCTTCTTCATCCAACGGAAACATTTATTACCGTTCTGACCAGCATTAAATGCATTAGCTGATATCGTGTTGAACTTCTTCTGAAAAGTCACTTTGATTATCAGTAATATCCAAGAATATGATAGATGAGTCCTGACTTATCTTAGCGCGCAGAAAGTTCCTTATTTGCTGGTCTTTGTAATTGTTAGCAGTGTCAGCTAAGCGGCTTAGTTGACTTCTTTTGTCGTGTAATTTGTCAGAGTTCTTCTCAGCATTTAATGATGAACAATTCTTCATATTTGAATTTGAGCTTTGGACAAAAGCTTTGATATGAGCTAAGTAAGGAATCATTTGGATGATCCAATATAATATATTCGAAAAACAACTTAGAGTTTATTGGATGAATACTTAGTTTCCTTTAGTTTGGAAGACAAAATTTGGACGCACATACAAATAACAATTTGTTTACACCGTGTTGTATGTTATAGAATTACCAACATATCTTTAAGCTGAAAAACATTAACAGAACAAATTATACACGAATTACGTGAGTCTTTTACTGGTTCATTCTAATTTAAACCATTGTTATCTTCAAAGCTTTGAGGGGTTTAATTCTTTAAACAACTTTGGTTCCGAAACTAATTTCTCAAAAAGTTCTTTGGTTCCAACACCTTTAAATTCGGTCCTCGTAAAAGCCGAATTCGATTATCTGAATGCGAAAAGTCGTATAAGACTTCTCAATCCGGCATCTCATCAACCGAATTTGAAAGTTTATTTTAAAAAATTATGAGTCACAGGTCTTCATGGAATGACTTTCTAATCCGGTTGATGTGGTAGATGATTTGAATATATGCACTTCTTAATCCGGCACATCATCAACCGAATTAGAAAGTCTATTTAAAAATAAAATAAAATATTTTATGACTTGCACGTGTTCATGGAATGACTTTCTAATCCGATTGATGTGGTATCATATTTGAATATATGCACTTATTAATCCGACACATCATCAATTGGATTAGAAAGTCTTTATAAAAAAAATTATATGACTCACACGTCTTCATGGAATGACTTTCTAATCCGATTGATGTGGTGGCAGATATGAATGTATGCACTTATTAATCTGACACATCATCAACCAAATTAGAAAGTCTTTATAAAAGAATAAATAATTTTTTATGACTCACACGTGTTCCTGGAATGACTTTCTAATCCGGTTGAGGTGGTAGCGGGTTTGAATATATGCACTTCTTAATTTGACACCTCATCAATTGGATTAGAAAGTCTATTTAAAAAATAAATAATTTTTTATGACTAATATGTCTTCACTGGAATGTAATTTACCATCTGTTAGTGTCTTACTCAAACATCATAATTTTTATGTTAGTGCCTTACTCGAGTATAGAGCCTTAATTTCATGAAAGGACCAAAACACATTGACATTGATTGCTAGAATACAAAGTTTTATTCACATAAGTTGGAGATTATACAATGGAAAACATCAACAAATAACAACCAGATTTGGGTACTAGTTTCTTATAATGAGAAACATTAACTCACTTAAGTACAGTTAATCAAAATTAAGGTTTCCTTGATTCTTCTATGAGTTGCATCTCTCCATTGCCCAACCAGTTTGGTTCATCATATGCATCAGTCAATGAACATGGGATTAGTAATTTGGTAAATGTTCCCAGTTCCATGTCATCTTCCCCGATGGAGTACCCTTCTGTCATGAATCTTGAATTCCTGTAACACCCTCGGTAGGATGTCACATTTAACGAAATATTAAATTAAGTTTAAAAAATACTTTTATAATATCTGCATATAAAATATGAGTTCCAAAATTTCTTTTCGCGGATATAACATTAATCAAATAGAATAGTAATAATATACATATCGAGATATGAACAATACGCATACTTTATATTACTTATTGTTTAGTTTATCGGTAATACATAATACAATTCATAAGTACTAACAAGAAGATAAATAAACATACAATACTAATATATTATTACCTATCTGGCCATCAAAGTCTACCTACGGAGAAGGGTCCTCCTCACGGTCCTCCTCCGACTCCTCCTCGGGATCTTCCTACGATATAGGCCTTTCAGGTGCAAGCCATCCGAAGTTAGTAGGCCTCCTTACAGAAATTCTAGTAGTTCTACGCCCAAGAGGTCTAGTGGAAGAAACTTCAGAGTCTTCCTAAGAAGTATACTCAACGCGAAAACCCCACAAATCCCTAATGGGCATAAATAATTCTACAAAGCATGTAATAGTAAATGAACTAATAGGATTCCCATGATGGGTCCTACGGAGTGTGAGAGATATGTCTCCAACATACTCTACGCATTCCGTTTCTAAATGTACGCGCCACGCCTGCAGACCTCCGTGGAATTGGACTTGGATGAATCCCAAGAATTCACGTCAGTCGCCCATCTTCGTCTTCATAACCAGATCATAAATATAATAATATAATAAAATGGGTGAGATTCTAATATTATCATAAACCAATCAAGCAGTATAGAAAAGATAGTACAACCAATCTACACAACATAATAAATATTTAACAGTTATACATATTATCACATCAATGAGTAATCAAGTTTGACATAGACCAAGATAAAACAAGAGTATAACAACTGACTATGCACATATTCAATGATTGACCCCTACTCCATGGAGCTATACACAACAGTCGGTGAGAGTGATTGAAAGTACATGTTTCGTATCTCATTAGCCACAAAAGTGCAATATAACCTCAATTGCACAACTTAGCTCACGAGAACACTCTCCACCAATTGAGAATAGGATAGTGTCTGGTTGGGATCGTTCAGTGTGTTGCAATCATATTACTACGGCACAACGGTGCTTCCAACTGGCCCCCTGTGGAGTTTCCGCACCCCGACGTCCCCAAGATCATTCATAGACCTTCACTACACAATTCGCACCCGTACTAAGGTGTAACTCAATCTCCTCGGCATTAAAGCCTTGACCACAAGTCTTTACAGACTTTTCTTAATGCAACACAAAAAATGCAATTTATTCATAAACAGAATAAAACAATCCCCTCGGGATTTCAAAAATCACGTAACACTACAGTTACGGTTTTTCAAACATATAACCCTTCGGTTATAGTTTTTCTGTCGCGTAACACTTTTGTTACGTTTTGATAAATCGTGTAACATTTCTATTACGCTTTTCAATCGCGTAAATTTTTTTTTTTCTGTAAATTCCTAATCACGTAAGACAGAAATATCATATTTTAATCGCTCTAGGCTTAAAGATTCATTTCTTAACCGCGAAAGGGTTTTCTGTAAACTCCAAATCACGTAAAACATATTCTATAATTTTTTTAATACATAAGGCATAAATAAATCACTTTTTAACCGCGAAAGGGTTTTCTGTAAATACCAAATCGGATAAAGTGTTTTATGTCCATTTTAATCGCGTAGAGCTTTAAAAATCACTTTTCAACCACGAAAGGGTTTTCTGTAAACTCCAAATCGCGTGAAAGTGTTTTTCGTAAAAAAGAAGTTATTTTGAGCTTATTTAATTATTCCCCAATATATTATCATTATTATTGCTAAAGATCAATTAAAACAACATAAGTATAAATTAAAGCATTATTTCGGCTTTGTTTAATAATTCCGCTCTTTTTCTATTTATTTACAGAAATCATTAACTTAATTAAATATCCCCTAATTAATTAAGTTAAACAATTAATAAAATAAATTCCATTGTAACTATAGAGTGATTAAAATGTTCAGATCTTTGGACCAAAATCCATCATTTTCCCACCATGATTTTTTTGTAAAATCAACCAACCATATGTATGCTTAAGAAATATTATGCTTCTAATATGACCATATATGCAATATTCCAAAGTCATAGAAACACATAGTCTAAATAAAGCATATAAACACAAAGCACAAATCAAGAAACATAAAGCATAAACAATTTAAATATCAATTATAACTACTCACACGAAATTTTAAGAACATGAACCATAAATCCTATTTTCCTACCACAAGATTGGTTGATAAAGAAATCTCTCCCTTACCTTGGTTTAAAATTCCTCAAGAAAACTTTGTAAAATTTCTTTGTTCTTCCACCAACAAATATCCTTTTGATTCTTCAACTTTGGGATTTTCTCAAGAAAACGTTTTGAGAATGATTTCTTCTCTAGAAACTTTCTACACAAGATCTTCCTAAAATGATGTTTGGGTTCTAAAACTATGGATGGAACTTGGATCACAAACTTTGAAAAGAAAAACTCAGGGGTTTGGCCGTGGGATTTGAGAGAGAATGGAGAGGAATTGGTGAGTTTTTCAAGTGATGCTTGAATGTCTATTTATAGGCAAAGTGTAGGATAATTTGGTAATTAAAAAGTTTATAGGAAAAGACATTTTTATCCCCCCACTTGTTTGGCCACCCACCTTGAAGCTTGTAGAAGTTTGGAGAAGCTTGGATAAGAATGTGTATTCTACATATAAATACTAGTATGTATCGTCAAATGGAAAATAAAATACGCATAAATTTTGTTTCATAATAAAATTCCTTAAAATGGAAAACTTCTAAATCTGTTCCCGGAGTTAAGTTTCGTAAACTCTCCTATTCCTAATAAATAGTCAAAGCATTTACAGGTCAAAATTTTAAAATTATTATTTTATTATTCGAAATAACACCGGTTTAACACATAAAGTCAATAGAAACTAGAAATTCCCAAAAATGGAAAACTTAAGAATCTAGTCTTAGAATCAAGTTTCGTAACTTTCCCCGGCCCTAATAAATAGTCAAGGTATTTACAGACCGATAATATAAGTTATTTATTTTTATTTTCTAAAACTGCCCCAAACTGACATATAACATTTATGAAAAATAACCTAATTTAAATGAAGCTCATAAAAATTCCCAACAATATCATAAATCACAAAAATTGAGAAAATCATTATGTCAATTAAAAACAAAAATTTCGGGGCGTTACAAATCCTGTCATATTCCTATAATTTTGTTGGAGAATCTTCCATCATTAGGACACAACTCCTTGCTTCCTTCCACTTAGCTAACCTAGGCTTATTTATATACTAGGACACACACACAAAACTCCTGCACCTAAAACAGAAAGAAAGGGATGTGAGAAGGAGAGGAGACGTGAGGAAAGAAAGGGTAGGAAGCAAGCCATGATCTCACTCACCATTTCCTTGAATCAAGCAAGAACCAATTTGTTTTATTTTATTTTCTTTCTTGGATTGTTCTTCTATTTCTAACCTTTCTTTTATTGATTTCAAGTTTGAAAGTTTGCTGTTACAATTTCACTAAATTTTGATTTCAAACACCAATTTTAAAACAAACTAGTCTAGTAAGAATTCATAGTATCATTCTAACCAATATGTTTTTGTATAACCATTTGTTTACTTAATCTTCTATAGTTCTAAATGGTCACGACTTGGTAAGGTATTAAGGAGTAAGAATAGCTTTCATAACCTATTTTATTGCTAGTATTAGAATTTATCAATGATACTTGACTTACTTTGCTTAATACCATGAAATTCCTATGCTTAACTAGGTGCTTATGACATTTAAATTAGCTTAAGCCTTCTGTTTTAAATGATCATGTTTGTATATCTATTTTATGGTTATGTATGGCCACAATTTTGAGAAGGAATAATCATTTCAAGAAGGTTTATGTTTTGTAAATTTGAGTTGATTTCAAGTGAACTAAGACTCAACACTAACGACAATGTTAAATGACATGTTGGAGGAGTGCCTTTGGCCTATGTATCATCTTGAAAGATGATGGGAATTCCCTATGTTTATAAGGCAGCCCTAATGGAGGGAGGAATGGAAAGAATTGCTTTGAAAGACCTATGTTTAAAAGTGGTTGAGTATGAATGATTCTTGAAACCTTCTCTAAGTTATGATTAATACTTTGTGTTTTATAAATTGAAGTTCATAATACTCTATCTAGTTTTGTTATAGTATGTTTTGAAAGAAAAAGTTTGTGAAATTTATTACTTGATTTATGAAGTATAAGTTTTATTTTAATGCTTATTTCCTACTAAGATTGCATAATCTTACCCTAATTTTACTGTTTCTCAGAATCAAAGAGAAATGGGGATTACCACCATACTAATTGAAATTGAGTGGGAATGGTTATATTCTATGGACGACGGCGGTCATGTAAAAGTGATTAAGGATATCTGATTCCATTTATTTGACACTTGATCATCATAATGTAAATAGTAGTAATTAGGGCTTATGTCTAGAAGTCTTGGAAGTTTTGTTTAGAAAATTTACTTTAGGTAACTTGCTTAATGTTGTAAATATATCAAGACATGTTTCTATATGCCCATGAACGAAATCAAGGCTTTTAAGCCATGTAAAATGAAGATTGAACTACCTTTGTCATGAGTTATCTTATGCTTGTTATTACTAACTTATATTACTAATTGGATAATTTAGTATATGTTGTAAGAATTGAACATTCAAGTGAACTCGGCATGAAATCTGTTAATGAACCTCATTTGGATTCTTAAACTTGCCTTGACATTTGGACAAGGATCTTAACTAGGACAAATCATTTAAGTAAATTCAAGAAAACATGATAAAACCAGACATTGGACCTAGAAGAGTTTAAATAAAAGGATAAATTGGCGACGGATTCCAGGATGGCAGAAATTTAGTCAAGTCTTCGAGATAAGTAGCCACCATTTCTTTTAGATAGTTCTAAGGTAAGGTCTCTTAGACTATGTAAATTCTTAGAATAGAATTGACTAGGTTAAGGGTTTATTTCCATAATTGATAACTCCTCTCTTAGAATCTAGTAATTCTAGTAAGATTTAGTGATTTTTCATTACACTACAGAAGGCGATACACTTATGTTTGTTAGGATTAGATATTAGAGTGGTTACTTGCAAGTCATAACTAGTTCCTCCTTGCCTCTATAATTAATTTTATAGTCTTTTTATTTACTACGAGGGTGGTTACAATATGCACTAGACAAACGATTCATGTGTACTCACGAACGACCATTACATAAGATGCTTAATCTAAAAAAACCAAAATAATATCACACCATCCAAATCAACAAAATAGAGTAATGATAATTAAAAAAGGAAATATTAAATTACTTCCTTACCTAACAAAATGAATTGATGAAATGGAAGCCCTAAATGCACAGAAAATGGAACCCTAGATGGAAATACACATCAAACGAGAGATGACACTCAATGTACCAATTTCATATTTTGCAATAGGCATATCAGATAGAATGTATACATAATTTTTCCATTCCAATCCGAGTATTGAATAAACTGAATTTATAACTACCCACAACAAAATCAGTTTTTAATAAACAAATTCGTACAGTGTGAAAAATTAAAGCGGAACATTATTTTTGATTAAATTAATTGATTTCTAATTCACTTTGTAATCTAGTTACTTGTTATCCCGGATTCGAAAGCAACTTTTAAATCCGGTAATAATAAAACAAATTTAAATGTCTTATATATGAATCTGATTATTTGACATACCGGATTCGAAAACAACTTTCTCAATTCGGTAATAATATAACAAATTTAAATGTCTTATATATGGATCCGATTGCTTGATATATCGGATTCGAAAATAACTTTTCAATCTGGTAATAATGAAACAAATTGAAATGTATTATATAAGAATCTAGTTACTTAACATCCCGGTTTCCAAAACAACTTTCGAATCCGGTAACAATAAAACAAATTTAAATGTCTTATATATGAATCTGGCTACTTGACATCCCAGATTCGAAAACAACTTTTCAATCTGATAATAATGAAACGAATTTAAATGTCTTATATATAAATCTTATTACTTGACATCCCAGATTCGAAAACAACTTTTCAATCTGATAATAATGAAACGAATTTAAATGTCTTATATATAAATCTTATTACTTGACATACCGAATTTGAAAACAACTTTTCAATCCAGTAATTATTTCACTGAATTAAACCTTGCGAATTTAAAAGTCATTTCTGTTGTAGTGTATATAGGACTAGTATATGTTAGACAATGATACTAGTATAATATTTTTTAATTTAATATTTATTATGTATGATAAATTAATTTAATCATGGTTGAAATTTATTTCAATATTTTTCTCAATGATTTTATTTTTACACTTCACATTTGTATATCATGATTTTTTAGATGTTATCATATATGTATATAACATATATGTATGTTCAAAATCTCGGTTTGACCTTAAAACCTTAAACCTCTCCCATTACAAGTTCAAGGATTAGTCTAGTTTTCAAAACATTAATTTTGACTTATTAAAAAATGTGAGCTACTTTTTATATAAAGTGTTTTTTTTTCTTTTTTGTCTGGATTTTTTGATTCAACTCGGTCAGACCACTAACCTAATGTCCTGACTTTCTAACCAGGTTGACCATCGATCCGGGTCATACAATGATGACTGAGATCATGGATATGTGAGAATTCATTTCCTTGATTTTTCTTATTTATTTATTTTATTATCTAAAGTGCACTTTTCACTTTGGACAATCGAAATCTTGTAACTTGATATGAAATGTTTAAAGGAAAATATATTGTTCAAAAAATGGTAAGAAAGCAACACTAATTGGAGAAATCTCTTCGCAGCTTTCATAGTAATAAATAAAATAGAATTCATTAGTATTAAAAAGTGTAAGATAGTTGGCCTTCACAATTTGAAAGGACCTACTATATGAAAATGAAGAGGACCATGATAATTTTACATATTATATGAAATATGTGCACAACCTAAAGAGTTCAAAAAGGTTGCATATAAGTCCTAATAAGACAAATACGAAGATGGTTTATTTTTTTAATAACAATCATCATTAGTAACTAAACTTTGATTTGTGCTTGACCTTGAGTCATAATTTGTAATACTCCTTTCTTTTATAATAGTGATTATATTTAAGCAATCATACTCCTGAATTTAAATTGGCCAGAAACAAATTGTTGCATCAACTTCTAACTTTTTGTTAGGTTGCATACTCAGTTTATAGCCATAAGTGTATTCTTGCCTGGATTCTAATCCAATAACTTTTAGTAAAGTATTGTATAACGTATTAAACCCGCATTTAAGAATTCTTTATATATAATTTATTCAATTTAAGAAAGCTAGTTTCAAGCATTGTTGTAGATAAGACGGGGAAACAAATATATAAGAGTTGCAACTGTCAAGTTTTCTTGATTTTTCCAATTTTGCCTAACATGCACTCTAAACAAAAGTTTAGGAACATAAGCAAATTACTCAATAAAATATTGACTTATTCTTTATTAAGCTTATCAATTATGCAACTTTAACAAGACATAGTTAGCAAAATTTTAGTGGTAAAAATCAGTGACCATATATACCATAAATCAAACATTTTAAGTTTCTTGAATCTATCTTACAAAATGAAGAGGGGATTGAGAGATGTAATACATACAATTCAAGCTAGAGGTGGACTAAATGGATAAAGATTCACGTGTAATTAATGATCACACCAATCAAAAGTAAAATTCTACCAAACAGTTACAAGACTAGTAGTGCTTTATGGTACATAATGTACAATAAAATATCAACAAGAGTAAAAAACAATTGTGACAGGGATGAGAATATTGCGATGTATGGATGGATATACAAGAAAAGATAAGATATATCCAAGAAAAGATAAGATCGAAAATGAATGTATTTGTAAAAAGTTAGAGTAACACTTATTGAGAAGATGAAAGAAACTCATCTAAGGTGATTTAGTCATGTGAGGAGAAGACCAAGAGGTTCTAATGAGAAAAATGGATCAAATGAAAGACAAATTGATTAGAAAAGAGTAAGAGGAAGACCAAAAAAAAAACTTTAGGATAAACTATTAAAAAAAAGACATTGATCTAAATGGATTTATAAAAATTTGGTTTTTGGAAGAGCATAATAGCGTAATTTGATCTATGTAATTGATCCCACCAGTAGGGCACGATTTGGTTGTTGTTTGCTATGACTTTTTATATGATTTAAAAATTACTCACAAGTGCACGAATCTTATGTTAATACAGTCCAACAAATACATGGTCGATCCCACAAAGACCTAGAGTCAAAGTTTTAGGCTATGAAAAATTTCTCTAATCTAGTCAAACAATAATAATTTAAATTGAAAAACTAAAGATTCAAAAATCAAAACACTCAAAATAATAAAACACTAAAATAATTACCAATTCTAATTAAACATCAGATAAAATCCATCAAGATTAATTTTAATATCAACTATTTCAAATTTCTTATTCTAAGATAATTTACCTCGTGAACATTTAACAGTAAAACATGTATTCATGAAAAATCTATTAATTAAGCCGTAATAATAATCAAGTGTATGCTTTGTTTTCCTAACTAACAGTAATTAATTTCTCAAATCATCAACTATATTTGTACCTATAAGTCACTCAGATAACAAAAACAAATAAAAATTATGAAAAAAATGATTGAACTTATCTAAAAATGTATTTGTACTAACTAATAGGCAAATAAAACAATAAACATTAAATATCCATAAACTAAGTAATAATAATCTAACAATAATTCATGCCAAAATAACCTGAGTTAATTTTATTATCCTTTTAATACATAAAGAATTTAATTTTAATCCACTGTTAGTGTAAAGTTTTTTTTACATTATCATCCAATCATGTACTGACACATTATTAAAAGTGTTAGACTTTTGAGGTAGTTGTTATAATAGTCAAACTCTTTTAATGAGTTGGCAATACATATTGGGTGACAATGTAAAGAAACTTTACACTGATGGTGGATCAAAATTAAACT
This sequence comes from Styphnolobium japonicum, assembly GCA_023212625.1. Taxonomy (NCBI): domain Eukaryota; kingdom Viridiplantae; phylum Streptophyta; class Magnoliopsida; order Fabales; family Fabaceae; genus Styphnolobium; species Styphnolobium japonicum. Next base: position 2,922,989 of record JALBWW010000010.1, read on the forward strand.
CATACATAAAATCTAATCATAAATACTGAATTTATGGGACACTATCAGTATTATCAAATCTACTACACCAGCTGAAATAAACAAGTGAAACACGAGAAGGGGGTTGAATTATGTTTCTTAACCTTTTGAAAAACTTTTCAATAAATAATTCTAAGAACAAAACTTTGTAAGTTCGTAAAGGAGTATGGACGAATAAAAATGCTTTGTGCAGTCTGTTGGACGCAAAAGGGTTTTTAGAAAAACTTTGGATGCAAACGAAAAACTATATGTTCAAATAAAAAATGTTGTTAAGAACGACAATGACAATCTCCAAGTGTTAGCAAAAACAAAGTAAAGCAAGGTAAGAAAAGAGAAGACCACACCAGATATTTATACTGGTTCACTTTCACAACCCGAGAGTTATGTCCAGTCCCTTCTACTTGAAGGAGTTTTCACTAATCTTCACAAAGATTACAAGTATTCTTCACACGTCTCTTCAGGCATATAACCAAGTATTCTTAACCTCTTTAGGTTCTAACAAGTATTCTTTCTAAATAAGCCTCTTCAGGCTTCCCACATAGTTATGAAAAAGAGTGTTTAAAACACTTAAAATCAACTCACGAGTATGAGAATAAACAATAAGTTCATAATCAAAATAAGAATTCTATACAAGAGTATGAGAAAGTTTAAACAAAAATCAGAGCAATTCTTTTCACTTCGTATTGTTTTATATTTGAACCTTTGAAGACTTCGTATATTTATATGCTTGTGAGATTAAACTTGTCTTCATGACCTTCTTCGTCCAATGACAATATGTATTCTCGTTTTGAATTGCATTAACTGTTTAATGTTGATAACAAGTTGATCTTGTAAAACCTATTATTACTACATCGTTTACCAGCTCATAAGTCTTACGTGGAATCATTTTTTTTTCATTATATAGAAAATCCGACAGAGTTTCCTTTGTTTCTCGTATGTTACCAAATGACATAAAATAAACAGTGGATTCCAATCAATCATTTTAAACCAACCAGAAAATATATATATACACACACACAGGAGATCTCCGATCTCATTCAAAATAATATCAGAGTACGTAAATTATACAAGTGTATATTAAACACTATCTTGATTGAGCACACTTAAATATTAACAGAACTGAGAACATCAACAGTAGTTCATCAGTTTCATTGTCACATCTACATCAGAGTAATATATAATACACCACATATTATAAATACATCACGGAGCTCAACTCCACCAAAATACAAGTATCACAATACAACAGAATCCTCTGTACTTAACCCGTAGAGGGTCCAGGGTTATCCTGCGAATCTGAGAAAGAGGGGGTGAGAACAACTTCCCAATGAATGTGAATATAACTTGCAAATAAAGTATACATGTAATTAGAATGCAATAATAAACACAATTCAACATATCAATTGATACCACACCAACATATGCAATGAGTTTATGAATGCATATGATGTTCACACATTTTCTTTCCATCTAACCCTTTCCAGCTAGACAAACCACTCCTCTTGTTGTGCACTAACCCCTTCCAGTTAGGCCCTCGCAATATGCATATGCAATGTTTTATGTCACACCTTTTTCATCTAACCCCGTTCGGCTAGGTAATCTCTCACATATTGTACACTAACCCCTTCCGGTTAGGCCGTCTCACTATGCAATGCAATGCATCCATACCATGCTCAAAGTGACAATATCACAATAACATAACATTTAAACCAATTTAAGATTTAAAATCACAAGCATTATGCTCAATTCTTCCCAAACACTTTCACTTAGTTACACATCCCAACATTGTATTAAGTCATCATTTTAAGCTTCTGTGAATCTATTCAATGAATCTCTTAGTGAATCTATTCACAATGCTATTCATGAGTCTATGAATCTATTCACACAATATTGTGAATCTATTCACAGTACTATTCACGAGTCTGTGAATCTATTCACACAATATTGTGAATCGATTGACAGTGCTATTCACGAGTTTGGGAATCTATTCACAGTGCTATTCACAGTCATAAAAATCAGTTTTTTGATCATATACCTCTTATCTTGAACTTCATTCATTCATGTCATTGAATAACAAGTAGAAAATCCAATCATTCTCATACATCCATATCATTGAATACAAGTAGTAATCCAAACATTCAAAAACAACATTACCACATAGAAGTTCTTATCTTCAAGACTTAAACTTACACATTAAATAACACCATACCATATCACAAATCAACCCACACTCACCTAGAAATAATATATGGCAAGAACTAGATTTGTGGAGAGATCAAAACAACCAAAATCCTTATAAGAACTTCCTCTTCAACTTCCTTCAAAACAACCAAATCATACAAGAACTTTAGTATTTGTGTTCTTGATTCTCAAAGATGAACATGAGTCCTCCAATAAGCTAAAACCATAGGATTGAAGAAGAGATGAAGGTGATCAATTACCATCAAATAACCTAAGCCAAAAGATGAGTAAAAATACTTACTTTGGATCTTGAAAGCTTGGAAAAACCTTGGCTATGGAGAAAGCTAGAGTTTTTGGAGAAGATGACCACTTGGTCATCCAACATGCACGGCTCCAACATTAAAAGGAGGGTGAAGTTGAATTGTCAACTTTGCCCTCCACTTGGATGAGAAATCACAAAATTTCTATTGAGGGTGTAAAATGACCAAAATACCCTTGGTGGTTTCTAAAAATTCCCAATTTATCCCAATTCCAGAAAATTACACTAGGACTTTCATATGATATAGTTAAGCTAGAAATAAGATTAGAATCAAAATTTGGGGATGTTACAGATTTGCTTATGAAAAGTATCTTTAGTTATCAACGTTACAAGAAACAATCATACATTTTTCAGAAGAAGTTCAACACGATATTTGCTTATGCATTTAATGCTGCTCAGAACGATAATAAATGTTTTCATTGGACGAAGAAGATTATGAAGACTGCTCCAAGTGCTCTTACCTATAAGTACAAATGTCTTTGAAGAAGAAAAAATGCAGCAATAGAGTGATCAAAAGTGAAAAAGAATCAAAGCTCTCTTTCTTCTAATTCTTTATACTCTTATATAGAGTTCCTGTCTTGAGTTTTATCATTCTATCCTCACCTGTAGTAAGTTAAACACTCAAACACCATTTACATTTCCTTTTTCAACTTGGTTGTTTAAGCCTGAAGAGGCTGGGTATAAAAGAATACTTATGTGTTAGAACTTGAAGAGGTTAAGAATACTTATGAACCTGAAGAGGTGGATAATAGTTGTAATCTGTGTAAAGATTAGTGAAAAAATCCTTCTTGCTGAAGGGACTGGACGTAGCTCTCGGTTTGTGAGAGTGAACCAAGATAAACATCTGGTGTAAGCTTATCTTCCCTCATCTTGTGTTTTATTTATTCACTAACATCTGGGGATTGCAATTGTTTTCTTAACAAAGGTTTCTAAGTTAAATTTAGGACTTTTTAACTGCGTCCAAAGAAAAATCTTACAAAACCTTTCTATCGTCCAATAGGACTGAGTAGCCTTTTATTCGTCCATTGCCTGTTATCGTTTTAAACATCGTCTTGATTAATCTGTTAATTAAAGAAAAGTTTTTCAACAAAGGTTAAGAAACACAATTCAACCCCCTTCTTGTGTTTCACTTGGTTATTTCATGAACAAATCCAAGAAAATGAATAGCCAATTAAATCAAAACCAAGATGAGTGAGTACGAGTGAGATTACCTCAGGTTCAATTCAAAATCAGAAGTAAACAAAAGTAAATCACATAAGCATATCACTCAATCAAAAAGTAATGTTGCAAAAGCTTACCTCAACCATTTCAAAACCACCTGCTGGTGAGACAAGTGCAGTTGTGCAGGCATGGGCTAAGCTTCAACAATCTTGTGAGACAATGAAGGCAAGGGCTTCAAGAATGGACTTGAGAAGTGAGTAGCACTGGACGACGACGGGCACTAGACGGTGACGAGCAACGATCAATGGCGCACTAGACGCGAGCAGCGATAGGCAACGACTTCTTAGGGTAGGGAGGCTAGGCTTCTTCATTGGACAATGAAGCTTCTTCATCGCATGGAAGGGAGCTGGCAACAACTCACCTAAGGCTTCTTCACTGGAACGAAAGATGTTAGAGATTTAGGCTTCTAAGTTAACAGGTTGAATAATGGGGGTATAATGGTAAGTTTCTTAATAAATTATTATAAAATATATATATATGTAATATTTTTCTTGGTTCGGTTCAGATGGGTTCGGTTTTCAAATTCAAAACTGAAAACCAAACCGAACCGATCGGTTTGTAAAAATAAAAACCAAACAAAACCAACAAATTTTGGTTTTAATCGGTTTTTGATTTTTTCGGTTCGACTTGTCGGTTTTGTTCAGGTTGGTTTGGATTTGAACACCCCTACTTATAACCCAAGAGCTACATCTAATCCTTTCAACGTGAAGAAATTTTCACTAATCTTTTCAAGATTACAGGTATTCTCTACTTCTTCAGGTAACAAGTATTCTCTACTTCTTCAGGTAACAAGTATTCTACACCTCTTCAGGTAACAAATATTCTACACCTCTTTAGGTAAACAAGTATTCTTCCACCTCTTCAGGTAAACACAGAGTAAAAGAGTAGTGTTTGAAAATACTTAACAAATGATTCACGATGTGTGAGAATAATAACAATAAAGTTCAGTGTATTTAGAATAACTTTATACAAATAATATGAAAGTGTAAGAATGAATTCTCAGATTCTTGAGTATGCTTGCATTTCTTGTCTCTGCTTTCATCTTTAAAGACACCTTGTATTTATGCTTCAGAGCTTTGAACTTGTTTTCGCAAGCTATTCGTCAAACGGTAATAAATGTTCCCATTCTGAGCAACATTAAATGCATAACACTTATAACATGTTTGTCTTCTCTTAAGAAGTGAGCTTGGTTATCATTGTTGCTAAAATCATCAAAGTCTTGTACTGAATCTTCTGAGTGAACAAAGATATCTCAATTTATGAACTTAAACAGATGTTAGGTGTGTCAGCATCAGCATACTTTGACTTCTTTTTGTCGCGCACTTTATCAGAGGTCTCTTCAGCATTTAATGAAAAACAGTTATTGTATTTGAATTCAAGGCTTTGGATGAATGTTTGAATCTGAGCTTTAAAGAAAACTTTGAATGATCCAATATAATATAATAAAGCATTTCAAGGTATATTTGATGTACACCAAAAAATTTATTTTCAGTTGTAAATAAAGCCATATTGAACGCACGCTTAAAATATCATTTAGTTATAACCGTGCTTCCTAATCAGGGTTTAATCAACATAAAATATGCAAATTAAACATTATTGGATTAACATTTTTCATGGTACAAATTGGTTATATTGAAGCATTACTTGTTCAGTACAATTTAATACTTTTGTTATCTTCAAAACTTTGAAGGGTTTAATTCTTTGAACTACTTTGGTTCCAACATTAATTTCTTAATTCGTCTTTGGTTCCAACACTAGCATCTTAGCTTAGGTTCCCCAATTCAATTCCAAGTGTGTGCCCGCCTCTCCATTAGCTAAGCCACTTAACATTTTTCTTTGGCTAAGGGTGCAAAGGCTCTGCCTAACCAGTCAATCTGGCCCCGTCCCAATTAGTTTGAGCTAGATTATATTGGAATCGGTTTCAATAAAAAAAAATTAGGTTTGTATTAGGTCAAATGACTTTGGCCTTACGTGTATTTCGGGTCAAGTTTGGGTTATCCTTCGAACCACTCGGCCTAATGTATTTTAATATTTATATTTCTTGACCTGATGAATTTAAGACACGTAGATTAAACATTACTTTTATATGCATATATATAATTATCAATATTATTAAAAGCTTGATAGTCATAGAGTTCTTAATGTACATTGTGAACTTTCAAATACATCACATAATATAACATACTATAAGTATAACTACGTTACCATCTAGATTTTGTCAAATTTCAAGTTGACTTAATCTTGACCGAGTCTACTCAGGTCTGGTGTTGGGTTCAAGTCCAAAAAATTAATCCGATCAAAATTTCAAACTAAGACCTAACCAAACTAAACCTGTCTCAACCCAACCTACGAACATCAAATAGTGCTATTTCATGCCATGTGCACTGTAGACTTTAGTATTGCATAGCTTCTTTTTGTTTCCTTTAGGTCCACTTGATTAATGACCATTATTTGTCTGTCACATCATTATATCTTCATTCAATTCTTTTCATTTCTTTTAAAATTTGTAATTATTATAGTGATTTAATAACTAATTTTTTTTAAAATAAGAGAAATTAATTTATATCATAATATAATAAAATCTATTTTTTATATAAAAACATGTAATATTAAATTATTATCACATTGTTGTTGTAGGGTTCATCAATTAGCAATTTTTTTTCTTTGGAATTTAATGTTGTTAGTTAATCACTGTAAAACCAATATTTTATATATATATATATATATATATATATATAAGACAGGGTGTGCCAATCAAAGATAAAGAAAAGAATTGAGCTTTCCAATTTCCACCCAATAAAATAATTGACAATTTCTTATGATTCAAAGAAAAACGCTATAGTACTTTTAGAGGATAAAAGCATGTCAACTCTAGTAATTTAAGACTTCCACTTTGTGACATACACTCTGATCATCCTAAAAATCATAGTAACTACAACTCACTCTTTATTCACTACAAGGAATAGAATAAATCACGGCAGTTATTTAACGGCGGCTAGAAAACAGTGTCGTTAAATTATTATCAGTTGTGCTCTTGACAGCGGTTTGCCAAACTGCCGCAAGTAAAAAAATATAGGTACGGTTTTATGCCTTTGGTAGCGGTTCATTTTCCCCCATTCATTTTCATTTTCCTATTTACTTTCCCATTCCCTCATATTTTCGAAGCCCTAATTCTTGGTTTACCCCAAAGCTTTGACACCCACCGAAGCTCTCTCTCTCTCTCTCTCTCTCTCTCTCTACTCTCTCGCTTTCCTATTTGTAATTTGAAATGCGAGGCTCTTGATTTTGCTTGGTTAGTTCATGCGATTTGACTCATTTTTGTTTCTTTGTTTTTATTTGTTAATTGCATCAAGCTACTGTTTCTTTGTCTTTTGATTCGATGTTTATTTGTGTTTGGTTGCCGAGAAATATTTGATTACCTCGTCAGCGAGATTTTGTGTAATTAAATTTCTCAGCAACCGACATATTTAGGTCATTGTCGTAATATTTGATCAGCAAAAGCTTGCGCATAAGATCAGAAAGAGTAAAATCTGTGGATCTACAACCAACAGAGCCATGGTAACGCCTTATCCTTGCTTGTCTTTTTGTGATTTTGTCTCTGGAATTATTTTATGATATGAAGCTAAAGTGAAATTCAGCTAGCTTTCTAATTTGTTGCTCATTATCAACATCTGCAATTGCTTCCATCATTTGGTATTTCTCAAATGTGGCATCTATAAGGATAGTTTGAGAGCATTTTGTCACTAATAGTGGTGTTTTTTTTACATCATATTATTACTGTGGAGATTAGAAAGATTGGTAAATAGATGATACTTGCACGTTTTGCTGAATTGTGTGATGTTACCATCATTAATGCAGGATTCTGGCAAGTTTATACTCTGGAACTGTCTGTATCTGGAACTACCAATCTCAGGTATGTGAATTTTTATAGTTGAGATGTTGTATATTATTAAAGTGACGCAATGGAGGAATGCAATGGTGGATGCCTATATGTTGGCACTTAAGTCATGGGCCAGAACACTTTGGTCATTGATGCCATCAAGTTGGCCGCTCAATTCTTGGCTCCCAAGGGCATCTTTGTCACCAAGGTATCTCATTTGGCTGGACTAGAAGCTACTTCATTTTGTTCATATGCTGACTCATTTTTGTTTTTGTTTTTTGTTTTTGTGGTAATGTGATTGGTTTTCAGGTTGCAAGATACAGTTCTGTGTGTATTGCTTAAAGCAGCTGATTTGTTTTTTAAAAAAATTCTATTCATGTTTGTATGGTTTGGTCGAATTCACTATGAATGGGTGAAAATTGTTTGATGCAGTGCTGGATTCTGCGTGTTGCCATAGATCCTTGAGTTTATGGTCTTGTGGGTGTTTGTCTTTTTGGTGTTTTACCGTTTGGGGAATCAACTGGTTGCGAAAGGGGAGTGATGCCTCTCTCTTGCTACTTATTATTCAGGCACCCTTTCATTTCTTTTAATTTCTTTTCCCCATGATTTTTTATAATAATTCTTGGTCTTCTATGGCGATGGTCAATTGATGATGTGTTTCTCTGTTATTTGTGTGGAGGATTTATTAATATGATATTTTAGACAAGTTTTAGTGGAAAAATATAATGTAGTAGTGCTGTTATTAACCTATTTTAGAGGACTAAAGACAATTTAGAGCCATGGGTGCACATCATGTATAGACATCGTTTTATTTAGAAAGCCTTCTAACTAAACTTTGTGGATAGTGGGGCTGTCATGTCTGGAGAGCAGGTCTCTCCATTCTTAAAACCTGCGTGATTCTTTTTTTTTTAAATTTGATCTTTTTCTGGATTCCGTGTGTTGCATTTCGTTCTTACTTTTTTGTTCTCCATTCCGAGTGTTTATTACAACCTTAAACACAGCTCGTCTTGTTCTGGAAATATATTCTAAGTGTTTATTTGCACTATCACAGTGAAAAGGTACCATGGGAACACAATCTTTATTTGCTACGAAATAATGTCTCTTATGGAAGATAATAATACGTAGTTCATTTAATGCTTCTACCTTCAACCATCAATATAAGAAAAGCTTCTAGTTCATGTACCAAAGAAAAAAGCTTCTAGTTGTAGGTTCTAGCACTCTGATGTTAATTTGTCCACTTGCTCTTAACAGCACCTCTCTTGACTTTTAAGTTTTAAGCTATCATTACCATTCTTAATTTAAAAAGCTTCTTGTTGTATCTTCTCCTTCAAGTCAATTCTTTAGCATTTGGCACTCTTGGAATGAGATGATTTAATGATATCTTTGCTTTACTTTGCAATAAGTTTCACGCCCTCTCAATACATGTTCTATTACTCTTAGGACATGTTGTTCCCACTGCTGCCAACCAAAGTCTGTTTCATAACAACCAAAATCTTCTAAGGCACAAGTGGGCCATCCTCATGATTCATTATTTTAGAATCTAACATAAATACTTCATTTTTTTTCACACGACAGTGTTTCAGATGTTCAACTTATTAATTTGGTGCTTATATTTGTTTATCTTATTTAGTAGAACTAGTGCAGGCCTAGCGAGAGTGAGGCATTACCTTTAGGTATAGTCTCTAATCCTTCTCTCTTTGCAGTTTGCAAATGTAATAATGTATAAAAGAACTAATATATGGGCTCATTTACAAATTTACAATACTAATATACTCTGGTAAGAGTCAGGAATTAAATGTGTGAACAATGACACCGTTTTTAATATATATATTAAGTGTGTGAATTAATATATATATATATATATATATATATATGTGTGTGTGTGTGTGTACTTGAAATCCTAATGAAAATGTACACATTCAGTTGATAATGTATAAATTTATTATGTGTGATATTCAGCAAATACCAATCCAGATGATAGTAAAGAGATAGGAGAATTCAACCAACAAGGCTATAGTTGAATATGATCTTAATAAGACCATAGGCCCTCTGTCAATAGCTACTCTTTCTAATGGTGGAATTAATGAGTCAGGGGTAGTAGGTCCTTGGGGAAGGGATTAGGTCCTGCAGGTTTTTAACTTTTTTCTTCTTCCTATTCAATTTTTTCCATATGTTGATTTTAGTCTGAACACAACAGGGACACCTTGTTGAGCTAGTTCAAAGAGAGGTGCAAACATTGCTGCAGTCTGCACTGGATGAAACATTTTCCATTGTCCGAGCTAATCCTTCTGTTTTGGAGGGTCTCGGTGCTCATTTGGAAGGTAATTGTACTTGTTTTATATATATGGTGATTTGGTGGAATGGCCTGTGGTGATTGCCAAAAATGAGTGATGAATATATGGAGTATTTTTAATTAAATGGGTAATAGATATGCAACAATGATAAATGTTTTTTTTTTGTGTGTGTTTTAATATTATTAGCGCGGTTTAAAGCGATTTTCAACTGCCACAATTTTTTGTTTTTTAATATTATTAGTGGCGGTTGTGGACCACTGCAATTTTGTTTTGTTTTTTTAATATTATTAGCGGCAGTGAAAAACCGCTGCATTTTTTTTGTTATTTTTTTCATACTAGAAACCACCACTAAAATAAGTATTTATTAATGACGGTTTTTCCAGCGACTCGTCCGGCGGTAGTGATTGCAGCGGTTCTTTTTTCATACTAGAAACCACCGCTAAAATAAGTATTTATTAATGACGGTTATTCCAGTGGCTCGTCCAGCAATAGTAATTGCAGCAGTTATTGAACTGCTGGTATAGTCAATTAGTACACGATTTACCCGAAGAAATCAGTTTATATCATAATATAATAAAATCTATTTTTTATATAAAAATATGTAATATTAAATTATTATCACATTGTTGTTGTAGGGTTTCATCAATTAGCGATTTTTTTTCTTTTGAATTTAATGTTAGTTAGTCTCTGTAGAACCAATATTTTTTTTTCTTTTAAATATATATATAAGACAGGGTGTGTCAATCAAAGATAAAGAAAAGAATTAAGCGTTCCAATTTTCACCCCATAAAATAATTGACAATTTCTTATGATTCAAATAAGAAAAACGCTATAGTACTTTTAGTGGATAAAAGCATGTCAACTCTGCAATTTAAGACTTCCACTTTGTGACATACACTCTGATCATCCAAAATATCATAAGTAACTACAACTCACTCTTTATTGTTTAGCATCTGGACTCCCCACCTCATGTTTAGAGATGTCTAAAATTTGCATATGATTCTTCTAGTGTTCATTGAAATGTTCATGGATCTTTGTCCCCACTGCAACAACCAAAATAATAAAAGGAGATAATTACAATGATGAACAAATATTGATAAGTTCCATTTGAAGCGGAGTCAATGAAACCTACTTTATTCCACAAAACGTATGAAAATATCATTGTTGCCCCTTTAATCCATCCTTCCCCTTTGAACGCCCTTATACCATACGGTCCATACCTACTTCCTCTCTCTCACATTGAGTTTCAACCTATCTAATTTTCAAACCCTTAAACTAATTGCTTTTTTATCTTGGCTCCACCTGTCTTCATGATATCCAACTCTAGAATCAACAATACAGTGACAACAACAGGCAACTATAAGATTTCACCATAACATCTGTAATTCACAGAAAAGGAAATTAAAGCTTTTATGTGTAAGAAGTTAGCAAAAAAACATAAGAAGTTTCTTTGGTACCCTTATTTTTTGTGTGGGTACTGATTCTCTTTCATAATTAATGGTCATCAATATTTAGTCACATGTTCCACTTACTTGAAATATAATTATTTTATTTATATTTTAATATTTATCTTTCAACAAAGTGAAATACATGACTAAATATTTTTTGCCACTAATTACTAAGGGTATAGGTACCCTTATAAAAATAAATGGTACCAAAGTAATATCCAAAAACATAAATATCCTTAAATGGAAAAAACGAGAAGAAAAAAAATTGGTATTATTTTGAGTAAAGTGATCATATGAAAATAGGAAGACATAGCATGCACAGTTACTCTTGTTAACAAATGAAGAAAAGAAATTGATATTAACAAGAAGATAAGCTTTAGCATTGAAAACACCTTGTAGTTTGTTTAAAAGTTTTTTTTTAAAAAAAAATAAACAAACAGATTTTATGAAAATATTCTGCCATATTTTCTCCCGTCAATGTAACAATTATGAAAAAATTTCGTTGTTATAAGTGTTAACTTGTTAAGAAAATCGAAACCATAGTAAAATAAATTATAGCTTTTATGAATGCATATTTCTACATTGAGAAGCTTTGGTTGCTAGAATTGTGAATTATTTTCATGCTCGGAATTAACAAGTTTTCCTTGTAATTAATTTAAAGTCAGGCAACTAAAACCATACAATATAAAATGCTAATTTCTTTTGTATAGTAGTTTCGTGGATTACCTTTTTGACTTTGGGTGATAAACTCAGATTGTCTCTCCATTCACATTTATATGTGGGATGTGAGCAATTTTGGGCCAATCTACGCCTGTTTCTCTCTTGCATCTTTCAACTAAGAGGGGACAACCAGAGATTTCTAGTGCAAATAAATTGGTAAGGCCATGCATTCCTTCAGACAGTGACCCTAAATTAGGACAATATTGAATTTGAAGAAGCTGAAGCGATAAGAGGTTGCAAATCCACTCTGGAAAAGCCTTCAAATTATGACAACTCTCTATTTGGATTGTTTGCAGAGAAGGGAGGCAGTGAAGGAACTGGTTGTCAAGGTCTTCCACATCACAAATAATCAATTCCTTAAGAGCAGCAATATCAGGAAGATATCGCATATGTCTTAGACTTGGAATTTTCACAATGTGAAGTTTCTCTAGAGAAGTGAGGTTTCGCATCCACTCATTTGGTAATGCTTCTATGTGGGTGTAGCCAATTCTCATAAGCTTGAGTGTGGAAAGAGGAGAGAAGGAGGAGGAAGATTGAGTCGAACATATTGTTTCTATCAATGGCTTCACACTACAGTATACCAACCCTAATCTCTCAACTTGATGTGAAATAGTAGGCATGCAAGTCAAGTTGGTGCAATTAAAAATTCTTAAATCAGAAAGACAAGGGAATGGAGGCAGCAGAACATGGGGTGGATTCACAATATCATCAATTCTATTATTACCATCTCCCATCATCCTATGCCAACCCTTGAGTTTTGGGCAATCGACTATTCTGAGATCCTTCAAAGAAGGGAAAAATGCTGTTGTAGTTCGAGGAATCTCTTCATAATCTATGTACTCCAAAGCATCTAGGCTTTCAATGTTGAGACACTTGAGAGAAGGGAATCGTTCCAACGGTGGCAAATTTCGGCAATTTGTACAACAAAAGAAACTAATTTGAACAATATTTGTAAGTGAAGTGAGCCAACTTGAAATCCTCATGCCTGGATAGGAATGAAGGCTTAGTTCTTTCAAATTTTGGTGAGGATGAAGCCATTCTAAAAGTTGTTCGCTATCACCATTTTCATTGTCTCTACCACTTTCCCAACTCAGTTCCAAGGACCATAGGTATTTCTTTGCTTTCAAATTAACATCCTTTGTCTCTCCCTCAACATCCCTTACCAGATTCAGATACTTAATACATAATTTGCGTCTCAGGTTATTGAGTTCTTTGAGTTCATTCAATTTGGCACTCTTTCGCTTCCCATCATCGTGTCCTACAAAGAATGTCGATAACCGTTGTAGCGATGTCATTCTCCCCAGCCCAGCTGGCATCATGGCTCGAAAGGCTTCACATGAATCTATCATAAGGTTACGCAAGTTGATCAACTTTGTGATAGCTTTGGTAGAAAATTCAAGTCTTTCACAACCATCCAATTTCAGCGTTTGCAAATTTACCAAGTTGCTAATAGTTTTTGGTAGACTTGTCAATTGCCCACAATATGAGAGGTCAAGATACCTCAAATGCTTTAGTTTGCCTATTAATTTAGGCATTTCAATCATAGAAGATTTTGACAAATCCAAAACGCGCAAGCGTTTGAAGTTTGAAATAGTAGACGATTCTTTTATGGGTCGAGACATCGTCCCCTTCAAATTCTGCATTCCTGGCCAAAGAATAGTGCGCATCTTATTTTCATCCAGCAAATCCAATGAGGGAATGCCATTAGACTTAAATGAAATGTGCATGGGTTTTCCAACAATTGTTTCTCCCTCACAATGCAAGTAACAATCTGTCCCAGCTACCGATTGTGCAAGATCATGGATTAGGTCATGCATTTTAAAACATTCAATATCACCATTTATATTTAGTTCAAAATCTTGAAAGAATGACCTCATCAACAACATCTGAACATATTGATCTCCCATATCTTCCATATCTTGTCTTTCATTTGAACACTCAAGGTAGCCTTGTGCTATCCACAATTGAATCAAATCATCCCTATAAATTTTATAGTCCTTTGGATATAAAGAACAATAAACAAAGCATTGTTTTAGCTCAATCGGCAAGTAATCGTAGCTCAATTTCAGTATTGGCATGATGCTATCATCATCTTCACATAACTTCCAAAATTCACTATCTAAGATATTCAACCATTCACTTTCCTTTGTTTTGGATCGCAACAAACACCCTGTAGATCTTATTGCAAGTGGAACTCCTCCACATTTCTCTGCAATCTTTTCACCAATTGATACAAGGTTTTGGCTCACAGTTTCACCTTTTCCAAATGCCAAGTTTTTCAACAAAGTGTAAGATTGCTCTTTTGTTAAACCTTTCAAAACATAGGAGGCACTTGCAGTCATGGCTTTTGCTACCGTTTGACTACGAGTGGTCACTAAAACCTTGCTACCTTGAGCACCATACATCAACAAAGTTTGCAAATGATACCACTTTTCTGGATTTTCATTCCATACGTCATCCAAGACTAGTAAATACCTTTGGCCTTTTATATCTTGTTGAAGTTTGTTTTTTAGTACTTCCAATTGTAGGTCATCAACTCTATTGTTAGTCGATGATTCTAAGATTTTTTTCACAAGATTTTTCACATCAAAATCTTCAGAAACACATACCCACATTTGTTTTTGAAAGAAATTCTTCACTTCAGCATTATTGTACACCAACTGAGCAAGAGCTGTCTTCCCTAGACCCCCAATGCCAATAATAGCAACCAAGGAAACATTCCCACTGGTATGCGTATGCAACAAGAAGTCAATAATCTCCTTCTTGCTTTCATCCCTACCAACGATGTTTGATTCTAGCACAGAAGAACTTGTTTCCCTTCTATCAATCTCATCATGTCTAACTACTACAACTCTCTGGCTTAAGTTCAAATTAGATACATCTTTAATAGCAATAAGTTGTTGTTGAATCTTCTTTATCTTATGACTCATTTTGAGACGAAACACAATTTGATTGGAGGATGAAAAAAAGCCACGCACCTTTCTGACTACGTTTCTTTGACCATCCATCTTGTGTCTCATGTCTTCAACCATAAGAGCATCAAACAGGTCATCCGTATTGTGAAGGATTTGTTTGAGTCTCCGTATCCAAATTTTGACAACATGGTTCAGCTCTTGTTTCTGCTCATCAACATCCAAAAGCACAGCTCTGATAAATTCAACTGTATCCTTAAGCTTTTCTATCTCATTCTTGAGCCCATAAATTTGTCCAATCTCTTGAAAAGTGAATGAAGCCAACCTAGTGATCACTCTTTCAACGATGCCATATGGAATCACTTCAGCCATTCTTCAAAATATGGGGAAAAAGAGAAGATAAGAAATTGGAAATTGGGATACAGATTTCTTTTCAGAAAATCAATGGGTTCAAGAAGCAGGTTAGACAATGATATGTAATAACACTGGCAATTGAAAATGAACAGCAATGATCCGTAATTGGCTAGAAAGACATTGGCGTCATTCTAATTTGATTGTTTTGGAGTGTTTGTTTGCATCATCCCAAATTTCAATTTGATAGTGACAGAAGACCAATGACACAGACCCTCCATTCGCTGTTCCCTTTGGTATGAAGGTAAAAGCAATTTCTGAAAGTCAATGGTTGTCTTCGAAATGAGTTTCTCGCAATATCTGTTTGTGGATGAGTTGTTGTTATGGTAATTGATAGAAATTTATTAAATATAAATAATAATTAATAAATATTTGATAATTTATCTGAATATTAATAATATCTTTAAAAAAAATTAGTATCAAAGTAAGACGCTTACGGATGATATATCCCTCGAAACCTTATCCACTCCAACAAGTCTTCTGTTAATGAAAATAACAAATAAAATAATATAAGTATCATTACTTCTAATTAGATAAAGACAAGAAGTTTTACAGAAAATTCACTTGACAAACTCAAGATAATAATTACGCAAAACTTGATCAGGTATTTTTGTGCTAGTGATTATACTTGTCTTTCGATTATAGTTTCCTAATTTAATTTCTTTCAGTTAAGATATTACGGAAAATGATTGTTTTGAGTTAATATTATTACTGTATTTAATTTTGGTTTTCGACGTGATGTATTCTACTTTCAAAATCATTTTTTTCAAAAATTATTTTTACAGTAAAATAAATATTTTATTGTAAAAGATAATAAATCGTTTATAATATAATTATGCTTTTGTAATTGTTTAATTATTAAAATAATTATTAATTTTTTTTAAAATAATGCCTCCCCCAAAATATATATGATACTATGTTTTTTTTTCAATCTATATACTATTATATAAAATACAGTTGATGTAAGTAGAGTTAATGTCACATGTCATTCATATATGAGTTTTTTTCCCTTTAAATTTTTACTTATTTAATATATCTTTATTCCAAAATTTATTTAAAAAAAATTCAAATCTAATTCAAATTTTAATTATATTTGATTTTATTTTATTTAGGTGATAAATTTAATTACTCTAACTTTATATTAATTACTTATTTATCTATTAATAAGTGTGATTAATGAAGATCATATATCATATCATATTCAAATTGTTAATATTTTTAAAATTAATTAAATATCAATTATACTTATTTACCTATTATAATGAACAAATATTATAATAAATGTTTAATTTAAAATATTTTTTAACCTTAACTAAATACTTCAAGTTTTATATTTTTATAGTTATTTTTTAGTTTTTTTACATCTTACTAGACACTAGATATATTAAATATTTTATTTTAAATTTAATTTTTATAAGTTAATTTTTTATTTTTTCAAATATAATTAAATTAGAAAATAATTAAGTTATTTTTTTTGTACAAATATAATTAGAAATTTCTTATAAAAAATATAAAAAAAATAATACATTATAATTCAAAATATCTATATACATCTAATATAATACACTAATTACTTCAAATTCAAACATTCTAGTGACCATCATTGTGAGTGTAAACTCTTCAAAGATTTTCTGAAAATCAATAAACCCGTTATTCAAATATTGAAATGATATAAGCAATGACGTAAATCTTACAAGCAAAAACAAAATGGACAATGTAAGCAACAAGATAATCTTTAATTTAGTCTGTTCGGGGTGGTTGTCAGTTTCCTATTTTTTGTTTTGAAAGTTAAATTTAACAATGAAATATATTCAGATAAAATAATGTTTAAATTGAGTTTTTTTACTTAATTTTAAAATAGTTTTCTTCTAAGGCACAAAATCAAAAAAATAATTTTTGTGATTTTTGTTTCAGTTTTCATCTTAAAACCAAGTTCTCTCTCATGCCCTTCACTATCCCCTTCACCATCCCCCTCTATCTCTTCATCATTCTTCTCCTGCTAGTGGCTCTTTTTCTCTTGACTCTCTTGCTTTTATGAAGGTATTTTCTCTCTTTCTTCATTCTCTTATCTTCTCTTCTCTGGCTATTCTTTTTCTATTTTTTTGTCTCTGTTGTATTTTTTTCCCACCCTTTCATTTTCTTTACAGACCATTCTTATCATTTCTCCCTCCCAATCTCAACAAGGTTGATGTTGTTATAGTTATGATTTTGATTTTATTAGTTTCTAATGATGTTAATGACTCACGATATAGTTACAATTAAGTTTCATTCACAAGATAATAATATCAGTTCTGGTAATTGTAATTTGGCAAGGAATACAAAATCAGTTAAGAGGAAGTATGATTATAATTATACAAAATACTAATAATTTAAATATGATCTTGCAGAAGTATAAGTCAGCAAAGCAATTTAAGAAGAAATGATGGTTTCATTATGATAAACTTTGTATCATTTTTTGGGACACAACTGCCTCGGGTGCAAATCAGCACCCTTCTACCAAAAGTCATTCGATAAGTAATGATGATAGTGAAGGAGAAAATAATTTTGATCAAGAGAAATGTTGAGAGTCTTATTAGAAATATAATTAGTTAGAGGTTAGTAGTTAGTTTGTTACTAGTTTGTTAGCCTATATAAAGACTTGATGTAATCACTTTGTATACACTTCACTCATTTCAATCAATATCAATTTTCTCTCAATTTTTTCTTTCTTTCTCCTCTGAACCATGATTCTTAACATGGTATCAGAGCCATACCACTCACTATGAATTTTTCGCTGCATTCTCTTTTCTTTTCTTACTTTATTTTCTTTCCTTTTCAATTTCTCGAGAAAATCACAAATTCTAGCATTTTTTTTTCTCAACATCTCTTCGCATCTTTGTTTCTTCTTGTTGTTTCATTCTCATATCTACTTTCTCGGCAATACACCACCTGAATATTGTCTATCAAACTTTTCCCTCTCCTAGCCTGTTAACTTTCTCGTTACTTTCTCCAAATTCTCAGATTTTGGAGCTTTCAAAGTTTCTGAATTTTGAGATCTTGGCTTAGAGATCAAAATGGTTCAGGAAAATTCAATCTATGCAATTTCCTCTATCGTGTTCTGCAACTCTTCAACAGAAGGTCTCTGTTCGTTTAGTAGAGTAGAGCAATCATAGGTTGAAGGATTTTCCAAAGTTTAATAAGATCACAAAGACGCTCTTCAATTCAGCATTCACAACTGTTTTTGACGATTCCGTGGATTTCTCTCCGATCTCTGAGATCTCAGATGCTAACTGCAACGAAGATGTTACAACATTATTGTTGGAAGACTCTTCTTCGGTATCTTTGCTTCCATCTCATATAATACCGTCCAAAAAGATCACTAACGAAACATGAATTAGTTCCATTAATTGTGTTTGGACCTTTTGGTGCCTATGAGTTGGATAGGTCTACGTAATGCTATGTTGGTGGCTGATCTAGCATCATCAACACTTTTTGTTGTTCATTTTTTTTAAAGCTTTGATTTTAATTTTAAGCTTCTATCATTGGTGGTTAAGCATTGATGTAAGCTTCTGCCATGGATGATTAAGCTTTGATATTCTTGCTTCTGTCTTGAGTGGTTAAGCTTTCAATATAGCTTCTGCTCTTGATGGTTAAGCTTGATAGCTTCTGCCTTTGTTAGGTGGTTAAGCATATTTGCTTCTGTTAAGTGGTTAAGTCTTGAGTTGTGGCTTCTGCTTAATGGTTAAGCGTTTACATTGTTAGCTTTAATCATTGTAGCTTCTACCTTATATGGTGGTTAAGCTTTGTTCATATCTTTTTCAGCTGATGTATTTCCAACATTTTTCATTGTATTTTCCTTTGGTTTGATAAGGTTTTGTCTTGTTCATTTCAAGCTGGAAGTGTTGTGAACACCTTCCAGCTTGCGAGGGGCTATTAGAAATATAATTAGTTAGAGGTTAGTAGTTAGTTTGTTACTAGTTTGTTAGCCTATATAAAGACTTGATGTAATCACTTTGTATACACTTCACTCATTTCAATCAATATCAATTTTCTCTCAATTTTTTATTTCTTTCTCCTCTGAACCATGATTCTTAACAAGTCTCACATTGGATAGTGATATAGCCTGAATAGTGTTTATAAGTGGGGACAACCCTCACTCCATGAGCTAGGCTTTAGGGTTGAGTTATGCCCGAACCCAAATTCTAAGATGGTATCAGAGCCTATCAGAGATCCGTTGGGCCACCTGCAAATGTCTAGTCCTGCAAACCTCACGCTCCAGATGTCTAGCCCTAGGCGTGAGGGGGTGTCTTGAGAGTCTCACATTGGATAGTGATATGGCCTGAATAGTGTTTATAAGTGAGAGATAACCCTCACTCAATGAGCTAGCTTTTGGGGTTGAGTTAGGCTCGAATCCAAATTCTAAGAAGGAACATAGCTATCAAACAAAAAAGAAAGCAAACGTTGGTTCTGATTCCAAAAAAAGGAAAGTAAGAGAGAACATTCAAATAACATTTGCTAATGGTTTGACAATTATGGGAGAAAGTTAAAAAAAAAAGTTAATATTTTGGAAAAGATGAGCACCAGCCAAGTTATAGGGTCATCTTCCAATACTACAGGAGAAGTAGATAGACAAGACAATGAAACAAATAAGAAATTGATGACTTATTTGAGTATTCTTGACAAACTTGAAAGCATTGGTGTTGCACAAAGACAGTAAAAATGCTAAAAGAAGACCCTCTATGGAAAGACATGTTTTGGCATTATTAAATGAGCGGAAGAAACATATTGTCCTCAATCTCTGAAAATTTATGTTTATGTTTGGATTAAGACATAAATATTTATGTTTATGTTTAGATTAAGACATGTGTATGATGGATATTTATATTCATGTTTATGTTTGAATATTTATATTTTGTTTTAGTGAAGACTTGTATTTTTTTAGTAGTATGATTTGTAGTTATCGTGGTTGGTCCTACTACTTATAATTTCTATTTTTATAGTTTTATAATACTTATTTTTGTTGTCAAAATTTATATTATTTTCTTTTTAAAATTTTTTAAGTATTTTTATTTTTTTCAGACTTAATTGTTTTATTATCATTTTAAATTATTTTTATGTCTTAATATTTTTTTTATATTGGGTGAATTCATAGTGAGACAAGATAAAGAGAGTGACTTGACTAGAAAAAATTAGAACTCAAAACTGAAAATTAAAACTAAATTTAAATTTTAGAAATTTCAAAACATAAATCTAAAAATCACCTCAAAAATAGCGAAAAAGCCTAAATACATTAAAAAAGATGTAATCCTTTTAGATTTTGAGTTGACAGGTTTGTGAAGCGAGTAAGCTAATTTTCATTTCGAATCCTCTCTAACAAAATTTCCTCAATTTAAATTAGTTCAGGAGAAACATTAAATAATTTAAGTTTAGTATCAGTTTCAGTATATTTGTTGTTATAAATCTAAAATTTTATAATTTTCTAATTTTAGATCATGATATCTATACAAACTTAATGTAACATTAAATAATATTTCAGTTATGATTGATAAGGTTTAAGTTTTAAATGTTAGGTTGCCTTGCAATTAAGTCCACCGTGGGGTCTAGCCCCTTTGAAATGCAAACATTAATTTCCCAACAGCGCTATCAAACCACGCTGCCGACAATAGTGAGTTGAGTGGAGTCAAACACAGCTGGTATGTGATTTTTCATTTCAAAGGTAGATCTTCAGTGATTTTCTATTTGGGGATTTGGGTTTTTACAAATTATGATTTTTAATTTTCTTTTTCTTGCTGATTCATTACCCAAACATTGGTGAATTTATAAAATTTGATATCTTAGTTCATAAATTCGAGTTAGAATATTTATATATTAGTACTTAAATGTACATGTATTATTTTTAAATATTTTCTATAGTATATAACATTTGTGCTTCTATATTTTATTTTTACTAGACCCTTGAACACATTTTAGTGAAAACTGTTTTTGACAACCTTGTATCGAGTGGCAGTTTAGACAAGAAAATTTTCATTGTTTAAGTGCGGCATACTTAAAGAAAAAAAAAATATTGTTTAAGAGGAAGGAGGAGGCGTACTTAAGAAAAAAAGTAATAAAAAAATTGTGTAAAATCCAGTGGAGTTTGTGCCACCCTGTTTCGATATCTTTATCGCCAGTCAGACTAAGAGCCAGTTAATAAAATTGAACATTTTGGATAAGATGAATAGTAAAAGTGTCAAGAGTTAAAGGCTCTCTTAGGATATATATAGAGAGAGGAGAAAAGAAAGAAATATAATAGAAAAGAAAAAAAAATAAAGAATTAGAATATGTTTGGATTTGTTTAAATTTTTACAATAAATATTTTTTTAATTAAAATTTATTTTATCTAAAATTTATTTTGTTTGTTTAAAGTGTATAAAATTGATTATAAGTTAAAAATTATTTTTTTATAATTAAAAACATTTTTTTTAAAAAAATTATCATTTTAAACTTTTAATTATTTGATTTAAGATTATTTCAAAAGCTTTGAGGGAAAAATACTTATTTGTCCTCAATCAAATAACTTTTTCAATCATTTTATATATATTTTGGTAATTTAATATATAAAATTAATTTTTTTATACAATCCAAACAAAACTCTTTATCATAAAATCGATTATGAATTAATATATCCAAACATAAATTAATTTTTTCAGAATCGATTTTTTTGAAAATCGATTATATACATAATCAATTTTTAACATAATCTTTTTTTCACAATTAATCTAAACACGCACTTAGAGGAGTTATAACTTACTTTGTTTGTTATTATTTAATATAAAAGAAGAGATGTTTCTCTTCCTTTATTTGGTTTCATCAAAAAAATGATGAAAATGTATGTAAATAAATATCAAATTACTTTATTACCTTTCTTCAATAAAGTAAATAAAGTTAGAAATTATTTTCTTTTTCTTCCCAATCTCTCTAAAAAGGGAGAGAAAAAATAATATAGGTCCCATAAAAAGAAAAAGAAAAAAATTTTATTCTTTTTCACCTTTAAATTAATAAAAATTAGAGGAAGAAGTATTTTTTTTTCACTTATTTTATACATACCAAACACACCACAAAAATCAATTCCAAATAGGCAAGAACCCCCCTCCTTTTTTTTTATTTTTATTTTATGGCAGTAGGTAGATTATAGGAGGTAGCTGACTATGGTGACGTGATTTAATAAGTTAGTGGTTTGGGCGGAAGACTGAGTCTGGGGATTTGGGCTTTAGTATATTGCATGCATTAAAAATATTAGAACTTCACCGATGCACTCTTAATTAATTTAAGTATTTAAAAGGTAAGTATTTTACTTAATTTAACCCATAAAATTTACTTTATCATAAGATTATTTATTTTCTACTTTTTCATTACTTAATACATTTGCACATACAAATTAAGAAGATTTTATTTAAGGTTGTAATAGGGTCAAGGTAAGAAAATAAAATAATATAGATATGACAAGTTAAAAATAAAAAAAATAAGAAAGTATTGGGAAAGAACTCAAGTAATAAGTATAAAAAATACCCCAAAGTCATATAATACACATTCATTTATTCCTTCATTTTCCTTTTTCATTTTTTAACAACATTTTTGCCTTTATTCTTTATTCTTTTTCTTCACTTTTCTTCTTTTTTTTCTTTTTCTTTTTAGATGGCTCTTTTTTTTTTGTTTTTTTTATTAATTGGCCACTTTTTAGCACTTGCATAACATTTGCATATTAATTTTCATACCCCCTATACTTGAATCATTGCTTGTTCTCAAGCAAAATAGCTCCTCCATAGAAAAAGGTCAATGCTCTCCTAACCCCTAAGGTTAGGTAAAAACATGATTTTTCACATAAAACATGTGATGAGTTAAAAACAAAGAATGATCAAATAAGCTTAAGGGGACTAATCAACGGAAAAGGATGCAAGGTGAGCTACTTGGCCAAAATAGTTAAGTCAAGAAAAATGATTTAATTATATTCATATATGCATATGAAAATGTAGCCTAAAATAGAATCAAAGCAAGTTCTAGAGTGACAAATCCATAGGTGAATATCACATAAGAAAAAAGAGAATGATACAAATGCTTAACAGTCTGTGCTCCAGATTTGACGACTGACCCCACACACATCAACACAAGTCTTTTTCAGCATGCTTATGTCCTCACTCACACGCACCCTGAGAACTTCCCAAGGGGTCACCTATTCCAGAATTTTCCTAGGCCAAGCACGTTTAACCTTGGAGTGTCTAAGTTATGGGCTCCTGAAAAGAAGATGCACCTTGTTAATATGTGTAGTACCTATCAAATCTTATATGAGCTTTCCTTAATTGTACAGTCTCATACTTGCACAATCTCGAAATTCCCCTTTATTTCTGGTGTGGGCTCGGTTCATTCATGTCACCCCACCGCTTAGAAGCTTGCCAGGAGCCACTCTTTGTCCGTGTCTCTTGTACCAACAATCACTCCCTACCCTCTTCAGCCTCAGGTATTACACTCAATCTAGTCATCAATATGCTCAAAATCTCACAAGGTATATATATATCCATCAAACTCAATCTACCAATCCAATATCCAAAACCAAGCAAGTTAAATTCAATAAGAAAGTGAGTTTATTCAGCATGCTATGAAACTAAAACATATACGAACTTCCATTTTTCTTTTCATAAAAACAGAAAAATAGAATTTAAAACAAGCACAAACAAAATTTTAAAAAATAGAAAAATAAAAATTAAGAACAGAAAAATAGAAAACAGTAAAATAGAAAAATAAAAAGAATAGAAAGCAGAAACATAATTTAAAAATAGAAACAAAAAATGGAAATTAAAATAGTAAACAAAAATATAAAATAAAAACAAAAACAAAAAACAATAAATGGCATAAAATAGAAAATATCAGCTTAAAAATAAAACAAAATAGAAAAAGAGTGCAGAAAACAAAAAATAGTAGAGAAGTCAGCAAACAATAGCAAAAGCACAACAACAACAAAAACCAAAGTAGTGCAAAAAAACAAAAATAAGAGAGAAATAAGCAAACAACAACATAGACATAGCAAAAACAATAGAAAACAGCAGCAAAAACCAAAAAATAACAAAAAAATAAAATCGTAACGGTAAAGTAAAAACAAAAACAAAACTAAAAGCAGTAGCAAAATAGTAAAAAGTAAAAACAAAAAAAAACAATAACCAGAAAAAGTGAAATAAAAATATGGAAAGGAAACTCCTGCTAGGCAGCAGAAGTAGCAAAATTCCAACAGTCACACCATAACCAGTGTAATGCATCACCACATCCAAAATCACTGGATTCAATCTCCTTTAGGCCTGCCTCATTGGTTCAGCTCCGTCCTCAAGCAAGATTCGATGTATGCACATAGAAGTACTATTGCCAAAAATGTCTGCAAGTGTCCATCTGTTAGCTTTCTTGTGCTCTCGCATAATTTGCAGCAATTTCTCCTCCTATTTAGCAAGGAGGTGCTTGGCCACAATGACTAAAAGCTTCTCATCATCTGTTAAATGTGCACATTTTAGATGCACAGGTAGAGGCTTCTACTCCAATTTTGGTGGCTGCACTACAAAAGGAAGCAATCTGGAGGGTTGTACTACTTTTGCAGATTGAATTGCTGCATAATTTGCACAATTTGCACAATCTGTTGAAATAGAATTATCATCGCTAAAAAAATGCAGTAATCTCAATACATGTAATACATAACACATCACCATTACAACTAATACAACAAACAAAACCATTGAAATCAATAAAACTAGCAAATTCAGCACACATATCATTATAAGTATCACCAACTAAATCAACAATCTCATCAATGTGAAAAGCACAATGCTCCTCCATGGGATGCTTCATTGCATAAAAAATGTTAAACTTAACAATTGAATCACCAAACTCTATGGAAAGAGTCACTACATGCAGATTTATCTTTGTCCATGCTGTTTTGAGGAAAAGTTTCCCTAAAATAAGGCGAGCCTTGCTGAATGGTGACTCTCCTTATGTAACACCCTAATAATTATTACCTTAATTAATTGAGTGTTACTTAATCATGACGTATTTTCTATAATTATTTACGTTAAATTCATTAAGTTTCATTATAACATAGTTGCTTTTATCTTGTCAGATTATATTTAAGTTACGAGAGAATTAGTTGATTAGTTACGTAAAGGCATAATGCATTTAAGAATTCTAACAAACATAACATTTTATTTTTTTTCTTTTTATCCATACGGATGTCATTATACACAATATGATATATCTCAAAATAAAAGGGTTCTAAACCCCTGACGCTTGTATCAAAAGAAAACACACATAGTTTTTCTACTACATCTTGTAAAAACAATTACTTCATCATAATCAAACTACACTAAACTAATAAAGCAGCGCGCATAAAAGCCATGACAAGTCAAAACAATTTGGTTCTCCTCAGGGTCATATGCCCAGTCTACCTCCACATCAACTAATATCGTGACCCTGTACATAATTATTGATGCTCTGGAAATACTAGTGAGAAATAATATTTCCCATTAGAAATTCAAGTAAGAATTAAATGAAACATTAAGTAAAACACTAGTATTTCCAGTAAACTGCAAAAAATAATAAATCCATGGATATTTAATGTAAAGCATGATACAATCAAATAATCTTGACTTAACCTATTTCAAAATTTATTGTTCTAACTTTAATTCTTGGAACATTTAACAACAAATAAGCTATTAATCTTTTAACTTTTTTTTTCATGGACATTTACATGTTTACCATTTCATAGTCCTTAAATTCTTATGCTTACATGGTCCATAAATTACCATAAAATGGAAATCAGAGCTCTGCCTCGGCATGGAGCGTCCTCCAAAATCTTATGCCAAATGGTCATTCCACAAATTTTTCTAGGCATGGATTCCATTTGGTTCATGAATAGATTATTCCATCATCATGATTTTCTGTAAATAGTTTGAATACTAGAATATCTGTGACACATGTACGTTCCATGAAGATCCCTAGACTAAAAAGGATCATCTAGATCACCATATTTTGTGAAGAATCATTTCCAGTATAACATGAATACAGGATCACCTTACACTTGGGAGGGTCATTTCCTTAACTGTGAGATGAGCATGCAAAGTCAAACTTTAAGTTTCTAGGGTACTTACACTTTACATATAACGTTCTTTTTTAGTTAGGACCTTTTCATGACATAATGAACCCTAGAAATTCCATGACATGAGCTTTTAATCTTAACATAATAATTCTTGGTTCCTAGAGTTTTAAACCACATAATCATACTTTCACCATAAACCAACTAATGAATCATCGATTTGCAAATTTCAAATTGATCATTGTAACATATCACCAACTCATATCTTCAATCCATTACATCAATTTCTTATGTAATCATAATCTTAAAAAATTTCGAAAGGAAGCACTAGAACACCAAGGAAAACTCTTAAAAACCATGAAAACACCATTCTTGAGCATAAAAGAAACTTAGCTTACTTGAACTCCTACCTTTTAAATTGAGAACTAGGGGCAATGGAGAAGATTTCTCGTATGAATCTTGTTTGTTCTTGCTCCTTGGTAGAGTTTTCAAGCTTGTCTCAATTTGTGATGATTTTTCCTAGTTTTTCTCTTGTTTTTGTCTCTCTTCTTTCCACTGTCACACTCTTCTGTAACTCTCTTCTCTCAAAGTGCCGTGACATATTGGAGTAAAGAAGAGATAGAATTTTCTATTAAAATTTCATTTATTTTATTAACCAATCAAGATTTAACATTTTCCCTATCCAATCATTGTTATCTTAATCTTAACCAATTATATCTATGCACTTGACCCTAGTTTGTCATCTTCTCATTGGCTAACTCTCATGACCAATAGAAACTCCCCATATTGTAGAAATCATCATGACTTCTAGTTAGATTTAAACTAAATTGGTTGGACTTTAACTAGTTTAGTTAGATCCTAACTAAAATTATCTTTATCTAACTAATTCCCTTAGATTCTAACCATTTTAGTTACATTCTAACCCAACTAATTAAGTCTTAGTCAAATAGTTGCTAGATTCCATTTAGTTAGCTTTTGTCTTTACTTGGTTTTTGATCAATCAATTTGAGATACTTATGTTAACTTTGTACTAGGCTTTATTAGATGTTTATTGTGCCCAATATTAGTATTTTAGATGAGTTTAATGTTGTTGAGCCTCATTGGGCTTTAATGCAAATTGTGAATAATTCTTAGATTTTGATGCATTTTGATTTTTCTTCCTTGGTTAGGCCATAACTTGGGACTCAGTGATCCATTTGAGGTGATCTTGGTGTCTTTGGAAAGCTAAGACAAGGCTCTACAAGTTTTATGAAGAACTCAAGAGCTGGATCAGACTTCTAAGGGTCCAAAAAATCCTTGCAATGAAGAGTGGGCTTGCTGTCACTGGAATCTGGGCAGTGTGTACATATTGGACTATATAATGGGTTATAGGCCTCCTTTGGAGCTGAAACTCGGCCATTGGAAAGATAAGACCCATATCTCCAACTTCACTGAAGACCATTTAGTTAATAGATGCCTTTTTAGGCATGATTATGAAACTACAAGTTGGTTTGAATTTGGAAACACATTATGCCAACCTAACTTGAGGTAGGTGCAGTGTTTTTGGTATATCTGGAGTTTTAAAAGTTTAAATGGCATGAAACTAACGTCAAAATTTCAAGGAGACAACTGGCTAAAACTTTCATGAAGACATCCAAGCCAAAATACATCGTTTAGGTCATGAAAAGCAGGCTGGATGTCGGAGTAGAGTTGCTGACTTGAAGCCATAAACCATACACCAACCCACCTACCATGCACCAACCCACCAACCATGTATCAAGCTTCCATATTTGATAATTTCCATGTTTGTACAGCTTGCATTCAGATTATTTTCAATTACAAATTGTCTTTTAGGATTAGTATAAATAAAGTTAATCCCTTTGTATTATACATCATTCAATTTGAAGTAAGTTTGAAGAAAGTTTGAGTATTTGTGAGTGTTTTCTTTCTCATCTTCTCCATTCTCTTTAGAATTTCGTTTTTGTTCTTTTATTTCTAAGTTCTTCCTTCCCATCTATGGAAGGCTAGGCTCTTATAAACAATCTAAGGGATTAGCCATCTTGATGTTTAATTTGGAGATCTTGTTTCGCTTGTTCATATTGCTTAATTGTTATTCAAGTTTCTCTTCTTCCTCTTTTGATTTTTATCTAGACTGAATTGTTTAATTTGATTTAGATGTTGATGTGATAATAGATTTATTATCATGTATTCAAAGTGGATCACAAAGACTAAACAATATATCGAAGCTTTTTGATGAATTATTTAGCTTGGTTAAATCCCCGATTTTAAGTTAATCTATGTTTGGATGGTGCTTACTTTATCAAACCTTGGTTAATTAAATCATAGATGCTTATCTAGTAGAGGATTCTTGGATCATGTTGAGGCGTCTTGATGTGATCTAAGGCCAAGAACACGGTTAGCAATTAAGTAAAGTCCTTGTGATCAATGATGAGTTAAACTCAAGATCGATAAATTTCCTTAAATTGGTTAATTTGTTAATTACTTTCCTTTAATTCAACAAGTGTATTATCTTTATAAATCATCAAAACCCCCTTTTTATTTATCTTGATTTGATTAAATCTTTGTTTTTTGGATCTTTGAGAGACGATTCGGTTCATGCTCTATACTACAAATTAGTTTGTGAACTAGTAATTTTTATTATTTGACGGGTCTCGACAAGCTCTTGTCAAATTTGGCGCCGTTGCCGGGGATCCAAGGCAACTATTTGATCATTTCATCTAACTCTAACAATTGTGTTTGTTTTGTTTTTTAAGTTTTTTGAAGTGGAATTCGGGTGAAATTGGGTAAATGACATCGTGTCAAGAATTTCGGTTCAATAAAGTATCTTTGATCGAGTTGAATTTTGCTACACTAATTGAAAACATTATTTTGAGAAATGCTCACTATTTATAGTGAGGTTACCCTTATTTTAGCCAAATTTCATTGTTTAGACAACTTTTTCAAATTTTTAAGGTTTTTTATTATTCTATTGGATAGCATTTTTGTGTAGATTTTATCATGTGGTGGTCCCATAATTTTTAAAATTCTCTAGATATGTTTTCTATAATTGTTTTGTGTATATTTTTACAATTGTTTTTGCAATTTTATGTTTGATTACTAATCTGATGGAGCAAAAAATTGATGAGCTGGCTTATCTGGTGAGGCAGTTGGCAGTGGGATAGCATCACTTACATATGCAAGAACCTACAAGATTTTGCAGTATATGCTGTAGCTCTTTTCATCCCACATATACATGCCCCACATTGCAAGATGATGGTTCTGTATTTCATGACTATTCTGTTGATGCAATAGGTGTTGATATTTGCCATACATCTCATGGTTATCTAGTCTAATCTCTCTCAATTAACTAGGATTATGCTTCCTTTTAGTATCTTTGCATAGGATTTTCATCTAATTTAGTTTACTTGTTTGTTTAGTCAAATTTAATAGTTATTGCACTCTTAAGTTCAGTTTTTCTCATTAAAATTGCTTTGGTTGGTTTTAGGTGAAGTTCAAGTTAGAGTTAGCTGCAATTGGGAGAAGAAAGCGGAGGAGAAGAACATCATTTTTGCTGGAAGCTCAGCGCTTGAGCGCCCAACCCAGCGCTTGAGCGCTCACAAGGCAGAAACAGCACTAAATCTCTGGACATCCACCGCTCGAGCGGTGGAACACCAGCGCTTGAGCGCGCGCAACACCGAAGAAGCTCTTTTCTGCCACCCGCACGCTTGAGCGCCCAACATCCAGCGCTCGAGCGCTCGGGTGCTCGAGCGCCCACCATCCTGCGCTTGAGCGCCCAGAGTCAGCATCTAATGCATTTTTTCGGCCACCCGTGTGCTTGAGGGCCCAACATCCAGCGCTTGAGCGCTGGATCACTTACTGATATGCAATTTCAACAGTATATAAGGGAAACTAATGGGTTTTTGAGGGGGTTCTGAATCTTTTGGAGAGAGGGGCGACGGCTGACCTAAGGAAAGAGAAAACAACAAGGTTTCAAGAGCTTGAAGATTATCACCCAACTCCAAGGCTTGCTAATGGGGACTTCTTCTCTCTTTTCATCTCTATTGCTTTCCTTCTCTATGAGTAGCTAAACCCCTTTAGTTAGGGGGAAGATGTAGTTTGTCTTGGACCATGTAGTTGGATTTCTTTGATTAATCTAAGTTTCTGTTTATTGAATTGAGTATTTATCATTGTTCCTAATGCTTTTGTGAATTGGCCACTCATGAATTGATTGAGCATCCATGGATTAGGTTGGAAAACTAATGTATGGTTGAGCTATATGATAAATACCATGAGCTGATTAAGTCTAGGAATAGAACTATCAATTTGTGTGGTGCTTAAGGGAACTTTAATCTTTTTATGCCTTGAATGTTTGAGATTTGATTAAGGAATTAATTTTATCTTAGGTGTTCAAGAGAATTGGTGCACCAAGGGATTGGGCATTGATTATTTTAGTAGTTCTCACCATCAATTCAAGAGAAGAAATTAGATTAATTTAGGATTTTTAATTGCATGTGAAGAGATAAACGAAATCGGACCCCTAACTCATCTTATATTGATTCTCTTCCATTTTATTTTATTAGCGTTTGTTTTGCTTATTACTTTCTGTTGATTAGTTGTTAGTCTTTTGGCGGCTCCCTTGTGAACTCCCTTCAATCCAAAGTATTCGATTAGCTTAGATAGTATTGATTGAGTGAATTGGTAATTGACGAACACAATCTCTGTGGGACGATAACTCTCTTATCACTTTATTACTTGCACGACTTGGTACACTTGCCAATAGTCCAACAGGTGTATTTCTTGGTGAACCACAACATCAACAGCCTGGATATTATCCTTATTCTGCTACCTATAATCTTGGCTAGGGAGATTATCCCGACTTGAGATATGAAAATGCCACACAACAGCAGCCAAACCATTATATACATCCATTCCAGCAACCAATGAGTTCACAATAGTTCCAACCTTATGTTGGACCAAGCAGCCTATGCCCCAGCAAGACACGGAATCTAAGCCTACATTGGAGGACTTAGTGAAGTAATTGGAAACTAATAATCTGCAATTTCAATAGAGAATTGAGACCTTTCAACTAAGAACTGAGACCACCATTCAGAATTTGAATACCCAAATTGGTCAGCTAACATCTCCATTCAGTCAGTTGAGCAAGCAACATATGCAGATATCTGATTCTGTAGAATATGAGATCATTGATGTGAAAAAATCAATCGATGATTTGTGTTCTGAATTTGCTAATTTTACTGATTTTGATGATTTTGTTTATTGTGATGGTGATATATTGTGTAATGCATGTGCTGAGATTGCTGCCTTTTTGAGACATGATGAATCTTTTTCAGCAGACTATGCAACAATTCAATCTGCAGAAGTAGTGAATCCACCAAAATTGGAGTTCATTGTGGCTAAGAACATTCTTACTGATGAGAAGGAGAGGTTGCTACAGATTTTAAAAGAAAATCAAAAAGTCATCATACTTGCAGACATTTCTAGCATTAGCCCTTACATATGCATGCGTAGGGTTTTACTTGAAGATGAAGCCAATAAAGCATCCCCAGAGGAGACTGAACCATTTGATTATGGATGTGGTGATCCATTACACTGGTTATGGTATGGCTGTTGGGATTTTGTTGCTTCTGCTATCCATAGGGAGTTTTCTTTCCACACTTTTATTTCATTTTTCTGGATGTTGTTTTCTTTTTGTTTTTACTGTTTTGCTACTGTTTTCAATCCTATTTTTGTTATTATTTTACTGTTACTGTTTACTCTTTTTTGTTGCTATCATTTTTGCTGTTTGTTGTCTCTGTTTTGATTTTGTTTGTTGTCTTTCATTTATGTTTTTTTGTTTTATTTGTTGATTTTGTTTTCTATTTAAATTTCTGTTTTGAAAAAAAAGGTGTGATTTTCGTGTGTTTAGGTCCCTTCCAATAGTGTTTTAAGAATTATGAAAGTCTTGAGTTACATTAATTGAAGTTCAAGTTTCCTAATTTAAGTGAATGACTTGTCTTTCCCCTTGAATTTCACATGCTTGGTGTTAGATTTTGGATTAGTGGATTAAGTTTGGTAGATGCATCCATACCTTGTGAGTTTTTGAACCTATTGATGAATGGATGTTGCATCTATGTCATTTTCTTCCTTTCTTGTGTGAGTTTCACTCATGGATTTTGTCACTCTAGAACTTGCTTTGATTCTTTTTTAGGCTACATTTTCATATGCATGCATGAACTTGATTGAGGCATTTTTCTTGAATTAACTACTTTAGCCAAACAACCTACCTTGCATTTATCCAATTGTTAACCCCTTTTGAGCCTAATTGTCCATTCTTTGTTCTTAGATTATTACAAGCTTTGAAAAAAAATTCATGTTTTACCTCACCTTAGCGAATAGGAGAGCATTGATTTTCTTATTGGAGAAGCTATTTTTGCTTGAGGACAAGCCATGGTTTAAGTGTGGGGGGGTGCTTATGCAAAATGTTTGGTGTAAAACAAAAAAGAAAAAAAAAAGAACAAGTGACCAATTCAAAAAAAAAAAAGAATAAAGCCAAGAGGTTGTAAAAGAAAAGAATAGAAAAAGGAAGGAATGTGTTAAGAGAATGCTCATTTTATAGTTTGGGGTAAACTTCTATGCTTGTTACTTGAGTTCCTCCCCATTGCTCTTTTATTCTCTTTGGTTTTAACTTGTTATATCCATATTGTGCCATTCCCCTACCTTGACCTCATTACAACATTGAATAAAGTCCTCTTGATTTGTGTGTGCATGTGTTTTGAGTAGTGGAAAAGTAAAAGATAAGCAAGCTTATGGTAGTGCAATTTTTCATGAGTTGATTTGAGTGTAAACACAAGCCTAAACACTTGAGAGATTGAGAGTGTATCTTGTGAGATTCTATCATGCTTGATCTATGATTCTACTTGAATTCACCTTGCTTGTTAATTTGGGATGTAAAGGCATATCACTTCATAAATGTTTGGAATCCTTGAAACTGTGGTTACTCTTAATTCTCTTGTATTTAAAAATTAGTTGAATTGATTAAATAAAGTATTACATGTTTGTGGGTATCATCCTCGTAAACCCTCACGAGACTATAACGCCTCCACTAGGGACACCTAGGAGTTTAAAGGCTTGTGGCACATGCTAAGTGCCATCGTGTCTTCCTACGAAAGTGGATTAGATTAGGTATAATCAGTTTTTATGCTTTTAGTTTAATATTATGATGTTTCTTGTTTTTCTTTAGTTTTGTTCTTATGTGTTTTGCCCAGGAGTGCAAAAGCTTAAGTGTGGGGGAATTTGATCAATCAATTTGAGACACTTATGTTAGCTTTGTACTAGGCTTTATTAGATGTTTATTGTGCCCAATATTAGTATTTGAGATGAGTTTAATGTTGTTGGGCCTCATTGGGTATTAATGCAAATTGTGAATAATTCTTGGATTTTGATGCATTTTGATTTTTCTTCCTTGGTTCGGCCATAACTTGGGACTCAGTGATCCATTTGAGGTGATCTTAGTGTCTTTGGAAAGCTAAGACAAGGCTCTACAAGTTTCATGAGAACTCAAGAGCAGGATCGAACATCTAAGGGTTCAAAAAATCCCTGCAATGAAGAGTGGGCTTGCTGTCACTGGAATCTGGGTAGTGTGCACATATTGGACTATATAGTGGGCTATAGGCCTTCTTTGGAGCTGAAACTCGGCCATTAGAAAGATAAGACCCATATCTCTAACCTCACTGAAGACCATTTAGTCAATAGATGTCGTTTTAGACATGATTATGAAGCAACAAGTTGGTTTGAATTTGGAAACATGTTCTGCCAACCTAACTTGAGGTAGGTGCAGTGTTTTTGGCATATCTGAAGTTGTAAAAGTCCAAATGGCATGAAACCAATGCCAAATTTCAAGGAGACAACTGGCTACAACTTTCATGAAGACCTCCAAGCCAAAATTCATCGTTTAGGTCATGAAAAGCAGGCTGGATGTCGGAGTAGAGTTGCTGACTTGAAGCCATAAACCATACACCAACCCACCTACCATGCACCAACCCACCAACCATGCATCAAGCTTCCATATTTGACAATTTCCATGTTTTTACAGCTTGCATTCAAATTATTTTCAATTACAAATTGGCTTCTAGGATTAGTATATGTGAAAATATGTTTGCCCCAATGGTTTATTGTATTATGTTTTGATGATGACAAATACATTACAAAAAGGATTACAAATATGCTACATATGTGCGTGATGAGCTATATTGGATAATGCATGGTTATATATTATCTTGTTGTTCCTATTATAAGAATCATGCATTAAGTTTTGTGTAGCATCATTGATAGAATATATCCAATGTACTTGATAAGTGATATAATTAATTATTGGATATGTGTCTATATGTGAATCATATATGCATGAAGAACTTTATAAAGTTATATACATGTGAATCATGCATATTTAGTTATTGAGTTATGGATTTGGACTAACCATGGTTTTCAAGTGATTTATGCTTTGTAGGATAGTCCAAGTATCAAGAGTGAGCATTGGAATAAGAAAGTGAAAGATCCTATTTATGCTCAACTCAAGAAGAAGGAGAATGAAGAGATGAACCAAGCATTTAGAAGATTTGAAGAGAAGAATTCTTGGAAGCTTGGATTGCATCAAGAAGCCTAAGGACTCATTTGGGTATATATTATCTTATAAGCAATTCTCCTTTGTAAGGATAGAGGTTTTTACATGAAGAGAGCTCAAATATCTTTATTCAATCTTGACAAATGTTTTTAACATGGTAAAATGCCCAACAAACAAGTTTTGAGAAGTTAGTCTTGGTGGTATTTCAAAACTATGAAAAATAGCCAAATCTGAATTTTGAAAGCTGACCTATGGTCACTATTTTTATCATAACTTTTAAAATACTTTGAGTTTTGATCTGAAACTTATCTCATATGAAAGTAGACTCAAAGAGCTTTCCAACGCATGGTCATTTGCTTAATTTGGATAAGAAACGAAGAAGTTATGATATTTTTAAGAAGACTACTTTTCTGATAGGAATCGTAGTCGACTACACAAGACTTGTAGTCGACTACAAGACCTTGAAAAACTGACATATGGTCACTATTTTTATCATAAATTTTAAAATACTTTGAGTTTTGATCTGAAACTTATTTCATATGAAAGTACACTCAAAGAGATTTTCAAAACATGGTCATTTGCTTAATTTAGATAAGAAACGAAGAAGTTATGACCTTTTTAAAAGTTTGCTTTCCGGAGTGGAATTGTAGTCGACTATACAAGACTAATAATCGACTACAAGACCACTGTAATGGATTGTAGTCGACTACAAGACCTTGTAGTCGACTACAAAGTGTCGAGAATCAAATATATTTTCCGAGAGATGAATGGTAGTCGACTACAAGGTATCTCGGTCGACTACAAAGTGTTAAAACTCAAAAACTACATTCCAGGAATGGATTGTGATCGACTACTACAAGATTGTGTAGTCGACTACATAGTGTTAAATTTCAAAACCTACATTCCAGAGAGGAATCGTAGTCGACTACAAGTTATACGTAGTCGACTACAACGTCGTAAATGCACATGTACTATAAACGGCTAGATTTCGAAATTAATCATTCCTAAACACCACCAACGGCTATTTTATCACTTGGGCTATTAATATATGCTAAGATTGAAGCATTAACAAGTTGATGAACACCCATTTGCAAATCATTATGAGGATTTGATCATTTTCTATCAAAATCAACATTTGAGCTCTACATTTTCATAATCCCTCTATCCATTAGTTCTTCAAGTTGTATTATCTACTCTTTGAGAGAGTTTATCATTTTCTATCAATCATATATACTTGTAAGAGGGTGGATAATCCCTCAAGAGAGTTCAAGGGTAGACTTCCCTTGAAGAGAAAAGAAAGAGGCTCAAGCATAAGGGTGGAGGATCCTAAAGTGTGAGGAGTGCTATGTTTTTGTAAAGGTTTCTCAAGCACCTAAGTTACAAGCTTGAAGAATAGTGGAAACCTCAAGTGGATGATCTTGGGGCTGGATGTAGATCACAAGAAGTGATTGAACCAGTAAAATATTGTTTGCACTCTCTTATCCCTCACTCTCTTTACATTCTAGCAATTTACATTTAACTACTTATTTGTTGAGTTCTCATGATTGCTATAATTATTGATCTACTGCATATCTTGTGATATTTCTACTTAGACCATTAGAACTTGATATATATCTTGTTTGCTTGATTTATATATATATATATCTAAGTTATACTCAAGGTATCTACATTGATTGGGTGCATCAAAATGCACAATTACACAAAGTTGAAATAAAATTTGTGATCACCCAATTCACCCCCCCTCTTGTGTGATGGTTGCCCTTGGCTAACAGTATAAATAGAGTCAATTTCTTTATATTATACATCATTCATTTTTAAGTAAGTTTGAAGAAAGTTTGAGTATTTGTGAGTGTTTTCTTTCTCTTCTTCTCAATTCTCTTTAGAATTTCGTTTTTGTTCTTTTATTTCTAAGTTCTTCCTTCCCATCCATGGAAGGATAGGCTCTTATAATCAATCAAAGGGATTAGCTATCTTGATGTTTAATTTGGAAATCTTGTTTCGCTTGTTCATATTGCTTAATTGTTATTCAAGTTTCTCTTCTTCCTCTTTTGATTTTTATCTAGATTGAATTGCTTAATTTGATTAAGATGTTGATGTGATAATAGCTTTATTATCATGTATTCAAAGAGGATCACAAAGACTAAACAATATATCAAAGCTTTTTGATGGATTATTTAGCTTGGTTAAATCCCCGATTTTAAGTTAATCTATGTTTGGATGATGCTTACTTTATCTAACCTTGGTTAATTAAATCCTAGATACTTATCTAGTAGAAGATTCTTGGATTTCATTGAGGAGTGTTGATGTGATCTAAGGCCAAGAACACGGTTAGCAATTAAGTAAATTCCTTGTGATCAATGATGAGTTAAACTCAAGATTCAAGATCGGTAAATTTCCTTGAATTGGTTAATTTGTTAATTACTTTTCTTTAATTCAACTAGTGTATTATCTTTATAAATCATCAAAACCCCCATTTTTATTTATCTTGATCTGATTAAATCTTTGTTTTTTGGATCCTTGAGAGACGATTCGATTCATGCTCTATACTACAAATTAGTTTGTGAACCGATAATTTTTATTATTTGATGGGTCTTGACAACCTCTTGTCAGTTTTGCCTTATTCTACTAACAAATTCTTTTAATGACATCTAGGTCCCCTTAAACATAACCCTATAATTACAAAAATGCCACTGTATATTTTACATATTTATACTGGGTATTTTACTATTTTTTTCTATTCATTTAGATAATTTTTAAGACTCTGTTTCATTAAAATCTCTAAGAAATAGAATAATAATTCTATTAACAATAGAATTTACTAAATTAATTTCATAATTAAAATAAATATGATTTTTCATATATAAATTATAAGAAAATTAATTCTCGAAAGTTTTATGTAATCTTTTCATGATTAAACATAGAATTCACAAATTCTCAATTATAAACAATGTAAAAAAACATTAAATAAATAATAAATAGACAATTAATAAATATTCTGTAAATTATTTTTCTATCTATTGTAGGAGAGAATGTTACATTTTCCCTCCCTTTTTAAAAAAATTTTGTCCTTAAAATTCAGTTACCTGCTGAAAATAACTCTGGATAATCTCTTCTCATTTCTTCTTCTATTCCCCAAGTCATCTCTTATGCAGTCATTCCTTGCCATAATACTTCATCTAAGGGAATAGAATTTCCTCTTAGTTGTTTATATCTAACATCCATAATCTATACAGGTCTTATAGAATAAGTTAAATTATCTCTTACCTGCAATGACTCATTCTCTATGGTGTGTGAAGGATCAAGAGAATATTTTCTGAGCTGAGATACATGAAAAACATCATGGAGATTTGAACAATTTGGAGGAAGTGCAATTTAATATGTAATTGATCCTATCTTTCTAAGGATTTGAAAAGGACCAATGAATATGGGACTCAACTTTTTGGATTTGAGGGATTTACCAATTCCAGTAATAGGAGAAATTTAAAAAAAAAAACATGTTCTCCGTCTTGAAATTCTAGAGGCTTTCTTCTTTTATCTGCATAATTTTGCTGTCTACTTTGTGCAATAAGAAGTTTATCCCTAATCATTTTGACCTACTCTGAAGTCTTTTGTATAATCTTAGGTCCGAGTAGGGTTCTCTCACCTACCTCATACCAACACAAAGAAGATTTACATTTTCTACCATATAGAGCTTCATATGGTGCCATTCCAATACTGGAATGATAACTGTTATTATATGCAAACTATAATCATATCCTCTAAAGTTTGGATAGTTCTCTCAACTTGACCATTTATTTGAGGATGGTATGTTGTATTAAAATACAACTTAGTTCCAAAATATTTTGGTAGACTTCCCCAAAATCTAGAGGTAAACCTAGGGTATCGGTCTAATATTATGCTAAAAGGAATCCCATGTACTCTTACAATTTCTTTAATGTACAACTGAGCTAACTTATCAAGTGAATATGTAGCTCTAATTGGAAGAAAATGAGAGGATCGAGTTAATATTTCCACAATTACCCAAATAGCATCATGTCTTGTTGTTGTTCTAGGCAAACCCATCACAAAATCCATTGATACGCTATCCATTTCCACTCAGGAATGTCTAGAGGTTGCAATAAACATGTTGGTTTTTTATGTTCTATTTTAACTTTTTGACACACTAGACATTTTGCAACATATTTTACAATATCTGTTTTCATTCCTGGGCACCAAATTTTTTTTCTAAGTCTTGATAAATTATAGTGGTGCCAAGACTTACTATTATGGGTTTATCTAGAATTCTTTCTCTCAATTCTTTGCTTTTAGGGACACACAATCTCCCCTTAAACAAAATAATTCCCTCATCGTCTGTCTTAAAGTCTTTTTGTTTACCCTAAAGAATTTGGTTTCTTATGTTTTCAAGAAAGTGATCTAAGTTTTGAAATTCTTTAATTTGACCTTTCAATTCATTTTCTATCATAAGCTCACTCATACATAATTTATCAATTTGTAGAGTTACTGAGAGATTTAAATTTCTAAATTTCTCTAATAACTCTAATTCTTGTATCATCATGTATGACATATGCAATGACTTTCTGCTAAGTGCATCAACCACTACATTGGCTTTTCCCGGATGGTATTTTAATTCAAAATCATAATCTTTTAAAAATTCCATTCATCTTCTCTGTCTCATATTTAATTATTTTTGGTCAAATAGATATTTCAAACTCTTATGATCACTAAAAGCTTCAAATTTGACTCCATACAAATAATGTCTCCAAATTTTCAAGGCAAACACCATTGCTACTAATTCTAGGTCATTGGTAGGTAATTAATCATTTTGAGACACTTATGCTAGCTTTGTACTAGGCTTTATTAGATGTTTATTATGCCCAATATTAGTATTTTAGCTGAGTTTAATGTTGTTGGGTCTCGTTGGAATTTAATGCAAATTGTTAATAATTATTGGATTTTGATGTATTTTGACATTTCCTCCTTGGTTAGGCCATAACTTGGGACTCCGTAATCCATTTGAGGTGATCTTAGTGTCTTTCGAAAGCTAAGACAAGGCTCTACAAGTTTCATGAAGAACTCAAGAGCTGGATCAGACTTTTAAGGGTCCAAAATAGCCTTGCAATTCAGAGTGGGTTTCCTGTCATTAGAATATGAGTAGTATGCACATATTGGACCATATCGTGGGCTATATGCCTCCATTTGAGCTGAAACTCGGCCATTAGAAAGATAAGACCCATATCTCCAACTTCACTGAAGATCATTTAGTCAATAGATGTCGTTTTAAGCGTGATTATGAAAATACAAGTTGGTTTGAATTTGGAAACATGTTTTGCCAACCTGACTTGAGGTAGGTGTAGTGTTTTTGGAATATATGGATTTGTAAAAGTCCAAAACAAACGCCAAAAGTTCAAGGAGACAATTGTCTACAACTGTCATGAAGACTTCCAAGTCAAAATACATCGTTTAGGGCAGGAAATTCAAGCTGGAAGTAGGAGAAGAGTTGTTGACTAGAAGTCATCAACCATACACCAACCCACCAACCATGCTTTAAGCTACCATATTTGACAATTTCCATGTTTTTACAGCTTTTATTCATATTATTTTCAATTACAAATTGGCTCCTAGAATTCGTATAAATAGAGCCAATCTCTTTGTATTATACATCATTAATTTTGAAGTAAGTTTGAGTATTTGTTTGAAGAAAGTTTGAGTATTTGTGAGAGTTTTCTTTATCTTATTCTCCATTCTCTTTAGAATTTCGTTTTTGTTCTTTATTTTATGAGTTCTTCCTTCCCATCCATGGAAGGCTAGGCTCTTATAATCAATCCAAGGGATTAGCAATCTTGATGTTTAATTTGGAGATCTTGTTTCACTTGTTCATATTGCTTAATTGTTATTCAAGTTTCTCTTCTTCTTCTTTTGATTTTTATCTAGATTGAATTGCTTGATTTGATTTAGATGTTTATATGATAATAACTTTATTATCATGTATTCAAAGAGGATCACAAAGAATAAAAAATTTATTAAAGCTTTTTGATGGATTGTTTAGCTTAGTTAAATTCTAGATCTTATGTTAATCTATGTTTGGATGTTGCTTACTTTATCTAACCTTGGTTAATCAAATCCTAGATGCTTATCTAGTAGAGGATTCTTGGATCAAGTTAAGGCTTCTTGATGTGATCTAAGGCCAAGAACATGGTTTGCAATTAAGTGGATTCCCTGCGATCAATGATGGATTAAACTCAAGATCGGTAAATTTCCTTGTATTGGTTGCTTCTTTATATTTGTTTACAACTTTAAGTCTCGTACTTTTGTCAATCTTGTTAATCAACAACAAAACCCCCCTTTCTAATTATCTTGATCTAATTAAATTTTTATTTTTGGATCCTTGAGAGACGATTCGATTCATTCTCTATACTACAAACTAGTTTGTGAACCGGTAAAATTTTATTTATTTGACGGGTCTCGACAACCTCTTGTCAGTAGGATAGTTTTCTTCATGTGGTCTAAGCTATCTAAAAGCATAGGCTACTACTGTAAGACCTATTAGTTACTATGTTATTTACCAACCATAAACCTTACGTGGAATATATAAATATAGAAAATTCGGCAGCGTTTCATTTGTTTCTTAAACATTACCACAAACTATAACATAAGCAGCGGATTTCCAACAACCATTTCA
Source organism: Styphnolobium japonicum (assembly GCA_023212625.1). NCBI lineage: Eukaryota > Viridiplantae > Streptophyta > Magnoliopsida > Fabales > Fabaceae > Styphnolobium > Styphnolobium japonicum. The sequence continues at coordinate 2,964,754 of JALBWW010000010.1, forward strand.
AACCAACCAGAGTACATATATTATATATATACAAATACACATATATCAAAAAGAGATCTCAGATCTCAACCAAATACATTATCAGAGTATGCAACGTTATACAAGTGTATTCTAAACACTATCCTGACTGAGCACACTAAACATATACAGAACCGAGTACATCAAAAGTAGTATTCAGTTCCCTGTAACATCTGCATCAGAAACACTTCCTATTATAGTTACATCACGGAGCTTTACTCCACCAAAATATGAATCTCAAAATAAATCTACAGAATCCTCCGTACTTAACCCGTAGAGGGTCTGGGGCGTTCCTGCGAATCTGAGAAAGAGGTGGTGAGAACAACTTCCCAGTGAATATGAATAACTTGCAGATAAAGTATAAATGTAAGTAAAGAGCAAGTATAACACAATTCACAATATGTCAAGTAACACCTACCAACCTATGCAATGAATGAATGCACATGATGTTCACACCTTTTATTCACACTTTTTCTTTCTCCACTCCTCTTGTTGTGCACTAACCCCTTTCGGTTAGGCCCTCGCAATATGCATATGAATGTATTATGCCAATTCCGTTTCCTTCTAGCTAATAAGCTAGGCACCCCTCTGTTTTGTACACTAACCCTTTAGGTTAAGTCACCTCGCAATGCAATGCAATTAAGTATGCTATTTCATTTCCATCTAGCTCATCAGCTAGGCACCCCTCTGTTTTGTACACTAACCCCTTCCGGTTAGGCCATCTCGCTATGCAATGCAATGTTCTCATACTCATATCATGCTCATTCATAGTATCATCATAATAACATTACATGTAATCAATTCAAGCATATACAACACATAACCATCATACTCAACTCTATCAAGCATTCTTACTTAGTTACATTAGTGCTAAGTCACTTCTATCAAGCATTCTTACTTAGCTACACATCTCATTCTAATGCTAAGTCATTCTTCATCCTAAACCTAGCATATGGTATCAAGACCCTAGGCATAAGCATCACAATATCACAACAGAGTCAACCACGGCCAGCCCGTGGTGATAACCACGGCCACGGTTCAGAAAACAAAACTCAACAAATTGAAAACAGAGACAACCACGGCCTGCCCCTGGTTGGCACCACGCCCCGTGGTGCGGACCCTGACCAGCCCCTGGTGGCCACCACACCCGTGGTCAGATTTCAGCATACAACATTTTTCTTTCCAGAGCCAACCACGGCCAGCCCGTGGTGGGGACCACGGCCGTGGTTGGGCACGAGACACCAACATTAGTGCTAAGTCACTTCTATCAAGCATTCTTACTTAGCTACACATCTCATTCTAATGCTAAGTCATTCTTCATCCTAAACCTAGCATATGGTATCAAGACCCTAGGCATAAGCATCACAATATCACAACAGAGTCAACCACGGCCAGCCCGTGGTGATAACCACGGCCACGCTCGGTAAAAACAAAACTCAACAAATTGAAAAGCGAGGAGACAACCACGGCTGCCCCTTTGGTTGGCACCACGCCCGTGATGCGGACCACGGCCGCCACAGTGGCCACCACACCGTGGTCGATTTCAAAGATACAACATTTTTCTTTCCCGAGCCAACCACGGCCAGGCCGTGGTGGGGACCACTGGCCGTGGTTGGGCACGAGACACCAACATTTCCTATCCGAGAGAGGACCCACGTAGGGTAGTGGTGGGGACCATGCCCGTGGTTGGTCTTCTGGGCAGGAATAGTGCCACGCCCAACTTCAAATCAAAACCCTAATTTCTCTATGGGATCATGTCCTCAAATCCATCAAGTATACCAATCATTCCACTCATTTTTCCTAAACCCTAATCCTTGGAAACATGTAATAAAAACACATCCAACCTCAAGCATAGGTGAAAACCCTAGATTCAAGCTTAATCCTACATCATACACTTTCATTCTAAGAACATCATACAATAACACAAGTAAATCCACACTCACTTTGAAGTGCTCCTATCTTGATTCCAAGATGGGATTGTTAGTCAAGACAACCTTCCCTTCAACTTCCTTCAAAACATTCAACCAAAACAACCAACTTTTAGACATGGGTGTTCTTGATTCTTGGGGATGAAAATGAGTTTCTCAAGAAACTAATACCATAGGATTGAAGAAGAGATCATAGTGATCAATAACCATCAAAGGACTTAAGCCAAAAGGTGCATAAAAACACTTACTTTGGACCCTTGAACTTGGAGCAAGCTTTGGCTATGGAAACTTAGAGATTTTGGAGAAGATGAGCCCTTTGGCTCCCTAGGCTGGCCGGTCCCCTTATGCAAGAGGGAGGGGAGGTTGAAATGTCTATCTTGCCCCTCACTTAAAGGAAGAATCACTAATTTGCCACTGAGGTGTAAAAAGACTAAAATATCCTTGTGATTTCTAAGAATTCCCAATAGGTCCTGAAGAAAATTAAATTTACCAGTAGGTCCTAACTTAGCCAGAGTAAATCTAAGAGTTTTAGATTCTACCTATCTCTTCCTTAGGTTCTACCGAGTTCACCGGTATAGCCAGAATCTCAAATCAATCACTCTAACTCAATCTATTACCTTTTCTGTAACAGAACATACAACTTATTCAAAGAATTTGGCTAAATCATAACATATGAAATTTAGGGATGTTACAACTACCCCTTCATTCTGCATTAAGACACACCCAAGTCCTTTCTTAGATGCATCACTGTATACTACAAAATGACCTAATGGATCTAGAATGATTAACACTAGGGTGGTAGTTAACCTAATCTTTAATTCTTGAAAACTATGCTCACATTCCTTGGTCCACACAAAAGGACTACCTTTCCTAGTCAATATGGTCAAAGGTAAAACTAGTTGAGAAAATTGTTTTATGAATCTTCTATAGTATCCAGATAACCCTAGAAAACTTTGAATCTCAATTATGGTTGTAGGTCTCTCCCAATGAAGTATTGCTTCAATTTTACTAGGGTCTATGGATACTCCCTCTTGTGAAATCAGATGACCTAAAATTTTGACTTCTTTCAACCAAAAATCATATTTTTCCAATTTAGCATACAAATATTTTTCTTTCAAAATTTACAAGATTGTCCTAAGATGTTGTTCATGCTCTTCTTTTGTCTTTGAATAGATGAGAATATCATTTATAAAGACAATGACAAATTGATCTAGATATGGTTTAAAAATTTAGTTCTATAATCCATAAACACTGCAGGTGCATTTGTAAGGCCAAATGACATTACTAAATACTCATAATGTCCATACCTAGTCTTGAAGGTAGTTTTAGGAATATCTTCTTGTTTAACTCTCATATGATGGTAACCCAACTTCAAATCTATTTTGGGAAAGATTGTGGCACCCCTAAATTGATCTAGTAAATCATCTATTTTAGAGAGGGGATATTTATTTTTAATAGTTACCTTATTTAATTGCCTATAATCTACACACAGTCTTAGACTATCATCTTTCTTCTTTACAAATAATATAGGAGCTCCCTAAGGTGATACACCAGGTCTAATGAATTATTTAGATAACAAATCTTCTATTTGTTTCTTTAATTCACTCAACTCTAGTGGAGACATCCTATAGGGAGCTATGGAAATGGGACCCACTCCAGGTATCAAATCTATGGAGAATTAAATATCCCTCTCTGGTGGTAAACTAGTAACTTCATCTGGAAAGACTAGAGAATTCATTAACTACAGGGATATTATTTATATTTTGTTTAACCTCTAAATTTGAAGAAAATAAGAGAACATACCCTCAGGGTCCTTCTTTTAAACACTTCCTAATTTGGATGGCAGAAAAAAGTATAGAATCATCATGTTCTAGTGTGTATTCTGTTTTAGTAAGAAATTTGATAGACTTTCCAGAACAACATAAAATAACATGATTAATAGACATCTAGTCCATACCCAGAATAATATCAATGTCAGACAAAGGTAAACAAATAAGATCAACAATAGAGGATTTATTTTCTACCTGAATGGGACAATTTAAACAGGCACGAGAGGTTAAGACATTTCCTCTAGTAAGAGTAGAAACAGACGAGCCAAAAGGTAAAATAGATACAAACAAGTGTAACCGATTCACACAATCCATATATATAAATGAATGAGTAGCTCCTAAATCAAACAATGCAGTTAAGAGTTCATTTTTAGTTAAACACTTACCCTGTATCAAATTAGGAGAATTAGCTGCTTCTTCCCCACTACGAGTAAAAACTCTTCCTTTAGTCTGGGGTCTAGGTGCAGGATTTGCTTCCTTTTTCTGAGGACAGTGAATAGAAATATGACTTGGTTTTTCTACAATAGTACCAGACATTCTGTTCTTGTAAGTATGGTCGACCTCCATGGTTCTTACCACACTGTTTACAAACTGAAAGTGAAGACTCAATTCAAATTTGTTTTCCTTTATTTTGATCATCTCTAAATTTTGAATTATTTCCCTTCTGTTTTTCATTTTGTCTTCCTCTTTCAGCCTCCATATCCAAAAAATTCTTTTCAACTATTCTGCACTTATTGACCAAAACAGCATAGTTTTTAATTTCTAAAGTTCTTATTTCCTTCCTGATCTTTGGCTTCAAACCCCATTCAAATTTAGTGGCCTTCCATTTTTCATCAGGATTATACTTCATATAAGAAGAAAATTTGGCCAATTCCTCAAATTTAGCCACATATCGATTTATGGTCGTAGTCCCCTACCTAAGTTGAATAAACTCAGCCTCACTTATCATTCTTAACACTATCAAGGATATATTTGTCTAGAAAAGTGTTCTGGAACACCTCCCAAGTGACCTCAATATTCTAAGCCTCCAATAAAGCTCTAGCGCCCTTCCACCAGTATTCAACTTCTCCCACTAACATATAAGTAGCAAAGACCACTTTTTGGTTGTCTGTACAATCCAGACTTTCTTGAAAAACGACCTAATTCCACTTGAAAACCACCAAAACAAAGCAAACACGGGAGTTAAGGGTTAGATAAGGTTTTGATATGACCAAATAGCATCCAAGGATCCTTGGCAATGGCACCAAATTTGACAAGAGTGCCAAGCTCAGTCAAATACAAAAAGATTGGTTCATAAACAAAATTATAGTATAAATGATTGAATTGAATTGTCTCTCAAGGATCCAGGTGCAATTCAATCAAACCAAGATGAGTAAGGGGTTCCTGGGTGATCACAAAATGTAGAAGAATCAATTAAGAAAAGAATCAATCTAAGAAATTCATCCGAAATTTCATTTGACCTTTCATCGACCACTAAACATGCATTCAAATTCAATTGACTGGTTAATCTACATTTAACCAAGATCTCTGCATTAAATCTAGCATTCACTACTAGATGATCACATAGAATTTTACTAACTAAAGATACACAAATCTGCAATTGCACAATTCGTGTTAATCAATGCTAATTTAAAATCAGGAATTCAATTAACCTAAGTAGCAAATCTGCAAACCTATTATCTTCAATTCAGATGATAAAACTATGATTGATCAATCAAAATCTCATCACAATTCTCAATCAAGAACACACAAACAGTGATCTCCATCCATGGAGTTCAAGATCAGAATTAAGAAAAGAAGAGAAAGTTCAATTAAACTCAAATTCAAAATACAATACAAGGCCTCAAGATCAAACTAGAATTCCTTCAAGAAACTTGGAATGATCTCAAAGTTTAGCCTTCCATGGTTTCATTTCAAAGAAGCTTGAGGAGGAAGAGAGAAAAACTAGAGAGATGCTAGTGAGAAAACTATAGAGAAATTGTAGAATGTGAGGGAATGAATCTCGTGTGTCTCTTTTCCCCTAAAATAAGTAACTATAAAATTGAAAATACAAGTCTTCCGTTGGATTACTGTTAATCCTCTCCCTCTTAGATTTAAATGGATACCTAATTTGAGCTTAAGATGAGAAAATTATCCATAAATTACTCTTAGGAGGTCTCTGGACCCTTTAGCTAACTTTACATACTGAAAACACCATCAAAACGCTGTAGTTTTAATAAGTTGTCTTCATAAAGTTGAAGCACTGTATTTTAGATTTCCAATGGCATCGGTCCTAGCTCTATGTGACTGATGCAACCCAAATTATGACCTGATCATGGCACATTGGTCAAGTTCCAGTGACAACATTTTTGTTCTGACTTCCAAGCCTAATGTGACCCACTAAACATTCGATTCAGCTTTGGGGATCTTCATCAAAGTTGTAGATCTCCCATCTTTCCTACAATATAAGATCCATAATTATTAGATGTTTAGAACTCAATTTATGCCCGAAATACAAACATAGTGTAAAATTCAAATAATGCTGAAAAATGAAATTAAGCCCAAATTGAACCCAAACTTATAAAATGTGGACAAGTCCAATCAATTAAGCACATAAGAGGGATAAGATACTAAATATGAGGGATTAATAATGTATGAAAATAGTGCTTATCATATATTAACGTATATATTTTTTATTTTTTAGAATTGACTTGGACAAAATTTGGAACTGATCTTAGTGCTCCTATACTTTTACTTTTGAATAGAAATGGTGAAGCAAAGCAAAATAGGCAACCAATATTTGTCCCTATTTTCATTTTTTATTAGCACATTAAAAAAATTAAAGTAACAAATAAAACACATTGAATGGGCTTCTCAATACCCGAAGAAAATTTGGACATCTCAATATCCAAGCAAAGAAAAATTAGGTTGCTCAATACTTGAAACGATTAAATTGAACTTCTCAATACCCAACAAAAGATCATCACAATCAAAACCTACAACGAGTAAACTAATCAAAGCTCATTGGGCCTGAAACCTTGAAAGAGTAGGCTAAAGATCATTCAGTCGAAACATGAAATGAGTATGCTAAAGATCATTAGGGTCGAAAACCAAAACGAGTAAAATTAAGTTCATTGGAGTCAAAACCATGAAAAAGCCTAATAAAGATTATCATGGATGAAACCCAAAACGAAAGAGTTAATGATCATCATGGTCAAAACTGAAACAAGTAGACTACAGATCTCTGACATCGAAACCAAAGATAAGTAAATTAAATATTATTGAGGTCGAAACCCAAAATAGTAGAAAGTCAACAAATTGTTACCCAAAAAATCAACATGCTGTTCAAAAAACTGGAATGAGTAAGAGATCAATAGGTCGTTAAAAAAAATTAACAATTTGATCGAATACCTAGAATGGGTAGAAGATCAATAGATTGTTAGAAAACCTAGAACTTTACCTGCAAGCATTCAATAGGTACACTGTTTGTGGCATCATGAAGCTATGATACAAGGTTTTCATAGGTAAAAGATTTTAGATTTTTCTCTTCACCATTTGGTACTAGTTTGTGCAATGTCATGAGTTGGTTGGTCTAATATGTTGATGATGGAAGCTGGGTTTGGAACTTAATCAGTTCACATTTTCTTTTTTGTGATTTGTTAATATATATATATATATATATTATCCATATTAGTTTATTTTCTCATTTTCTTTCTTAGATATTTTGTCTTTTTCTACGAGAGAATAATTATGGGTAAGAGTTGGATACTTAAGCCAAAATCATGTAGTAGGTACTTGGATGGGTTAAAATAATTTCTTGATTTTGCATTTAACAATGTAGCTCAAGGAGGTCAAATTCTATGTCCTTGTACGAATTGCAAAAAATTCTTATTGGGAAACCAAAAGGAAGTGTATGAGCACTTATTTTGTAATGGATTTGATAGAATTTATAATTAGTAGGTTTTTCATAGGGAATGTGGATCTTCAAAAAAATTCAATAATAAGGAACGAGATGAATTTAATATGCGTGATAATTTGGATGGACTCAGATGATACCTTCATGATGTCGACACAATTTAATTTTCTTGCTAGAAGTCGCTTGTTTAATTTTATCTCAGGCTATACTTGAATTCAACAAGGGTTAAACTTTTAGTTTCTCTTTGCATTATTGATAAAGCCATTGCAAATAGTGAAGAAATCTAACGGGCTTGTTAACTTGTTTTGGTCTTTGCCTTGGACCATTGGAGAATTTCAAGCGTCGTCTTTGTTAGAATATTTTACTTTGGACAATATAGCAACCTTCTCCTAGAAAGAAATATAGTTTTTTGATGAATTGCAAGTTAGACCTTTCTTGATGTATCGGTGGGGTGTGTTGTTCGGGTATTGGAGAGCTGCACATCAAGTGTTGACAATGAAAAATTGAAAGGGCATCCTTCAGGTCAAAACAATTCTATGGCACATGTTAGTATAAATAGTGATAAGCCCTGACATCTGATGAGTATCAATAAAATTAACTTTGGCATAATGTTTTTCTTTATCAATATTTTACGGATGTTTTGATGGCAGTGTTGCATCTAGTTGTTTTCCTATATAGCTTGTTTGGATTGTTTTCTACTGTCTTCTTTTAGCGGCATGCAATTACTGAAAATGGATGAATCTCCACATGACATTCAGTTTGACAGAACATATTCTTATACGATGTCTAGAATATAAAGAAATGACATGATTTATACTAGTCACCAAAGTGTCTTGTTATATTATATATTGTAAACCAATTAAAATATGATTAGTTTATATGGTCATTGTTTGTTGCAAAAGAAAAACAATGATGATTATTGTTCGAGCCCACTGTCAGCAACATCTCAGCAAAACCTTTGACCTCAATCTGATCACCTAAAAAGCCAATTAAGTTACCTTGTAGTGGCATGAGGTTGTACTCAAGAAGTTGCAATTGCTTGATAGTGTTGAGATAAAGCACATTGGCGGAACTTTCCTGATCTATCAGTATTTTCTTCACAAAAAAGTTTGCGATGATTGCAAAAATGACCATGAGATAATCTTGTCTAGGCTCTAACCCTTTGAAGTCAGCATCTATGAATGTGATCGGTGGGGTCTGAGCCTCGATCCTTGGCTTCTTCTCAATGTCCCAACTAGAGACCATCATTATGCTCCTCAATTGCTTTGCTTGTGATGATCGAGAATCTCCTCCACCTATGAATCCCCCCGAAATGGTGTTGATAACTCCTCGGACTGGGTTGTTGTCACTTTGGTTAAAACGGGATCACTTCCAACATCTATCCGTTTGTGGCCTTGGGCTATGGCTTCTTTACCGAGGACTATGGTCTCTCCTCTTTGGGCTAAAACTCCATTTTTGGGACTTATCTCTCCTTGAGGCCTTAGCGTCCCTTGTTCCCTGCATGTACTTTCCCAACGTATCATGGCAGATCAAAGATACAATATTGTCCTTGAGATCAATGCACTCTTATGTGGTGTGACCATAAGAGCTGTGGTAGTCACACCACTAAGATTGGTCTAGATTCTTGCTTTTCATGGGTTTGGGTGGAGGCACTCCCACGAACTCAATGTGGTATACTTCCTTGAGGATCTTTCACCGAGGGACCTTTAAAGGAGTGTATTTAGTAAATCATCCTTCTCGGGCTCCTCGACTCTCCCGATGTTTGTAACATCCCTAAATTTCGTATGTTATGACTTAGTTAATTCTTTGGGTGATTTATATGTTCTGTTACAGAAATGGTAATAGATTGAGTTAGAATGATTGATTTGATATTCTGGCTATATCGGTGAACTCGGTAGAACCTAAGGAAGAAATAGGTGAAATCTAAACTCTTATATTTACTCTGGCTAAGTTAGGACCTACTGGTAAATTTAATTTTCTTCAGGACCTATTGGGAATTCTTAGAAATCACAAGGGTATTTTAGTCTTTTTACACCTCAGTGGCAAATTAGTGATTCTTCCTTTAAGTGAGGGGCAAAATGGACATTTCACACCCCCTCCCTCTTGCATAAGAGAACCGGCCAGCCTAGGGAGCCAAAGGGCTCATCTTCTCCATAGCCAAGCTTGCTCCAAGGTTCAATGGTCCAAAGTAAGTATTTTTATACACCTTTTGACTTAGGTTATTGATGGTTATTGATCACTATGATCTCTTCTTCAATCCTATGGTATTAGTTTATTGAGAAACTCATTTTCATCCCTAAGAATCAAGAACACCCATGTCTAAAAGTTGGTTGTTTTGCTTGAGTGTTTTGAAGGAAGTTGAAGGGAAGGTTACCTTGACTACCAATCCCATCTTGGAATCAAGTTAGGAGCACTTCAAGGTGAGTGTGGATTTACTTGTGCTATTGTATGATGTTCTTAGAGTGAAAGTGTATGAAGTAGGATTAAGCTTGAATCTAGGGTTTTCACCTATGCTTAAGGTTGATGTGTTTTTAATACATGTTTTCAAGGATTAGGGTTTAGGAAAAATGAGTGGTATGGTTGGTATACTTGATGGATTTGAGGACATGATTTCCAAGGGAAAACTTGGGTTTTAGGTATGTGTTGGGCGTGGCACTATTCCTGCCCAGAAGGCCAACCACGGGCGTGGTCCCCACCATGGCCCGGCCGTGGTCCTCTATGGATAGGAAATGTTGATGTCTCGTGCCCAACCACGGCCGTGGTCCCCACCACGGGCTGGCCGTGGTTGGCTCTGGAAAGAAAAATGTTGTGTGTTGAAATCTGACCACGGGTGTGGTGGCCACCAGGGGCTGGCCGTGGTCCAGACCACGGGCGTGGTGGCAACCAGGGGCAGGCCGTGGTTGTCTCTGTTTCCAATTTGTTGAGTTTTGTTTTCTGAACCGTGGCCGTAGTTACCACCACGGGCTGGCCGTGGTTACCACCACGGGCTGGCCGTGGTTGACTCTGTTTGTGATATTGTGATGTTTATGCCTAGGGTCTTGATACCATATGCTAGGTTTAGGATGAAGAATGACTTAGCATTAGAATGAGATGTGTAGCTAAGTAAGAATGCTTGCTAGAGTTGAGCATGATGGTTATGTGTTGTATATGCTTGAATTATTTACATGTAATGTTATTATGATGATATTATGAATGAGCATGATATGAGTATGAGAACATTGCATTGCATAGCGAGATGGCCTAACCGGAAGGGGTTAGTGTACAAAACAGAGGGGTGCCTAGCTGATGAGCTAGATGGAAATGAAATAGCGTACTTATTTGCATTGCATTGCGAGGTGACCTAACTGGAAAGGGTTAGTGTACAAAACAGAGGGGTGCCTAGCTTATTAGCTAGAAGGAAACGGAATTGGCATAACACATTCATATGCATATTGCGAGGGCCTAACCGAAAGGGGTTAGTGCATAACAAGAGGAGTGGAGAAAGAAAAAGTGTGAATAAAAGGTGTGAACATCATGTGCATTCATTCATTGCATTGGTTGGTTGGTGTTACTTGACATAATGTGAATTGTGTTATACTTGCTCTCTACTTACATTTATACTTTATCTGCAAGTTATTCATATTCACTGGGAAGTTATTCTCACCACCTCTTTCTCAGATTCGCAGGAACACCCCGGACCCTCTACGGGTTAAGTACGGAGGATTCTGTTGATTTATTTTTGGGATTTGTATTTTGGTGGAGTTAAGCTCCGTGATGTAACTATGACAGGATGTGTATTATTCTGATGTAGATGTTACAGGGAACTGAATACTACTTTTGATGTACTCGGTTCTGTATATGTCTGGTGTGCTCAGTCAGGATAGTGTTTAGATTACACTTGTATAACATTTCATATTCTGATAATATTTTGGTTGAGATCTGAGATCTCTTTTTGATATATGTGTATGTGTATATATATAATATATGTACTCTGGTTGGTTTGAAATGGTTGTTGGAAATCCGCTGCTTATGTTATAGTTTGTGGTAATGTTTAAGAAACAAAAGAAACGCTGCCGAATTTTCTATATTTATATATTCCACGTAAGGCTTATGGTTGGTAAATAACATAGTAACTAATAGGTCTCACAATGTTGATCTCGGCCCAACTTTTTTGGCTCATCCCTTTGTTTGGATGGCTCTTCCGACCTCTTCCCACTATCTTTCTTTGCTTCCTTTTTGGTCCTTATGACTTCCTCCAAGTTGATGAATCATTTTGATCTCACCTTCAAATCATCGAGATCAGAACGTTGCTTCTTCACCAATGAATTCATAAAAGGCCCTGGTCAGATAGTAGCCATGATAGAATGGAGCGCCACAGATTGTGGCAGGTCCTTTGATATGAATAGCTTTATCATTAAACTGCTTCATGAAATCCCTTAGGGTTTCTTCTCTCCTTTGATGAAGATTAATGAAGCTAGCAACGATTTTAGGTTTTGTTTTTTGGTGGTGAAATTGGCCAAAAACTTGGCTACAAGTTCTAAGAAGTCGTTCACAAATTTAGGTGGTAGGGAGGAAAACTAGTGTAGGGCCGATTTTTGAAGGTTTCGAGGAAGGATCGACACATGATCAGGTCCAAGGCCTTTGTAAGTAACATGGCCAAACTGAATGCATCTAAATGCTCTTGTGGATCTGTGTATATGACATAAGGGTCAAGGTTGGCTAGGGGTCAGAAACTCTTAGGTAAGGTTACTCCCATTATAAAGTTAGAGAAAGGGTGATTGAAGGTGTAAGCACCAGCTTCGGAAGTAGTTTTGACGGTGGTGGCGGTGTTTGGGAGCCAAGTATTGTCATTGGTAGTATCTTTGGGTGGGATTAGTGGTTGTTTTGAAACTCGATCATTATTATCATCCATACTCTCGCTTTATTGGCTTTTGGTGAGTTTTTCAACCTAGGCTTAGTGTCTTTGGATTTGCTTAAGAAGAGCTTGGTAATCTAGTGGGGGAAGTGCTCTCCACGACGGGGGTGGGTACCTGCAATGGTGTACTTCAACACCCAAGTCAGTTTCTGTAAAAAGTGAGTAAAGTGTATTAGGATTGTGTGTATATGTGAGGGGGTTGACCACTCCTTATATTCATGGAGCATGAGAGGGGAAACAATGATCTTCTCCCTAGATCATGCCCCCTTTTCCGGCGTAATTGTATAAATCTTGTATTTAGTGTTCTGATACGTTGACTAGGTCCTCTAAAGTTAACTTTCTGAGCATAATGGGCTTGGCCCAAAGTATTCAGTACTGAACAATTTGTATCCAAAAAAGCCTTGGATGGTTCCAAACAAATACAGAAGACAAATTGGGTGTCTGTCCTTGAAGCTACTCCATGCCATCTCCACGGTCAAGTTCATTCGGTAAGATATATACAACATGAAGTGTCTGCCACAGAACTGTCTTCCCATAGGAGTTTCTAGTAAAGTTCAATTTTTTGTGACATAGATGAAGGGTCACAATCACAAATATAGTTTTTGTAAACTCCAGAGAGTTATGTATGCCGCATGCATGAACAATTTGAATTAAGAGAGACAATCAAACAAAAAAATTAAACAATTGAGAAAGATACACTAATTTTAGATGCTAACATGCATCCAATCCTACCTTACATTTTGAAATACAGTGATGAGGCCTCTGACTGTTGCTGCATAAGATTCAGCGAATTATATTTTTCAAGCTACTCATGAAATCCAATCAAAGAGAATATAGCAAAAAAAATTATTCAATTAATATTGAATTTAATATCAACTCTGAGTTGTCTTTTGATCGAGGAAGATAGGTCTTTAGAATGCAGAATGCAAAAAGGAAAACTAAAATAAGAATCAGGTGTTAAAGAATATGCTAGCTACTGGAATTTCCATCAACTGAGTACAGTCTTTTTCAACTTTAATTTTATTACTTTAATGAGAGTTAAGAAGTCAAAAAGATGGGTCATAATACAACCGCTTTAATGGGTATCCAAAGTTTGTGAGGAACAGAAGCTTCACACTGCACAACACTTTATAACACAACATCAACCATATATTACATTCCAAATCCAACTATATGCAGGTGGATGAAAAAACTTGGTAACAGTTATTGAACTCTTTAAACAATAGTGCTAACTTATGCTTCTATTTCAAACCTTGAGTACTGATAGAACCCATGGATATGTCAATCTCTATTAAGTTTTCTTCCTCATTCATGTCATTAAATTCTGCTAAGAACTCCATCAGACTCTGTTGGCTGAAATGGGACTCAGCTGATAATTCCCTCTTCTTCTGATGCAAACTGCATTTGTACTTTGGCTCTTCTTTCTGTTGACCAACATAGTGTCCACCTGGAAGTGCAATTTCTATGAGGCTGTCCTCGTCAGAAATTGACCCATCTGAGCAGTCAGGGCTGTGATCTACTTCAGAGTCCTCAGAAGTTGACAACTGCTCTTGGCATTCACTCTCTGATAGCGAATCTGGTGTTGTGGCTGAGTAATTAGCAACACCATCACTAGCTTGTTTTCCTTGGGTTTCCTTTGCTTCGGTTACAGTTTCATTCTTGCACAGTAGGGTTGGTGCAATGTTTTCCCTTTGATCTGAGCTCTCCTCCCCAGAACTCAGAATGTTTTCTTCCACTAAATTTTCAACTGGCACTGCTTTGTGTTTCCATACTGTGTAGAGAACAGTTGAAAAAACCACCGCTAGAGATGTGTAGAGGACAGAAAAAAGCCCAAATCCCACCAGTTGGTGACTGGAAAAAAGCAGCAAGAGAGCAAGAAGAGCCATCCATGAGGATGCATTCTTGAATAAGCTCAAACAAGAAAGCATTTGATTAGTGACTTCGCTTTCCCACCTCATGAATTGCAAAAAGCCTATTAGTTTGTGGTCAAAAGTATTGTCTGAGAAAAAGCAAATGAAAAATAATAAAAAATAAAGAGGACTTTTACTTAGATTAGAAAGAAAATAACAGTGGTTGAGAGTGAAAATAGCTCTATTGGGAGTTTAGGAGAATATACTAAAACATGGCAGTTTATGGTATATCAAGGAGACAAGTAATTGAGAGTCACAGTTCCCAAGTCCCGCATTGGACATTAAAAAACTGGGTTTCTTTATTCTAACACCAATTTAGTGGCTTCCCCAGCAACTGATTCTCTTGAAAAACCCACCCAAAACCCTGGCTTCTACATTTAAGAGCTGGGAATGAGAGAAGCCATGTGCAAACATCTAAGCTCAACACATGGCATTTTCTCTCCAACTTCAATGCCAGAATTTAAAATAAAAAGGAGCCCTGTCTATTACTTTTCCCGTTCTGCCATTTCTCTGCAACCCAATTAGAAAATCAGCTACATCTCCAAAACACACCTTGTTTGGAATTTGCTCTTTCCATTAAAGGAGTTTGTCTGGGAGACCACCAAGGGAACAACTTTTCTGCAGAAACCAAAATTGTTTGCATGCTTGAATCTGTCACTGGATTTAAAATTTTGCTATCATTTTATATTGTAGAGCTTTATGTTCCTTTTGTTTGTTAAAATTGTTTGCATAGAAAGTCAATTATGAGGCGTGAACATTAAAACAAAAAAGGCCAGAAAAAGAAAAATGATCGGTATATTATTATGAGGTATAAAGAAAACTATTTTTGTCACTAATTCTTTCAAACAAAGAAAGAGACAGACTAGTATATTTCCAATTCCAACGATCTCATTCTATTCCAAAAAAAAATAGAAATTTATCTACTTTTATGTATCTTTAAATTGATGTAACTAGTAAGGTCGCATTAACTTTTCTTTTTTATAAATCTAATTCGTAATTTAAGAATGCTGCACATTTAGTACGTCTTTTTTTTATTTCTAAATTTTTTTTATATAACAATTTTCATTTCGAAATAATTTCACATAAGCAAAATATTAGGCAGATAAATTGCATTAGAAATTTCTCTCAGTAATACTATGGAGACAAGTGATCGTGTAATAAAGGGGAAAAAATCCTCTAAACAAGGTCTTAGATTTGCATGGTGTTAAATTAACAGACAAGAGAGTGAAAAGCACTCTATTTGACAGGCTTAGATTCCATTCCCAATGTTAGGAATCCCCTTAATATGTCCTACTTACACTTATAAGTAGGAGCCTCCACCCACTATGTAAGTATGTGTTAAATTCTGAAACTACTACTTTGAATCATCTCCCAATCATCTTATACTCTTGAGTTATACGATTCGAGTAAACACTTATTTTGATATTTTAAAAATATAAATATTATCAATTAGATCTTTTAATGAATAAATACATTAAAATAATTATTTAATATTAATTTTTGACATAAAATTGATCCTTCAATGTCATTTTTTAATATCAAATTAGTTTTTTAATGTTATTTTTTGACATCATATTGGTCCTTAAATATTAATATTTAAATCAAATTAGTCCTCAAAAAGGACTAATATAATTTAAAAAATTATTAAAAAATTAAACTGATGACACTTGTATTTTTAAAAGACTAAAATAAGTGTTTACTCTATTTGATTCTATTGACATTATTAAATTACCTTGTTTGACGAAGAAATTTTGATACCAAGCACCCCTTCATTCAAAATTTACTCAGTTTGTATTTGGAATCAATTAAAAATTGAATTGATTTGATTTAAAAAATCAAAATTTATGTTTGAAACTCATTATAAAAAATTAGATTTGAATTGATTTGGAAATTAATTTTTATGTTTAGAAGTCATTAAAAAATGAATTTATTTGATTTGATTTTATTATTTTACTTTTCTAATATTATATCATTATAAAATCAAAAAGTTAATACGGATAAAATAGTTAGTCTAAATAATTAAATTTAAAATCAAATCAAATCCTAACAAATCATACCATATTTGATAGGACTTGTAAATTTAAACAATTAAAATTGATAAAATTTTAAAATCAAATCATTTCTTATTTTTTTTAACATTACAAACACAATTAGGGGTGGAAATAGGTTAGGTTAGGCTAGGTTTTACCCTAAATAGGCACGCCCTGTTTTAAAAAACATTGGCCTTATCCTAGCCTGTTACCTATCATAGGCTTTTTTTAGTCTGACCTGGCCTTTTAATGAAAACTTAAAAGTCTGACCTGGCCTAAAAGCCTATTTAAAGACCTGTATTGCATAAAGGTTTTCGAATAAGCCAACATGTTCAAATTTTATAGGTTTCAAATATACCTAATCTTTAACAAAATTATTGTATTATGTATAAAATAAATAAACTATATTAATATATAACTACTAAATCATATAAGTATTATAAAATTTTAATTATATGTTATTATAATACATAAATAGGCCGGCCTGTGAGACCTAATAGACTTTTTTTTAAGGCCTAGGCCTATTTAACTAAATAGACTTTTAAAAAAGCCTAAGCTTGACTTATATGATAAATAGGCTAGACCGAAAGTAGGCTAAGTCATAGATTCCTGTTAAACAGCCTGACCATTTCCACCTTTAAACACAATTTAATTAATTTACAAACCAAATCAAATCTCTGTTTTTTTACATTTCAAATGCAGTCACTAGGATTGAATTTATAGAATTCATCCTTTCACTCATAGCATGTACTCACTACCTCGGAAGTAGGAACAAACAAAGTTTATAGAAAGCGTTGTAATGACCTATGTATATATATTATATTTGGTGTAAATTAGGTTATCTTTTTACCCAGAAGGCAAGAGACTAATCCTACATGATACGGTCAGACGCGTGAAGCAGTGACCATTCCTAATTGTATTTTTTCATACACACCACTTAAAAGATTAAACCTGAAACAAGATGTTAAAGGTGACCGAGTCCTTCTACTTATAGTAATACAAGTTGGTTGTAATGACGTATATAAGAGTATATGTTATAATTGATTGTATGAATAATATTCTTCATTAAGCTCTTTAGTATTTATTACAGTAACTAGCCACGAATAGATGATAAATAGATTACTTTTAAATAAATAAAAGTAATATAACTAATATACAAAAATTTTAAATTTAATATAATTTTTTAAAACAGAATATTAATATAATTTTATTTATATTTTAAAAAAATTAAAGTCAACCAGAATTTAGTTGGTAAAGGTCAAATATTTCGCTTGTAAGACATAGTTTTCATTTTTGTTGTCAACAATCTTTTTTTTAATTGATTTGTAAATACTATTATAAGTGTTTTGTTGAAAGATATACTCTAACTAATCTTAGAATGAGATAATTTTAAATAGACTTAGATCTTTAAAACCAGAAAAAAAATAGTAATAAAAATGTATTCTTTTATTTGTTGTATGTGTATCTAACAATAACATATTGGCACAAGGAGAGAGTGAGAAAAAAAAAATAAAAATGAGAAATAGATATTCGACTGTTACATAAATTTCTGATGAAAAATTATCAATAATGAAATCAGAAAATTTTCTTTGAGGCGTTGATATTATAAGCTGAATGCTGTTAATGTATAATAATAAATAATATAATAATATAATGCTTTTTTGCTTAATTAGGAGCTAGGTTTTATAGCCCTTAAAGTTATTTCTCTTAGCTGTGATCTGTTTCTTTTTGCTTTAGCATTGGGATAACCACTCATGATGACATGAGAGTTGCATTGGGTCACTATATCAATATGTCTTTCGCAAGTGACCAGCCACCACTTACTATGAGTCCCACCTAAAATTAAGAGATAATTATGATTACCGAACATAATCTCAAAATATTAAAAAATAAAAAAGTTTAAAAAACTAAATTTCTTTGAAGTTAAAAATTATTTATTACTTATCTGAACCAATGAGAGTAAATCAACTGGTAAGATGGAATAGTGACGAAAAACTTATAGGTTTGATTCCAGTTAAATATCTTCTATTGATAACTCATCTATATAAGTAATAGTGTAAGTCATTATAAGTCTTTGTTAAAACTTGTAACATGTCCCGGCCTTGAATGGGTAGAGTTATCAAAAGGGACTAATATGACTTACCATGGGTTGAGCTATAGCAGGTAGGTAGTTAAGTGGGTAGAGTCAACTTGACTCACTTTGGTGAAAGGTAAAAAATTGTTGACTCACTTTGGTGGAAGGTAAAAAATTGTTAACTCAATTCATTTTGTGTGAGCTGGTAGGTTAAACGGCTTAACTATGTAACACCTGACAAGAGGTTGTCGAGACCCGTCAAATAATAAAAATTACCGGTTCACAAACTAATTTGTAGTATAGAGAATGAACTGAATTATTTCTCAAGGATCCAAAAACAAAGATTCAATTAGATCAAGATGATTAGAAAGGGGGGTTTTGTTGTTGATTAACAAGATTGACAAAAGTACAAGACCTAAAGTTGTAAACAAATCTAAATAAGCAATCAATCCAAGGAAATTTACCGATCTTGAGTTTAATCCATCATTGATCATAAGGAATCCAGTTAATTGCTAACTATATTCTTGACCTTAGATCACATCAAGAAGCCTTAACATGATCCAAGAATCCTCTACTAGATAAGCATCTAGGATTTGATTAACCAATGTTAGATAAAGTAAGCATCATCCAATCATAGATTAACTTAAGATCCAGAATTTAACCAAGCTAAACAATCCATCAAAAAGCTTTGGTATATTGTTTAGTCTTTGTGATCCTCTTTGAATACATGTTAATAAATATATTATCACATCAATATCTAAATCAAGTTAAGCAATTCAATATAAATAAAAATCAAAAGTGGAAGAAGAGAAACTTGAATAACAATTAAGCAATATGAACAAGTGAAACAAGATCTCCAAATTAAATATCAAGATGATTAATCCCTTGGATTGATTATAAGAGCCTAGCCTTCCATGGATGGGAAGGAAGAACTCATAAAATAAAGAACAAAAACAAAATTCTAAAGAGAATTGAGAAGAAGAGAAAGAAAACTCTCACAAATACTCAAACTTTCTTCAAACAAATACTCAAACTTACTTCCAATTGAATGATATATAATACAAAGAGATTGACTCTATTTATACTAATCCTAGAAGTCAATTTGTAATTGAAAATAATATGAATGCAAGCTATAAAAACATGGAAATTGTCAAATATGGTAGCTTGATACATGGTTGGTGGGTTGGTGCATGGTTGGTGAGTTGGTGTATGGTTGGTGGCTTATAGTCAGCAACTCTTCTCTGACTTCCAGCTTGACTTTCATGCCCTAAACGATGTATTTTGGCTTTGAGGTCTCATGACAGTTGTAGACAATTGTCTCCTTGAACTTTTGGCATTAGTTTCATGTCATTTGGACTTTTACAACTCCAGATATTCCAAAAACATTGCACCTACCTCAAGTCAGGTTGGCAGAACGTGTTTCCAAATTCAAATCAACTTGTAGCTTCATAACCTAAAACGGCATCTATTGACTAAATAGTCTTTAGTGAAGTTTGTTAGCCAAGGGTAACCATCACACAAGAAAGGGGTGAATTGGGTGATCACACATTTTAATTCAACTTTATGCAATTGTGCATTTTGATGCACCCAATCAATACATGCAGCGGAATAAATATATTTCACAACAATTCATGCTTTCATATTACTAACAATTCATATAATGCATAATATCAATCACATATAAGTATATAGAAAAATGTAAATTATAGTGTGATTAATTTGAGACTAATGGGAAATAAACCAAGATAGAAAACCTCTTGGTTGAAACCTTGTAGTAGACTGCAAGTAGTGTGGAGTCAACTACAATGAACCCCTAAAATTAGTTTTGCAAGATCAACAAATAAAACACTAATTTTGAGTTTCTAGTAGTCTTGTAGTAGACTACACTTTTCTTGTAATAGACTACAATTTGCTTCTGTGAGCAAATTGAGTTTTAAATGAATGCCTTACTTGTATGTTGATTTGCCAATCAATGTAGATAGCTTGAGTATAGCTTAAATGTAAATATAAGTCAAGCAAACAAGATATATATCAAGTTATAATGATCTAAGTATAAATATCACAAGATATGCAATAGATCAACAATTATAGCAATCATGAAAATTCAACAAATAAGTAGTTAAATGTAAATTGCTAGAATGTAGAGAGAGTAAGGGATAAGAGAGTGCAAACAATATTTTACTGGTTTAATCACTTCTTATGATCTACATCTAGCCCCAAGATTATCAACTTGAGGTTTCCACTATTCTTCAAGCTTGTAACTTAGGTACTTGAGAAACCTTTAAAAAAATAGAGCACTCCTCACACTTTGGGATCTTCTACCCTTATGCTTAAGCCTCTTTCTTTTCTCTTCAAGGGGAATCTACCCTTAAACTCTCTTGAGGGATTATCGACCCTCTTACAAGTATATATGATTGATAGAAAATGATAAACTCTCTCAAAGAGTAGATAATATAACTTGAAAAACTAATGGATAGAAAGATTACAACAATGAGAGCTTAAATCTTGATTTTGATAAGAGAAATATTGATCAAGTGTAATGATATGAAAAATATGAGTTTCTCTCTCTCTTGTAAATGGTTCAATCTTGGTATGTATTAATAGCCCAAGTGATAAAATAACCTTTGGTGGTGTTTTGGAATGATTACTTTCGAAATCTAGCCGTTTATAGCCGTTATAGGCATTTTTAGCACGTTGTAGTTGACTACAGATAACTTGTAGTCGACTACGATTCCTCTATGGAATGTTGTTTTTGAATTTTAACACTTTGTAGTCGACTACACAACCTTGTAGTAGACTACAATCCATTCCTGGAATGTAGTTTTTGATTTTTAACCCTTTGTAGTCGACTATATATAACTTGTAGTTGACTACCAGTCATCTCTGGAAAATAGATTTGATTTTTGACACTTTGTAGTCGACTACAAGACTTTGTAGTCAACTACAATTCCTTTCTGGTAGTCTTGTAATCTTTTGAAAATGTCATAACTTCATCGTTTCTTATCCAAATTAAGCAAATGACCATGCGTTGGAAAGCTCTTTGAGTCTACCTTCCTATGAAATAAGTTTCAGATAAAAAATCAAAGTATTTTGAGAGTTATGATAAAAATAGTGACCATAGGTCAGCTTTCAAAAACTCAGATTTGACTATTTTTCATAGTTTTGAAATACCACCAAGATTAACTTCTCAAAACTTGTTTGTTGGAAATTTTATCATGTTAAAAACAATTTTCAAGATTGAAAAAAGATATTTGAGCTCTCTTCATGTAAAATCTCTATCCTTACAAAGAAGAATAGCCTATAAGAGAAAGTATACCCTTTTTGAGTCTATAAGCTTCTTAATGCATTTCAAGCTTCTAAGAATTCTTCTCTTTAAATGTTCTAAATGCTTAGTTCATCTCTTTATTCTCCTTCTTATTGAGTTGTTCATGAGTAGGATCTTTCACTTTTTATTCCAATGCTCACTCTTGGTACTTGGACTATCCTACAAAGCATAACTCACTTGAAAGCCATGGTTAGTCCAAATCCATAACTCAATAACTCAATATGCATGATTCACATGTTTATAACTCTTTAAAGTTCTTCATGCATATATGATTTACATATAGACACATATCCAATAAGTAATTAAATCACTTATCAAGTACAATGGATATGTTCTATAAATGATGCTACACATAACTTAATGCATGATTCTTATAACAAGAATAACAAGATAATGTATAGCCATGCATTATCCAATATAGTTCATTAAACACATATGAAGCATATTCTTAATCCTTTTTGCAATGCATTTGTCATCATCAAAACATAACACAATAAACCATTGGGGTAAACATATTTCCATAAAGTTGGAGATATGGGTTTTATCTTTCCAATGGCCGAGTTTCAGCTCAAAAGGAGGCCTATAGCCCACGATATGGTCCAATATGTGCACACTGCTCAGATTCCTATGACAGCAAACTCACTATGAATTACAAGGCTATTTTGGACCCTTAGAAGTCCGATCTAGCTCTCGAGTTCTTCATGCAACTTGTAGAGCCTTGTCTTAGGTTTCCAAAGACACCAAGATCACCTAAATGGATCACTGAGTCCCAAGTTATGGCCTAACCAAGGAGGAAAGGTCAAAATGCATCAAAATCCAAGAATTATTCACAATTTGCATTAAAGCTCAATGAGGCCCAACAACATTAAACTCAGCTAAAATACTAATATTGGGCACATTAAACATCTAATAAAGCCTAGTACAAAGCTAACATAAGTGTCTCAAATTGATTGATCAACACCCTCTGTTGGGTGTCACATTTGAGACAAAGATTTATAAGCTTGTAAAGTTAGACCAAGTCCTAAATGTTTTATATAAAAAATATGGGTTTCAAAATTTCTTTTTGCAAATAACATAAATTTAACAGAATATAAAGAGCATAAGACACAAAGATCTGAATAATATACATCATATATACTTATATCATGATTTATTGTCAAACATAATATATAAGACCTAAGTATACAAAAGACATAAGTACTCAAAAGAGTATATATACAGACACTATACTAAAAACCTAAAATTGGCCATATTTCCAAAACACCTAGGGGATAGGATTCTCCTCCGAGTCCTCCTATGGATTCTCAGTAGACAAGAACCCCAGTGAGGGCCTACCTCTACAAGCGAGAGTCCGAGTGGATGAAACCTCGGAGTCCTCCCTAAGAGTATACTGTGCATAACCCCACAACTCCCTAATAGGCATCTGGAACTCTACATGTACAGTAACATCAAAAGACAACGTAGTGATCCCACACCGTGTCCTACTCATCGATAGGGTAACGTCTCATATGTACTCAATACGCCACGAGTCAATACCCCCATGGAACATCATAGTCTTCACAGAGCATAACACATAACAGGTAGAACAATACAATAAAGAGGTGAGATCCCCGTCATCATATACCAGTATGGAAGTAAAGAATAGGAAAGCATGCATTCATAAAGTGCTACAACATTCATAAAGCGCACATCATGGCTGATACGAGACATTCTGCACCAATTGGGAATAAGAATAGTATTTCATTGAGATCGTCGGTGCGTTTGCATCAGTTACCATGGCACAGTAGAGCTACCAATTAGCCACTTGTGGAATTTCCGCACCCCAACGCTTCCAAGATCAAAACTGATCTTCACTACATAATTCGCACCTTGGACTAAGGTGTAAGCTCAATCTCTTAGGCTTAAAGCCCTAACAACAAAGCCTCAATGAACTTTTACAATGCATGATCAAACAACTCATGCAAAAATACAATAATTTAATAATTATTGATTTAACAAAATAATCCTTTCGGAATTAAGCCACCACTAGGCTAAGTTGTCAAGTGACGTGTCCGAGTCCAGTATGTAGGCCTGATAGCAAATTTGCTATTCTTCACAACCGCGTAGTACTTCTATCGCATTTTCAAAATCGCGCAATACTATTGTTACATTTTTCAATCGCGTAACACTTTTGTTACGTTTTTCAATCACGTAACACTTCTGTTACGTTTTTCAATCGCGTAAAAACATTTTCACATATTTTTAATCACGTAACTCAAAAATCAACATTTTTGAATATATTTTAAACCATTTGTTTCAATCTTAAATCATCACTAAAATATTTCTCTTATTTTCGACAGAATAATCTATAAGAAAACAATGTTACTTTAAATAATTTCTTTCTTTCACTTTAAAACTTTGTTCATCTCTGTTTTAACCGTATAAATCTTTAACTCAACTACTTATTACCTAATTACTTTAGATTATCAATTAATAAAATATTTTACCTTTGATGCTAACTTTTTGGGCTAAATGGCCGAGAGCCATACTTGGTCTTTGGACCAAAATTTTTCCATTTCCACATTGATTCAATGATTCTAATCATTCATATACATGTCCATAACCATACTTTTCATCCACATATGAATCATTTCATCCATATATAAGTCATACCAACATTTTTACCATAGCAATTTCATGCAATATATCAAAGACATATAAACACATAGAATAAGTAATCATAAACCATTAAATCCACACAATCAAGTGAATAAATCCTTAAATGGATTTTTCACCAACAAATCACAAATCCTATTTCTCACCATCAAGTTGGTTGATGAGAGTAATATCCCTCTTACATTCGGGTGATGCTCAAAAGCTCCCTATATGTCCTCTTGGAGTGAATTCTTTCACCACTAACAAATCCTTAAATAAAATCAAGCATACAAATTTAAAATCTAAGACTTGAAATAAGTTGACCATGGATCAAAACTATAGTCTAGAACTTGAAAATAAAATTTAAAAGTGAAGATTAAGAACTTCACCTCTAAGTCTTCAAACTTGGTCTCAAAGAAAGTAGTTGAAGATTAATTCTTTTGGAGAAATTCACAACATCAAAGTGTCTTGAAATGATGTTTAGATTCAAGAAACAAGGTTGGTTTGAATTTTGTTGGGAATGTGGTTTTGGGAGTTGTGGCCAAAAAAGTGAAGATGGAGAAATGAGAGAATTTTGCTTGTTTTTACTTCTTGTAAAAAGATACAAGGTAATAAGTGAAAGTGAGATATTTCATGGTCTTTGCCCCAGGACGAATTCACCTAGAAGATTGGAGAGGGAAATGTGTTGGCACATGCTTTCTAAGTGTATGCTTCCTGTTGGTCCAAAAATGATGACTCACCCTAACTTTACCTTTGGTATTTTCTAATTGGTCCTCCAAAAGGTAAACAATGACTAGGCTAGTGACTAAGATGATGACTAAGTGGGCGATTAGGCATGATGTCATGATGTGGTGACTAGGTTAGTAACTAAGCTAGTGACTAGGCTTCTAACTGGATATTTACTAGCTAAATATTTACCGGTAGTTATTAACCAATGAACAAAGGTTACTGATAGCAAAACCAATATATATTATCCAATGGATAATAGATTGTACTTAGATTTCATTCGACAAATAAAATTTCAAAAAATAAAAACTTCGAAGTCCGTTTCCAGTTTCAGATTTAGTAAGCTCCCACCACTACAAAAAAAGCTTCGCTTTATGACCCTTTTTTTGCGGCGGTTCATTATAAACGCCACAAGTGAATTTTGTTTGTGGTGTTTGTGCGAACCGCAGTAGATACAATAATTTAGTGGCGGTTTTGTTGTGTTTTTGTGGCGGTTTCAAATAAAAAAAACTTAAAACTCTTCGTTCTCATTGGCTCATTCTATTCCCCAACCTTGACTCATTTTTCACCCAAATCTGAACGCTCTCACTCTCGCTCTTGCGCTCTCTTGCTCTTGCTCTCTCGCTCGCGCTTGCGCTGGTGTTTCATCTCTGTTGGAGAAGTTTTGTCACCCCGCTAGTAAGTTATCTTTCTCGTTGCAATCAAGCTCGAAGTAATCTGAAACAAAGGTATGCCCGAATTTGATAATTTTTTAGCTTTGAAAATTGTGATTCACATTAGCGATTCTGTAGTTATAAGAATATTTGGAATTTGGTTATGTTCTCTAGTTATAAGGAATATTTCTCAACTGGAGCTACTTTTTGAGTGGATTGAAGTGTAATATCTCGTTCATTTCCAACAAATGAATGGAAAAAAGTTTCTCTTTTTTCAATTTTGTGGACTTGTGATTTTAGGGGGTGAACTGAGTTCTTCAATTTGGAACAATCATGTAGTGAATTGTGTTGGCCGAGATATCCTGTTAGACAACTTCTCATTTGGACTGTGTGAAAGAGTATATAGGTCTGAGTATCTTTCTGCAATTTGACAATTATGTGCTTTCGTATATGTTTTTCTGATGGTTGTGAGGACTTCAAGTGTTCTTTTTCCAACAAATAGAGAATGCTTGACTTGTTTTCTTATAACTCCTTTTTTGTTTTATATTAATATTAGTATATGCTGGTTTTATCTATTTGCTAAGAATTTCTCAATGGAATATTTGTTAGTAATTGGTGCGAGATATTTATTGCTTGCAAAGACTAAAGGTGAATTTTTAAGTTGCCTGCATGTCAGATGGATGCTAACGATGAGGTTTATGAGTGCAAAATGATTAGCTATGAAGTTGACTGCTGGTATAGCAAAGCTTATTATCATTAATGGCTTGGAGGATATATGAGTAATTTTTTAATTTTGCAAGTTGTATCCAATTTGTAAAATGATACTCATTAATGTTTGTATGTAGGAGTTAAATCACAGAAATCTTCATTTCTCTACCTATCTATCTTATCCTCACAAGTGCTCTGCTCTGCTTTTCATATATTTATTTTGTTGCTTTGGTATCTATCCAAGAATATTATGATAAGCTTTTATCTTCAAGGCAGTGCAGTGGCATCACAGTCAAACAAGATGGAAACTTTGAAAAGGGTACTTCTTTTTATTACTCTCTCATTTCCTTTGTGTACTATCAAATTTAGGATTGAAATGTCCCAAAAAGGTGAGCTTTCACCATAACTTACAAGGCCAAGCAGTAATGACAGACAGGTTACAAGCTATGGGAGGTTCCCGATGGTCATGGTGCAGATGGAATTAAGTAACTATTGGAGGATATTTGAGTTGAACTTGGGTGTATGCCACTGAAGTAGGATGGCGGATGCTTATAGAAAGGTTTAACTTTTTTTTTTTCTGAAGATAATGGCTGTTTTCAAACGTGAATCCTTTTTTTATGGTATCTTTTATTTTTGTCTGATTAGATAATGCAAAAAATATCCTTTGGATGATCATTTCATTGGGGAAAAAATCAGAGCATAATGTAACTAAAAATTGCTTCCATACATCAAGTTGGTTAAAAGAAAGTTTTCATGAAGGCAGATTTGTTGGTAAGGTGGACCTAACTAGAGTCTATCTAATTATTATTCAGGATAGCTACACACTTATTTTTAAAAATGAATATGCAGATGAATTGCCTCACATACTGAATGATAAGGATTATCTATTGAAGTATAAATTTGATTTAAAAAGTGCAGTTTTCCAAGTAAAAGCCAGCCCCCCATGCTTTGTTAAAGGGTATAATGTATGTATTGCAGCTTATGTTCAACCTCCTGCTAAAACACTATCTGCTATTGTCAGGTCAGCTAGTGGTAATGTAATTAGTCCCAGTATTTTTACTAAAATTTGAATATATTTTAAGCAACTTTAATTAGTGTTGTGTCTGGCATTTCCCATCATTTAGACACGCTTACTGTGCTAAAAGCATGATATGGGAATCACAAAACGCTTCATTTTGTGAAGAGGCTACGAGATGAGGTCTATTGGAAAACAAGGCCTCATAATAAGTCACATAGTGTTGTCTAAGAGGTCTTTCTTAAGGATTGACAAATATCAGAGAATACATGTCCCACCTTCTGGGACAAATGCAACACATTATGCACTTGAAATAAAAGAGACGTGTATTCCCTTAACTTGATATTTATTTTTGCCACGTAATAGCTGACATGTGGTGTTGTAAACATGATCAATTGAGATGTCTGACAAAGTTTTGTCCAAACTGATGACGTCACCCGGGGTAGGCTAGCTTTAATTTGCATAAATTTGAGGCTTGGAATTTTAGTATTGTCTTGATGTTAAAGTTGTCACGAATTTTCAGTAATATAATAATCAAAGTTACGGTCATATACTTTTGAAAGCTACAGTGAATGAATGCTATTTTTCTCCATTGTTTTACCTCCTTAATTTGGTCTGGTTTTATTTGTGCTAAATTTCTTTATGTAATATTGATTCTATTTCACTTACAGGACGTTTAGAAATATTTAGGATTAGTATATATTTCAACACATTAGTTCCTTTGATCTTACTACCACCATTCTGCTCATGGCTTTGAGATTGCTCTGATATAACAGCTCTCCTTATTTGGTTTATTAAACATTTAAGGTGAACAAACTCACAATTCAAGTACGTGACCTCTTCAAGTACGCCAATGGCCTCTTCAAGGTCTGTGATGTTGACAGAGATGACAGGATCAATTACCATGACTTTTGTCATTACATGGACGATTATGAATTGGAACTTTACCGCATCTTTCAAGCTATTGATATTGAACAAAATGGCTACATTCTCCCTGAAGAGCTTTCAAATGCACTTGTCAAGGCTGGTATTCTTTTTTTTTTTTTCTTTTCCTTTAACTCTCTAATTTTATGTCATTGAACTTGTTAATTATGCTATTTGCTATTAGTGATATAAGTCTGTTATTGGCTGTTGCTTACTATTTTCCTTTTTCCGTGAGTGGACCAAGACAAATTGATTTTTGATGTTACTCCTTAAACTTGAATTGCCTGTGGTTGTGGCTGTAACAACAACCATGCTCTGAGAAACTTACAGGGTAAGCTTGTTTTTAATAGTTTAGGATCACTGGAAAGTGGCACTACAAAGAAAAACGATAGTTTATTGTGGAATTTGATTTCCTTCCCCTATATTTTGTCCCTAAACAACTTGATGTCACCATTTCATTCCTTGTAGCACATGCACCATGCTAGTGCTCTGCTAAACATAATAAGATTCATAGTTATTGAAATATAAACTTCTAATGAGCCTAGGCATTCAGCTCTATGCCATGCATGGCTGAATACATGTATTCAACGTCATCCGTAGAAACATAAAAGTTATTATAAATGCCACAAAATGTTGATAGTAACTTTTATGTTTCACAGAAAGTTTCTATCAACATCACCCTTTTTATTTCATTTTATTAGCAGAAAATAGGCACTGGGATTGGAGTAAAAGTGTTTCGTATCTTGTCAAATGTACAAGGATACAAACTGGTTATATACAATAGAGCACTAGCTAATTTAGGAAAATATACAAGATTGATCTAATTGATATGACTGCCAAAATTAAGGTAACAAAATCTCCTATAATCAAGCTATCCCTATTATTACGCTAACACCCTCCCTCAAACTCTAGTTGGGAGAGTGGATGCCAACTCGAGTTTGCTTAAGAGATCTTGGAAGCGAGCAGGAGGATGTGTTTTGGTGAAGATATCAGCAGTTTGGGCAGCAGATGGGACAGGAATCAAACGTATGGTGTCATTAGCAACATGATGGCGTACAAAGTGACAATCAATTTCAATGTGTTTTGTGCGCTCATGAAAAACGTCATTATGAGAAATCTGTATGGCACTTCTATTGTCACAGTGAAGCATAGTAGCAGAAGGATGTGTAACACCCATATCAATTAATAACCACCGTAACCAAAGTAATTCAGAGGCAGCATCAGCAAGAGCACGATATTCAGATTCTGTGCTAGAGCGGGCAACAACAGTTTGCTTTTTGTTACGCGAGGAAATAAGAGAGCTTCCCAAGAAGAAACAATAACCTGTTGTTGAGCGACGATCTGTGGGATCACCGGTCCAATCGGCATCAGAGTATCCAGATAGGACCAAAGATGAATTAGTAGAGAAGTGTAAACCATGGAAAAGAGTTCCTTTAATATAACGGAGAATTCAAAGAACTGCAACAAAATGTGATGATCGAGGAGCGTATATAAATTGACCGACTATATGAACAACATATGCAATATCGGGAAGTGACATGAAGGTAAACAAGACTCGCCTACAAGTTGCCGATACAAGGTGGCATCATCAAGAAGAGTGCCATCAAGCGGTGTGAGTTTGCGGTGGAGTTCCAAGGGGGTTGATTCAGTTTTACTGTCTGTGATACCCGCTCAAGAGAGTAAGTCAGATGCATACTTGGCTTGAGAGAGATAATAGCCTTCTGAATCGTGAGAAACTTCAAGACCCAAAAAATAACTAAGAGAACCAAGATCTTTCATTTCAAACTGTTGATTGAGATAACTTTGTAATGCTGAAATTCCAAACTTATCATTGCCAGTTATTATCATATCATCAACATAAAGCAGCAAAAGTACAATACCACCATCAGTTCGACGAGTAAATAGAGTAGAATCATGTGGACTAGAAACAAAGCCAAATTGCGTAAGAGTATAACTGAATTTGGCAAACCAGGCCATGGGAGCTTGTTTCAAACCATACAAGGCTCGACGAAGCTTACAAACCTTATGAGGAGAATGATAACCAGGAGGAGGATGCATATAAACTTCCTCTGTCAAATCACCATGAAGGAAGGAATTTTTGACATCCATCTGGAAGAGCTGCCATTTACGAACTGCAGCAATAGCTAAGAGACTACGAACAGATGTTACTCGAGCCACCGGAGCAAAGGTTTCTTCATAGTCTATCCCATACTCTTGAGTATACCCTTTGGCCACTAAGCGAGCTTTGTAACGTTCAATAGTTCCATCAGAACGAGTCTTGATTTTATAGACCCATTTGCAGCCAATAGGGATCTTGTCTGAAGGAAGATCTACTAAGTCCCAAGTATGCGTTTTCTCTATAGCTTGAATTTCTTCTGACATAGCTTGCCGCCAAATGGGGTTAGTACTGGCCTCACGATAAGAGGAGGGCTCATGGAGGGTTGCAATAGTAGAATAACAATGGTAATCGGTAAGATAATGAGGAGTTTCTTTTACCCGAGTGGAACGACGAGAAGCAAATGTAGGTACGATCGAGACCCGAATGCATTCAAGAGGGAGCAGGTAGGGTAGGACCAGTATTGAGCTCATCGGAAGTACCTGTATTAGAGCTTGGAAATAACTCAAGGGATGGATCACTGAAAAAAGAAGAGTTAGTGATGACAGAATGTTGAAATTTGGAAAGATAAGAGAACATGGTATTTTCCCAAAAGGTAACATGGCGAGAGATGCGTAATCTGTTGGAAATTGGATCCCAACAGCGATATCCTTTGTGTTCAATGCCATAACCAAGAAAGCAACATAGACGAGCACGCGGTTCTAATTTTGTGTGCTCGTGAGGTTGCAAAAGAACAAAACAAGCACATCAAAAAGGTTTAAGAATTGAATAGTCAGGAGGCTTACCAAACAGTTTTTCAAAAGGAGACAAATTTTGAAGAACCAAGTTAGGAAGTCGGTTAATAGTATAAACAGCATTAAGAGCGGCTTCCCCCCAAAATTTGTTTGGACACAAGGCAGAGAGTAGAAGAGCACGAACAGAATCAAGGATATGCTGATGTTTTCGCTCAGCTCGACCATTTTGTTGAGAGGTGTGAGGACATGAGCGTTGAACAACAGTGCCTTGCCGATCGAGAAATCGAAGCAAAGAAGAATCTCGATATTCCATTGCATTGTCTGTGCGAAGAGTTTTAATAGTACAAGAAAATTGAGTTTTAATCATATGTGCAAATGAAATGTAAATTTGAGATAACTCAGATCGATTTTTCAAAAAATATATCCACGTAAAACGAGAACAATCATCAACAAACAAAACAAAATAACGAAAGCCGTGAATCGAAGGAACAGGGGAAGGACCCCAAATGTCAGAATGAATTAAACAAAAAGGACTATCTGAAATAGAATCACTATGGGTAAAGGATAATGCAGGTTGTTTTGCAAGTTTACAATTTAAGCAATCAAAAGACTCAAATTGTGTAGACCCTAATAATCCACGACAAATTAAAGGCTGAATTTTGCTGGCTGAGGCATGACCAAGCCGAAGATGCCATTGATGAGTGGGAGAGGTGATGGTAGCTGCAGACACATGTTTCTTTGGGAGATGAAGAGATTGGAGCTCAAATAACCGACCTACCCTGCAACCCGTCCCAAGAATCTGTCTCGTTTGTGGATCCTGTACCTGGACACCAAAAGGAGAAAAAAGAACATTTAGTCCTTGTTCACACAATTGACCAACAGATATAGGATTAAGTGTCAAGTTGGGTATGTAGTAGGTGTCAGGAAGTGTGAGGTTGGAGGTAGATACGTGACCAGTATGAGTAATGTTCATGTTATTACCACATGCTGTGTGGATTGGTGGTAGAGAGGAAATAGGTGTTGCAGAAGGAAATGACTTGATGTCAGTGGTCATATGGTTACAACATGCAGAGTCAAAAACCAATGAGAATTACCCTGAGTAGCGTATACATGGCAAGAGAGGTATTGGAAGAGATAACCTATTTGAGTAATGCCTCAAGATCACTCATAGTAATGGCGTAGAACCCTGTGGCGTGGCAAGAATGGAGGAGAGCCCAGCCTTGGGGACAGTCTTGGACTTGGAAAATCCACCTTCGCCTTGGAGGGCGTGTGGGACAAGTGCTCAAGAATATGGCCAAGACCATGACAATACCGCATTCTACAAGAGGGACAATTGGAAAACGTATGACCAAAGGCGATTACAATTCTTACAGGGTTGATGGCTAGATTTCTATTGTGAGGACCGAGTAGTTGCAAGAGCAAAGCATCAAACCGAGGAGTTTTGTCCAGATTCAAAGTAGTTTCTTCAAAAATAATTTCTTGAATGGCAAGATCCAACGATGGAAGCGGATGTCGATGCAACAATGAGGCTCGAACAGACTTCATAGTCTGGCCGAAGAGCCATGAGAACTTGAATGAGATGAAGATGATCATCACTGATTTTGGCCTGAGCTATTTGATTCCAAATGGGCTGGACTTGAGCAAGGAAATCATTCACCGATTGGCCAGATTCTTGCTTTAGACTAAGAAGTGTAGTCCACAACTGATAATAGTGAGCAGGTCCAGTGGTTTGATATCGGCCAGCCAAGAAATCCCAGATTGCTTTTGCAGAATCATAATCAGAAAATTGAACATGAATAGACGGGATGAAGTATTGCGGAACCACGTGATGATCTCGATGATTTTTGGTCCCAATCCTCAAGACGATCAGCAAATTTGGTAGCGGTTTCTTCTTTTTCTTTGGTTGGCTTGGTGAGGTCTCCAGTGACAATACGCCAAAGCTTGCGGCCTATCAAGAAACTTTTCATTCCTTGAACCCAGAGGTTATAATTTGGTCCAGTCAAAATAGTTGTAATAGGTGTTGAAATTTCAGATTTCTCCATGATGGTAAGCTGCGGGAATAAATAAGGTAATGTAATAGCAAACTGGGTTTGCACAGGGGCTGAGAAAAAAAAAACAGACCAGAAGACAGAGGCAGCAGGAAAAAAAAGAACCAAGGGCTTGGAACCTAAGCTCTTGATACCATATTAGCAAAAAATAGGTACTGGGATTGGAGTAAAAGTGTTTCGTATCTTGTCAAATGTACAAGGATACAAACTGGTTATATACAACAGAGCACTAGCTAATTTAGGAAAATATACAAGATTGATCTAATTGATATGACTACCAAAATTAAGGTAACAAAATCTCCTATAATCAAGCTATCCCTATTATTACGCTAACACATTTTGTTATTTAGCCTTCTTATATGTTTATAGTTGATAGATATTGTGAAGATTTGATGATGACATTAGCAATAGTAGTTGCTCAGTTGCTCTGATATAGTTGTGATATACATTCAGGCAAAGGTTAGATGGCCGTGGAAAAGATTAGATAGCCTTATCTAACTTTTTTGTATTAATTATTTATATATATATATATATATTGGCACGATATATATATGTGAGTATCTTCAAAATTCTAGCTTTTATAGAGTGCTTTGTAACCTTTTTTCTTGCGGGCATGGTTTGTTTAGCTTCTTTGTTGAGACTTTAATATCTATACTGTGTGAACTATGTACAACATTTGACATATAGAATTTTGATGATAACCAAACAAAGGATTCCGCACCAAGAAGTCAAGAACAAGATCACAAGGAGTACTCAAGACTTATAGGTTTTTACTTATTATTGTAAGAGTATTTAATTGCTTAAATCACTTAGCAAGCAATTTATTTTAATCATACAAAACTATTTTTAAAATAAGGTTTGATAAAAAGAAAGTTATCTTTAAAATGCTTTGGAAAGAAAGATTTTTTAACTTGATCAAAAATGAGTTTTTTAGTCTCTTGTAGTCGACTACAAGGTTGTTGTAGTCGACTACACAGTTGTAAAATTCCAAATTTACAACGTTTTCACAAAGTCTAAACAAACTTGTAGTCGACTACACAAATCCTGTAGTCGACTACACAAGGCAAAACCTTGAAATGCCTTTGCTTTTAAAATGTCCCGAGGATACTTGTAGTCGACTACAATGGTGAGGTAGTCGACTACATCGTTTTAAAAAGTTGTTCCTTTTTAAAAGCTCATAAACCAGAGGAGACATGTAATCGACTACATAATATCTGTAGTCGACTACATATTATCTTTGATAATATATCTTAGATGCCTTTGCTTTTAAAAAGAGTCCGAGAGCTATTGTAGTCGACTACCTTGTAAGTGTAGTCGACTACATGCATTTTTTCATAATAAACTCTCATGTTTTTAAAAAGTCAGAAAGGCATGGTAGTCGACTACAACAGTTGTGTAGTCGACTACACACGCTCCAGAAACTTTTCCAACGGCTAGTTTAATCAGTGATTTGATACCTACCTACTACCCAACGGATCTAAACTTGTAAGAGCTATTTATAGCTCATCTAAATTGAGTTTCAAAAAGACCAATGATCATAAATTCATTTTGAAAGAGCTTTTTCTAATCTTCAGTTCATCATACTCTGTTTTCTATTTGAAAAAGCTTGCTTAGTGATTTGATCAAATACTCATCTATTCCTCAAGTTGTATATTCAAATAATAATAATTACCGGTTCGCAAACTAATTTGTATTATAGAGCATGAACCAAATCGTCTTTCAAGGATCCAAAAAGAACAAAGATTTAATCAAATCAAGATAATTAAAAGGGGGGTTTTGATGATTTGAAAAGATAATACACTAATTGAATTAAAGGAAAGTAATTAACAAATTAACCAATCCAAGGAAATTTTACCGATCTTGAGTTTAATCCATCATTGATCACAAGGAATTCACTTAATTGCTAACTATGTTCTTGACCTTAGATCATATCAAGACGCCTCAACATGATCCAAGAATCCTCTACTAGATAAGCATCTAGGATTTAATTAACCAAGGTTAGATAAAGTAAGCACCATCCAAACATAGATTAACTTAAGATCAAGAATTTAACCAAGCTAAACAATCCATCAAAAAGCTTTAATAAATTGTTTATTCTATGTGATCCTCTTGAATACATGATAATAAAGCTATTATCACATAAACATCCAAATCAAATTAAGCAATTCAATCTAGATCAAAATTAAAAGAGGAAGAAGAGAAACTTGAATAACAATTAAGCAATATGAACAAGTAAAACAAGATCTTCAAATTAAACATCAAGATGGCTAATCCCTTGGATTGATTATAAGAGCCTAGCCTTCCATGGATGGGAAGGAAGAACTCAGAAATAAAAGAACAAAAACGAAATTCTAAAGAGAATGGAGAAGAAGAGAAAGAAAACTCTCACAAATACTCAAACTTTCTTCAAACTTACTTAAAATTGAATTTTTCTAATACAAAGAGGTTGGCTCTATTTATACTAATCCTAGAAGCCAATTTGTACATGTACATAATCTGAATACAAGCTATAAAAATATGAAAATTGTCAAAAATGGAAGCTTGATGCATGGTTGGTGGGTTGGTGCATGGTAGGTGGGTTGGTGTATGGTTGGTGGCTTTTAGTCAACAACTCTTATCCGACTTCTGGCTTCATTTTCATCACCTGGACGGTGTATTTTGGCTTTGAGGTCTTCATGAAAGTTGTAGCCAGTTGTCTCCTTGAAAGTTTGCAATTTGAATCATGCCATTTGGACGTTTAGAACTCCATATATGCCAAAAACACTGAACCTACCTCAAGTTAAGTTGGCAGAACGTGTTTCCAAATTCAAACCAACTTGTAGCTTCATTATCATGCCTAAAACGACATCTATTGACTAAATGGTCTTCAGTGAAGTTGGAGATATGGGTCTTATCTTTCCAATGGCCAAGTTTCAGCCCAAGATGAGGCCTATAACTCACTATGTAGTCCAATATGTGCACACTGCCTAGATTTTCCTGACAGTAAACCTACTCTGTATTGCAGGGATGTTTTAGACCCTTAGAAGTCCGATCCAGCTCTTGAGTTCTTCATTAAACTTGTAGATCATTGTCTTAGCTTTCCAAAGACGCCAAGATCACCTCAATTGGATCACCGAGTCCCAAGTTATGATCTAACCAAGGAAGAAAGGTCAAAATGCATCAAAATCCGAAAATTATCCAATATTTACATTAAAACCCAATGAAGCCCAACAACATTAAACTCATCTAAAATACTAATATTGGGCACAATAAACATCTAATAATGCCTAATACAAAGCTAACATAAGTGTCTCAAATTGATTGATCAAATTCCCCCACACTTAAGCTTTTGCACTCTTGGGCAAAACACATAAGAACAAAACTAATGAAAAACAAGAAATATCATATCATTAAACTAAAAATATAAAAAACTGATTATACCTAATCTAATCCATTTTCGTAGGAAAACGCGATGGCACTTAGCATGTGCCACAAGCCTTTAAACCCCTATGTGTCCCTAGTGGACGAGTTATAGTCTCGTGAGGGTTTACCAGGATGATACCCATAAACATGTAATACTTTATTTAATCAATTCAACTAATTTTTAAATACAAGAGGATTATGAATAGCCATAGTTTCAAAGATTCCAAACATTCATGAAGTGATATGCCTTTACATTCTGAATTAACATGCAAGGTGAATTCAAGTAGAATCATGGATCAAGCATGATAGAATTTCACAAGATACACTCTCAATCTCTCAAGTGTTTTAGGTTTGTGTTTACACTCAAATCAACTCATGAAAAATTGCACTACCATAAGCTTGCTTATCTTCTACTTCTCCACTACTCAAAACACATGCACACACAAATCAAGAGGACTTTATTCAAGGTTGTAATTGGGCCAAGGTAAGGGAAGGGAACAATATGGATATAACAAGTTAAAACCAAAGAGAATAAAAGAGCAATGGGGAGGAACTCAAGTAACAAGCACAGAAGTTTACCCCAAACCATAAAATATACATTCTCTTAAAACATTCCTTCCTTTTTTCTATTCTTTTCTTTTACAACCTTTTGGCTTTATTCTTTTATTTTCTTTTTCCACTTTCTTTTTTTTTTCTTTCTTTTGCACCAAATATTTTGCATAAACATCCCCCCACACTTAAACCATGGCTTGTCCTCAAGCAAAAAAAGAGCTTCTCCAATATGAAAACCAATGCTCTCCTATTCACTAAGGGATGGTAAAACATTGATTTAATTTTTTTTTACTCAAGGTTTGTAATGAGCTAAGAACAAAGAATGGGCAATTAGGTTCAAAGGGGGTTAACAATGGGATAAATGCAAGGTAGGCTATTTGGATAAAGTAGCTAAATCAAGAAAAATGCCTCAATCATATTCATGCATGCAAATGAAAATGTAGCCTAAAAAACAATCAAAGCAAGTTCTAGAGTGATAAAATCTATGAGTGAAAATCACACAAGAAGGAAGAGAATGATATAAATGAATCATCCATAATTCAACAGGCTCAAAATCTCACAAGGTATGGATGCATCTACCAAACTTAATCCACTAATCCAAAATCCAACACCAAGCATGTAAAATTCAAGAGGAAAGACAATTCATTCACTTATGTTAAGAAACTTAAACTTTAATTAATGCAAACTCATGACTTTCACAATTCTTAAAACACCATTGGAAGAGACCTAAACACACGAAAATCACACACTTTTTTTTTTCAAAACAGAAATTTAAATAGAAAACAGAAAACAGAAAACAGAAACAACAAATAAAACAGAAAATAGAAAACAGAAATGAAAGATAGCAAACAGAATCAAAACAAAGACAACAAACAGCAAAAATGACAGCAACAGAAAATAGTAAATAGTAACAATAAAATAAAAACAAAAATAGGATTGAAAACAGTAGCAAAACAGTAAAAACAAAAAGAAAACAACAACCAGAAAAATGAAATAATAGTGTGGAAAGAAAACTCCCTATGGATAGCAGAAGCAACAAAATCCCAGCAGCCACACCATATCCAGTGTAATGAGTCATCACATTAAGAATCAGATTGTTTAGTCTCCTTTGGGGCTGCTTTATTGGCTTAACTCCATCTTCAAGTAAAATCTTATGCATGCATATGTAAGGGCTAATGCTAGGAATGTCTGCAAGTATGGTGGCTCTTTGATTCTCCTTTAAAATCTGCAGCAACCTCTCCTCCTCATCAGTAAGGAGGTTTTTAGCCACAATGGACTCCAATTTTGTTGGCTTCACTACTTCTGTAGATTGAATTGTTGCATAATCTGCTGAAAAAGATTCATTATGTCTCAAAAAGGCAGCAATCTCAACACATGCATTACACAATATATCACCATCACAACAAACAGAATCATCAAAATCAGTAAAACTAGCAAATTCAGCACACAAATTATCAATTGGTTTTTTCTCATCAATGTTCTCATGTTTTGCAGAAACTGATTTCTACATCTGTTGCTTGCTCAACTGACTCAATGAGGATGTAAGTTGTCCAACTTGGGTCTCCAAGTTCTGTACTATAGCTTCTGTTCTCTGCTGGAATTGGATGTTGTTCTGAGCAAATTGTTTCACCAAATCCTCTAATGTAGGCTTAGATTCCATGCCTATTGGGGCTTGGTGCATAGGCTGCTGGTATAGACTGATTGGTTCAACATAAGGTTCGAACCAAGGATGATCTCCCCAATCATGGTTATATGTGGTAGAATAAGGATCATATATAGGCTGTTGGTATTGTGGTTCACCAAGAAATACACCTATTGCATCAACAGAATAGTCATGAAATACAGAACCATCATCTTGTAATGTGGTGCAAGCATATGTGGGATGATAAGAACTACAACATATACTACAAAATCCTGCAGGTTTTTGCACATGTAACTGATGTTGTTCCACTGCCAACTGCCCCACCAGATAAGCCAGCTCATCAAGTTTATGCTCCATCAGATTAGTGATCAAACACAAAATCACAAAAACAAGTCTAAATATACACACAAAATAATTACAGAAAACATATTTATAGATTTTTAAAAATTATGGGACTACCACAGAGTGAAATCTACACAAAAATTCTATTTAACAGAACAATAAAAAATCTTAAAAAATTAAAAAAAGTGGTCTAAACGATGGAATTTGGCTAAAATAAGGGTAACCTCACTATAAATAGTGTGCTTTTCTCAAAATAACGTTCCCCATTAGCATACCAAAATTCAGATTAATTAGAGATACGTTACCGAACCAAAATCTTGACAGGATGCCCTTTACCCAATTTCAGCCGAATTCCACTTGAAAAAAAAACTTCAAAAACAAAACAAACACAATTGTTAGAGTTAGATGAAATGATCAAAGAGTTGCCTTTGGATCCCCGGCAACGGCGCCAAATTTGACAAGAGGTTGTCGAGACCCCGTCAAATAATAATAATTACCGATTCGCAAACTAATTTGTAGTATAGAGCATGACGAATCGTCTCTCAAGGATCCAAAAAGAACAAAGATTTAATCAAATCAAGATAATTAAAAGGGGGGTTTTGATGATTTGAAAAGATAATACACTAATTGAATTAAAGGAAAGTAATTAACAAATTAACCAATCCAAGGAAATTTTACCGATCTTGAGTTTAATCCATCATTGATCACAAGGAATTCACTTAATTGCTAACCATGTTCTTGACCTTAGATCATATCAAGACGCCTCAACATGATCCAAGAATCCTCTACTAGATAAGCATCTAGGATTTAATTAACCAAGGTTAGATAAAGTAAGCACCATCCAAACATAGATTAACTTAAGATCAAGAATTTAACCAAGCTAAACAATCCATCAAAAAGCTTTAATAAATTGTTTATTCTATGTGATCCTCTTGAATACATGATAATAAAGCTATTATCACATAAACATCCAAATCAAATTAAGCAATTCAATCTAGATCAAAATTAAAAGAGGAAGAAGAGAAACTTGAATAACAATTAAGCAATATGAACAAGTAAAACAAGATCTCCAAATTAAACATCAAGATGGCTAATCCCTTGGATTGATTATAAGAGCCTAGCCTTCCATGGATGGGAAGGAAGAACTCAGAAATGAAAGAACAAAAACGAAATTCTAAAGAGAATGGAGAAGAAGAGAAAGAAAACTCTCACAAATACTCAAACTTTCTTCAAACTTACTTAAAATTGAATTTTTTTTAATACAAAGAGGTTGGCTCTATTTATACTAATCCTAGAAGCCAATTTGTACATGTACATAATCTGAATACAAGCTATAAAAGTATGAAAATTGTCAAAAATGGAAGCTTGATGCATGGTTGGTGGGTTGGTGCATGGTAGGTGGGTTGGTGTATGGTTGGTGGCTTTTAGTCAACAACTCTTATCCGACTTCTGGCTTCATTTTCATCACCTAGACGGTGCATTTTGGCTTTGAGGTCTTCATGAAAGTTGTATCCAGTTGTCTCCTTGAAAGTTTGCAATTTGAATCATGCCATTTGGACGTTTAGAACTCCAGATATGCCAAAAACACTGAACCTACCTCAAGTTAGGTTGGCAGAACGTGTTTCCAAATTCAAACCAATTTGTAGCTTCATTATCATGCCTAAAACGACATCTATTGACTAAATGGTCTTCAGTGAAGTTGGAGATATGGGTCTTATCTTTCCAATGGCCAAGTTTCAGCCCAAGATGAGGCCTATAACTCACTATGTAGTCCAATATGTGCACACTGCCCAGATTTTCCTGACAGCAAACCTACTCTACATTGCAGGGATGTTTTGGACCCTTAGAAGCCCGATCCAGCTCTTGAGTTCTTCATTAAACGTGTAGAGAATTGTCTTAGCTTTCCAAAGACACCAAGATCACCTCAATTGGATCGCCAAGTCCCAAGTTATGACCTAACCAAGGAAGAAAGGTCAAAATGCATCAAAATCCGAAAATTATCCAATATTTACATTAAAACCCAATGAAGCCCAACAACATTAAACTCATCTAAAATACTAATATTGGGCACAATAAACATCTAATAATGCCTAATACAAAGCTAACATAAGTGTCTCAAATTGATTGATCATATATATGCTCTTGTGAGAGTTACAAACAACCAAAAACCATTTGATTATCTTGTGTAAGTTCAAGGAGAGAAATTCCTTATTGTATTGAGGGAGGCTCTTGCACATAGAGGGTGGAGGATCCCATACTAAGTGAAGAGTGCTCTATATTGTAAGGGTTTTTATCAAGCACCCATGTTAGAAGCTTGAAGTATAGTTGAAATCTCGGGTGGACGATCTCGAGGACTAGACGTAGATCACAAGAAGTGATTGAACCAGTATAAATCTTGTTTGCATTCTCTCAACCCTTATCTTTTACTTATAAGCTATATTCTATCAATTTATCTAGCTTGATGTTTTTAATGTTGTGAATTCTTGTCTTATATTTTCTGTATTAAAAAGCTCATTAATCTTAGTCATTATCCTTTACAAGTCCATTGATTCAATATAATTAGCATCATTGAAACAAACTTTGCGAGAGTTTTGAAAACTCAATTCACCCCCCCCTCTTGAGTTATTGAAACCACTTGGTAACATACTAAAAATCGAACCTTTTATTTGCTTTGATCTAGAATTTTGAAGTTCAGTCTATCCCCACCCCTGCTAGCAGGATACTAATCATTGCATAATAAAATTAAATTAAATTTACTTTTACACCCAGATCTTATAACGTTCCTAGTGCCCCCAACACAAACTATATGTTATTGTAGTCTCTAGTACATGTAATGTATAAAATAGCCAGAAAGCCTAGAATGGTCAATACATGGCAAAAGTGACGTCATTCCAGAAAATATATTGTTAGATGAAAATTTTGGCCCTAAAGTGTTTGATTTTGGAGTAGTCAAATTGATGGGAAGCGAGCACTCCTATGTGGTAAGAATGGTTGGAGGGACTAAAGGTTATTTGGCACCAGAATGGGTTAGTAATCACCATATTGTAGAAAATTTAGATATATAACCATTTGATAAATTTTGATCAAATAATGTTTGGGTATTGTAGGAAATCCCAGGATTTCACTGATGCAAAGATTAATAGCGGTGAAAATTCAGGGGACAGCCAAGATAATCCCCCATGCCCAAAAATTCGGTGTGATTTAGGCTTTTAGCTTTATGCCCAAATGTTTAACTGAATCTGCTTATCTGTGGTCTCGGGGGAGGGGGGTGAGCTTTTTTGAATATGTTTGTCTAACCAACATACAAGCACATGATGCACAATGTAACACCCTCAATTGGGTGTCATATTTTTAATTTCAATAGTTTCCTAGTAAATTCTTGTAATCTTTTCTTTATAAGATTTTTTTGTATATCTAGTGATGTAACATGAACAGATAAGGAATATATCACATAGTTTTTATTTATTTATGTTTATTTTACACATGCTATATATACAGGTATTCACACATATCATATATTCTACAACTATATATTTTTCACACTAGTTTTTTTACATATACACAATACAGACATCTCCCTCTAACTACATCAGTGGGTCATCATAAATAAACCCATTATGATGTGAGGGTCCTGGGATCTCTCGTGAGGTGTACGGTGGGTAGTGGCATTCTAGATGTCACCAAACGGCATATGCAACTCAACATAAGTGGAAAGCGAAAAACATTGTTACTGGGTTTTCATCATAGGTTCTTTATAAAGAAATAGTGAGTCCACCAACATAGGTAACTCGTTCTTCAACCAACTCGACATGCCAAGCGTCTGGCCCCTCATGGAAATTGATGATAATGAACCCGAAGAAATCATTCACCGACATCATTGAATATACAAGAAAAATACAATTTTCACAAAAAGGGGGTGTGATTCTCATATCATCATAAATACCGATAAAACCGTATACAAATAGCATATATCAATTTAATAGATACTCAATCCACATATAAGTCATATTAATTTAATCAAGTAAAATGACATACCAACCTTAGTGTCCATATTGATAATGCAAGTATGACAACTGACCATGCAGATACACACAAATGACTCATACTCCATGGAGCTAAACACAACAAGTCGGAGAGAGTGAATGGGAGTACATGTTCCGTTTCAGTTAGCCAACAAGTGCTAACAAATCATTTGCGCATACGGCTCACGCGAACACTCTCCACCAATCGTGAATGGACCAGTGTATAGTCGAGATCGTCGGTGTTTTGCAATCATAATACCACGGCACAGTCCCAGCTGGCTACTTGTGGAGTTTTCGGACCCCCGACGACTCCAAGATCATTGAAGATCTTTACTCAGCCATTCACACCCACACTAAGGTGTAAGCTCAATCTCCTAGGTTCCAAGCCTTACAACAACAATGTCTCATACAGACTTATATATATATATACAGTATAAATATTCACAGAATATATATACACAATCCTCGTGGGATTCAAGCTACCATTTCTTTAACAATAACGTCAACTGTCCTATCTAAGGTCCAGTCTACGTCGGCCCGATAGTAGTACTGTTGTTTCTCAATTATACGATTTTCAAGTCGCGTAAAACTTTTTCCGTAAAAATTTAATCGGGTAAGCTATAAAAATATTTTTTCCATCGCGTAAATTGTTTTTTGTAAATTTTCAATCGCGTAGGGTATTTTTCACAAAAACTAATTTATTTCATACTAAATAAATTATTTTCAAGTTTATTCTTACTTTCTCACTATAAAATAAGTAAAAATAAATATTTAAACCTTAAAATAAATTCTTTCCATAAGCAAGAATGTTCTTTAAAATAATAATTTTGATAAAATCCCATATTCTCATATGTCTGAAAATTCAAGAATTATTCTAAATAAATACGAAACTCATTAAAATAATTCTTTTCCATAATCAAAATATTTAATTTAAAGTTATAAATCTTTCTAAAATAACTTTTCGAAGTTTTCGAAAATACTAACAATAATACTTTTAATACTATAACTTTAAATAAATCTATGTATTAAACTAAGTATATGTATGTCCTAGACATATTTATCTATCACAAATTCATACCTATTTCTAAGGAAATTATAAGACACATAATTTAAACAAAGTATAGAAACAAGTATCAAACATAATATAAACATGAATCTTTAACCATAAAATATTTTAATCAAGCAATATGACATATACTACAGAGTCACGGTTTTCATCACATACAACAAGCTATTTTAAACCATAATATTGGTTGATAGAGAAAACTCCCCCTTACCTTAGTTCTTGAGTCAAGCTTCTTCAACAACACTTAGTTTCTTGACTTCTACCAATACAACATCACAAAAAAACATAACCACATATTATTTCAAGCATTATAACACATATTAAGAATGATTATGGATAAATCAAAGATCTATAGTCTTGAAATGGAAATTTAAAAAGTGAAAGGGAAGAAATTTCACCTTAGGATTTCACCAAATTCTAAGCTTCTTGAGAAGTTCCTAACTAGAAAAGTTCTCAAAATACTACCAAGATACTAGAACAA
This sequence comes from Styphnolobium japonicum, assembly GCA_023212625.1. Lineage (NCBI taxonomy): Eukaryota > Viridiplantae > Streptophyta > Magnoliopsida > Fabales > Fabaceae > Styphnolobium > Styphnolobium japonicum. The sequence continues at coordinate 3,009,722 of JALBWW010000010.1, forward strand.
GGCTTGAAACTTTAGCAAAGGTTTGGGAAAGGAATTAAGGGAGCAAGGTCGTGGCTTCTTGGAGAGCTTGGCTGTGGGTTTATGGAGAGGAAGAAGGAAGGATTTTTGGTGTGAAGGTTATGAATGCATCAAGTGCTATTTATAGGAGAAATTTAGGATACAATGGGAATTAAAATTGGAGATATTTCTCCCTAGGGTGGCCGGCCTCTCCTAGGGCAAGTGATGGTCTTCAAGTTGGCTTCCTTGCCTCCATTAATGCCATGGTGATTCACCATGGTAATTAATATTCACCATGACTCACCCCCCATTGAGTCACCAATGCCATTAATTACCTATAGATATTTTCTCAAGATTTTTATTAGTAAGTTTTACCCAATGGACAAAGATCAATATCTATTGTCCAATGGACAATAGGATGTACCCAAAATCACCTAGAGATTTTATTAACTCATAAAACCCCTAAAAATGGAAGATGATCAAATCTGTTGACGGATTTGAAAACTGAACTTCTATTTATTCACAAAAATGCCCCAAAGGTATTCTGGATCAAAAATAAAATTATTTTATTTTATTTTCCATAATAGTCTAAAATTAACTTATAAGGTTAAGTCCAGTTAAAATTCTAATTTAATTGAACTCACAGAAATTCCTAAAAATCATTTATCATAGAAATCACAGAAGATAACATATATATAACATAAGTTGAAATTTTGGGGTGTTACACACCTAACTCTCTATTTGTTGCTACTGGCTCATTCAAAGTCTTGACACATAGCTTTTTATGAAATAAACTCCATTCCTCTATCCAAAGGAAGAAAAATTCATGTGATCGAGTAGGCTGAGCTATTGGCTCACAAAGTGCATATAATTAAATAAATGATTACCGTGAAAAGTCTTGTGAAAATTTGGTCAGAAATGAATGTTGCACGTAGTTCTAAAACCAATATATCCTTTCTAGTTTTGCTTTTTTAATTCGACTTCTAAAACAACAATATAAGAAACAATCTACATAAAGCATTGATGTTGTAGGAGAAGTGATGTTGTCTGAACACTTGGCTGTTTCATTTTCAGCTTTGATATCTTTTGTGCTTATTTTATTTGCACTTCTTAATATTCAGCTTTTTTGACCACAGAAGCCAAAGTTTGATAGTGGTGAATATATATATATATATGTGTGTGTTTATGATGCTTGAGGTTTCTGAAACCATAGATCACTGCTGGGGAAGTTCAATCGTGGTATATAATTTTTTTTTATAAAAAAAATAGGTCGTTTAACCATGGTTTTAAATTAAAATTGCGGCTAAATGACTATAAATTTTTTCTCAATATTTTGCATTCATGGCGGTTTAGAACCGCCGCTATAATAAACTGACTATTAGCAGCGATTATACCAGCGGTTGGTAAAAACTGCCGCTAATTGTTTTGCGACCCTCTCATAGGAGGCGATTTTGCAACCGCTGCTAAACACACTTAGTGGTGGTGAAAACTGCCGCTAAACCTAAAATAAAACTGCCGCTATAATACAATTTTTTTTGTAGTGCCCGGCCCTAAGAGAATAGTCAAAATTTTTCCGGCCCCGAAAATATTTTTTATTTTTTTTCATTTCCGATACAACCTCAAAACAACATCCAGAGTAAAAATATATAAAAATAAAAATAATTCACAAAAATCATCATTAATTAGGAAAAATAAATTTCGGGGTGTTACAAACCCAACAAAAAAATAATATATATTTGAATAAAATAAAATAAAATATAAAAGAATTTGCAAAATCGTGGACTTTTATTTGGTGCAAAGGAAAACTTAAAGAAAAGCGCAAGGCAGGCACACAAGGCTTCAATTGGAGTAGAGGGTGTGGCGTTAGAGAATGAAGCAGCAAAGACGGTGGCTCGAAGGAACTTACACTGGGCGTGAAACCTAGCCAGCAATCGAGATCTCCTAAAGCACTTGTCTTGATTGCCAACCGAGTCCAATTCCATGTCTTGAGATTTGAAGAGTGCAACATCTTCATAAGCTTCTTTAAGAACTTCCTTGAGTTTGTTTTCTTGCAACTTCTAGAGAATTGATGGGTTTCTCCTTACCTCAATTGTGGATTCATCTTCTCTCCTACTCTTCTTGTCCATGATCAGAGCAATACAATGAGAAATGAGCTTCCATAGTGAAAGATGCATGCAGGGATGGATTTACATTGTAGGTTTGGGGGTACATGCCCCACACTATATTAGTTTTAATATTTTTACTCAGTTTATAGAAGTTTGCATCCATTGTCTAATAAAATAAAGAGTAAATCACCATTTTCATCCTCGAAAGATTTCACTATCATCATATTAGTCCCTGGATAAATTAAATTCATATTGAGGTCTTTGAATCAATTGTCTGTTATTCAAGTTAGTCCTGGCAAGTTGTCTCCGTTTCTTTTAACGGATGTGCACATGTTACATTAACTTGTTGTCATGAGTATCATTCCACACATCTGGATCGTTTAATCCTACATGACAAAAGAGAACTCATCCCTAATGCCAATATGACATTGTCACATACATTAGTTAGAAATTCCCCAATTTTTTTCTCCTCCCTCCATTTTCAACTGATGATCCTGTAAATTGTGAAATGAAGTCCCTCTAAATCGTTAAAGACCCTCCATTCGTATCAATTAGCTTGCTGAAATCATCGATGATGATTTGTGACCTAGGGCTTTGTGGGAATGGGAAGTTCTGTCGATGGGTTTTGGAGAAACTGAGGTGGGTTCGATGTCGAGTTTTCGAAAAACTTCCAAGGAATCTCTAGGTAGAGTAGAATTCAACACCTTTCAAGACCTGAAGTTTTATGGGGCATGATGATGAGTGTGCAGTTAGAAATGGGTCTCACTCACACAGTGTTAGGTGTGGTGGGAATCTTAGGCACCATTAAGATAGTTCCAAACTGCTTCAAAAAATAATCCCAAAGTTCCAACCGAGATTTAGGTGCATTTGAGTAAGAAAACCTCCAATGCCAATGTCAAGACCTTCCAAATAAAGGGAATTCATGGGTTTTATAGTGATGTATCGGTTGGTTCCACACAATTTATTTTGGATTTATAAGAACATTCTTGGATTGTTGATTTCTTTCAAGGAACATGCATGTTCTTTTTTATTGAAAACAAGTGAAGTTGCAGCAGGGGAGGGAAACGTTAACAATAGGGGAAGTTGAGGAAGAAGAAATGGGGAGTTTCTACACGACGTTGTTTTGCTGGGGAGTTTTTTTTCCCTTATGCGACGCTGGATTTAAATGACCCAGGTGTGAAAAAAGAGTTTCACGTCGACGATTTAATGTGCCACATGTGCACATCTATTAAGAAAAACAGAGACAATTTGACATCGGGACTAACTTGCATGAGAGATTTTGGATCCAAGGACCTTGATTTGAATTTAATTTGTTCAATGACTAATATGACATAAGTGAAATCCTTTGGGGACGAATTTGGTGATTTAATCTAAAGTTAAAGATTGATAGAGTATTTAAGACATTAGAAATATTTTAAATTATAACTTTTAGTTCTATGATTTATAAATGGTTGAATAATTATTTGAATATGTACATTGAGAAAGCAATATTTGATAGTATTAAGAGTAAACATTCATTTTAGTCCCCCAAAGATACAAGTGACATCAGTTTAATCCTCTAATAATTGTGCGACATCAAATTGGTCCTTTCAGAGGACAATTTTAGGTCATTAAATGACCAATTTGATGTCAAAAAATACATTGAATGACCAATTTAATGTAAAAAAATTAACATTGAAGGACCAATTTAATGTCACAAAATATTGGAGGACTAAACTGATATCACTTGTATCTTTAGAGGACCAAAATAGGTGTTTACTCTATTAAAGAATCAAAAAATCATTAGGCCTTGTTGAAATATAAATTTCTTAAAAAACAATTGAAATTTTTTATTTCATTATTTTTCATTATACATTTAAGATTTTATTTCTTATGTATATGTATTATTATTATTATTTTGGGCCCCACTACTCAATTTTTGGATCCGTCACTAGATGCATGATATCCACCACTTCATGCATAAGTAATTTGAGATGTGAACTAGGAAGCATAGAAAAGGCACCTCAAAAACAGCACGAATAAGAGGTTTTAACTAGAGATGGCAAAATGGGTTGGACCCGATGTGTCAATCCATGTAACCCACAAAAAATGGATTAGGTTACATCTTTGTCAGCCCAACTTATATAAGCTCAGCCTGCGAGCCTAAACGGAACACCTACTTATTACAAAAAAATTTAAAAACTTTAATTCTTTAAATTAACTCATCCAATAATTTTCAGATAAGTTACAAATATATATAGACTTGAATGGGTCTTCCAATAAATCAACATATGGCCAATAATAATAATCTTCAAGATTATGTAATCTCCATTGTAAATTGACAAATTGATGCATCTACACTGCACATAGCGTCAACAACACATTAGAAATAACAAAGCATTAACATAACAAAATGGCAACACACATAGTAGCAACAAATGCATACATATAATTTTTTTTAAAAAATTACAAAAAAAAGTATATATACGAGTAAACAAGCCAGCCAACAAATAAACAGGTTTGAGCTGTTTCACCCGCAAGCTAAATGGGTCGGGCCAAAAATGAATTGATTTAAACGGGTCAATAATATTGAAGTCCGGCTTGTATACTTTTGACAAATAAATGGGTTGACCGGACGAGTTTAGCTCATTTTGACGACCTTAAACCCATCTAGTATAATCCACAGGTTGTGGCAAATCAAGGTGGGTTAACCCGTTGGATCAACTCTTTTTTTTCTTATATAAAAAATGGGTAAGGATTGTGTCAATAGAGTAGAGGCAAAGGGTTCCAAAAACTTGAAAGTCCTCCCAAATCCAATCTCCTTCATCTTAATCGCCTCCTTCATATTCTAAAAGATTGAAGCACTTCCTTTGCTAGATGATGCCTGTAACACCCTCAGTTGGGTGCCATATTTTTAATTTCAAATAGTTTCCTAGTAAATTCTCTTAATCTTTCCTTTATAAAATTCTTTGTATATCTAGTTATGTAACATGAACAGATAAGGAATATATCACATAGTTTTTATTTATTTATGTTTATTTTACACATGCTATATATACAGGTATTCACACATATCACATATTCTACAACTATATATTTTTCACACTAGTTTTTAAACATATACACAATACAGACATCTCCCTTTAACTTCATCGATGGGTCATCATAAATAAACCCGTTATGATGTGAGGGTCCTGGAGCTGGGGTCCTATGAGCACGGCGCCACCTCGGGGTTCGCGCAGAAGAGACTGTTGATCTCTATAGAGGTGTACGGCGAGTAGTGGCATTCCAGATGTCACCAAACGGCATATGCAGCTCAACATAAGTGGAAAGAGAAAACATCGTCACTGGGTTTCCATCATAGGTCCTTCGTAAAGTAATAGTGAGTCCACCAACATAGGTAACTCGTTATTCAACCAACTCAACATGCCAAGCGTCTGGCCCCTCATGGAAATTGACGATAATGAACCCGAAGAAATCATTCACCGACATCTTTGAATATACAGGAAAAATACAATTTTCACAAAAAAAGGGGTGAGATTCTCATATCATCATAAATACCAATAAAACAATATATGAATAGCATATATCAATTACATATTTTAATTCAATTTAATAGACACTTAATTCACATTTACAGTCATATTTAATCAAATAAAATGACATACCAACCTTAGTGTCCATATTGATAATGCAAGTATGACAACTGATCATGCAGATGCACACAAATGACTTATACTCCATGGAGCTAAACACAACAAGTCGGAGAGAGTGATTGGGAGTACATGTTCCGTATCAGTTAGCCAACAAGTGCTAACAAATCATTTGCGCATACGGCTCACGCGAACACTCTCCACCAATCGTGAATGGACTAGTGTATAGTTGAGATCGTCGGTGTTTTGCAATCATAATACCACGACACAGTCCCAGCCGGCCACTTGTAGAGTTTCCGGACCCTCGACGACTCCAAGATCATTGAAGATCTTCACTCGGCCATTCGCACCCGCACTAAGGTGTAAGCTCAATCTCCTAGTCTCCAAGCCTTACAATAACAATGTCTCATACAGAATTATATATATACAGTATAAATATTCACAGAATATATATACACAATCCCCGTGGGATTCAAGCTACCATTTCTTTAAGAATAAAGTCGACTGTCCTATCTAGAGTGCAGTCTACGTCTGCCCGATAGTAGTACCGTTGTTTCTCAATTATATGGTGCCAAAAATCACGTAACACATTGTTACGCTAAAATCGCACTTAAGGGCAAGTGCACCCTGTCGCACAAGTAATAAAGGAGTATTTGGGACTCCAAGTATCGAACCCACAAGGATTGTTGGAAATTAGTAGTTAATTAATTCTTTATGTTATCTTCACAATGAAAGTCGAATGAGAAAGGAGAAATTATCAAGCAATTAGGAGAAAGTGAGGAAATCAAAGATTATCAAGCAAAGATTCAATTATGGAAAACCTAGGGTGTCTAGTTTCACTTATGTCAATACTCATAATATTACCAAATTCCTCAATAATATGTGTTTCGATTGATTGCCAATCACTTGCTCTAATCCTATTAATACCCAATGGTCATGCAATATTAATATTCTTTTTCTCAATCTGAAACCCCCAATGGTCATGCAAGGCAAACAGTCAAGAAAACCATAAAGAACTAGCAGATTTGTTAATTAAATAACTAATTGAAAATAAGGGATTGAGTTTGGTCCACACAACCCCAAATCCGATTAATCCTAGAGTTCTGTTAACTAATTGTGGTACGGTTGCCAGTTAATCAATTAACTTTTTAAAGGGTGCGCAAACCTTATTGGAAAACAAAGCGCAAGGAAAAATCTAATCAATTGGGGAAACACAAAATTATTTTGGAATTAGGAAAACATTATAAGCATTTGAACATAAGATCCACCATACCCTAGTTATGGATTTAGCTACGCATAGTCAAAGAAAACAAAGCATAAACCAAAACCAAATTCAAATTCATAAAAGAACAATGGAAAAACTAAAACCCGGAAACCCCCTTGTGGTGAAACAGGTCCTTCACGAACAATTGGGGAGACGGTCCTTCGCTTAATAGCTTCAAATACCTCCAAAGCTCTGCTACAACTCTCTAATCAAGCAAAGGGCTATAGCTACTTTCTTTCTCTGAATGCCCGATACTTTCCTCCTTGCGCTGCCACTCCTCCTATTTATAATATTTTAGTGGGCCAACAACTCTAGCAAACTTTTCTTTTAGGGTTTCCTAATTGTGCACAAATTCATTTAATGTGCAATTCTTGGGTAACAGGGAAAGTAGATTTCTTTCCCACTTTGAGTATTCCTAATTAATGTGAGATAAGAGGAAAAATCTTTCAAGAATAAAAATAGGAAACTTCCACAACTGGATTGATGATATCTTTGTAGGATCTTGCCAAAATCTTTCATAATTATGTTGATGATATCTTCATAGAATCCTGGAAAAATCCTTCATAATTAGGTTGCTGATATCTTTGTATCTTTCCCAAGATTGCTTCCATTTTAACACTTTAAAGCTTGATTCTCATAAATCTTCAACCTGCAATATTCAAAGGAAATTGGGTAAGTTTCCCTTATAAAATCTTCAAATAAATACCAAATAAAACTCAATTTCTCAGCATTTAAGTATATAAAACGGCAGTTTATCAACCTTCCCACACTTAAAGATTGCTTGTCCTCAAGCAATAATCCTGGCCCAAAAGAATAGGGAAATCAAAGAATAAATCGACCAAGGATTCCATCCATACCAAAGAAATGACAAACAAATCAATCTCAACAGATAAGAGAATAACCACGAGTCAGCCCAATTAGAGGCTTTAGGTTCCCAAAAATCAAACTTTCCACTAGATAGGGTCACTCTTCTCCCATCTCTCAAAGTGTATGAAGGTAAAGACTTAACACTCAATTTCCCCTAAAGAAAGCACATTACCATATGCTTGATAATAAACCAAATCTCCACTATGGAGACCACATGCATGCATAAATTAAGAGGTCTTTCCATTGGTTGTAACTTGGCCATGGGTCAGATGACGTAAAGGTAAGGTAAAGAAAGAAAGGATAAACACAAAGGGCTTAATCAAAATTTGCATTAAACAAAGTACCCTTTTAGAGCAAAGATGGAGCAACAAAATTTCATTTCTACATTACAAGCATTCATCATAAATTCCTTTTCTCTCCTCACTTGATTTTTCCTGTTTCCGTTCTTTTCTTTTCTTTATTTTTCAAAATTTATTCAACAATTTTTTTTCTCTTCTCTGTTTTTTTTTTCATTCTGACAATTGTCATTTTGATTTGAATTTTTTTTTCTTCTTCTTTTTTTTTTCAACATGATTGAAGGAAAAGGCAAAGATCTACTAGCAACACAATTATTTTCTTCGCAAACCAAATTTCCAACTAATTGCACCATCTTTTTTCCAAAAGGCTACTCGCATATATTTGAATTGAAGATAAGGGTACCAAGGAATATCAGTATTCATAAATCTCAAAAAGGGCAACTAGTGGATAAGCAAATCAGAAGGCATTGAATAATACCTAAAGTGCCTCAATCATATTTAAGCATGCACGCAATCCAAATTCGCTTTGAAATGGTTACAAAGCAAGTTCTAGAATGCACAATCTTAGGGGAAAATCACTCAAACAAAGAAAGGGATAATACAATATCAAGCACAAATCCCTGTAATGGTCCAATTCTCAACTTTATGGGGCGTTTGGTTTAAGTTTTGAAAAAACATTCCCAGGAATATCATTCTCCAGGAATGGTATTCCCACGAATGATTATTACTATGTTTGGTTAACCAAAAAATTCCTGGGAATAACTCCAACTGCTGGAGGGCTAGTGGTGGTCTAAGTCAATGACTGTCAATTACCGACTGGGCTGGTGGCCGGATTCCGATGGTTGGTGATAGGCCAAAGTCGTCGGTCATCGTCCGATAAGGGTAGCCAGATTCTAATGACTAGTCGTCAACTGCAGGCGGTGGTATAAGTGGTAAGATTCCAGTGACTGACGAGACGGTCGAGATCACCGTCAATTGCTAGCTGTGACAAGGGTAGACGAGACGGTCGAGATCACCGGCACTATCAATTGCCGGCAGCGACGAGGGTGGTCGGATTCTGGTAACTAGCCATCACGGACGGTGATCGGTGGTGGTGGATGGCGGTCGCCAACAATGATGTGGAGATGATTGATTGTTGGCATGATGATAGAAGGGTAGGTATTTTGGACATTTCACACGACAAAAATATCCCCATGTCATGGGAATGTTGCAAACCCACCTCCCCCCATGGCAATGAAAGTGTGGGAATATTGAGCAAAAATCATTCTTGGATGGGAATATTTTTTCAAAACTTGTACCAAACATGGGAATCCAACATCCCACGTAAAAATTCTCAGGAATGAAAAAATAATCTGTGTACCAAACGCCACATTAGACGCTCAATTCAGTGGAAAGATTTTCAAAAAGGGAACTTTATGCAAATTTTCAGCTTTCTCAAGATTAACACAAATCAATTTCAATCAAATGTTTATAAAAAAAATCTTTAAATTGGGATCCTTGACGACAGAAATTGTTAATTCCCAAAACAAATGGGTCAAACTCATTACTTAAAGACAAACTTTGAGTATCAGTTCAAGCAAACATATGCAAACAGATATATTCAATGAATGGGCATGCATTTAATTAGTTGAAGACTTAACAAACTTTGAACCCCCTTCCCACACTTAGAGACCAGCATTGTCCCAATGCAGAAAATAAATAAAATAAAATAAAATAAAAAGATAATGAAGGGAGACGGACGAAAAGAGCACTTCCTGGTAGGCAACTAACGACAGAAGTACTCCGAGTGCATCAACAGAAACGCAGCTTGGCTAGTTTTAAGTTTAAAAAAAAAAGAAAAAAGAACAAAACACACAAGAGATAACAAAAAGGGAAAGAAACACAGGTTGTCTCCTGCGAAGCGCTTGTTTAACGTCGCGAGCCTGACAGTTAGGCCCCAAGGGGCTTATTCCAAGAGCATAGTTTGGCGCTCAGGTACCGCACCATCCTCATAATGCTTAGCTCTCTGTCCATTAATTTTGAAAGTCTCATGACCATCTCTGGTAACTTCAAGCACGCCATATGGGAAGACTTTGACAACTTCATAAGGGCTAATCCATCTTGACTTAAGTTTTCCTGGAAACAAATGAAGTCGTGAGTTAAAGATTAAAATTTTATCACCCACATAAAACTCACGCTTCTGAATATGTTTGTCATGCCATTTTTTTGTGTGCTCCTTGCATAACTTGGCATTTTCATATGCCTCTAGACTAAATTCATCCATCTCATTAAGCTGCAATAAGCGTCTTTCACGTTGAGCATATGAAATATTAGGAGGAATGATATCTGGGGGCTTTTTAATTGAAGGCTTTGGCTTTTGTGAATTAAGTCCCTCTAGAACCTCGAATTGTCTCATCCCTTTCCATCTCTCTTGGACCATTCCTGCCTCCAATGTCATTATGTCATCTATCCCCTCTTCGGACTCCATAAGTTCATCCCTGTCAAAAATTAAAATTTTCTCAAGGGAATCCTGAATTAATTGTTCCTGAAAGTGAGAAGATATTATTGCAGCAGCATTATCCAAAGAACTAATAAAATTACACGAATGAAAAGTGGAAGGAATTTTCAAAGAATCAAAAATTTTAAAAACAACTTCTTCATCATCAAGCCTTAAAGTAAGCTTCCCTTGTTGAACATCAATAATGGTTTTGCCAGTGGCCAAAAAGGGTCTCCCTAGAATTATGGGAACCTCCTCATCTTCCTCCATATCAAGTACTATAAAGACAGCAGGGAAGATAAACTTGTCAACCTTGACAAGGACATCCTCCACTATACCCCTGGGGTAGGTGATGGACCTATCAGCAAGCTGCAACGAAATAGTAGTGGGTTTAGGCTCTTGCATACCTAACCTACGAAAAACAGATAAAGGCATCAAATTAATGCTTGCACCTAAATCACATAAAGCTTTTTCAAAATAAGAAGAACCAATAGAGCAAGGAATAGTAAAACTCCCCGGATCTTTAAGTTTAGGTGGTAACTTCTTCAGGAGGATGGCAGAACACTCCTCATTAAGCCTTATCGTTTCAAACTCCTCCAATTTCTTTTTATTACTCAATATCTCCTTGAGGAACTTTACATATTTAGGCATTTGTGCAATAGCTTCCATGTAAGACCTATTAGTTACTAAGTTACTTACCAACCATAAGTCTTACGTGGAATATATAAATATAGAAAATTTGACAATGTTTCCTTTGTTTCTTGAACATTACCACAAATTATAACGTAAACAGCGGAATTCCAACAACCATTTCAAACCAACCAGAGTACATATATTATATATATACACATACACATATGTCATCAACAAGAGATCTCAGATCTCAACCAAAATATTATCAGAGTACGAAATGTTATACATGTGTAATCTAAACACTATTCTGACTGAGCACACTAAACATATACAGAACCGAGTACATCAATAGTAGTATTCAGTTCCCTGTCATATCTACATCAAAACAATACACATCCTGTTATAGTTACATCACAGAGCTTAACTCCACCAAAAATACAATTCCCAAAATAAATAAACAGAATCCTCCGTACTTAACCAGTAGAGGGTCCGGGGTGTTCCTGTGAATCTGAGAAAGAGGTGGTGAGAACAACTTCCCAGTGAATATGAATAAACTTGCAAATAAAGTATAATTGTAAGTAGAGAGCAAGTATAACACAATTCACAATATGTCAAGTAACACCAACCAACCAATGCAATGAATGAATGCACATGATGTTCACACATTTTATTCACACTTTTTCTTTCTCCACTCCTCTTGTTGTGCACTAACCCCTTTCGGTTAGGCCCTCGCAATATGCATATGAAATGTGTTATGCCAATTCCGTTTCCTTCTAGCTAATAAGCTAGGCACCCCTCATTCTTGTACACTAACCCTTTCCGGTTAGGCCACCTCGCAATGCAATGCAATTAAGTATGCTATTTCATTTCCATCTAGCTCATCAGCTAGGCACCCCTCTGTTTTGTACAATAACCCTTTCCGATTAGGCCATCTCGCTATGCAATGCAATGTTCTCATACTCATATCATGCTCATTCATAATATCATCAGAATAACATTACATGTAATCAATTCAAGCATATACAACACATAACCATCATGCTCAACTCTATCAAGCATTCTTACTTAGTTACACATCTCACTAAAGTGCTAAGTCACTTCTATCAAGCATTCTTACTTAGCTACACATCTCATTATAATGCTAAGTCATCCTTCATCCTAAACCTAGCATATGGTATCAAGACCCTAGGCATAAGCACCACAATAACACAAACAGAGTCAACCACGGCCAGGGTGTGGTGGTAACCACGGCCACGGTTCAGAAAACAAAAACTCAACAATTTATAAACAGAGACAACCACGGCCAGGGTGTGGTGGTAACCACGGCCACGGTTCAGAAAACAAAAACTCAACAATTTATAAACAGAGACAACCACGGCCAGGGTGTGGTACAGACCACGCCCGTGGTGGTATTTCCAGAGCCAACCACGACCAGACCGTGGTGAAGGCCACGGCTGTGGTGTGGTATTTAATCACGAAACCAAACTTCCAGAGACAACCACGGCCAGACCGTGGTGGAGGCCACGGCCGTGGTAGGCCACGAGACACCAAAATTTCCATTCCAGAGAGAACCACGGCCAGGCCGTGGTGGAGACCACGCCCGTGGTTTGGAATTCTGGGCAGGAATAGTGCCACGCCCAACTTCAAATCAAAACCCTAATTTCTCTATGGGATCATGTCCTCAAATCCATCAAAATACACTAACCTTATCATTCACTTTCCTATACCTAAATCCTTTAAAACATGTAACAAAACACATCAACCTTAAGCATAGATGAAAGCCCTAGATTCAAGCTTAATCCTACTTCATACACTTTCGCTCTAAGAACATCATACAATAGTACAAGTAAATCCACACTCACCTTGAAGTGCTCCTAACTTGATTCCAAGATGGGATTGGTGGTCAAGGTAGCCTTCTCTTCAACTTCCTTCAAAACACTCAACCAAAACAACCAACTTTTAGACATGGGTGTTCTTGATTCTTAGAGATGAAAATGAGTTTCTCAAGAAACTATTACCATAGGATTGAAGAAGAGATCATAGTGATCAATAACCATCAAATAACCTAAGCCAAAAGGTGTATAAAAATACTTACTTTGGACCCTTGAACTCTTGAAGCTAGCTTGGCTATGGAACTTGTCTTAAATTTGGGGAAGATGACATTGTGTCATCCAAGGGGGGCCGGTTCCCCATTTCAAGAGGGAGGGGAGGTTGAAATGTCTATCTTGCCCCTCACTTAAAGGAAGAATCACTAATTTGCCACTGAGGTGTAAAAAGACTAAAATACCCTTGTGATTTCTAAGAATTCCCAATAGGTTCTGAAGAAAATTAAATTTACCAGTAGGTCCTAACTTATCCAGAGTAAATATAAGAATTTAGATTTCACCTATTTCTTCCTTAGGTTCTACCGAGTTCACCGGTATAGCCAGAATCTCGAATTAATCATTCTAACTCAATCTATCACCTTTTCTGTAACATAACATACAATCCATTCAACGAATTTAACTAAGTCATAACATATGAAATTTAGGGATGTTACATTCCACAAAAGGGATATTTATCTGCAACTGCTTTAACAAATTCAAGAACTTGGTAAATTGTGGGTCATGTTGGCTAGCCTTCAACCTCTAAGGAAAAGGAATTTTCGGCTTTTGAGTATGAATAGGAGCTTCTTTTTCTAAGACTTCCTTCACCACATTGTCAACTTTCTCATCTTCTTTTGGGCTCCCATCAGTAGGAACCCTTTTTTCCTCCTCTAATCTTTCATCTTTCTTACCATGAGGGCCTTCGACTTCTTTACTGCTTCTAAGGGTAATTACCTTAACTTGCTACTTTGTGTGGAAATATGTTTGCCCCAATGGTTTATTGTGGTATGTTTTGATGATGACAAATACATTACAAAAAGGATTACAAATATGCTACATATGTGCTTGATGAGCTATATTGGATAATGCATGGTTATATATTATCTTGTTGTTTCTATTATAAGAATCATGCATTAAGTTTTGTGTAACATCATTAATAGGATATATCCAATGTACTTGATAAGTGATATAATTCATTATTGGATATGTGTTTATATGTGAATCATATATGCCTGAAGAACTTCATAAAGTTATATACATGTGAATCATGCATATTTAGTTATTGAGTTATGGATTTGGACTAACCATGGTTTTCAAGTGAGTTATGCTTTGTAGGATAGTCCAAGTATCAAGAGTAAACATTTGAATAAGAAAGTGAAAGATCCTATTTATGCTCAACTCAAAAAGAAGGAGAATGAAGAGACGAATCAAGCATTTAGAATATTTGAAGAGAAGAATTCTTGGAAGCTTGGATTGCATCAAGAAGCCTAAGGACTCATTTGGGTATATATTATCTTATAGGCAATTCTCCTTTGTAAGGATAGAGGTTTTTACATGAAGAGAGCTCAAATATCTTTATTCAATCTTGACAAATGTTTATAACATGGTAAAATTCCCAACAAACAAGTTTTGAGAAGTTAGTCTTGGTGGTATTTCAAAACTATGAAAAATAGTCAAATATGAGTTTTGAAAGCTGACCTATGGTCACTATTTTTATCATAACTCTCAAAATACCTTGAGTTTTGATCTGAAACTTATTTCATATGAAAGTAAACTCAAAGAGCTTTCCAACGCATGGTCATTTGCTTAATTTGGATAAGAAACGAAGAAGTTATGACATTTTTAAAAAGACTACTTTCCGGATAGGAATTGTAGTCGACTACACAAGACTTGTAGTAGACTACAAGACTTTGAAAAACTGACTTATAGTCACTATTTTTATCATAACTTTTAAAATACTTTGAGTTTTGATCTGAAACTTATCTCATATGAAAGTAGACTCAAAGAGCTTTCCAACGCATGGTCATTTGCTTAAATTGGTTAAGAAACGAAGAAGTTATGATCATTTAAAAACGACTACTTTCCCAAGTGGAATTGTAGTCGACTACACAAGACTTGTAGTCGACTACAAGACCACCAGAAATGGATTGTAGTCGACTACAAGACCTTGTAGTCGACTACAAAGTGTTAGATTTCGAAAATTACTTTCAAGAGATGACTGGTAGTCGACTACAAGGTATATGTAGTCGACTACAAAGTGCCAGAATAGCCTGTAACGGCTATAAACGGCTAGATTTTGAAAGTAATGATTTTAAAACACCATCAAAGGCTATTTTATCACTTGGGCTATTAATACATACCAAGATTGAAGCATTTACAAGTGAGAAACTCATATTTTCATATCATTACACTTGATCAATCTGTCTCTTATCAAAATCAAGATTTGAGCTCTCATTGTTATAATCTTTCTATCCATTAGTTCTTCAATTTGTATTATCTACTCTTTGAGAGAGTTTATCATTTTCTATCAATCATATATACTTGTAAGAGGGTGGACAATCCCTCAAGAGAGTTCAAGGGTAGATTTCCCTTGAAGAGAAAAGAAAGAGGCTCAAGCATAAGGGTGGAGGATCCCAAAGTGTGAGGAGTGCTCTATTTTTGTAAAGGTTTCTCAAGCACCTAAGTTACAAGCTTGAAGAATAGTGGAAACCTCAAGTGGATGACCTTGGGGCTGGATGTAGATCACAAGAAGTGATTGAACCAGTAAAATATTGTTTCCACTATCTTATCCCTTACTCTCTTTACATTATAGCAATTTACATTTAACTACTTATTTGTTGAATTCTCGTGATTACTACTTGCAGTCTACTACAAGGTTTCAACTATGTGATTCTTTATCTTGATTTATTTCCCACTAGTCTCCAATTAATCACACTATAATTTATATTGTTCTATATACTTATATGTGATTGATATTATGCATTATATGAATTGTTATTATATGAATTTATTAAGTTTGAACAAGTAAGTGTTTCGACAGAGTGTTTCATTAAAACTGAAATTCCTTTATATATTGACTCTGTTGCTGTTAATTGAGGAATTCTTTAATGAGTTTTTTTTAAGAGCAAAATAGCTTCTTAAAATAAACTATTTGATAGTCTGCGTCCAATCTGTTTTCTGCGAAATCTCTTATTTACGTCCATTCTACATATACTATTACTATTGGAGCGTCCAATGTTTGTATGCATATACTGGTACAATTTTATTGGTTCGTCCAATACTATCCTATTACCAAAGCTCATACTCAAAACACTCTTACAAAGTTCAAGCTCAAGCTCTCGTACAAAGTTAAAATTCAAAAGTGAAGAACTATTCCTCATTAAATGCTAGAAAAGAACTCTGACAACTCATGGCAACAGAAGAAGTCAACTGAGCCGCTTTTTGCTGACATTATCTAACAACTACAAAGACCAGCAAATAAGGAACTTTCTGCAATCTCAGACAAATCAGAACTTTGTTATCACATGATTGGAAATCTCTGATAATCAAAGTCACAATTCAGAAGAAGCTCAACACAATATCAGTCGATGCATTTAATGCTACTCAGAACGATAATAAATGTTTCCGTTGGACGACGTAGCTTATGAAGTCTGCTCAAATTGTTCTTACATATAAAAAGAAAAAACAACACTAGAAGAAATAGATTTTTTGCCCAAGCAACTTACAAAGACTAAAAAGCTTTATCTCTTCTTGGAATTCTTTTCACCTGTAAAAAGGTTTAAGTCTTGAGATCAATTGTCTATTCTCATTTTCTAGTGAGTTTCAAACTCAAGTTTTCATCATCTTCTACTTATTCATCTTAGTGTTGTAAGCCTGAAGAGGCTGGATATAAAAGAATACTGGTGTGGTTGAACCTGAAAAGGTTGAAAATACTTGTAACCTGAAGAGGTGAATAATACTTGTAATCTCGAAAAAGATTAGTTGAAAATCCTTCTGGTTGAAGGGACTGGATGTAGCTCTCGGTTGGTGAGAGTGAACTAGGATAAATCTCTGGTGTAAGCTTCTCTTCTCTTCTAGTGTGTTTTATTATTTCCACTAACTTCTGGGGTTTACTATTGTGTTTATTAACAAAGTTTTTAAAAGGGTTAAGAAACACAATTCAACCCCCCTTCTTATGTTTCACTTGGTTATTTCAATTGGTATCAGAGCTCAGCCTCTTGGGTTGAGCATCTAACAGTGCAGAGGAAAAGATCCAGTACACCCTTAAATGGAGAACAAAGGACAAGCTGTGAACAGACCACCTCTAATCAATGGAAACGATTATGATTACTGGAAGAAGAGGATGATTGCATTTTTTGATGCCCAAAATATGGACATTTGGGACCTAGTCCAAAATGGATATCAAATATCCACCAACGCAGAAGGACAGGAACTCTGTCAACCACAATGGACGGAAGGACAACGAACCAGACATCAGCTTAACTCAAAAGCCAAACACTATCTTATGTGTCATCACCAGATCAGAGCACGACAAAGTCCATAGCTGTGAAACAGCTAAAGAGATATGGGATACTCTGGCCTTAGCACATGAAGGTTCATCTCAAGTCAAGGAATCAAACATAAGCATGCTAGTTCACTAGTATGAGCTCTTCAAAATGGGAGAGCATGAAAACATTGATCAAATGTTTGGACGATTCCAAACAATAATCAATGGCTTGAGATCTCTGGGAAAAACCTATGATAATCAAGATCATATCAGAAAAATTCTAAGGAGCCTTTCCGCATGCTGGAGACCTAAGGTTACTGCCATACAGGAAGCGAAGAACCTAGCTTCTCTTACCATGGAGGAACTCTTGGGTTCCCTTAAAGTTCATGAGCTGGAACTTCAAGAAGAGGAAAGCTCAAGAAAAGGGAAATCAATTGCCCTTAAAGCTCACAAAGGGAGTGCATCCAAAGCACTTAAAGCTGAAAAATCATCAGATGAGCTGAGTCATCTGAAGATGATATCTCAGATAATGACGAGCTATCTTTCATCTCTAGAAAGATACAAGCAATGTGGAAAAAGAAAGGAGGTATGCGGAAAAAGCACTTTGGACGAAGATCACCAAAGGACAGAACAGAAACAAAAGACAAGAGTCCAATCATATGCTATGAATGCAAGAAGCTTGGACACATTAAAGCGGAATGCCCTTTACTAAACAAGGAGAAAGAGAAAAAGAGATTCTTTCCAAAGAAGAAAAGAGGATTAATGGCCACTTGGGAAGATCTTGATCTTTCAACTACTGATGATGAAGAAGAAGTAGAAGAAGAAGCCAATCTATGTCTCATGGCAAACACCTTGTTGGAAGAAGAAGAAGATGAGGTAACAAACTGTGACCTTGATCTTCAAAATGCCTTTGATGAGTTGTTAAATAATTTATCCATTTTAGCTGTTGAATATAAATCCCTGAAAAGAAAGTTTTCAAAATTAACCAGAGAATATGGAAAATGCTTTCAGAAAAACAAGAACTTGAAATTTGTTGTGAAAAATTAAAAACTGAAAATGCTCTTTTGAAAACATCTTCTGAGTCCAACACTTCAGATGAAGTTGATAAACTTCATACTGAGGTAAAAGAGTTAACGGAGGATCTCAGTAAATTTGTGAAAAGCACCAACAACCTAAACATCTTACTCAGGTATTCCAGAGATCCTCATGACAAATCTGGATTGGGATATCAAGATACTAATAAAAAGTTTTTTCAAAAAAATACTACTCAACCTAAATCTTTTAAGAATGCTTATAAAAAGAATGTTTATAAAAAGAATGTTCACCCCTCTTCAAAAGATCTCTTTAATAAAAGGTCAAAATATTATGGATCTCCAAGAGCTAACCAAAGAGGACCCAAAAAGATATGGGTACCTAAGGATATGATAATTCCTCTTGTAGATGTACTTAGCAACAAGAAAAAGACACCTGTCATGGTACCTGGACAATGGTTGCTCACGGCACATGATGGGAGAAAGGTCTATGTTCCAAGACATCAAAACTAAATCAGGCGGCTTCGTTACGTTTGGAGGAAATCAGAAGGGTAAAATAGTTGGAATAGGTAAGATTGGTAAGCATCCTTTTCCCTCTATCGATAATGTTCTTCTGGTTGAAGGATTGAAATATAATCTGCTTAGCATTAGTCAATTATGTGATAGTGGATCTAATGTTTCATTCAATCAAGGAGAATGTATAGTTAAAAACTCTGATGGATCCATACTCTTCACTGCTAAAAGGAAAAACAATCTCTATAAAATTGACTTGGAAGATCTTTCAGATCAAAATGTATCATGTCTAGTATCCATAAAAGGAGAACAGTGGATATGGCATAAGAAGCTTGGTCATGCAAGCTTAAGGTTAATCTCCAAGCTAAATAAGCATAACCTTGTAAGAGGACTACCAAAGCTTGTGTACAAATCAAACGTTCTCTGTGAAGCATGTCAAAAGGGGAAACAAATCAAAAACTCGTTTGAGTCCAAAAACATCGTTTCCACCTCTAGACCACTAGAATTGTTACATCGTTTGGTCCAACAAGAACTTCTTCACTAAATGGAAAGAAATATGGATTGGTCATAGTAGATGACTATACTAGATGGACATGGGTTATGTTTCTAGCTCACAATGTTGAGTTTTTCTAAGTTTTCTCTATTTTCTATAAAAGAATTCAAAATGAAAAAGGCATATGTATCAACTCAATCCGAAATGATCATGGAGAAGAATTTGAGAATGAGAGCTTCCAATTGTTCTGTGAAGAAAACGGTATTCTTCACAACTTCTTTGCCCCAAGAACACCACAACAAAATGGTGTGGTAGAAAGAAAAAATAGATCTCTTCAAGAGATGGCTAGAACAATGCTCAATGACAACTCAATCTCCAAACACTTCTGGGCTCAAGTCATATCAAAGGCATGTTATATTCAAAACAGAATATATATTAGACCTCTTTTAAACAAGACTCCTTATGAATTGTGGAAAGGACGAAAACCCAACATCTCTTATTTTCATTCTTTTGGCTGTCAATGCTTTATCTTGAATACTAAGGATTCTTTAGGAAAGTTTGATGCTAAAGTTGACTCTGGTATCTTCTTAGGATACTCAGAAACATCTAAAGCATATAGAGTATATAACTCTCGCTCTTTAACTGTTGAAGAATCTGTTCATGTTAAATTCAATGACAAAAAGCCTGATAATGATTTGTCAGAGCTAGATGAGTCTTTTGCAGAGTTAAACCTAAATGACAAAGGAGAAGGATCAACTACTCTATACAAAGAAGCATTGGACGATGAAAGAAAAGAAGAAACAACTGATGGTCAAAGAAGTTGGCACTTCAAAACTTATCATCCAGAACACCAAATCATTGGTAATCCAGATGATAAAGTGCGTACAAGATCTACCTTCAGAGAATACTCAAATGTAGCCTTCATCTCTGAAATGGAGCCAAGAAAAATAGAAGAAGCACTGAAGGACGAAGGATGGATCTTAGCCATGCAAGAAGAGCTAAATCAATTTAAAAGAAACGATGTTTGGACGCTGGTTCAAAAGCGTAAAGACAAGTCCATCATCGGCACAAAATGGATATTCAAAAACAAATTGGACGAAGATGGTAAGGTTGTGAGAAACAAAGCAAGGTTAGTAGCCCAAGGTTACTCACAACAAGAAGGTATTGATTTCACTGAAACTTTTGCTCCTGTAGCTAGATTAGAAGCCATACGCATCTTACTTTCATTTGCTGCTCATCATAGCATGAGGCTTTATCAAATGGATGTAAAAAGTGTATTTCTAAATGGTATAATCAATGAAGTTTTCGTTAATCAACCACCTAGTTTCGAGGATCAAAATTTCCCTGGGCATGTTTTCAAATTGAAAAAGACCTTGTATGGATTAAAACAAGCTCCTCGAGCCTGGTATGAAAGGTTATGCACGTTTTTAAAAGAAAGCGGTTTTTCTAGTGGAAAAGTTGACACTACTCTTTTTCGCAAAGACAAAAACTTGAAATTCATTATAGTTCAAATTTATGTTGATGATATTATTTTTGGAGCTATTGATGAATCTCTTTGCAAGGATTTCTCCAATCTGATGCAGAAGGAGTTCGAAATGAGCCTAATGGGAGAATTAAAATTCTTTCTGGGTTTGCAAGTGAAGCAAACATTGGACAAAATCTACATCCATCAGACAAAATACACAAATGAACTTCTGAAAAAATTCAATAAAGACGATTGCAAAACTATGAGCACATCAATGCATCCATCGTCCACACTAAGATTGGACGATAAAGATAAAAAGGTGGACGAAAAGGTATACAGAGGTATGATCGGATCACTCTTATATCTCACTGCGTCCAGACCTGATATAATGTTTAGTGTGTGTCTTTGTGCACGTTTTCAATCTGATCCTAGAAAGTCACACTTAATTGCTGTAAAAAAAATTTTCAGATACTTGAAAGGAACTACTAATCTGGGTTTGGTATTTAAGAAATCTCATGAGTACAGATTAGTTGGTTTTTGTGATGCTGACTATGCTGGAGATAGAATCGAAAGGAAAAGTACAAGTGGAGGATGTCACTTCATTGGAGGAAATCTAGTATCTTGGTCCAGCAAGAGACAAAGCACAATTGCCCTCTCAACAGCTGAAGCTGAATATATTTCTGCGCCCAATTGTTGCTCTCAACTACTTTGGATCAAACATCAATTAGAAGATTACAACGTCTTTGAAAGTAAGATTCCTTTACTATGTGATAATACTGCTGCAATTAACTTATCAAAAAATCCTATACTACATTCAAGGGCAAAACACATTGAAATCAAACATCACTTTATAAGAGATTATATTCAAAAAGGTGTGTTTGATATTCAATATGTGGATACAGATCATTAATGGGCAGACATTTTCACAAAACCCCTATCAGAGGATAGATTTACTCTTATTCGAAAACATCTAAGTATGCATTTTGTAAAGAATTGATACTTCTTGCGTCCATTAAAGATCTGCGTCCAAAATGCTTTGTACTTGTTAAATAGTGAGGTAAAATTATTGATAAGACATACATCATTTGCATTTATTTTGTTTGAAACTTTTCAAATTTCCCACGCTGAGTCAGTTTTTGAAAGGTCACGGAAGTTACTTTTTACTGCGGACGTGACAGTTGCTTTTAATACACATTTAATGTGTCTCTTTTTTTTAAAAAAAAAACGATTTGTTTACCTTCAGAAACCTTTCTATGTAAGATTTGCCTTCTACTATAAATATTTTCTTTCTTTTCAAGATCAAATTTTTACGTCTTCAAGCCTTGAAAGAAACCCTTTGAAAAAAGAACCTCAGCAAATTTCTCTCTCTCTCTCTCTCAAGTTCTCTATTCCTTAACCCTGAGAAATGGCCGGAGGAATGACCCTTGATGTTGAAAGAGCCGAGATATCGGTCGAATACTCATTCCAAACTTCGATCCTAGCAGAATGTGGGGTCGATATCAAAGAGTGTCTTGTTGGTGCTGGCTGGGATAATTACTTCAGAGAACCAGTGCTGGTTTATCCGGATTTGGTAAAGATTTTCTGGAAAGACGCCTCTGTGTTTGTAACTGAGGTCAGGGGGTGTGTGCTGGGAAAACCTGTTATTGTTTCAGAGGTAACCATCTCAAACGCCACCCAGTGTTGGTTGGAAGGAGCCACCATCACTTCAGACTGGGAGAAAGCTTTTGGGGGGACGGATGTTGTGCTTGACACCTTACTAAAGGAGTCATCTACGGGGAAAATAACTGCATCCAAGATGAATGACAAGGCAAGAGTATTGCATCAACTTCTGAACAAAGCAGTACTCCACAAGGCAGGGTCCAAAGATTCAGTCTCTACAGTTCATGTCTTCTGCCTGTGTCATCTGATACTGTGTCAACAGATCAATCTGCCTTCCCTGCTGTTTAAAAACTTCGAGAGAAGTGTGCAAGGAAAAGGGAAGAAGACCACCATCTCCTATGGTGTCCTCCTAACCAAGATCATCAGAAATCAAGGTATCTTTAGTCCCCATGAGACTAAAGATGTTGAAGAGAAGAAAAGGATCTTTGGACGGATCCAAGAGCAACAAATCTTTGGACCAGAGCGTCCAAGATTTTCTGGATGAAACTTCAGAGCGTCCAAGATTTTCTGGACCAGAAAGAGCCTCTAAAGACTGCAAAGGCCGAGAGTCCAAAGCAGAAGTCACCATCCGTCCAAGCCATTCCAAAGAGAAGACTCATAATGGACGGTGACTCTGACGATGACCAACCTATCGCTAAAAGGATGAAGGTTGCGTCCATTGCGAGCATTCCAAAGGGAACAAGGACGAAGCTACCCATCACAAGGAAACCCTCCTCCAAGCTTGCGTCTATTCCTAAGGAACCTTCCTCTTCCTCCACTTTACCTTCTTCTCAACCAGAACCTCAAACCTCTTTCCCAACCTCTCCAATCATTTCCTCTCCCTTAAACACTGAACTTTCTTTTCAAACTCACAAAATACCTTTCAAACCTTCTTCACCTTCACCCCCACATAGGACATTCTCAAACTTCTTCAACCTTAACCCCTTCTCTGTGGGCGTTACCCCCCACATTATTCCTCTCTGGGAATCCAAGGACTCTTCTCTCTCACTCATAGCAAGACGCTCCCGATGCTGTGATGGTTGTTCTACAAAGGTTCATATCTTCCCTAGTGAACTCATCTTCAAACCAGTCACTTTGGAAGAAATGGATTGGTTTGCGAGTCCATTTGACACCATCTTTGTCAGTGTCATCAAGGGGAGTCTTCTGTTGAAGGATTTGAGATTTGTACCCCCTTCTCTGATTATCTCTTCTGAAACTGCCATCAAAATTTAGCCTGATCGAGTTTGTCCAAGGTTGCCTATGGTGGATTTGAATTAAAAAAAAAAGATTTGAAAAAATACATAAGCCAAGCCACATTTCCCAAACCTTCCTATTTCAAACCAAATTTTGGGATCCTAAGTTCCCCTGATGTTGATGTTGATTTATTGTGGCAAGTTTCAAATAAAGGAGAAGCAGAGGAGAACGAGGCCAAGACTTTTCTGGGAAAAGCACATATGGGATTGTGAGCAACAAGCGTCTTCTTCAGGTCTAAGCGATGAAGATAAGGAAGATACTATAATGGTGCCTGGTCAGAGCTTCCAGTGTTTTCGTCCTATCTTTATGGTAGATGATATTCTTGGACTGCCTCTGAACTCGCCATTACCAACAATCTTCTCTTGTCCAAGCTATGTCTTTGGACCTCCTTCTGACAACATGGGCAGACCTTATCCCTGGGATCAAATGTTTGGATATCGGAGAGATCCTCTTCCTTGGGATTTTGATCTTCCTTTGTCTGAAGACGAAGTTGAATTTGTTGAGCAGCAAATGGAAGTTGGCCCCTCCTACTACCACCACTGAGTTAGTTATTTTGGAACCACAACCTCCTGCTGAAACTCTCACCCAAGTGCCCCCAGCTTTTCAAGCCTATGTGAATAATCAAATGGACTTAATGTACAAGAGAGTTAAAGACCTCCTCAAATCTCTTTTTCAGCAAGGGCCTCCTCCTCCTTCGCCTTCTTCCTCTTAAATTTTTTTTATATAGCCAAAAAAATTTTCATTTTTTTGACAATGATGTCTTTCTTCCTTTTGTCTGATGACAAAGGGGGAGAATAATGGGAATTTGATTTGCTACGAACTTGATTTGTCAATTATACTGATTCAATGAAATTGTGAACTATTATATTATCCTAGTTGTTTTATTACTCTTGTATCTTCTATTCTTTTGCCCATATAGTAGTAAATTCAAATACCAAATATAATTGCGTTAATTGAAATTGTGACTACTCTACTAATACACTGTGTTGTTGTGAAGGATTTGCTCTAAAATATTAGCATGGTTATTTCTTTTCAAAAGGTATTGCCTCTGTTAACGTTTACTTGCTCTTGAAATTTTTTTGTAAAAATAAATTTCTTGTACTGCGTCCAACAGACTCTGCATCCATTTCGTTGAAATGTTTTTCTTAGGGGGAGCAAATAATGTTTTAGAAAGAATCTGTGTTCAATCAAATTAACAGTTTTGTCATCATCAAAAAGGGGGAGATTGTTGAAACCAAAATCTTTTAAAAAAGGTTTAGCACTAATGTCAAAAAGCTGTAGCTTTCCCTGTTTCAGTTTTGAGGATAACAAAAATATTTATTAAGTTTGAACAAGTAAGTGTTTCGACAGAGTGTTTCATTAAAACTGAAATTCCTTTATATATTGACTCTGTTGCTGTTAATTGAGGAATTCTTTAATGAGTGTTTTTTAAGAGCAAAATAGCTTCTTAAAATAAACTATTTGATAGTCTGCGTCCAATCTGTTTTCTGCGAAATCTCTTATTTACATCCATTCTACATATACTATTACTATTGGTGCGTCCAATGTTTGTATGCATATACTGGTACTATTTTATTGGTTCGTCCAATACTATCCTATTACCAAAGCTCAGACTCAAAACACTCTTACAAAGTTCAAGCTCAAGCTCTCGTCCAAAGTTAAAATTCAAAAGTGAAGAACTGTTCCTCATTAAATGCTAGAAAAGAACTCTACCAGCTCATGGCAACAGAAGAAGTCAACTGAGCCGCTTTTTGCTGACATTATCGAACAACTACTAAGACCAGCAAATAAGGAACTTTCTGCGATCTCAGACAAATCAGAACTTTGTTATCACATGATTGGAAATCTCTGATAATCAAAGTCACATTTCAGAAGAAGCTCAACACAATATCAGTCGATGCATTTAATGCTACTCAGAACGGTAATAAATGTTTTCGTTAGACGACGTAGCTTATGAAGTCTGCTCAAATTGTTCTTACATATAAAAAGAAGAAACAGCACTAGAAGAAATAGATTTTTTTACCAAGCAACTTACAAAGACTAAAAACCTTTATCTCTTCTTGGAATTCTTTTCACTTGTAAAATGGTTAAAGTCTTGAGATCAATTGTCTATTCTCATTTTCTAGTGAGTTTCAAACTCAAGCTTTCATCATCTTCTACTTATTCATCTTAGTGTTGTAAGCCTGAAGAGGCTGGATATAAAAGAATACTGGTGTGGTTGAACCTGAAGAGGTTGAAAATACTTGTAACCTGAAGAGGTGAATAATACTTGTAATCTCGAAAAAGATTAGTTGAAAATCCTTCTGGTTGAAGGGACTGGACGTAGCTCTCGGTTGGTGAGAGTGATCCAGGATAAATCTCTGGTGTAAGCTTCTCTTCTCTTCTAGTATGTTTTATTATTTCCACTAACTTCTGGGGTTTACCGTTGTGTTTATTAACAAAGTTTTTAAATTGATTCTTCGAAGTTCTTAACTGCTTCCTTAAAAATCTCTCCAAAATCCTTAGAGTCCAATAGGACTGAGAAGTCTCGTTTTTACGTTCTTTGCTTGTTAACCTTTAACCTTCGTTGTGTTCAATCTGTTGTTAAAAGAAAAAGTTTTTAAAAGGGTTAAGAAACACAATTCAACCCCCCTTCTTGTGTTTCACTTGGTTATTTTAGTTTTCTCCATGAATTGCATCATAGTATCATGGAGATTAGGCTTCTTTTCTTCTTGCTTGGCGCCTTGGTTTTGCAAATAAGGCGGCCTATAGACATTCTGATTTTGGCCTTGACCTTTCTGTTGACCTCCCCAAGAAAAATTAGCGTGATTTCTCCACTCAGGATTATAAGTGTTGGAATATGGATCGTTATGTCCCTAGTTAGAGTTACCCAAATAGTTGGCCTTTTCAGCTGACTCAACAAAGCGATTACCCACCTGACAATCCTTGCTTTCATGCCCCACCATGCCACAAAGATCACAAAGAGATGGAGAGACAGGTGTGAATTGTGATTGTGCCTGCATTAGTGTTTCTAATTTCATTGTAATGACATCCAATGCTACATTTTACTCCACTTAATATACCCCTGGTTGTCTCTTGATCACATGCTTGTCACCAGATTTCCACTGATAACTGGAAGTCATTTGCTCTATCAAATTATAGGCTTCTTGTGGCCGCTTGCGCTAAATACTACCCCCTGCTACCGCATCAATCATGGCCTTATTAGAAGAAGATAGCCCATCATAAAAGGACTGAACCAAGTGCCACACCAGAAAGCCGTGATGAGGGTATTTTTTTAGCAATTCCTAGAATCATTCCCATGCCTCATACAGAGATTCCATCTCCACCTGCACAAAAGTAGATATGTCATTATGAAATTTAGCAGATTTAGCAGGTGGAAAATATTTATCTAAAAATTTAATTGAAAGCTGATCCCAGGTAGTAATGGATCCAGAGGGCAAAGACTTTAGCCATAGTTTGGCCTTGTCACGCAATGAAAAAGGGAATAGGCGCAACCTAATAGCATCATTAGAAACCCCATTATATTTTATAGTGTCACAAATCTCCAAAAATTTAAATGCAAGTGGGGGTTATCACTTGGTGACTGACAAGAGGATGTCGAGACCTATCAAATAAAATAACCGGTTCACAAACTAATTTGTAGTATAGAGAATGAACCGAATCGTCTCTCAAGGATCCAAAAACAAAGATTTAATTAGATCAAGATACTTAGAAAAGGGGGGGGTTTGTTGTTGATTAACAAGATTAATAAAAGTAGGAGATTCAAAGTTGTAAACAAATATAAAGAAACAACCAATCCAAGGAAATTTACCGATCTTAAGTTTAACTCATCATTGATCACAAGTAATTCACTTAATTGCTAACCAAGTTCTTGGCCTTAGATCACATCAAGAAGCCTTAACATGATCCAAGAATTCTTTACTAGATAAGCATCTAGGATTTGATTAACCAAGGTTAGATAAAGTAAGCACCATCCAACATAGATTAACTTAAGATCTAGAATTTAACCAAGCTAAACAATCTATCAAAAAGCTTTAATACATTGTTTAATCTTTATGATCCTCTTTGAATACATGATAATAAAGCTATTACCACATCAACATCTAAATCAAATTAAGCAATTTAATCTAGATAAAAATCAAAAGAGGAAGAAGAGAAACTTGAATAACAATTAAGCAATATGAACAAGTAAACCAAGATCTCCAAATTAAACATCAAGATGGCTAATCCCTTGGATTGATTATGAGAGCCTAGCCTTCCATGGATGGGAAGGAAGAACTCAAAATTTAAAGAACAAAAACGAAATTGCAAAGAGAATGAAGAAGAAGAGAAAGAAGACTCTCACAAATACTTAAACTTTCTTGAAACTTACTTCTAAATTGAATGCCTCTAATACAAAGAGGTTGGGTCTATTTATACTAATCCTAGAAGCCAATTTGTACATGTACATAATCTGAATACAAGCTATAAGAATCTGAAATTTGTCAAAAATGGAAGCTTGATGCATGGTTGGTGGGTTGGTGCATGGTAGGTGGGTTGGTGTATGGTTGGTGGCTTTTAGTCAACAACTCTTATCCGACTTCTGGCTTCAAATTCATCACCTAGACGGTGTATTTTGGCTTAGATGTCTTCATCAAAGTTGTAGCCAGTTGTCTCCTTGAAAATCTCCAATTTGAATCATGTCATTTGGACTTTTAGAACTCCAGAAATGCCAAAAACACTTCACCTACCTCAAGTTAGGTTGGAAGAACGTGTTTCCAACTTCAGACCAACTTGTAGCTTCTGAAGCATGCCTAAAACGACATCTATTGACAAAATTGTCTTCATTGAAGTTGGAGATATGGGTCTTATCTTTCAAGTGACCAAGTTTCAGCCCAAGAGGAGGCCTATAACCCACTATATAGTCCAATATGTACATACTGCCCAGATGGTTCCGTGACAGCAAACCCACTCTGCATTGCAGGGAAATTTTGGACCCTTAGCATTCCGATCCAGCTCTTGAGTTCTTCATGAAACTTGTAGAGCATTGTCTTAGCTTTCCAAAGACACCAAGATCACCTCAATTGGATCACCGAGTCCCAAGTTATGACCTAACCAAGGAAGAAAGGTCAAAATGCATCAAAATCCGAAAATTATTCAATATTTGCATTAAAGCCCAATGAAGCCCAACAACATTAAACTCATCTAAAGTACTAATATTGGGCACAATAAACATCTAATAATGCCTAATACAAAGCTAACATAAGTGTCTCAAATTGATTGATCAGTGACCCGCTAAATTGAATGGAAGATTGCAACATAGAGATCAAGGCTGGCTTAATCTCAAAGTTATTAGTCTCTACAATAGGCCTAGTAATACTCCTTTTCAAATTTGTGGCTGTAGGCCGAGCAAAGTCCAGTATAGTCCTTTGGTCTTCTACATCCATGGTTCCTCTCTGTCTTCTAATCCAGCGAAGAGTTCTATCAATTTCAGGGTCAAACTGCAAGACAGGATTCTGAAAGCACGTTAGCATACAAAAATAAAATAAAACAAAAATAAAATAAAAATTGGCGTCTAAATTAACTAGGAATTAATTTCCCTAATATCACCAAAAACAATCCCCGGCAACGGCGCCAAAAACTTGTTACGCTAAAATCGCACTTAAGGGCAAGTGCACCCTGTCGCACAAGTAATAAAAGAATATTTGTGACTCCAAGTATCGCACCCACAAGAATTGTTAGCAATTACTAAGTTAATTAATTCCTTATGTTATCTACACAATCAAAGTCGAATGAGAAAGGAGAAATTATCAAGCAATTAGGAGAAAGTGAGGAAATCAAATATTATCAAGCAAAGATTCAATTATGGAAATCCTCGGGTGTCTGGTTTCACTTATGTCAATACTCATAATATTACCCAATTCCTCAATAATATGTGTTTCGATTGATTGTCAATCACCTGCTATAATGCTATTAATACCCAATGGTCATACAATATTAATATTCTTTTTCTCAATCTGAAACCCCCAATGGTCATGCAAGGCAAACAGTCAAGCAAAGCATAAAGAACTAGCAGATTTGTTAATTAAATAACTGATTGAAAATAAGGGATTGAGTTTGGTCCACACAACCCCAAATCCGATTAATCCTAGAGTTCCGTTAACTAATTGTGGTACGGTCGCCAGTCAATCAATTAACTTTTTAAAGGGTGCGCAAACCTTATTGGAAAACAAAGCACTAGGAAAAATCCAATCAATTGGGGAAATACAAAATTATTTTGGAATTAGGAAAACATGATAAGCATTTGAACATAAGATCCATCATACCCTAGTTATGGATTTAGCTATGCATAGTCAAAGAAAACAAAGCATAAACCAAAACCAAATTCAAATCCATAAAAGAACAATGGAAAAACTAAAACTCGGAAACCCCTTTGGCTGAAACAGGTCCTTCACGAATAATTGGGGAGACGGTCCTTCGCTTGATAGCTTCAAATAGATCCAAAGCTCCGCTACAACTCTCTAATCAAGCAAAGGACTATAGCTACTTTCTTTCTCTGAATGCCAGATACTTTCCTCCTTGCGCTGCCACTCCTCCTATTTATAATATTTTAGTGGGCCAACAACTCTAGCAAACTTTTCTTTTAGGGTTTCCTAATTGTGCACAAATTCATTTAATGTACAATTCTTGGGTAACAGGGAAAGTAGATTTCTTTCCCACTTTGAGTATTCCTAATTAATGTGAGATAAGAGGAAAAATCTTCCAAGAATAAAAATAGAAAACTCCCACAACTGGATTGATGATATCTTTGTAGGATCTTGCCAAAATCTTTCATAATTATGTTGATGATATCTTCATAGAATCCTGGAAAAATCCTTCATAATTAGGTTGGTGATATCTTTGTATCTTTCCCAAGATTGCTTCCATTTTAACACTTCAAAGCTTGATTCTCATAAATCTTCAACTTGCAATATTCAAAGGAAATTGGGTAAGTTTCCCTTATAAAATCTTCAAATAAATACCAAATCAAACTCAAATTCCCAGCATTTAAGTATATAAAATGGAAGTTTATCACACATCTGTTACGGTTTTCAAGTCGCGTAAAGCTTTTTCCGTAAAAATTCAATCGGGTAAGCTATAAAAATCGTTTTTCCGTCGCGTAAAGTGTTTTCTGTAAATTTTCAGTTGCGTAACCCATTTTCTATAAATTTTCAATCGTGTAGGGTATTTTTCACAAAGACTAATTTATTTCATACTAAATAAAATATTTTCAAGTTTATTTTGACTTACTCGCTACAAAATAAGAAAAAAAGTAAATATTTTAACCTTAAAATAAATTCTTTCCATAAGCAAGAATATTCTTTAAGATAATAATTTTGATAAAATCCCTTATTCTCATATTTCTGAAAATTCAAGAATTATTCTAAATAAATACGAAACTCATTAAAATAATTCTTTTCCATAATCAAAATATTTAATTTAAAGTTATAAATCTTTCTAAAACAACTTTTCTAAGTTTTCGAAAATACTAACAATAATACTTTAAATACTATAACTTTAAATAAATCTATGTATCAAACTAAGTATATGTATGTCCTAGACATATTTATCTATCACAAACTCATACCTATTTTTAAGGAAATTATAAGACACATAATTTAAACAAAGTATAGAAACAAGTATCAAACATAACATAAACATGAATCTTTAACCATAAAAGATTTTAATCAAGCAATATGACATCTACTACAAGTCATGGTTTTCATCACATACAACAAGTTATTTTATACCATAATATTGGTTGATAGAGAAAACTCTCCCTTACCTTGGTTCTTAGTCTAGCTTCTTCAACAATACTAGCTTCTTGACTTATACCAAAGCAATATCACAAAGAAACATAACCACATTATTTCAAGCATCATAACACATATTAAGATTGATCACGGACTAACCCAATGATCTATAACCTTGAAATAAAAATTTAAAAAGTGAAAGGGAAAGATTTTCACCTTAGGATTCCTCCAACCTCTAAGCTTCTTTTTGAGAAATTCTTAACTAGAGAAGTTCTCAAAATACTACAAAGATACTAGGGCAAGGCTTGAAATGCTAACAAAGGTTTGGGAAGGGAATTAAGGGAGCAAGGTCGTGGCTATGGAGAGCTTGGCCGTGACTATGGAGAGCTTGGCCGTGGGGTTTATGGAGAGAAAGAAGAGAGGTTTTGGTGTGGGAATGAATGAATGGGTTGCTTGCTATTTATAGAAGAAATTTAGGACACAATGGGAATTAAAACTTGGAGATTTTTCTCCTAGGGTGGCCGGCCTCACCAATGCAAGGTGATGGTCTTCCATTTTGCTTCTTGCTACCATTAATGCCATGGTGATTCACCTAGGTGATTCACCATGGTAATTAATATTCACCATGACTCACCCACCTTGAGTCACCAATGTCATTAATTACCAAGAGATATTTTCTCAAGATTTTTATTAGTAAGTTTTACCCAATGGACAAAGATCAGTATCTATTGTCCAATTGACAATAGGATGTATCCAAAATCACCCAGAGATTTTATTAGCTCATAACCCTAAAAATGGAAAATGATCAAATCTGATGGCGGATTTGAAAACTGAACTTCTATTTATTCATAAAAATGCCCCAAAGGTATTCTGGATCAAAAATAAAATTATTTTATTTTATTTTCCAGAATGGTCTAAAATTAACTTATAAGGTTAAGTCCAGTTAAATTTTAATTTAATTGAACTCACAGAAATTCCTAAAAATCATTTATCATAGAAATCACAGAAGTTAACGTATATAACATAAGTTGAAATGTTGGGGTGTTACAACGCCAAGCTATCACAGCGAGCAACAACGACCATACATGGCTACCTCGCACCAGCATCACAACAGCAATTGCCAAATTGTCAACTAGCAGTAGTGGCGCGATCATCACCACCACTAGCGACACAGCTCCTCAACCCGCAACTTTGATGGCCAACTTAGTTCCTTCTCCTTGCTCTTTGGTCCATTCCTTCCAAACGCGGTGTCAACAGATGAGCCCTCTTTCCCTGTTTCGTGGTTCCCTTTTTAGAGCTTTATTCTCATTACTTGGATGTAGGGTTGGAAAGAAGTAGAGCTAACTTCTGAGCCTACTTGCTACATAGTTCGTTAACAACTCAATAAGCTAAATTTTTTTGCTTGTTTGTTAAATGAGTCTAGCTTGAGCTTTTATATGTTCAACTCATTAACATGTGAGCCAGCTTGATATATGATTACAGTTATTTTTTACGAATAATTATAATAATAATATTGCTTCAGTACTGAAATTAGGTTCATTAGGTGACAAGAGGTTGTCGAGACCCGTCAAATAAATAAAATTTACCGGTTCGCAAACTAATTTGTAGTATAGAGCATGAACCGAATCGTCTCTCAAGGATCCAAAAAGAACAAAGATTTAATCATATCAAGATAATTAAAAAGGGGGTTTTGATGATTTGAAAAGATAATACACTAATTGAATTAAAGGAAAGTAATTAACAAATTAACCAATCCAAGGAAATTTTACCGATCTTGAGTTTAATCCATCATTGATCACAAGGAATTCACTTAATTGCTAACCATGTTCTTGGCCTTAGATCATATCAAGATGCCTCAACATGATCCAAGAATCCTCTACTAGATAAGCATATCGGATTTAATTAACCAAGGTTAGATAAAGTAAGCACCATCAAAACATAGATTAACTTAAGATCAAGAATTTAACCAAGCTAAACAATCCATCAAAAAGCTTTAATAAATTGTTTATTCTATGTGATCCTCTTGAATACATGATAATAAAGCTATTATCACATAAACATCCAAATCAAATTAACCAATTCAATCTAGATCAAAATTAAAAGAGGAAGAAGAGAAACTTGAATAACAATTAAGCAATATGAACAAGTAAAACAAGATCTCCAAATTAAACATCAAGATGGCTAATCCCTTGGATTGATTATGAGAGCCTAGCCTTCCATGGATGGGAAGGAAGAACTCAGAAATAAAAAACAAAAACGAAATTCTAAAGAGAATGGAGAAGAAGAGAAAGAAAACTCTCACAAATACTCAAACTTTCTTCAAACTTACTTAAAATTTGAATGCCTCATAATACAAAGAGATTGGCTCTATTTATACTAATCCTAGAAGCCAATTTGTACATGTATATAATCTGAATACAAGCTATAAAAATATGGAAATTGTCAAATATGGAAGCTTGATGCATGGTTGGTGGGTTGGTGCATGGTAGTTGGGTTGGTGTATGGTTCGTGGCTTTTAGTCAGCAACTCTTATCCGACTTCTGGCTTGATTTTCATGATCTAGACGGTTCATTTTGGCTTAGAGGTCTCATGAAAGTTGAAGCCATTTGTCTCCTTGAAATTTTACAATTGGAATCATGCCATTTGGACGTTTAGAACTCCAGATATGCCA
This sequence comes from Styphnolobium japonicum, assembly GCA_023212625.1. Lineage (NCBI taxonomy): Eukaryota > Viridiplantae > Streptophyta > Magnoliopsida > Fabales > Fabaceae > Styphnolobium > Styphnolobium japonicum. The sequence goes on from JALBWW010000010.1 coordinate 3,044,180, forward strand.
AAAACACTGAACCTACCTCAAGTTAGGTTGGCAGAACGTGTTTCCAAATTCAAACCAACTTGTAGCTTCATTATCATGCCTAAAATGACATCTATTGACTAAATGGTCTTTAGTGAAGTTGGAGATATGGGGCTTATCTATCCAATGGCCAAGTTTCAGCCCAAGAGGAGGCCTATAGCTCACTATGTAGTCCAATATGTGCACACTGCCCAGATTTTCGTGACAGCAAATACACTCTGCATTGCAGGGATATTTTGGACCCTTAGAAGTCTGATCCAGCTCTTGAGTTCTTCATGAAACTTGTAGAACATTGACTTAGCTTTCCAAAGACACCAAGATCACCTCGAATGGATCACCGAGTCCCAAGTTATGGCCTAACCAAGGAAGAAAGGTCAAAATGCATCAAAATCCAAAAATTATTCAATATTTGCATTAAAGCCCAATGAAGCCCAACAACATTAAACTCATAAAATACTAATATTAGGCACAATAAACATCTAATAAAGCCTAATACAAAGCTAACATAAGTGTCTCAAATTGATTGATCATTAGGTCCCTTTTTACATATTACAAAACCTTGTACTTAATTCACACAACTGGATATATTTCACACAAAACAATAGCTGCTACTTGTCATTGCTTTCCCTGGCTTAATCATGTTGCTCTCTTCCTGTAATTGGTAAAATAAACAATAAAATGGATAAAATCCTCAATATGCAGTTGAGAATAAAGTGTATGAGTAACTAATAGAGTGCATTAACAGATAATTAGATTTCATAACAGTTTCTGTTGGAAGTTCCACCTTGCTCATCTTCTACATTCAGTCCTACCACCCTAGGTGCTACTAGCCAGCAATGGAACAAAGGCCTCGTTAGGGTTCCCTTTATTCTCTATACATTCATTCTCATGTATGATTGAGTAGAAAAAAAGGAAAGAAATACACAATGAAAGTCACACATAATAGGTTATCTTTGTAAGAAAACAAAACCATATACTTCAATTCTTTATTCTCAACTACATACCTTAGAAATTTTAGGCTAAAATGCAAAGAACCCCCCTCCAACTATGGGTCAAGTTTAGACAATCACCTTGTACTTTCAAACTCATCAACACGACTCCCTAAACTAACAAAATAGTGTATAATAACCCTTCTATTAACTTTCCATTTAAATACTAACGAAAAAGTAGTCACATGTTGATTTTTTCACTAATCTCACCTTAAATCATTAATATTTATCCTTCAAATCATTTTAAGCCTCTTTTTCTAGGCACTCATTAACCCCAAACCACTGTTTGAGCAATTCCTGAAAATCTCAAACAGTGGTGCGGGGTTAATGAGTGCCCAGAAAATATGCTTAGTGATGATTTTAGGGATAAATATTAATGATTGGAGGTGAGAATAGTGGAAAAAAACACGTGCAATCACGTGACTACTTTTCTATCAATGATTTAAATAAAAAGTTAACAGAAGGGTTATTATACACTGTTTTGTTAGTTTGGGGAGTCGTCTTAGTGAGTTTGAAAGCACATAGAGGTTTTTTAAACTTGACCCATAGTTAAAGGAGGTTCCTTGCATTTCAGTTGAAATTTTATGTAAATTCAAGTGCGATCTTACTATAATTTCCAGAGGTACTGAATTTTAAATGTTTCTTTTTCTTTCTCCTAATGCCAGCTTTCCTTCCCCTCTCTAATGGTGCAGATGTGATGGCTTTGAGCTGTATCAACTCAACTTGTTGTCCATGGCAGTAACTACACCTTTTCTTCACTCTTTGTGATTGAATTTTTTGGGCAAGTTCAAGAGCTCAAATCACAAATCACACCATTAAGTTAAAGAACAATAAGTGAGGAACCTCCAATTAAAATTTTAGCTCAATCTATGAAAAAATACCACATGATTGTCCACTTGAAGAAATTTGGATACTACAAGAGATACCTACGCTTTCAGCCTATTCTCTGTGTTCTTTCAACTATCACACACGATGAACTCTCTCTCTTTCTTTGCCAGACACAACAATGTGCTCTTCTCTGCCTTTCTTTCTAAGTGTCAAAGAATTTAAGGCCAGTGGTTAGCAATAGGCTATACACGAGGGCTTGAGAGAGTACATGTTAGTGGAAAGTGCTTGAGGTGGTTTGGTGGCCTTCTTACACAAAGCTTTTATGCATGGTTGAAGTCTCATAGTTGGGTTGCATGCATGGTTGAAGTGTCATTGTTGGGTTGCATGCATGTTTGAGGTGTCATAGTTTGGGATAATCATTTTAGCTTAGGTGTTCTTCTTCCACTATCCCTTTAATTAACTTACTTTATTTTATTTCTTTTATTCTTAATTGAACTTGGTTTAATTATTAATCAAAGTCTAATTTCAACTATTTTTCTTAACTTTCTTTACTTATGTATTTATCTCTTGATAATAATCAATAATAGTAACAATGATAATAATAATAATATCTAAAAATCATATTTTCATAAGCATGCTAATACTACCTAAACAGTCATTTCAGGGGATATTACAAAACACAGTCTAGTGCACCAATTTTAAATTTAGAGAGTAATGTTGAAAATGTTGTTGAGCAACCTATTTTGCCACCTCTTTCTAAAGCTATAACAAGGAAAAATTAATATTGATACGTGATCTTGGAAAGCATCCACAAATTTAGGATTATCCTATCAATCAACAAGATGAAATTCGTAGGGCATATATATAGTTTGGACCATATCAATTTATTATGGATTCTGGTCAAGAAGATCATCCTTGTCGATTTCAAGCTCATTTATTTAGAAGTTTTCCTTAGTTAGAGTATTCACCAGAAGTAGATGATGTCTTTCTTCTTTTGTGCTGTTTATTTTCTAAAAGATCAAGTCCATTCAAGTCAATAGGATTTCGAAATTGGAAAAAAATGAATAGTGGGAAAGAATGTGCATTTTTATCTCATGTGGGAAAAACTCCTAATTCTCCTTATATTGTTGCTATTAAATGCTGTGAAGATTTAAAGAACCAATCATGTCATATTGACAAAAACTTGTCTAAACAAATTGCACAACAAAATTTTGAGTAATCAGTTGCGTCTCAAAGCCTCTATGGATATTGTTAAGTGGTTAACATTTCAAGTTTGTGCTTTTAGAGGACATGATGAAAGTTTGGAATCTAAAAACTGACGAAAATTTCTTGATATGATAAAACTTTTGGCTTCATATAATAAGGAAGTGGATGAAGTTATTTTGGAGAATTCCCCTAAGAATACAAGATACACATCACCTACTATTCAATAGGAAATTTTACATATATTTGCTATAAAGGTACAAAATGAAATTCATAATGAGATTACTGATACAAAATTGTGTTTGATTGTTGATGAGGCTCAAGATGAATCTAGAAGAGAACAAATGGCTCTTGTTCTTAAATTTGCTAATAAGCATGGATTTGTCAAGGAACACTTTATATATATAGTACATGTAAGAGATACTCCTGCGGCCATCTTTAAACAAGAGATTTGTTCAATATTATCTCATCATAATCCCAACATTCAAAATGTTTAGGGTTATGCATATGATGGAGCTAGTAATATACATGGAGAGTGGAAGGGTTTACAAGCTTTAATTCTTTAAGAATGTTCTTATGCATATTATGAACATTGCTTTGCTCATTAGTTACAATTAGATCTTGTCGTTGCAGCTAAAGAAGTAGTTGATGTTCATGTTTTTTTTTCAAAACTTGACTAATATTGTCAATATTATGTGTTCTTCTTGTAAACACAATGATGAGTTACAATCTGCTTATGCAATTGAAATTGCTCGTTTAGTTCCAAATAATGAGATTGAGATAGGAAGGGAAGCCAATCAAATTGGCACATTACAAAGACCTAAAGACACTAGATGGAGTTCTCATTTCTATTCAATATGTAGCCTTTCACACATGTTTGGTGGAACATCTTCAGTTCTTGAAGATATACCTATGAAAGGAATTACATACTCTCAACAAGGTGATGCTTCTTATGCTTTGAAATCATTGGTGTCATTTGATTTTGTTTTTATTTTACATGTGATGAAAGAAATTATGGAAATCACTGACAAGATTTGTAACAAAAATCCCAAGATATTTTGAGTGCCATATATATGGTATCTAGCACAAAATCATTGATTCAAAATTTAAGAGATTGTGGTTGGAAAACTCTCTTTGAGAAAGTTAGTTCTATTTGTAACAGCTAAGCTATTCAAATTCCTAATATAAGTGCTTCTTTCTCTAGCATAATTTGATATTGTCGTCAAGAAAATATAATTTATTTTAATATTTTGCTTTGGTCGACGAGGTTGATTGTATGACCTTGTGCCCTCTTCAATATCATTCGAATCCATAAGGACCTATAGTATGATCTTGTGCTGTCTTGGATAATGTGCAAGAGTGGATTTGATTTAATAATCTAAAAACCATCAATTAATCCTTTTAATAAATTTACAATCTTTTTAAACAATTTAATCCTTTTTTTAATTAAAATTATCCAACCAACAATTGTTTTTTTAAAAAGCCACATGGCTTTGAATTTCTCATTATACACAAAAGATACGTAGGCACTCATGATATGCCAAACTTGTAAATATTTTAATTTACTTTTTTATCTTTATCTTTCTCCAAACTTGTAAATTTTATAATTTAGTTTTGGTTCTTATTTCAATTTAACATTTGATCTTTTTGTTTTCTAATTGGTGAATATTTTCATTTCGTTTTTCAATTTGTTTATGTTTGTACTTTAGTTTTTTCAAGTAGTAAATCATATATTGTTAAAGTTATTAAATTTACACAACTAGCTTAAGGTAACTATCTTAAAACAGATGTATTAGGGATGCTGTGAGATTCATTTTCCACCATTCTCTGTGCATAATAGACTCTTGCTCCTTACATGGTTTTGAAGAACACATTTTTTTAACTTTTCTAGAGAGGTTTTTCCAACCATTTTCTCTAACAAATAAAAGATTAGTAGTTACTCTATTTTAATAAAAAAAAAATTGTCATTCTATTGCTATTACTGTCATGATAATCTTCAACAACATCCTCTTGTGAAAATATGTTTGCCCCAATGGTTTATTGTATTATGTTTTGATGATGACAAATACATTACAAAAAGGATTACAAATATGCTACATATGTGCGTGATGAGCTATATTGGATAATGCATGGTTATATATTATCTTGTTGTTCCTATTATAAGAATCATGCATTAAGCTTTGTGTAGCATCATTGATAGGATATATCCAATGTACTTGATAAGTGATATAATTAATTATTGGATATGTGTCTATATGTGAATCATATATGCATGAAGAACTTTATAAAGATATATACATGTGAATCATGCATATTTAGTTATTGAGTTATGGATTTGGACTAACCATGGTTTTCAAGTGAGTTATGCTTTGTAGGATAGTCCAAGTATCAAGAGTGAGCATTGGAATAAGAAAGTGAAAGATCCTATTTATGCTCAACTCAAGAAGAAGGAGAATGAAGAGATGAACCAAGCATTTAGAAGATTTGAAGAGAAGAAATCTTAGAAGCTTGAAGTGCATCAAGAAGCTTATAGATTCAAAAGGGTATACTTTCTCTTATAGGCTATTCTCCTTTGTAAGGATAGAGGTTTTACATGAAGAGAGCTCAAATATCCTTATTCAATCTTGACAAATGTTTTTAACATGGTAAAATGCCCAACAAACAAGTTTTGAGAAGTTAGTCATGGTGGTATTTCAAAACTATGAAAAATAGCCAAATCTGAATTTTGAAAGCTGACCTATGGTCACCATTTTTATCATAACTTTTAAAATACTTTGAGTTTTGATCTGAAACTTATCTCATATGAAAGTAGACTCAAAGAGCTTTCCAACGCATGGTCATTTGCTTAATTTGGATAAGAAACGAAGAAGTTATGACATTTTTAAGAAGACTACTTTCCAGATAGGAATTGTAGTCGACTACACAAGACTTGTAGTCGACTACAAGACCTTGAAAAACTGACATATGGTCACTATTTTTATCATAACTTTTAAAATACTTTGAGTTTTGATCTGAAACTTGTTTCATATGAAAGTACACTCAAAGAGCTTTCCAACACATGGTCATTTGCTTAAATTGGTTAAGAAACGAAGAAGTTATGATCATTTCAAAACGACTACTTTCCTGAGTGGAATTGTAGTCGACTACACAAGACTTGTAGTCGATTACAAGACCACCAGAAATGGATTGTAGTCGACTACAAGGTTGTGTAGTCGACTACAAAGTGTCAGAAATCAAATCTATTTTCCAGAGATGACTGGTAGTCGACTACAAGGTATCTGCAGTCGACTACAAAGTGTTAAAACTCGAAAACTACATTCCAGGAATGGATTGTAGTCGACTACAAGGTTGTGTAGTCGACTACAAAATGTTAAAATTCAAAACCTACATTCCAGAGAGGAATCGTAGTCGACTACAAGTTATCTGTAGTCGACTACAACGTGCCAGAAATGCCTGTAACGGCTATAAACGGCTAGATTTCGAAATTAATCATTCCTAAACACCACCAACGACTATTTTATCACTTGGGCTATTAATATATGCTAAGATTGAAGCATTAACAGTTGATGAACACCCATTTGCAAATCATTATGAGGATTTGATCATTTTCTATCAAAATCAACATTTGAGCTCTTCATTTTCATAATCCCTCTATCCATTAGTTCTTCAAGTTGTATTATCTACTCTTTGAGAGAGTTTATCATTTTCTATCAATCATATATACTTGTAAGAGGGTGGATAATCCCTCAAGAGAGTTCAAGGGTAGACTTCCTTGAAGAGAAAAGTTAGAGGCTCTTGCATAAGGGTGGAGGATCCCAAAGGTGTGAAGAGTGCTTAACTTTGTAAAGGTTTCTCAAGCACCTAAGTTACAAGCTTGAAGAATAGTGGAAACCTCAAGTGGATGATCTTGGGGCTGGATGTAGATCACAAGAAGTGATTGAACCAATAAAATATTGTTTGCACTCTCTTATCCCTCACTCTCTTTACATTCTAGCAATTTACATTTAACTACTTATTTGTTGAGTTCTCATGATTGCTATAATTATTGATTTACTGCATATCTTGTGATATTTCTACTTAGATCATTAGAACTTGATATATATCTTGTTTGGTTGATTTATATATATATCTAAGTTATACTCAAGGTATCTACATTGATTGGGTGCATCAAAATGCACAATTACACAAAGTTGAAATAAAATTTGTGATCACCCAATTCACCCCCCCTCTTGTGTGATGGTTGCCCTTGGCTAACAAGTGGTATCAGAGCTTTGTGCTCGCTTTTAAAGCTTAACCGCTTAGAGTTAAAGATCCTTGTATAATGGCAACCATAGAAAGTTTTTCAAATATGGAGGGTTTTGAAATTGATAAACCACCATTCTTTGATGGTGTGCATTTTGATTTTTGGAAAACTAGGATGGAATGTTATTTGCAATCTATTGACTTAGATTTGTGGGATATTGTGCTTGATGGTTTTTCCTCTAAACCAAAATTGAATTGGGATTCCTATGACAAGAAATGTTTTACCTTAAACATTAGAGCAATGCAAATATTGAGATATGGTTTAAATGATGATATTTATGCTAGAATTAAAAATTGCTCTAGTGCTAAAGATATTTGGGATACCCTTGATGCTATTTATCTTGCTAACAATGTTTTTGAGCAAAATGTTGTATCTAGAAAGCAAGAAGAGCAAAAGCCATTGGAGGAAGAACATATTGGAATGGAGTATGCTCTTGAAACATTGATGGACAATCACATGGAAGAAGATGATGATTCTCATAAGTCAAGTGTGCTAGAAGCGGAAACTACTTCTTACATGGCTCAAGAGGACTTTGAGGTAAACTATACAAGTATTGATAATAGTCCTTCCTATGATGAGATACAATGTGCATATATTGAATTGAATGATGGATTGCTGAATTTAGAAATGAAAAACTTAGCATGCTTGCAAAACATTTCCTCTATTGAAATTCAAATTGAGTCTTTGAAAAATAAATATGCTTTTCTTGATGAGGAAATATTGATGAAATGTGAAACCTCAACTACTAGTGAAACATGTATTGATTTAATAACAAAAGTTGAGGAATCATCTTCCAAATTTGCCAAAGTTAATGATTATACTTGTTTGCATTCCATGTGTGATAATAAAAGGAAAACCAAAGATGTTTTACATGGAAAACCAAGAAGTGTTTTTGGCAATAATATTTTGGAAGATGATCACACAAAAGGCATAAGTTTTTCGAAAATAATCTTCAAAAGACAAAATCATCATCCAATTCAATTGTTTGCAATTATTGTGGTCATCTAGGACATATTTCTCATTTGTGCAAATTTAGAAGAAATTCTTATATGAGAAATAACATGATGTGGGTTCCTAAAATCCTTAAAGGCTCTAATGCTAACATTAAAGGACCCAAGATGAAATGGGTACCAAAGAGTCCTCCTAGTGCTCCTATTGTGCAGAAAACTCTTCAAAAGGATGGACAATTTGATCAAGCCAAAATGGAAACATCAAGGAAAACATTTCCGAAGCCCAATGGTAGATATTTTGGTCAAAGAGGCAAGAAAGCTTCAACCAAAGCTTCTCATATGCATGATGTGGAACTTGCAAAGTTTAAATATCCAAAGGAGAAGCAATGGGTAAAGAAAAATGTTCCCTTAATTTCTAAGGCCATGGTATCATATGATATTACCTCTCATACTAATTCAATTGCAAAATCTATGAATTTGAGGTATATTGCTTGTAGGCCTTGAATAATGAATTAAATCATGTGTGCTTGATAAAATTTGACTATTGTGTTTAGCACATGATTATGTTCATTCTTGTTGTACCATTTGCTTATTAAGTTGAATATATCTTGGTACACAAAGTTCTATTCCATGCCTAGATATGCTTGATATGCTTTAAATTGTTTATATATTATGAAAAGAAGCATGTCATTGGCATTATGCTTAATGCTAAATTGATTATTGAATTATTATGCTCAACTAGCATATTATGGCTAAATTGATATTGTAAGAGCATGATAGATTAATTATCAATGACTAATCATTGTGGATCCAAAATTTGTTGGATACCAAAGAAATGTGCTTAAATTTAATTGTAGGGTGACATCTACCTCAAGTATTCATTGAAATAGAATACAACTACTTTACTTGAGGTTAGCATAACTTAAATGGATTCAACTTCTCAAGAGGGATACAAACTTCATGAAGAATCTTTACACCCTCAAGGAGACTTGAAGCATGGAAGTTAAAGTCACCTATACAAATTCAAGGAATACTTCTTTGGTGATATCAACCTTATCCCTACCTATGCTTTAAATGTGATATACATGATATCTTAGGATTTGGAGAATTGATTTATGCCTTAGTATGTCTTAAATTGTGCTTCTCTAGTAATGTGACTTGAACATGTGTTTGCCTATGCTAGTATGCTAGATAAGTACACTTCTTGATTGAGATGGCATGATAATCTTTTTGTGTTGAGCTTGTGACTATACTTTATTGAACTTACATGAAAAGTTCACATGCTCAAAAGAATTCTAATCCTCTCTTGTTTGCTTGAATGATTCAAATGCTTACTTAGAGATTGGATGGTTAAGAATTAGATATCTTCTTCGTTGAAATTGCTTGATATGTGAATTTCCTATAAACAAGAAGAAAATGATTCATTTGTGCTTTAAACTTGCCTTTGAACTTCAATGATTCTTACATTGAATCTATCTCTTGAAATGAATCATAAATAGTTTTCAAAGATAGAAGTTCCATGGTTTTTCAACTCTTGCATTGCAAAAGGGAACTTTTACTCTTGATTGGCATGTGTGCATACTTGAAATTCTTACATCACATAACATGCATTACATGATCATTGTTTGCCCCAAAGTGCTTATACAAGTTTTGATGATGGTCATGTGTTCTTAGTTAAGCTTGAATCTTGCTTTGAAATTACTAAATCTTTGCTTTGGATTCAAGTGCATATATACTTCTCTTGTCATTATCAAGTGGTAAAATTGTATGGTTGATAATGTGATACATTCTTGATATTTTATATCAACCAAAATTATGCTTGTGGATATGCTTAAATGATATTTGATGCTAACTTATGATTTGGAGAGCTTTTAGAATTGGATTTGCAAGTATCTCCATGTGTATCCAAATGTAGCCATCAAATATTGAAATACAAGCACAAGTAGACAATGAGAAGAATTGAATGAAGAAGAGCTTGAGGAGACTTTCTTCAAATGCTAAGAAATGAAATACTCAAAGGAAGAAAGTTCAAATTCAAAGGTTCAACAATTGAAGAACCATCCAAAGGAGCATCACACTCTCGAAATCAATAAGTATCTCTATCCCTAAACTTTTATGGTATTATATTGAGTGATACTTGTTGATTAAATGCTTTAAAATGATTAAATGCTATCATTATATGAGAAATATGTTTAGCAATGACTTTGTGGATAATTAGCTCTAATATTCTTAATATTGTCATTGCATATAGGGTTATGTTATTAATTTAAATATACCTTGATCCCTATGGCATATTTCACCATGATGAATATTTGATATGATTCTCTTGATTCTTAGTGCTATAATTCTTGTGAGAATCATGCTCTTGCTTGAAAATAGATTTTAGTTTAATTGAAAATATTTTTCATAAGAAAACTCCCTTATTTTGTTTGAAATGAGTTTTTCAAATTCCATATCCTTGAGAATTATTTGAATTTATTTCAAGACTTTGAAAATGCTTTTCACCTTTTACTACTTTTCAATAATTGGAAAATTGTTTGGATATGATTGAAAAACTCTCAACATGCTTTGGAAAGGATTATCAAATCTTGAGAGAATGCTTAAGAAAATTTCCAAACTCGAAAATTTTGAACTGCTCTATAATGTCTATTTCTTTTGAAACTTCAAAAGATAAAGTCTTGCTCTTCAAAGTGATTTTATTTCCCTGAGGCTTCGTTCAAAGAGAAAAAGGTGGAGATATACTTTCAAATGTCATCTTGAATGCTTTTATTGGATTATTCTCAAGGAATGTGTTTTCAAAGAAAACCCCATACTCTTCTTATATGTTTTATTAAAATAAAATGTATATTTGCAATATTATTTTTGAAAGGGGGAGAAAATTCTATATTCTTTGTGAAAATCAATGTTACTTGATGATTTGCTTAAATATATGTTTACACCATGCTTTAACTTAAGTTTTGCTTTGATAAACATATATATTATTCTTTTTAACTTGTGCATCATCTATTTGAAAACCAAACTTATTCTTATTTTTGATCTTTGTGGCTCAAATTTTTTTTTAAAAAAAAAATTCAAAATCTTTTGTCTTGATAGATTAAGAAATAATATGCTTTGCCTTGCTTTACTTTACCTTCAATGTGCTTCATATGGTTTTGGCAAACATTTCTCTTGATCTATCTTGTGTTTGAATATGGGAGAGATTAACTTCTTTTTAAAATTCCTTATAACCTTTCTTACTTAAACTTTTGATTTATAATAGTTCTTTATTTTATTGTATCTCGAACATCATACTTGTTATTCTTGTTAACTTTGAATATATGCATGACTTTGCTAAAATAATATATTATTGATATCTTAATGATATGCATATTTTGAGGGGGAGCCTAGCTCTTAATTTGTCATTATACTCTCAACATGTCATTGAAGATCATCTCTTATTATATTTTCCCTATCAATGAAAGAAGGCAAGCTTTCTTAACTTTTCAATCATTTGATTCTTTCATTAAGGAATGCTTGATATATGTGGCAAGGTATATGTTCTTTTACTTTGAAAACTTTAACACCATGTCAAGTATATGACTTATTTGTGACATGCATCAAGTGGTATCTGTTTAACATGTGGTAAGCAATATTTTATACTTTTCATAATCTCTTAAAGCTTAATGCTATCACATGATAAATGGAAGTATACTATAAGATGACAAGCATTGCATGCATCATACTTGATATCTTGATAAGCATGCTTGTTCCATATCTCCATACTTGAATCCTATGCTAAGTAAAATAAAGAGGAGATAGCTATGTTTTTATAAACATCAAAATCATAAATTTTTATGATCCTACACTTTGGCATCATGTGTTTTATCTAGGGGGAGCAAGTTCTATTTTGATAACATGAAAAATAAAATTCATTATCATATTGTCATTCCTTTCTAAACCTTTTGTTGATGTCAAATAGGGGAGAGAAAATAGGAAAGAAAAATATGTTCATGTGATTATTGATTGATATGATTTCTTGAATATACATTTACATATCTTATCAAACATATTTTTTTCTTGGGTGATTTGTCATCATCAAAAAGGGGGAGAATGTGAAAATATGTTTGCCCCAATGGTTTATTGTATTATGTTTTGATGATGACAAATACATTACAAAAGGATTACAAATATGCTACATATGTGCGTGATGAGCTATATTGGATAATGCATGGTTATATATTATCTTGTTGTTCCTATTATAAGAATCATGCATTAAGCTTTGTGTAGCATCATTGATAGGATATATCCAATGTACTTGATAAGTGATATAATTAATTATTGGATATGTGTCTATATGTGAATCATATATGCATGAAGAACTTTATAAAGATATATACATGTGAATCATGCATATTTAGTTATTGAGTTATGGATTTGGACTAACCATGGTTTTCAAGTGAGTTATGCTTTGTAGGATAGTCCAAGTATCAAGAGTGAGCATTGGAATAAGAAAGTGAAAGATCCTATTTATGCTCAACTCAAGAAGAAGGAGAATGAAGAGATGAACCAAGCATTTAGAAGATTTGAAGAGAAGAAATCTTAGAAGCTTGAAGTGCATCAAGAAGCTTATAGATTCAAAAGGGTATACTTTCTCTTATAGGCTATTCTCCTTTGTAAGGATAGAGGTTTTACATGAAGAGAGCTCAAATATCCTTATTCAATCTTGACAAATGTTTTTAACATGGTAAAATGCCCAACAAACAAGTTTTGAGAAGTTAGTCATGGTGGTATTTCAAAACTATGAAAAATAGCCAAATCTGAATTTTGAAAGCTGACCTATGGTCACCATTTTTATCATAACTTTTAAAATACTTTGAGTTTTGATCTGAAACTTATCTCATATGAAAGTAGACTCAAAGAGCTTTCCAACGCATGGTCATTTGCTTAATTTGGATAAGAAACGAAGAAGTTATGACATTTTTAAGAAGACTACTTTCCGGATAGGAATTGTAGTCGACTACACAAGACTTGTAGTCGACTACAAGACCTTGAAAAACTGACATATGGTCACTATTTTTATCATAACTTTTAAAATACTTTGAGTTTTGATCTGAAACTTGTTTCATATGAAAGTACACTCAAAGAGCTTTCCAACACATGGTCATTTGCTTAAATTGGTTAAGAAACGAAGATGTTATGATCATTTCAAAACGACTACTTTCCTGAGTGGAATTGTAGTCGACTACACAAGACTTGTAGTCGATTACAAGACCACTGAGAAATGTATTGTATTGGACTACATGGTTGTGTATTCGACTACAAAGTGTCAGAAATCAAATCTATTTTCCGTAGATGATGGGTAGTCGACTACAAGGTATCTCGCAATGACTACAAAGTGTTAAAACTCGAAAACTACATTCCAGGAATGGATTGTAGTCGACTACAAGGTTGTGTAGTCGACTACAAAGTGTTAAAATTCAAAACCTACATTCCAGAGAGAGGAATCGTAGTCGACTACAAGTTATCTCGTAGTCGACTACAACGTGCCAGAAATGCCTGTAACGGCTATAAACGGCTAGATTTCGAAATTAATCATTCCTAAACACCACCAACGACTATTTTATCACTTGGGCTATTAATATATGCTAAGATTGAAGCATTAACAGTTGATGAACACCCATTTGCAAATCATTATGAGGATTTGATCATTTTCTATCAAAATCAACATTTGAGCTCTTCATTTTCATAATCCCTCTATCCATTAGTTCTTCAAGTTGTATTATCTACTCTTTGAGAGAGTTTATCATTTTCTATCAATCATATATACTTGTAAGAGGGTGGATAATCCTCAAGAGAGTTCAAGGGTAGACTTCCCTTGAAGAGAAAAGTTAGAGGCTCTTGCATAAGGGTGGAGGATCCCAAAGGTGTGAAGAGTGCTTAACTTTGTAAAGGTTTCTCAAGCACCTAAGTTACAAGCTTGAAGAATAGTGGAAACCTCAAGTGGATGATCTTGGGGCTGGATGTAGATCACAAGAAGTGATTGAACCAGTAAAATATTGTTTGCACTCTCTTATCCCTCACTCTCTTTACATTCTAGCAATTTACATTTAACTACTTATTTGTTGAGTTCTCATGATTGCTATAATTATTGATTTACTGCATATCTTGTGATATTTCTACTTAGATCATTAGAACTTGATATATATCTTGTTTGGTTGATTTATATATATATCTAAGTTATACTCAAGGTATCTACATTGATTGGGTGCATCAAAATGCACAATTACACAAAGTTGAAATAAAATTTGTGATCACCCAATTCACCCCCCCTCTTGTGTGATGGTTGCCCTTGGCTAACAAGTGGTATCAGAGCTTTGTGCTCTGTTTTAAAGCTTAACCGCTTAGAGTTAAAGATCCTTGTATAATGGCAACCATAGAAAGTTTTTCAAATATGGAGGGTTTTGAAATTGATAAACCACCATTCTTTGATGGTGTGCATTTTGATTTTTGGAAAACTAGGATGGAATGTTATTTGCAATCTATTGACTTAGATTTGTGGGATATTGTGCTTGATGGTTTTTCCTCTAAACCAAAATTGAATTGGGATTCCTATGACAAGAAATGTTTTACCTTAAACATTAGAGCAATGCAAATATTGAGATATGGTTTAAATGATGATATTTATGCTAGAATTAAAAATTGCTCTAGTGCTAAAGATATTTGGGATACCCTTGATGCTATTTATCTTGCTAACAATGTTTTTGAGCAAAATGTTGTATCTAGAAAGCAAGAAGAGCAAAAGCCATTGGAGGAAGAACATATTGGAATGGAGTATGCTCTTGAAACATTGATGGACAATCACATGGAAGAAGATGATGATTCTCATAAGTCAAGTGTGCTAGAAGCGGAAACTACTTCTTACATGGCTCAAGAGGACTTTGAGGTAAACTATACAAGTATTGATAATAGTCCTTCCTATGATGAGATACAATGTGCATATATTGAATTGAATGATGGATTGCTGAATTTAGAAATGAAAAACTTAGCATGCTTGCAAAACATTTCCTCTATTGAAATTCAAATTGAGTCTTTGAAAAATAAATATGCTTTTCTTGATGAGGAAATATTGATGAAATGTGAAACCTCAACTACTAGTGAAACATGTATTGATTTAATAACAAAAGTTGAGGAATCATCTTCCAAATTTGCCAAAGTTAATGATTATACTTGTTTGCATTCCATGTGTGATAATAAAAGGAAAACCAAAGATGTTTTACATGGAAAACCAAGAAGTGTTTTTGGCAATAATATTTTGGAAGATGATCACACAAAAAGGCATAAGTTTTTCGAAAATAATCTTCAAAAGACAAAATCATCATCCAATTCAATTGTTTGCAATTATTGTGGTCATCTAGGACATATTTCTCATTTGTGCAAATTTAGAAGAAATTCTTATATGAGAAATAACATGATGTGGGTTCCTAAAATCCTTAAAGGCTCTAATGCTAACATTAAAGGACCCAAGATGAAATGGGTACCAAAGAGTCCTCCTAGTGCTCCTATTGTGCAGAAAACTCTTCAAAAGGATGGACAATTTGATCAAGCCAAAATGGAAACATCAAGGAAAACATTTCCAAAAGCCCAATGGTAGATATTTTGGTCAAAGAGGCAAGAAAGCTTCAACCAAAGCTTCTCATATGCATGATGTGGAACTTGCAAAGTTTAAATATCCAAAGGAGAAGCAATGGGTAAAGAAAAATGTTCCCTTAATTTCTAAGGCCATGGTATCATATGATATTACCTCTCATACTAATTCAATTGCAAAATCTATGAATTTGAGGTATATTGCTTGTAGGCCTTGAATAATGAATTAAATCATGTGTGCTTGATAAAATTTGACTATTGTGTTTAGCACATGATTATGTTCATTCTTGTTGTACCATTTGCTTATTAAGTTGAATATATCTTGGTACACAAAGTTCTATTCCATGCCTAGATATGCTTGATATGCTTTAAATTGTTTATATATTATGAAAAGAAGCATGTCATTGGCATTATGCTTAATGCTAAATTGATTATTGAATTATTATGCTCAACTAGCATATTATGGCTAAATTGATATTGTAAGAGCATGATAGATTAATTATCAATGACTAATCATTGTGGATCCAAAATTTGTTGGATACCAAAGAAATGTGCTTAAATTTAATTGTAGGGTGACATCTACCTCAAGTATTCATTGAAATAGAATACAACTACTTTACTTGAGGTTAGCATAACTTAAATGGATTCAACTTCTCAAGAGGGATACAAACTTCATGAAGAATCTTTACACCCTCAAGGAGACTTGAAGCATGGAAGTTAAAGTCACCTATACAAATTCAAGGAATACTTCTTTGGTGATATCAACCTTATCCCTACCTATGCTTTAAATGTGATATACATGATATCTTAGGATTTGGAGAATTGATTTATGCCTTAGTATGTCTTAAATTGTGCTTCTCTAGTAATGTGACTTGAACATGTGTTTGCCTATGCTAGTATGCTAGATAAGTACACTTCTTGATTGAGATGGCATGATAATCTTTTTGTGTTGAGCTTGTGACTATACTTTATTGAACTTACATGAAAAGTTCACATGCTCAAAAGAATTCTAATCCTCTCTTGTTTGCTTGAATGATTCAAATGCTTACTTAGAGATTGGATGGTTAAGAATTAGATATCTTCTTCGTTGAAATTGCTTGATATGTGAATTTCCTATAAACAAGAAGAAAATGATTCATTTGTGCTTTAAACTTGCCTTTGAACTTCAATGATTCTTACATTGAATCTATCTCTTGAAATGAATCATAAATAGTTTTCAAAGATAGAAGTTCCATGGTTTTTCAACTCTTGCATTGCAAAAGGGAACTTTTACTCTTGATTGGCATGTGTGCATACTTGAAATTCTTACATCACATAACATGCATTACATGATCATTGTTTGCCCCAAAGTGCTTATACAAGTTTTGATGATGGTCATGTGTTCTTAGTTAAGCTTGAATCTTGCTTTGAAATTACTAAATCTTTGCTTTGGATTCAAGTGCATATATACTTCTCTTGTCATTATCAAGTGGTAAAATTGTATGGTTGATAATGTGATACATTCTTGATATTTTATATCAACCAAAATTATGCTTGTGGATATGCTTAAATGATATTTGATGCTAACTTATGATTTGGAGAGCTTTTAGAATTGGATTTGCAAGTATCTCCATGTGTATCCAAATGTAGCCATCAAATATTGAAATACAAGCACAAGTAGACAATGAGAAGAATTGAATGAAGAAGAGCTTGAGGAGACTTTCTTCAAATGCTAAGAAATGAAATACTCAAAGGAAGAAAGTTCAAATTCAAAGGTTCAACAATTGAAGAACCATCCAAAGGAGCATCACACTCTCGAAATCAATAAGTATCTCTATCCCTAAACTTTTATGGTATTATATTGAGTGATACTTGTTGATTAAATGCTTTTAAAATGATTAAATGCTATCATTATATGAGAAATATGTTTAGCAATGACTTTGTGGATAATTAGCTCTAATATTCTTAATATTGTCATTGCATATAGGGTTATGTTATTAATTTAAATATACCTTGATCCCTATGGCATATTTCACCATGATGAATATTTGATATGATTCTCTTGATTCTTAGTGCTATAATTCTTGTGAGAATCATGCTCTTGCTTGAAAATAGATTTTAGTTTAATTGAAAATATTTTTCATAAGAAAACTCCCTTATTTTGTTTGAAATGAGTTTTTCAAATTCCATATCCTTGAGAATTATTTGAATTTATTTCAAGACTTTGAAAATGCTTTTCACCTTTTACTACTTTTCAATAATTGGAAAATTGTTTGGATATGATTGAAAAACTCTCAACATGCTTTGGAAAGGATTATCAAATCTTGAGAGAATGCTTAAGAAAATTTCCAAACTCGAAAATTTTGAACTGCTCTATAATGTCTATTTCTTTTGAAACTTCAAAAGATAAAGTCTTGCTCTTCAAAGTGATTTTATTTCCCTGAGGCTTCTGTTCAAAGAGAAAAAGGTGGAGATATACTTTCAAATGTCATCTTGAATGCTTTTATTGGATTATTCTCAAGGAATGTGTTTTCAAAGAAAACCCCATACTCTTCTTATATGTTTTATTAAAATAAAATGTATATTTGCAATATTATTTTTGAAAGGGGGAGAAAATTCTATATTCTTTGTGAAAATCAATGTTACTTGATGATTTGCTTAAATATATGTTTACACCATGCTTTAACTTAAGTTTTGCTTTGATAAACATATATATTATTCTTTTTAACTTGTGCATCATCTATTTGAAAACCAAACTTATTCTTATTTTTGATCTTTGTGGCTCAAATTTTTTTTAAAAAAAAAAATTCAAAATCTTTTGTCTTGATAGATTAAGAAATAATATGCTTTGCCTTGCTTTACTTTACCTTCAATGTGCTTCATATGGTTTTGGCAAACATTTCTCTTGATCTATCTTGTGTTTGAATATGGGAGAGATTAACTTCTTTTTAAAATTCCTTATAACCTTTCTTACTTAAACTTTTGATTTATAATAGTTCTTTATTTTATTGTATCTCGAACATCATACTTGTTATTCTTGTTAACTTTGAATATATGCATGACTTTGCTAAAATAATATATTATTGATATCTTAATGATATGCATATTTTGAGGGGGAGCCTAGCTCTTAATTTGTCATTATACTCTCAACATGTCATTGAAGATCATCTCTTATTATATTTTCCCTATCAATGAAAGAAGGCAAGCTTTCTTAACTTTTCAATCATTTGATTCTTTCATTAAGGAATGCTTGATATATGTGGCAAGGTATATGTTCTTTTACTTTGAAAAACTTTAACACCATGTCAGTATATGACTTATTTGTGACATGCATCAAGTGGTATCTGTTTAACATGTGGTAAGCAATATTTTATACTTTTCATAATCTCTTAAAGCTTAATGCTATCACATGATAAATGGAAGTATACTATAAGATGACAAGCATTGCATGCATCATACTTGATATCTTGATAAGCATGCTTGTTCCATATCTCCATACTTGAATCCTATGCTAAGTAAAATAAAGAGGAGATAGCTATGTTTTTATAAACATCAAAATCATAAATTTTTATGATCCTACACTTTGGCATCATGTGTTTTATCTAGGGGGAGCAAGTTCTATTTTGATAACATGAAAAATAAAATTCATTATCATATTGTCATTCCTTTCTAAACCTTTTTGTTGATGTCAAATAGGGGGAGAGAAAATAGGAAAGAAAAATATGTTCATGTGATTATTGATTGATATGATTTCTTGAATATACATTTACATATCTTATCAAACATATTTTTTTCTTGGGTGATTTGTCATCATCAAAAAGGGGGAGAATGTGAAAATATGTTTGCCCCAATGGTTTATTGTATTATGTTTTGATGATGACAAATACATTACAAAAAGGATTACAAATATGCTACATATGTGCGTGATGAGCTATATTGGATAATGCATGGTTATATATTATCTTGTTGTTCCTATTATAAGAATCATGCATTAAGCTTTGTGTAGCATCATTGATAGGATATATCCAATGTACTTGATAAGTGATATAATTAATTATTGGATATGTGTCTATATGTGAATCATATATGCATGAAGAACTTTATAAAGATATATACATGTGAATCATGCATATTTAGTTATTGAGTTATGGATTTGGACTAACCATGGTTTTCAAGTGAGTTATGCTTTGTAGGATAGTCCAAGTATCAAGAGTGAGCATTGGAATAAGAAAGTGAAAGATCCTATTTATGCTCAACTCAAGAAGAAGGAGAATGAAGAGATGAACCAAGCATTTAGAAGATTTGAAGAGAAGAAATCTTAGAAGCTTGAAGTGCATCAAGAAGCTTATAGATTCAAAAGGGTATACTTTCTCTTATAGGCTATTCTCCTTTGTAAGGATAGAGGTTTTACATGAAGAGAGCTCAAATATCCTTATTCAATCTTGACAAATGTTTTTAACATGGTAAAATGCCCAACAAACAAGTTTTGAGAAGTTAGTCATGGTGGTATTTCAAAACTATGAAAAATAGCCAAATCTGAATTTTGAAAGCTGACCTATGGTCACCATTTTTATCATAACTTTTAAAATACTTTGAGTTTTGATCTGAAACTTATCTCATATGAAAGTAGACTCAAAGAGCTTTCCAACGCATGGTCATTTGCTTAATTTGGATAAGAAACGAAGAAGTTATGACATTTTTAAGAAGACTACTTTCCGGATAGGAATTGTAGTCGACTACACAAGACTTGTAGTCGACTACAAGACCTTGAAAAACTGACATATGGTCACTATTTTTATCATAACTTTTAAAATACTTTGAGTTTTGATCTGAAACTTGTTTCATATGAAAGTACACTCAAAGAGCTTTCCAACACATGGTCATTTGCTTAAATTGGTTAAGAAACGAAGAAGTTATGATCATTTCAAAACGACTACTTTCCTGAGTGGAATTGTAGTCGACTACACAAGACTTGTAGTCGATTACAAGACCACCAGAAATGGATTGTAGTCGACTACAAGGTTGTGTAGTCGACTACAAAGTGTCAGAAATCAAATCTATTTTCCAGAGATGACTGGTAGTCGACTACAAGGTATCTGCAGTCGACTACAAAGTGTTAAAACTCGAAAACTACATTCCAGGAATGGATTGTAGTCGACTACAAGGTTGTGTAGTCGACTACAAAATGTTAAAATTCAAAACCTACATTCCAGAGAGGAATCGTAGTCGACTACAAGTTATCTGTAGTCGACTACAACGTGCCAGAAATGCCTGTAACGGCTATAAACGGCTAGATTTCGAAATTAATCATTCCTAAACACCACCAACGACTATTTTATCACTTGGGCTATTAATATATGCTAAGATTGAAGCATTAACAGTTGATGAACACCCATTTGCAAATCATTATGAGGATTTGATCATTTTCTATCAAAATCAACATTTGAGCTCTTCATTTTCATAATCCCTCTATCCATTAGTTCTTCAAGTTGTATTATCTACTCTTTGAGAGAGTTTATCATTTTCTATCAATCATATATACTTGTAAGAGGGTGGATAATCCCTCAAGAGAGTTCAAGGGTAGACTTCCCTTGAAGAGAAAAGTTAGAGGCTCTTGCATAAGGGTGGAGGATCCCAAAGGTGTGAAGAGTGCTTAACTTTGTAAAGGTTTCTCAAGCACCTAAGTTACAAGCTTGAAGAATAGTGGAAACCTCAAGTGGATGATCTTGGGGCTGGATGTAGATCACAAGAAGTGATTGAACCAGTAAAATATTGTTTGCACTCTCTTATCCCTCACTCTCTTTACATTCTAGCAATTTACATTTAACTACTTATTTGTTGAGTTCTCATGATTGCTATAATTATTGATCTATCGCATATCTTGTGATATTTCTACTTAGATCATTAGAACTTGATATATATCTTGTTTGGTTGATTTATATATATATCTAAGTTATACTCAAGGTATCTACATTGATTGGGTGCATCAAAATGCACAATTACACAAAGTTGAAATAAAATTTGTGATCACCCAATTCACCCCCCCTCTTGTGTGATGGTTGCCCTTGGCTAACAAGTGGTATCAGAGCTTTGTGCTCTGTTTTAAAGCTTAACCGCTTAGAGTTAAAGATCCTTGTATAATGGCAACCATAGAAAGTTTTTCAAATATGGAGGGTTTTGAAATTGATAAACCACCATTCTTTGATGGTGTGCATTTTGATTTTTGGAAAACTAGGATGGAATGTTATTTGCAATCTATTGACTTAGATTTGTGGGATATTGTGCTTGATGGTTTTTCCTCTAAACCAAAATTGAATTGGGATTCCTATGACAAGAAATGTTTTACCTTAAACATTAGAGCAATGCAAATATTGAGATATGGTTTAAATGATGATATTTATGCTAGAATTAAAAATTGCTCTAGTGCTAAAGATATTTGGGATACCCTTGATGCTATTTATCTTGCTAACAATGTTTTTGAGCAAAATGTTGTATCTAGAAAGCAAGAAGAGCAAAAGCCATTGGAGGAAGAACATATTGGAATGGAGTATGCTCTTGAAACATTGATGGACAATCACATGGAAGAAGATGATGATTCTCATAAGTCAAGTGTGCTAGAAGCGGAAACTACTTCTTACATGGCTCAAGAGGACTTTGAGGTAAACTATACAAGTATTGATAATAGTCCTTCCTATGATGAGATACAATGTGCATATATTGAATTGAATGATGGATTGCTGAATTTAGAAATGAAAAACTTAGCATGCTTGCAAAACATTTCCTCTATTGAAATTCAAATTGAGTCTTTGAAAAATAAATATGCTTTTCTTGATGAGGAAATATTGATGAAATGTGAAACCTCAACTACTAGTGAAACATGTATTGATTTAATAACAAAAGTTGAGGAATCATCTTCCAAATTTGCCAAAGTTAATGATTATACTTGTTTGCATTCCATGTGTGATAATAAAAGGAAAACCAAAGATGTTTTACATGGAAAACCAAGAAGTGTTTTTGGCAATAATATTTTGGAAGATGATCACACAAAAGGCATAAGTTTTTTGAAAATAATCTTCAAAAGACAAAATCATCATCCAATTCAATTGTTTGCAATTATTGTGGTCATCTAGGACATATTTCTCATTTGTGCAAATTTAGAAGAAATTCTTATATGAGAAATAACATGATGTGGGTTCCTAAAATCCTTAAAGGCTCTAATGCTAACATTAAAGGACCCAAGATGAAATGGGTACCAAAGAGTCCTCCTAGTGCTCCTATTGTGCAGAAAACTCTTCAAAAGGATGGACAATTTGATCAAGCCAAAATGGAAACATCAAGGAAAACATTTCCAAAAGCCCAATGGTAGATATTTTGGTCAAAGAGGCAAGAAAGCTTCAACCAAAGCTTCTCATATGCATGATGTGGAACTTGCAAAGTTTAAATATCCAAAGGAGAAGCAATGGGTAAAGAAAAATGTTCCCTTAATTTCTAAGGCCATGGTATCATATGATATTACCTCTCATACTAATTCAATTGCAAAATCTATGAATTTGAGGTATATTGATTGTAGGCCTTGAATAATGAATTAAATCATGTGTGCTTGATAAAATTTGACTATTGTGTTTAGCACATGATTATGTTCATTCTTGTTGTACCATTTGCTTATTAAGTTGAATATATCTTGGTACACAAAGTTCTATTCCATGCCTAGATATGCTTGATATGCTTTAAATTGTTTATATATTATGAAAAGAAGCATGTCATTGGCATTATGCTTAATGCTAAATTGATTATTGAATTATTATGCTCAACTAGCATATTATGGCTAAATTGATATTGTAAGAGCATGATAGATTAATTATCAATGACTAATCATTGTGGATCCAAAATTTGTTGGATACCAAAGAAATGTGCTTAAATTTAATTGTAGGGTGACATCTACCTCAAGTATTCATTGAAATAGAATACAACTACTTTACTTGAGGTTAGCATAACTTAAATGGATTCAACTTCTCAAGAGGGATACAAACTTCATGAAGAATCTTTACACCCTCAAGGAGACTTGAAGCATGGAAGTTAAAGTCACCTATACAAATTCAAGGAATACTTCTTTGGTGATATCAACCTTATCCCTACCTATGCTTTAAATGTGATATACATGATATCTTAGGATTTGGAGAATTGATTTATGCCTTAGTATGTCTTAAATTGTGCTTCTCTAGTAATGTGACTTGAACATGTGTTTGCCTATGCTAGTATGCTAGATAAGTACACTTCTTGATTGAGATGGCATGATAATCTTTTTGTGTTGAGCTTGTGACTATACTTTATTGAACTTACATGAAAAGTTCACATGCTCAAAAGAATTCTAATCCTCTCTTGTTTGCTTGAATGATTCAAATGCTTACTTAGAGATTGGATGGTTAAGAATTAGATATCTTCTTCGTTGAAATTGCTTGATATGTGAATTTCCTATAAACAAGAAGAAAATGATTCATTTGTGCTTTAAACTTGCCTTTGAACTTCAATGATTCTTACATTGAATCTATCTCTTGAAATGAATCATAAATAGTTTTCAAAGATAGAAGTTCCATGGTTTTTCAACTCTTGCATTGCAAAAGGGAACTTTTACTCTTGATTGGCATGTGTGCATACTTGAAATTCTTACATCACATAACATGCATTACATGATCATTGTTTGCCCCAAAGTGCTTATACAAGTTTTGATGATGGTCATGTGTTCTTAGTTAAGCTTGAATCTTGCTTTGAAATTACTAAATCTTTGCTTTGGATTCAAGTGCATATATACTTCTCTTGTCATTATCAAGTGGTAAAATTGTATGGTTGATAATGTGATACATTCTTGATATTTTATATCAACCAAAATTATGCTTGTGGATATGCTTAAATGATATTTGATGCTAACTTATGATTTGGAGAGCTTTTAGAATTGGATTTGCAAGTATCTCCATGTGTATCCAAATGTAGCCATCAAATATTGAAATACAAGCACAAGTAGACAATGAGAAGAATTGAATGAAGAAGAGCTTGAGGAGACTTTCTTCAAATGCTAAGAAATGAAATACTCAAAGGAAGAAAGTTCAAATTCAAAGGTTCAACAATTGAAGAACCATCCAAAGGAGCATCACACTCTCGAAATCAATAAGTATCTCTATCCCTAAACTTTTATGGTATTATATTGAGTGATACTTGTTGATTAAATGCTTTTAAAATGATTAAATGCTATCATTATATGAGAAATATGTTTAGCAATGACTTTGTGGATAATTAGCTCTAATATTCTTAATATTGTCATTGCATATAGGGTTATGTTATTAATTTAAATATACCTTGATCCCTATGGCATATTTCACCATGATGAATATTTGATATGATTCTCTTGATTCTTAGTGCTATAATTCTTGTGAGAATCATGCTCTTGCTTGAAAATAGATTTTAGTTTAATTGAAAATATTTTTCATAAGAAAACTCCCTTATTTTGTTTGAAATGAGTTTTTCAAATTCCATATCCTTGAGAATTATTTGAATTTATTTCAAGACTTTGAAAATGCTTTTCACCTTTTACTACTTTTCAATAATTGGAAAATTGTTTGGATATGATTGAAAAACTCTCAACATGCTTTGGAAAGGATTATCAAATCTTGAGAGAATGCTTAAGAAAATTTCCAAACTCGAAAATTTTGAACTGCTCTATAATGTCTATTTCTTTTGAAACTTCAAAAGATAAAGTCTTGCTCTTCAAAGTGATTTTATTTCCCTGAGGCTTCTGTTCAAAGAGAAAAAGGTGGAGATATACTTTCAAATGTCATCTTGAATGCTTTTATTGGATTATTCTCAAGGAATGTGTTTTCAAAGAAAACCCCATACTCTTCTTATATGTTTTATTAAAATAAAATGTATATTTGCAATATTATTTTTGAAAGGGGAGAAAATTCTATATTCTTTGTGAAAATCAATGTTACTTGATGATTTGCTTAAATATATGTTTACACCATGCTTTAACTTAAGTTTTGCTTTGATAAACATATATATTATTCTTTTAACTTGTGCATCATCTATTTGAAAACCAAACTTATTCTTATTTTTGATCTTTGTGGCTCAAATTTTTTTTAAAAAAAAAAATTCAAAATCTTTTGTCTTGATAGATTAAGAAATAATATGCTTTGCCTTGCTTTACTTTACCTTCAATGTGCTTCATATGGTTTTGGCAAACATTTCTCTTGATCTATCTTGTGTTTGAATATGGGAGAGATTAACTTCTTTTTAAAATTCCTTATAACCTTTCTTACTTAAACTTTTGATTTATAATAGTTCTTTATTTTATTGTATCTCGAACATCATACTTGTTATTCTTGTTAACTTTGAATATATGCATGACTTTGCTAAAATAATATATTATTGATATCTTAATGATATGCATATTTTGAGGGGGAGCCTAGCTCTTAATTTGTCATTATACTCTCAACATGTCATTGAAGATCATCTCTTATTATATTTTCCCTATCAATGAAAGAAGGCAAGCTTTCTTAACTTTTCAATCATTTGATTCTTTCATTAAGGAATGCTTGATATATGTGGCAAGGTATATGTTCTTTTACTTTGAAAAACTTTAACACCATGCCAATATATGACTTATTTGTGACATGCATCAAGTGGTATCTGTTTAACATGTGGTAAGCAATATTTTATACTTTTCATAATCTCTTAAAGCTTAATGCTATCACATGATAAATGGAAGTATACTATAAGATGACAAGCATTGCATGCATCATACTTGATATCTTGATAAGCATGCTTGTTCCATATCTCCATACTTGAATCCTATGCTAAGTAAAATAAAGAGGAGATAGCTATGTTTTTATAAACATCAAAATCATAAATTTTTATGATCCTACACTTTGGCATCATGTGTTTTATCTAGGGGGAGCAAGTTCTATTTTGATAACATGAAAAATAAAATTCATTATCATATTGTCATTCCTTTCTAAACCTTTTTGTTGATGTCAAATAGGGGGAGAGAAAATAGGAAAGAAAAATATGTTCATGTGATTATTGATTGATATGATTTCTTGAATATACATTTACATATCTTATCAAACATATTTTTTTCTTGGGTGATTTGTCATCATCAAAAAGGGGGAGAATGTGAAAATATGTTTGCCCCAATGGTTTATTGTATTATGTTTTGATGATGACAAATACATTACAAAAAGGATTACAAATATGCTACATATGTGCGTGATGAGCTATATTGGATAATGCATGGTTATATATTATCTTGTTGTTCCTATTATAAGAATCATGCATTAAGCTTTGTGTAGCATCATTGATAGGATATATCCAATGTACTTGATAAGTGATATAATTAATTATTGGATATGTGTCTATATGTGAATCATATATGCATGAAGAACTTTATAAAGATATATACATGTGAATCATGCATATTTAGTTATTGAGTTATGGATTTGGACTAACCATGGTTTTCAAGTGAGTTATGCTTTGTAGGATAGTCCAAGTATCAAGAGTGAGCATTGGAATAAGAAAGTGAAAGATCCTATTTATGCTCAACTCAAGAAGAAGGAGAATGAAGAGATGAACCAAGCATTTAGAAGATTTGAAGAGAAGAAATCTTAGAAGCTTGAAGTGCATCAAGAAGCTTATAGATTCAAAAGGGTATACTTTCTCTTATAGGCTATTCTCCTTTGTAAGGATAGAGGTTTTACATGAAGAGAGCTCAAATATCCTTATTCAATCTTGACAAATGTTTTTAACATGGTAAAATGCCCAACAAACAAGTTTTGAGAAGTTAGTCATGGTGGTATTTCAAAACTATGAAAAATAGCCAAATCTGAATTTTGAAAGCTGACCTATGGTCACCATTTTTATCATAACTTTTAAAATACTTTGAGTTTTGATCTGAAACTTATCTCATATGAAAGTAGACTCAAAGAGCTTTCCAACGCATGGTCATTTGCTTAATTTGGATAAGAAACGAAGAAGTTATGACATTTTTAAGAAGACTACTTTCCAGATAGGAATTGTAGTCGACTACACAAGACTTGTAGTCGACTACAAGACCTTGAAAAACTGACATATGGTCACTATTTTTATCATAACTTTTAAAATACTTTGAGTTTTGATCTGAAACTTGTTTCATATGAAAGTACACTCAAAGAGCTTTCCAACACATGGTCATTTGCTTAAATTGGTTAAGAAACGAAGAAGTTATGATCATTTCAAAACGACTACTTTCCTGAGTGGAATTGTAGTCGACTACACAAGACTTGTAGTCCAAGACCACTAGAAATGGATTGTAGTCGACTACAAGGTTGTGTAGTCGACTACAAAGTGTCAGAAATCAAATCTATTTTCCAGAGATGACTGGTAGTCGACTACAAGGTATCTGCAGTCGACTACAAAGTGTTAAAACTCGAAAACTACATTCCAGGAATGGATTGTAGTCGACTACAAGGTTGTGTAGTCGACTACAAAGTGTTAAAATTCAAAACCTACATTCCAGAGAGGAATCGTAGTCGACTACAAGTTATCTGTAGTCGACTACAACGTGCCAGAAATGCCTGTAACGGCTATAAACGGCTAGATTTCGAAATTAATCATTCCTAAACACCACCAACGACTATTTTATCACTTGGGCTATTAATATATGCTAAGATTGAAGCATTAACAGTTGATGAACACCCATTTGCAAATCATTATGAGGATTTGATCATTTTCTATCAAAATCAACATTTGAGCTCTTCATTTTCATAATCCCTCTATCCATTAGTTCTTCAAGTTGTATTATCTACTCTTTGAGAGAGTTTATCATTTTCTATCAATCATATATACTTGTAAGAGGGTGGATAATCCCTCAAGAGAGTTCAAGGGTAGACTTCCCTTGAAGAGAAAAGTTAGAGGCTCTTGCATAAGGGTGGAGGATCCCAAAGGTGTGAAGAGTGCTTAACTTTGTAAAGGTTTCTCAAGCACCTAAGTTACAAGCTTGAAGAATAGTGGAAACCTCAAGTGGATGATCTTGGGGCTGGATGTAGATCACAAGAAGTGATTGAACCAGTAAAATATTGTTTGCACTCTCTTATCCCTCACTCTCTTTACATTCTAGCAATTTACATTTAACTACTTATTTGTTGAGTTCTCATGATTGCTATAATTATTGATTTACTGCATATCTTGTGATATTTCTACTTAGATCATTAGAACTTGATATATATCTTGTTTGGTTGATTTATATATATATCTAAGTTATACTCAAGGTATCTACATTGATTGGGTGCATCAAAATGCACAATTACACAAAGTTGAAATAAAATTTGTGATCACCCAATTCACCCCCCCTCTTGTGTGATGGTTGCCCTTGGCTAACACCTCTATGTCTCAAACTCATTCCTTTTCACCCTATAATTTCTTTTTCCCTTTCATTTTAAAATTAGATGACCGATTACTACCATCATCATTTTCAAATGCATGGGAGAGTAAATCTGATGACATACAGCTAGAAACACTAGCATTAGCATGAAGATGACACATGATTTGATAATGTTCAAACAATGTCATCATAACACCTGTCATCTTCATCAACATTTTTCTTTCTCAATTCAAAACCATACATCCAATCAAATAACTAATTGTTAAATAACTTAATAGAATGAACAAAAAATCTAAGAATTGATTGGGTGAGGAATTGACTTGCAAATGAAGAGTTTAGTTTGAAGAAAGTAAGAGTTGTTGCCACCTAGGCTGCACAAAAATGAAGAGGTAATCTCCTAGAACGTTACTTGTTATTGTGCTGAAAACTAAGAAAAATGAAGGCTAATACCAAATGACGAGGAATGGTTGGTGTACGTGAGAAATAGAGGCATTTGGCCCCCCACCAGCACTAGAATGGATTAACACCATTTTTCTTGTTTTACGTAAGTGGAACAACGTTGTTCCAGTTATGAAAAATAATTCCTAAAGTAGAATGACATCATTCCACAAATAGGTTAGAAAAACATATTAACAACAACCAAAAACAACATCATTTGAAGTCAAAAAAAAAAGATGGGTTAGGTCAATTTTTATGCCGGTTAGGAGAGTTCCAACCATAAACTAAAGCAACACATGTGGGTTGGGTGATTACGAACCTTAAACAATGGACAAACTTGAACAAACCCACTATTGTAGGTTGGATAAGTTTTGGGCAAGTTCACAATTTGACCTATCCCACTGAACACCCATAGCCTTGATTGTAATGGAAATTGAGAAGAAATAATTGTAAAAAGTAAATATTAACTGAGACTAGAAGGATAGAGGGCAATATGAAGGATCATAGGGCATAAGGAAAGAGTAATTCGGAAAGAGAAGTTAGAACCAGTTTGTAACACCCCAAAATTTCGACTTATACAATATATGTTGTTTTCTTACATTTTTGTGATAAATAATTTTTAAAAATTTTTGTGAGTTCAATTAAATCAAATTTTAACTGAACTTAACCTTATAAGTTGATTTCAGACCATTCCGAAAAATAAAATAAATAATTATATTTTTTTTTCGAAATTTCTTCGGGGAATTTTTACAAAGCAATGGAAGTTCAGATTTCAAATCTGTTAGCAGATTTGATCATTTTCCATTTTTAGAGATTTTACGAGTTAATAAAATCTCTGGGTGATTTTAGGTACATCCTATTGGCCATTGGACAATAGATACTGATCTTTGTCCATTGGATAATATTTACTAATAAAAATCTTGAGGGAAATATTGACAAGAGGTTGTCGAGACCCGTCAAATAATAAAAATTACCAGTT
Organism: Styphnolobium japonicum; assembly: GCA_023212625.1. Classification (NCBI taxonomy): domain Eukaryota; kingdom Viridiplantae; phylum Streptophyta; class Magnoliopsida; order Fabales; family Fabaceae; genus Styphnolobium; species Styphnolobium japonicum. Next base: position 3,074,898 of record JALBWW010000010.1, read on the forward strand.
TACGAACTAATTTATAGTATAAAGAATGAACCGAATTGTCTCTCAAGGATCCAAAAAAACAAAGATTCAATTAGATCAAGATGATTAGAAAATGGGAGTTTTGTTGTTGATTAACAAGATCAAAAGTACGATACTTAAAGTTGTAAACAAATCTAAAGAAGCAACCAATCCAAGGAAATTTACCGATCTTGAGTTTTAATCCATCATTGATCACAAGAAATCCACTTAATTGATAATCATGTTCTTGGCCTTAGATCGTATCAAGAAGCCTCAACATGATCTAAGAATCCTTTACTAGAAAAGCATATAGGATTTGATTAACCAAGGTTAGATAAAGTAAGCATCATCCAACATACATTAACTTAAGATCCAGAATTTAACCAAGCTAAACAATCTATCAAAAAGCTTTAATATATTGTTTAGTCTTTGTGATCCTCTTTGAATACATGATAATAAAGCTATTATCACATCAACATCGAAATCAAATTAAGCAATTTAATCTAGATAAAAATCAAAAGAGGAAGAAGAGAAACTTGAATAACAATTAAGCAATATGAACAAGCGAAACAAGATCTCCAAATTAAACATCAAGATGGCTAATCCCTTAAATTGATTACAAGAGCTTAGCATTCCATGGATGGGAAGGAAGAACTCATAAAATAAAAAACAAAAAAGAAATTCTAAAGAGAATGGAGACGAAGAGAAAGAAAACTCTCACAAATACTCAAATTTTCTTCAAACTTACTTAAAATTGAATTATGTATAATACAAAGAGATTGGCTCTATTTATACTAATCCTAGAAGCCAATTTGTAATTGAAAATAATCTGAATGCAAGCTGTAAAATCATGGAAATTGTCAAATATGGAAGCTTGATGCATGGTTGGTGGGTTGGTGGGTTGGTGCATGGTAGGTGGGTTGGGGTATGGTCGGTGGCTTTTAGTGAGCAACTCTTATCCAACTTCCAGCTTGATTTTCATGACCTAGACGATGCATTTTGGCTTGGAGGTCACATGAAAGTTGTAGCCAATTGTCTCCTTGAAATTTTGACGTTGGTTTCATGCTATTTGGACTTTTACAACTCCAGATATGCCAAAAACATTGCACCTACCTCAAGTTAGGTTGGCAGAACGTGTTTCCAAATTCAAACCAACTTGTAGCTTCATAATCATGCCTAAAACAACATCTATTGACTAAATGGTCTTCAGTGAAGTTGGATATGGGTCTTATCTTTCCAATGGCCGAGTTTCAGCTCCAAAAAAGGCTTATAGCCCACTATATAGTCCAATATGTGCACATTGCCCATATTCCAGTGGCAGCAAACACACTCTACATTGTAGGACTATTTTGGACCCTTAGAAGCCCGATCCAGCTCTTGAGTTCTTCATGAAAGTTGTAGAGCCTTGTCTTAGCTTTCCAAAGACACTAAGATTATCTCAAATGGATCACCGAGTCCCAAGTTATGGCCTAACCAAGGAGAAATGTCAAAATGCATCAAAATCCAAGAATTATTCACAATTTGCATTAAAGCCCAATGAGGCCCAACAACATTAAACTCATCTAAAATATTAATATTGGGCACAATAAACATATAATAAAGCCTAGTACAAAGCTAACATAAGTGTCTCAAATTGATTGATCAAATATCTCTGTAATAAATGGTCTTGGTGACTCAAAGGGGTGAGTCATGGTAAGAAATTATTACCATGGTAAATCACCTAGGTGAATCACCATGGCATTAATTAAAACAAGGAAGCAAAGATGAATATCAGCCGAATTCTACTTGAAAATGCTTCAAAAACAAAACAAACACAATTGTTAGAGTTAGATGAAATGATCAAATAGTTGCCTTTGGATCCCCGGCAATGGCGCCAAATTTGACAAGAGGTTGTCGAGACCCCGTCAAATAATAAAATTTACCGGTTCGCAAACTAATTTGTAGTATAGAGCATGAACCGAATCGTCTCTCAAGGATCCAAAAAGAACAAAGATTTAATCAAATCAAGATAATTAAAAGGGGGTTTTTGATGATGATTAACAAGAATGACAAAAGTACAAGAATTAAAGTTGTAAACAAATATAAAGAAGCAACCAATCCAAGGAAATTTACCGATCTTGAGTTTAACTCATCATTGATCACAAGGAATTCACTTAATTGCTAACCGTGTTCTTGGCCTTAGATCACATTAAGACGCCTCAACATGATCCAAGAATCCTCTACTAGATAAGCATCTAGGATTTAATTAACCAAGGTTAGATAAAGTAAGCACCATCCAAACATAGATTAACTTAAGATCAAGAATTTAACCAAGCTAAACAATCCATCAAAAAGCTTTAATAAATTGTTTATTCTATGTGATCCTCTTGAATACATGATAATAAAGCTAATATCACATAAACATCCAAATCAAATTAAGCAATTCAATCTAGATCAAAATTAAAAGAGGAAGAAGAGAAACTTGAATAACAATTAAGCAATATGAACAAGCGAAACAAGATCTCCAAATTAAACATCAAGATGGCTAATCCCTTGGATTGATTATGAGAGCCTAGCCTTCCATGGATGGGAAGGAAGAACTCAGAAATAAAAGAACAAAAACGAAATTCTAAAGAGAATGGAGAAGAAAAGAAAGAAAACTCTCACAAATACTCAAACTTTCTTCAAACTTACTTAAAATTGAATTCTAATACAAAGAGGTTGGGTCTATTTATACTAATCCTAGAAGCCAATTTGTACATGTACATAATCTGAATACAAGCTATAAGAATATGAAAATTGTCAAAAATGGAAGCTTGATGCATGGTTGGTGGGTTGGTGCATGGTAGCTGGGTTGGTGTATGGTTGGTGGCTTTTAGTCAACAACTCTTATCCGACTTCTGGCTTCAAATTCATCACCTAGACGGTGCATTTTGGCTTGGATGTCTTCATGAAAGTTGTAGCCAGTTGTCTCCTTGAAAATCTCCAATTTGAATCATGTCATTTGGACTTTTAGAACTCCAGAAATGCCAAAAGCACTGCACCTACCTCAAGTTAGGTTGGAAGAACGTGTTTCCAAATTCAGACCAACTTGTAGCTTCAGAAGCATGCCTAAAACGACATCTATTGACAAAATGGTCTTCAGTGAAGTTGGAGATATGGGTCTTATCTTTCAAATGACCAAGTTTCAGCCCAAGAGGAGGCCTATAACCCACTATATAGTCCAATATGTGAATACTGCCCAGATGGTTCCGTGACAGCAAACTCACTCTGTATTGCAAGGCTATTTTGGGCCCTTAGAAGCCCGATCCAGCTCTTGATTTCTTCATGAAACTTGTAGATCTTTGTCTTAGCTTTCCAAAGACACCAAGATCACCTCAATTGGATCACCGAGTCCCAAGTTATGGCCTAACCAAGGAAGAAAGGTCAAAATGCATCAAAATCCGAAAATTATCCAATATTTACATTAAAACCCAATGAAGCCCAACAACATTAAACTCATCTAAAATACTAATATTGGGCACAATAAACATCTAATAAAGCCTAATACAAAGCTAACATAAGTGTCTCAAATTGATTGATCACCGACTTCGGCCAAATTCATGTTGCATTGCATCACCTCCCAAAATGCTTTGTGCTCAATCTCTACTGGCAGTAGGCCCAAAGAGCATCCTCAAGCCTAATGCTCCAATCCTTCCGATTAGGTTGAACATTCTTTTCAAGTATTTGCTTGATCTCTCTATTGGAGACCTCAACTTGACCATTATCCTAGGGATGGTAAGGTGTAGAAACTTTATGCAACACGCCATATTTCCTCATCAAACCCTCCATGTTTCGGTTATAGAAATGGGTGCCTTGATCGCTGATGATAGCCTTTGGGATTCCAAACTTGCAGAAAATCTATCATCTAACAAAATGTGCAACAACTTGGGAATCATCAGTCCCAGTGGCTTTAGCCTCCACCCATTTTGATACATAATCAACAGCTAGCAAAATGTAAACACAACCAAAGGAAACAAGAAAGGGTCCCATGAAATCAATACCCCATACGTCAAAGATCTCATAATACAGTAGAGGTTGCTGGGGCATCTCATTCCTGCGAGAAAGGTTCCCTGTTCACAAGACTTACAGAGCATATATGCATCATGAAACAAGGTAGGCCAATATAAACTAGAGTCTAACACTTTCCTAGCTGTACGTGGAGGGCCAAAGTGCCCACCACATGCAAATGTATGACAAAAGCTAAGAATGGAATGAAACTCATGATCAGAGACACACCTTCTAATAATCTGGTCACTACAAAGCTTCTGCAGATAAGGATCATCCCATACACAGTACTTAGACTCACTTTTTAATTTATCATATTGAGCTCCAGTAAAACATGCAAGAGGAACACCAGCAACTAGAAAATTAACCATATCTGCAAACCAAAGGGAGGTGTTCTTACCTCGCTGCTGCAGAAGCTGCTCATCTAGGAAGGAGTCCTGTACAGGGAAGGGATCTGAAGCCCTCACAATGCGGCTCAAGTGATCTGCCACTAGGTTCTCTGCTCCACTCTTGTCACGGATATCTATATGAAACTCTTGGAGCAGTAGCATCCACCTTTTTAGTCAGGGCTTTGCCTTTGGCTTCTTCAAAAGGAACTTTAGAAGTGCATGATCAGTAAACACAACAACCTTAGAACCAAGCAAATATGATCTAAACTTATCCAAAGCAAAAGCAATGGCTAAAAGCTCTTTTTCAATTGTGGTATAGTTGGCCTGAGCAGCATTCAGAGTTCTAGAAGCATAGTATATCACATGAGAAGCTCTCCCCACTCTTTGTGCCATGATTGCTCCTACTGCATAGTTAGAAGCATCACACATCAACTCAAATGGCAATGTCCAGTCAGGTGGCGGATGATGGGGGTATTGGTCAAGGCCCGCTTCAAGTGGTTGAAAGCTGCCTTGCACTTGTCATCAAAATTGAACTCTACATCTTTTTTCTAGTAAGTGGGAAAGTGGAAGGGCAATCTTGCTGAAGTCGGCAATGAAGGGCCTGTAAAAACCCTGCATGACCAAGAAAAGAACGCATTTCCCGCACATATGTGGGGTAAGATAAACAAGTAATCACATCAATCTTAGTAGGATCTTCCTCAATGCCCTTACTAGATACTACATGGCCTAAAACTATACATTGTTCTACCATAAAATGGCATTTTTCAAAATTTAGCACAACGTTAGTCTCAATGCTTCGGGTGGACAAAATGATGGAGAGATTACAGGAGATGTAACTCATAGGATTCAAGCTGGGTGGACAAAATGGAGAAATGCTTCGGGTGTTATTTGTGACCGCAAGATACCTCTTAAGCTAAAGGGAAAATTTTATAGAACAGCTATAAGACCGGCAATGCTTTATGGTACCGAATGTTGGACGGTAAAATGTCAACATGAGCATAAGTTAAGGGTCGCAGAGATGAGAATGTTGCGCTGGATGAGTGGACATACAAGAAGAGATAGAATTAGGAATGAGTGCATTCGAAAGAAAGTTGGAGTAGCACCCATTGATGAAAAGATAACAGAGTCTCACCTAAGATGGTTTGGTCATGTGAGGAGAAGACCAATAGAAGCCCCGGTGAGAAGAATTGATAAGTTGGAGGATAGTCCCTTAAAGAGAGGTAGAGGTAGACCACTAACAACACTAAGGGATATTATTAAAAAAGATCTTGAAAAAAATGGTCTATCTGAAAGTATGATCTATGACATAACACAATGGCGTCGTTTGATCCATGTAGCCGACCCCACCTAGTGGGAAAAGGCTTTTGTTGTTGTTGTTGTTGTTAGTCTCAATGCATCTATGCAACACTCTAGATAGGCTAGCTAAACATAAATCAAGAGAAGAACCATAGACAGTGAAGTCATCCATAAATACCTCCATGCACTTCTCTAAGAAATCAGAAAATATGCTCACCATGCACCGCTAATGGTACCAGGGGCATTGCAGAGGCCGAAGGGCATCCGTCTGTAAGCAAAGGTGCCGAAGGGACAGGAAAATGTGATCTTCTCCTAATCCTCTGGTGCAATGTGGATTTGGAAGTATTGACAAGAGGTTGTTGAGACCCGTCAAATAATAAAAATTACCAGTTCAAAACTAATTTGTAGTATAGAGAATGAACTAAATCGTCTCTCAAGGATCCAAAGACAAAGATTTAATTAGATCAAGATAATTAAAAAGGGGGGGTTTTGATTATTTGTAGAGTATATACACTAGTTGAATTAAAGAAACACAATTAACAAATTAACCAATTGAAGGAAATTTACCGATCTTGAGTTTAATCCTTCATTGATCACAAGGAATTCACTTAATTGCTAACCATGTTCTTGGCCTTAGATCTCATCACGAAGCCTTAACATGATCCAAGAATCCTCTACTTGATAAGCATCTAGGATTTGATTAACCAAGGTTAGATAAATTAAGCACCATCCAAATATAAATTAACTTAATATCCATAATTTAACTAAGCTAAAAATCCATCAAAAAGCTTTAATAAATTGTTTATTCTTTGTGATCATCTTTGAATACATGATAATTAAGCTATTATCATATAGACATGTAATTCAAATTAAGCAATTCAATCTAGATAAAAATCAAAAGAGGAAGAAGAGAAACTTGAATAACAATTAAACAATATGAACAAGCAAAACAAAATCTCCAAATTAAACATCAAGATGGCTAATCCCTTGGATTGATTATAAGAGCCTAGCATTCCATGGATGTGAAGAAAGAACTCAGAAAATAAAGAACAAAAACGAAATTCTAAATAGAAGGGAGAAGAAAAGAAAGAAAACTTTCACAAATACTCAAACTTACTTCAAATTGAATGATCTATAATACAAAGAGATTGGCTCTATTTATACTAATCCTAGAAGCCAATTTGTAATTGAAAATAATGTGAATACAAGCTGAAAAAACATAAAAATTGTCAAATATGATAGCTTGATGCATGGTTGGTAGGTTGGTGCATGGTTGGTGGCTTCTAGTTAGCAACTCTTCTCCGACTTCCAACCTGCATTTCATGCCCTAAACGATATATTTTGGCTTAGAGGTCTTGAAGACAGTTGTAGACAATTGTCTCCTTGAACTTTTGGTGTTGGTTTCATAGCATTTGTAGCTTCATAATCATGCCTAAAATGACATCTATTGAGTAAATGTCTTCAGTGAAGTTGGAGATACGAGTCTTATCTTTCCAATATCCGACTTTTAGCTCAAAATGAGGCCTATAGCCCACGATATGATCCAATATGTGCACACTGCTTGGATTCCAGTTATAATAAACCCACTATAAATTGCAGGGCTATTTTGGACCCTTAAAAGTCCAGTCCAGCTCTTGAGTTCTTCGTAAAACTTGTAGATCCTTGTCTTAGCTTTCCACAGACACTAAGATCACCTCAAATGGATCACCGAGTCTCAAGTTATGGCCTAACCAAGGAGGAAAGGTCAAAATGCATCAAAATCCAAGAATTATTCACAATTTGCATTAAAGCCCAATGAGGCCCAACAACATTAAACTCAGCTAAAATACTAATAGTGTACACAATAAACATCTAATAAAGCTTAGTACAAAGCTAACATAAGTGTCTTTGATTGATCAAGTATCCAGTGTAGCCATCCAAAAAGCAATAATGGGACTTACCAGCCAACCATTCCAACATCTGATCAATGAACGGAAGGGGGTAATGATTTTTCTGAGTGCCTTGGTTGAGGCGTCTGTAGTCAATGCAGACTCTCCAGCTATTCTTCACTTGGATTAGAATGAGCTCATTCTTCTAGTTGGCTAGGACAGTCACTCCGGATTTCTTTGGAACTACTTGCACCAGGATCACCCACTTGCTGGTAGAGATGGGATAACATGATGAGTGACAACATCATTAATAATAGCATCATTGCCATTAATAACAGAAACAGAATCATCAATAGCAGCATAATTAACAACAGCATATGACAAATATGTAGAAATCTCAACACAAGCTGCACACATTGCAGTGGGTTTACAACCAGAAAGTCTGAAACAGGCAGAACAAGTATCATAAGCAATGCTATCAGTATATCCTACAATTTCAGGAAACTCTGCCAACATATCAGCATGCATATCATCAACCAGTAAATCAATGACATCAAAATGAAAGACAGAATGATCCTCTAAAGGGTATTTCATGGCATCAAAAATGTTAAACTGAATTATATCATCACCAAATTCCATAGAAAGGGTACCATCATGCACATCAATCTTAGTTTTAGCAGTTATAAAAAATGGCCTACCTAAGATCAATGGGGGTGGGGAAGAGACAGATTCATCTTCCATATTCAACAAATAAAAATCAACTGGGAATATTAAATTGTTTACCGTAACCAGAAAGTCCTCCAACACTCCTGCAGGTTGAGCCTTGCTCCGGTTTGCTAACTGAATGACAATGCCAGTGGGCTTTAGCTCTCCCATATGCAAGGAAGTGTAAACTAACTTTAGCATTACATTGATGTAGGTTCCCATATGCAAGGAAGTGTAAACTAACTTTGGCATTACATTGTTGGTGCCCTATGGTGCAAGGGATGGTAAAAGTGCTTTGGTCTTTACATTTGGGAGGCAAGTTAGGTTAAATCAAAGCAGAGACATTCCTCCTCATACTCACTTTTTTAGTCCCCTTTAGCTTCCTCTTATGGGTGCACTCTCTTTCAAAAACTTGGCAGACTTGGGGATTTGTTTAATTGCCTCCAAGAGAGGTATATTCACCTCAACCTTTTGAAAAGTCTCCATAATTTCTTTATCCAAGTCAGTCTCAACCATATGCCTCGGCTGTATCATTCGGTTGAGAAAAGGAAGAGGAATGTTGGAAGCTGACTTCTGTGGATGTTCACTTTTCTATTGCACTGAATTTTTTGTCAACTTCTGGTTTGATCTGGTTTTTTGCTTGGCTGTTGTAGGATCATTTGCTCCTGAAGAATTTGAATTTGCTATTGAATCTGCTACAGCATCTGAATTTGCTATAGAACTTGAATTTGTTGCAAAATCTTGTTTTTCTGGGTCAAGGGTATAATCTGGAATTATCTGTTGCACTGGTCTATTGATTTGCTTACCACTATGCAAAGCTATAGCGCTGACATTGCCTCTAGGGTTTGGAGTGGTTTGAGAGGTTACTTGGCCAGAACCTTGTGACTTTAATTCATGAATAGATGTGGCAAGTTGACCAATTTGAGTCTCCAAGTTTTGAATGGTGGTTTCAGTTCTCTGTTGAAACTAGATGTTATTGGTGGCCAACTGTTTCACCAAATCCTCCAATGAGGGCTCAGATTTTGTGGCTATAGGACCTTGCTGCTGGAATGGTGGTCTACTTGGTCCAGCATGTGGCTGAAACTGATTTGTCCTTGCTTGCTACTGGAATCGTGGTCTATACTAGTTTGGTGGCTGATAATTTGATGCATTCCCATATCTCAGATTGGGATGGTCCCTCCAGCCAAGGTTGTAAGTTTTGGAGAATGGATCATATTTCTATTGTTGCTGCTGATGGAACTGTGGCTTCCCAGGAAATATACCAGCTGCAGCCACAGATTGGTCTTGAAACTCAGAATCATCTTGCAATGTGGGGCACGAATCTGTGGGATGAGAGGAACTAGAACATATGCTACAAACTCTTGCAGCCACAGGTGTTTGATGCTGTCCCATGGCTAATTGCCTCACCAAGGAAGTTAACTCATCAATTCGGTGCTCCATCCACTGTTGGTCAACATGGGAAACATGAACCTCATTGACTCCTTTGGTTGAGGTAATGACCCTAGTGCCAAACTGTTGGGCGTTGGTAGCCATATTAGCAATTAAATCCTTAGTAGCAGCAGGAGTTTTGTCAACCCAGGCATCTCCACTAGCAGCATCAATCATGCTTCTGTCCATAGGTAGCAAGCCTTCGTAGTAATACTGAATCAGTAATTGGTCACTGATTTGGTGATGATGACATCTCACACAAAGCTTTTTGAACCTCTCCGAGTATTCATGCAAGGTCTCCCCAGTCATCTGCCTTATGCCACATACGCCCTTTCTGATTGCAGCAGCTCTTAAGGCAGGGAAGAATTGTCCCAGAAACAGCCTCTTCATGTCATTCCAGGATGCTATAGTAGTTGGTTGAAGGAAATATAACTAGTCCATGTTGTGCAGAAACTAAACTTCTTGGGCTTGGGATAAACGAAATATAATGAGAAAGCATCCTCCACACATGAGGAAACTCTAAGGGAGGCTATATGATCAATCAATTTGAGACACTTATGTTAGCTTTGTACTAGGCTTTATTCGATGTTTATTGTGCCCAATATTAGTATTTTAGATGAGTTTAATGTTGTTGGGCCTCATTGGGCTTTAATGCAAATTGTGAATAATTCATGGATTTTGATGTATTTTGACATTTCTCCTTGGTTAGGCCATAACTTGGGACTCGGTGATCCATTTGAGGTAATCTTAGTGTCCTTGGAAAGCTAAGACAAGGCTCTACAACTTTCATGAAGAACACAAGAGCTGGACCGAACTTTTAAGGGTCCAAAATATCCCTGCAATGCAAAGTGAGTTTGCTGTCACGAAAATCTAGGCAGTGTTCACATATTGGACTATATAATGGGTTATAGACCTCCTCTTGGGCTGAAACTTGGCCATTGGAAAGATAAGACCTATATCTCCAACTTCACTGAAGACTACTTAGTTAATAGATGTCGATTTCGGCATGATTATGAAGCTACAAGTTGGTTTGAATTTGGAAACAAGTTCTGCTAACCTAACTTGAGGTAGGTGCAGTGTTTTTGGCATATCTGGAGTTCTAAAAGTCCAAATGGCATGATTCCAACGCCAAAATTTCAAGGAGACAACTGGCTACAACTTTTGTGAGACCTACAAGCCAAAATGCACTGTCTAGGTCATGAAAATCAAGCTAGAAGTTAGATAAGAGTTGCTGACTAAAAGCCACCAACCATACACCAACCCACCTACCATGCACCAACCCACCAATCATGCATCAAGCTTCCATATTTGACAATTTCCATGTTTTTACAGCTTGTATTCAGATTATTTTCAATTACAAATTGGCTTCTAGGATTAGTATAAATAGAGCCAATCTCTTTGTATTATACATCATTCAATTTTAAGTAAGTTTGAGTATTTGTGAGAGTTTTCTTTTTCTTCTTCTCCATTCTCTTTACAATTTCATTTTTGTTCTTTTATTTCTGAGTTCTTCCTTCCCATCCATGGAAGGCTAGGCTCTTATAATCAATCCAAGGGATTAGCCATCTTGATGTTTAATTTGGAGAACTTGTTTCGCTTATTCATATTGCTTAATTGTTATTCATGTTTCTCTTCTTCCTCTTTTGATTTTTATCTAGGTTAAATTGCTTAATTTGATTTAGATGTTGATTTGATAATAGCTTTATTATCATGTATTCAAAGAGGATCACAAAGACTAAACAATATATTAAAGCTTTTTGATGAATTGTTTAGCTTGGTTAAATTCTGGATCTTAAGTTAATCTATGTTGGATGATGCTTACTTTATCTAGCCTTGGTTAATCAAATCCTAGATGCTTATCTAGTAAAGGATTCTTGGATCATGTTGAGGCTTATTGATGTGATCTAAGGCCAAGAACATGATTAACAATTAAGTGGATTTCTTGTGATCAATGATGGATTAAAACTCAAGATCGGTAAATTTCCTTGGATTGGTTGCTTCTTTATTTTTGTTTACAACTTTTAGTCTTGTACTTTTTTCAATCTTATTAATCAACAACAAAACCCCCCTTTTATTATCTTAATCTGATTAAATCTTTGTTCTTTTTGGATCCTTGAGAGATGATTCGGTTCATTTTCTATACTACAAATTAGCTTGTGAACCGGTAATTTTTATTATTTTATGGGTCTTGACAACCTCTTGTCACTATACCTATAAATACTAAATGAGGAAACTAAAAAAGGGAGGAGAGAGCCGAAAACAGCGGGGAGAAAGATCAAGGGATTGAAGATTGAAAAGTGAAGATTGAAGAAGAAGGAGATTGTTCTTGAAGAGATTAGGGAACCCTCTCATCCTTACCTCTATTTCTTTATGATGTCTTCTATATCTTCATCTATCATGTTCTTTCTTATAATCATGAGAGGCTAGGTCTCTTATCTAGGATAGGGATGTAACTCTTCTATGATTCTATGACATGCTTGTGAACCTCTTTTAGTTAATGGAAGATTGTTGTTTTGATTCAATTCTAGTGTTCTTAATGTTTGCCTTATGTTGGTACCCATAATCGCATGATCTAAGATAATTAAATGAAGAATCGAGAGATGAAGTTTGTTATTTGACAATCTAGAATTTGAACTTAGGTTTTATGACCACGAAAGTAGGCATAATCCTTCGAGGGGCAACTGAACTTCATAGAGCTTAATGGGTTTCAATTAACTTAGTACCATGAAAATAGGTATTACTTTAATTCTAACACATTTCTTGTAACTCGAGAGAGAGCATCAAACAAAATAGGAAGATTCACCTTCAAAACACATTCGAACTATAAGTGAGAATGTTCTAAACCTTTGTCATAGAAAGTAGTTGTAGTAAATCCCGAATCCTAGAGTTTCAATCCATTGATATTTCATTATTGTTACTTGTTTGATTTGATTAGCTTGCGATTTAGTTTCCGTCTTATTACTTTAATTAATTGTCTAGATAATCATAATCGTTAAAGTGAAGTATTCACACGATCCTCATGGGAACGATATCTTTCTTTACTTCTTGTATGATCCGTACACTTGCGGTGAGCAACAGTTATTAGTGTTAAGCATTTAATGCTCATCATAATGGTAACATTTATTGTTGTTGGACGAAGAACTGCATGAAGACAAGTTAAAGCTCTGAAGCCTATAAATACACAAAGTCTTCAAAGGAACAGTGGATGAACAACAAGAATACACGCATCACAAGATCTAAGAATTTCTTATTGTACTTGCACTTTCATTTACTCTCTGTATAGAGTTTTTCAAAATATTTTGAGTTCACTTGTTATACTCTCACACATAGTGAGTTAAGCTTAAGTGTTTTCAAACACTATCTTTATTACTCTGTGTTAAGTGTAACACCCTCAATTGGATGCCACATTTTTAATCTAAGCAGTTTCCTAATAATTTCTCAAAATCTTTTATTATAAAATTATTTGTATATCTAGTGATGTAATATGAACAGATAAGGAATGTACAACTAATATTCATATAGTTTTTATTTATTTAAGTTCATTTTTACATATGCCATATATATATAGATATTCACATATATCATATATTTTACAACTATGTATTTTATACTAGTTTTCAAACATATATACATAATACAGGCATCTCCCTCCATCTACATCAGTGGGTAATCATCAATGAACCCGTTATGATGTGAGGGTCCTGAAGCTGAGGTCCGATGAGCATAGTGCCACTTCAGGGTTCGTACAGAAGAGACTGTGGATCTCTCGCGAAGTGTACGGCGAGTAGTGGCATTCCAAATGTCACCAAACGACATATACAGCTCAACATAGGCAGAAAAGAGAGAACATCGTCACCGAGTTCCCATTATAGGTCCTCCGTAGAGTAATAGTGAGTTCACCAACGTAGGTAACTCTTTCTTCGGTCAACTCGACATGCCAAATGTCTGGCCCCTCATAGAAATTGACGATAATAAATCCGAAGAAATCATTTACAGCCATCTTTGAATATACAGTCATAAACACAATTTTCAAAAAGGGGGTGAGATTCTCATATCATCAAAAATACCAATAAAACCATATAAAAATAGCATATATCAATTCAAATTAATAAACACTTAATCCACATATAAAGTCATATTTAATCAAATAAAATGACATACCAACCTCAGTGTCCAAATAGATAATGCAAGTATGACAACTGACCATGCAGATGCACACAAATGACTCCTACTCCATGGAGCTTAAACACAACAAGTCGGAGAGAGTGATTGGGAGTAACCTCAAAGTCTAGTTCGAACATTTTGGGAGTGAAAAAGTGAGAGTAAGACAGCACTTGCTGCTGCCATCCCACCGCTTAGGCGGCCAAAATCCACCGCTTAAGCGGTGGAGTTAAAAATCTGACGCCCTAATTTTTGGTTTAAATAGAAAAGAAAAAAAAAGAAGAAGAGTCCTTTGAGGGGTGAAAAATCCAAAGGGGGAAAGGGCTTCTAGCCCTAGGGGGCCAAGAAGATCATCAAGGAGCAAGATTCAAGATCTTCATCTTCTAGTTGTCTTGGATTCAATGGAGTTTGCAATTTCCTATCTTTTGTTTTCCTATTTCTTGATGTTTTTCTAAACTCTTCCTAGCTAGAGTGATGATGTAACTTGAATGGATGATTTGTTTGGATTTATAGTTCTTAATCTAAGTTTCCTTTCATGATTGAGTGTTCATCTCTATTCTTAATGCTTTAATGACTTGATCAACCATAAATTGAATTGATGGTCATGCATAGGATTGGGAAATTCATGTGTGATGTTGCTTCTTGAGATAAACACCATGATTAAGCAATGATGTAGGAATAGATATTGTTGATTGTGTGGTATTACTTGGGATTTTGTTCATTCATGCCTTGTTCTATTTAGAATTAGACTATGGAATTAGTTATTTCTAAATAATTGAAGAGAATTAATCTACCAAGGAATTGAGTTTTAATTAAATTAGATATCCCATCATCAATTCTTGAATTGGAATTTAATTAAGAAAGAATCCAAATAGTCAGAAAATCAAGTGAAATCGGATCTCTAGCATCTCACTCTTTGTTTGCTCAACCCCATTTAACATAGCTAAACTTTTAGTTTTTTTTTCTAATTTCGCTTGATTAATTTGTATCGTTTAAATAGTATCTACATTAGTAATTTGATACTTGACAACACAATTCCCTGTGGAGACGATAATTTACTCATCACTTTATTACTTGTGCGATTTGGTACACTTGCCAAATAGCTATCAATTATAAGAGCCTAGTTTTCCATGGATGGGAAGGAAAAACTTAGAAAATAAAGAACAAAAATGAAATTCTAAAGAGAAGGGAGAAGAAGAGAAAGAAAACTCTCACAAACACTTAAACTTACTTCTCACAAATACTCAAACTTACTTCAAATTGAATTGATGCTTAATACAAAGAGATTGGCCCTATTTATACTAATCCTAGAAGCCAATTTATAACTGAAGATGATGTGAATGGAAGCGGTAAAAAAAATGGAAATTGTCAAATATGGTAGCTTGATGCATGGTTGGTGGGTTGGTGCATGGTTGGTGAGTGGGTGCATGGTTGGTGGCTTCTAGTCAGCAACTATTCTCTGACTTCCAGCTTGACTTTCATGCCCTAAACGATATATTTTGGTTTGGAGTTCTTCATGACAGTTGTAGACAATTGTCTCCTTGAACCTTTAGCGTTGGTTTCATGCCAATTGGACTTTTACAACTCCAGATATTCCAAAAACACTGCACTTGCCTCAAGTGACGTTGGTAGAACATGTTTCCAAATTCAAACCAACTTGTAACTTCATAATCATGCCTAAAACGGTATCTATTGACTAAATGGTCTTCAGTGATGTTGGAGATATACATTTTATCTTTCTAATGGCACTGGTTTCAGCTCAAAAGGAGGCCTATAGCCCACGATATGATCCAATATGTGTACACTGCTCAGATTCCAGCGACAGTAAACCCACTCTGACCTGCAGGGCTATTTTGGACCCTTAGAAGCCCGATTTAGCTCTTGAGTTCCTATGAAACTTGTAGAGCCTTGTCTTAGCTTTCCAAAGACACCAAGATCACCTCAAATGGATCACCGAGTCCCAAGTTATTGCCTAACCAAAGAAGAAAGGTAAAAAATGCATCAAAATCCGATAATTATTCACAAATTGCATTAAAGCCCAATGAGACCCAACAACATAAAACTCAACTAATATACTAATATTGGGCACAATAAACATATAATAAAGCCAAGTACAAAGATAACATAAGTGTTTCAAAATGATTGATCAAATATCGAAGGCAGCTAGTAATTTAAACATTTTTTCTTTTTCCTTTTTTTGTTTTAGTTGTTTAGTTCTTTATTTATTTTTAGCAATTTTAAATTTTCTGTATAATTTGTGCACCGCACCCTATTTAGTTAACTCTTTCTTGACACAATGTCTTCATTGTATGCGAGGTATTATTCATCTGAATAACTATTTATTTTCCAAACAAGATTCAAAACCAAGGCTTATCCGATGGATTTTACTGCTTCAAGAGTTCGATTTCGAGATAAAGGACAAGAAAGGGAGCAAAAATTCAGTGACAGACGCTTGTCTCTGTTAGAAAGTGCAAAAGAAAGTGACAAAAAAGACCAATCGACGACCAATTCTATGATGAGCAACCTTTGGCAGTGGCGAGTCTACCATGGTATGCGGACATAGCTAACTACAAGGTTGGAAAAATGGTTCTTTCAACTCACAACAGTGGAAAAGGTTCTTTGATGAGGCCAAATTATATGTGTGGGATGAACCATTTTAGTACAAGAAAAGCGTTGATGGGTTGTTGAGAAGATGTGTGCCCGAGGAAGAGCAAGAACAAATTTTGTGGCATTGTCACAATTCCGGGCATGGTGGACATTTCAATGAAGATAGGACAACAGCGAAGGTCCTATAATCCTGGTTATTTTGGCCATCACTCTTCAAGGATGCATTTGCCTATGTCAAGAGATGTGATAGATGCCAACGAATTGGGAACATATTGTCGCGACTTGAAAAATTGCAATGGGGAATGGAGAGAGAAAAATAATTTAAAAAAAACAATAGAGTCACCACCAATCGTTTATTGGGTAGGGAAAATGACTGGCAAAACCCTTTTAAAAATGGATAAAAAGAAAAAGAAAAAGTCTGCGAAAATCAGGCCAAGTTCGGGAGTCAATTATGCACAAGGAAGGGTGAAAACTTGATCCCACAGCACCCCTAATACATCTGTCATAAGCTAGTTACCTTAAGCTAATTGTGCAAACTTTATAACCTAAGTGATATCTATTTTATCGCTTTTAACAAATAGAGAAATTAAACAAGTGCGAGCAAATATTTACAAATAATGAGAAACTAAATTGCGAAAATAAAAAGTAGGGCTTGACTTGCGTGCCTACGTATCCCCTAGTATAATGGGGAAGTTCTTTTTAGAAAATAATTGTGTGTTGGTTACTTGATTTGACTTAAGAGAAAATTCGGCTGACGTGTCCTAAATAGGATGGAATGCAGTACTAGACTCACTGATCCATCCCAAGAAAAAGGTCTAGTGGGTACTTGACCCCTAAAGACCACTAACACGATTTGTGGTATTAGACCACTTATTTTATAAAAGGTTTTTATTAACGTGACCTAAATGGAATGGAAGACGATATTAAGCCCATTGATCCACCCAAGCAGGATTGTCTAGTGGGTACTTGACTCCTGCAGACAACTAAATGCCAACTCTATGGCTTCAGACCATTCAAATCTTTAAAACCCATTATTTAAAACATAAAGTGAAGCAATTATATCATGGATATTTACTAAAACTAAAATAAAATAGTTTACATGAAAAAATAATTACACAACAACACAAAAGGGAGAGGATCGATTGGTAGGTCGGCCCGGGTGAAGTGATCTCGGCTCGGGTGAGTGTTTTAAGGTCAGCTCGATGAAGTAATCTCGGCTTGGTTGAGTGTTTTAAGGTCGGCTCGGTTAGGTCGGCTAAGGGGAAAGTGTTTTAAGGTCAGATTAGTGAAGTGATCTCGGCTTGGGTGAGTGTCTCGGGTGAGTGTTTTAAGGTTGGCTCAGTGAAGTGATCTCGGCTTGGTGAGTGTTTTAAGGTCGACTAGGTTAGGTCGGCTAAGGAGGAATGTGTTTTCATGTCGACTCAGTGAAGTGATCTCGGCTCGGGGAGTGTTTTAAGGTCGGCTTGGTTAGATCGGCTAAGGGAAAAGGTCAGCTCAGTTAGGGTAACTCGGCCATGGGAAGTGGTGGACTAGGTCAGCTTGGTGAAGTGATCTCGGCTTGGTGAATGTTTTAAGGTCGGCTCGGGAAGGTGTTTTAAGGTTGGTTCGGGAAAGTGTTTTAAGGTCTGCTCGATTAGGGTAACTCAACCATGGGATGTGGGGGACTAGGTCGACTCAGTGGCATGAGGTGTTTGGGAGAGGGTTAAGCTCGGCTTGACCTGAGGCAGTGATCGGTTTAAGGGGTAAGGTCAGTCGGCCACGAGCACAGATTCTATTTTCTGGCTTTTTGTATATTTAGGACATGGTTTGATGGATTTTGGGATGGGTATTAGTGTAGTGTTTAGAGGAAAAGTAAGGGATTTTGATGGAGGCTTTGGTGATTATAGAAGTTATGTGTAAGTGTGGGTATGGGTTTGATGATGAATGGATGAGAAAAATGGACAAAGTGAATCAACCAATGCTCAACATAACAAATTCAACACCATATCACATACATACCATATTTGACAAATATTGGCAATAAATACGAAGAGCAAGAAACAAACACAGAGAAAAATTAGAGACTTACCTCTTGGAGAACAAAGATGGAAAAACCTCCTCCTTTTCTCTCAAACTTTTTTTCCTTTCTTTCTCTCGGTTTCTAACTTCTCCCTCCTTAGTTTTTTTTTCTTCAGTCAGTGTTTAAAATAAAAGTCCTCTTTTTCATTCTCTTTGTTTGCCTTATATCCCCCTCTGGAAGTGACTAAAATTTGAAATGAGGGTGGTTGGTTTTGGTTAAACCCTATACCCTGCTTCCTCATTCTCCGCTACACCCTCTTACCCCTTTCTGCCACACTCAACCTTTTTCACCCACTCCTCTGTGTTTCACTCATGCCCCTGTGCTCTCCAAATGCAAGAGATGGAAAATGGGTTTAAATGGGTTGTGGTGAGTTGGTGGATGAGGGTGAATTTGGGTCGAGCCCAAAGGATGGGTTAATAGGCTAATTGGCTAATTGGGTGATGTTTGGGCCTCTCCCTTTTTCTTTCTTCTTTCTTATTTTATTTTTATTTTTGAATTTTTTTATTTCTTTTTAAATTAATTTTTATTTGACTTTCAATTTTGTTGAGATTTTCCATAAGACCCAGTCAAAATAGGTTGTTCACAGTTGCCCCTCTTTACATGTTTCTTATTAGAGAATACGAATAATCATTGTTTCCGTATTATCGTTATAAGGAGCGAGTAAAGATATGAACCCTTTTTTTGTCCGGGAGGGTAAAAGAAAACTCGTGATGCTAAAAGGAAGAAGTTTAAAGGATAGTGGGCCTTTGCACCCGAAAAGTAAATAACAGTGGGTCTTTGCACTCGAAATGTAAATGACAATGGGCCCTTGCACCCAAAATGTAAATGACGTGGGCCCTTGCACCCGAAATGTAAATGACAGTGGGCCTTAGCACCCGAAAAGTAAATGACAGTGGGCACTTGCACCGGAAATATAAATGACAATGGGCCCTTGCACCCAAAATGTAAATGACAATGGGCCCTTGCACCCGAAATGTAAATAACAGTAGGCACTTACACCCGAAAAGTAAATGACAATGGCCACTTGCAGCCAAAATGTAAATGACAGTGGGCCTTAACACCCGAAAAGTAAATGACAGTGAGCACTTGCACCCGAACCTGAAATGTAAATGATAGTGGACCTTGCACTCGAAATGTAAATGACAGTGGGCCCTTGCACCCGAAATGTATATGACAGTAGGCACTTCACCAGAAAAGTAAATGACAGTGGGCACTTGCACTCGAAATGTAAATGACAGTGGGCCCTTGCACCCAAAATGTAAATGACAGTGGGCACTTGCACTTGAAATGTAAATGACAGTGGGTCCTTGCACCTGAAATGTAAATGACAGTGGACCCTTGCACCCGAAAAGTAAATGATTGTGGTATAAAATGCAATGAATTGATGCACCATAAGATGAAAGGATTGAGATGCAGACACTCTTTCTTCTCTTTTCTCTTTTCTTTTATTTATTTGCTTAAGAAAAATGGACCGTCTCGGAACCATTACTGCTTGTGTAAAAGAAAGCCATCAAACTGTGTCCACCATATTCTTTCTTTCACTTTCTTTGAAAACTTAACTTCTAAGATTACTCACCTTCAAATTTCATCACCGTAGTACTTCGGCTTTTGTGGTCAAAACCTTAAAGTTGAGGCAGTCACCAATAGAATCAAACATGACTTTGTATCCAACTTGTCACTCAGAAATGTTGCATTCTTTTGATCTTAAGTCAATCATTAAGGAATGGGCATCAAGATTGTTTATTCATACCGTTAAACTTTAAATTCGACTTCAGTTGAGTTCTTTTTTAATGCATGAACATGATTTTATGACCGTAAAAGAAAGAAATTCATTTAATGAACAAACTTCTTCATTGACTCTTGGGAAAATTTTAACTTTACATGGGAAATTTAGAGGAAAAGGAATCATTGAAACAAGATAGTATGATGGAAACTATACATAATAACATGAGATCTCAATGGCCAAATTGCCCCAGTTTGAGTTCCTCCTTCTTCATTAATTGATTCTCTTGCAAAGATCCGACAAATGAAATTGAATCATTCTTGATGGGCTCTTTCTTAACAAGTGGCATTTTGTTGCTTTTTACTTGTCTTCACTCAGCATAAACAAATGAGCCATAGCGAAATTTGCCCCAGTTTGAGCAACACTTCGAAGGAAAGTCGGGTCTAAGATTTATGCCCCAATCATTGCCCTAATTTTTGCCTAGACCGTCCTTTTGGGTTTTCAATCTAGCAGGCTGTCTTCTTATTTTTCTTTTTAGCCTTAACTTTTGCTTAGGCCGCCCTTTTGGGTTTTCATCCTAACAGGGTTTTTTTTTTAGGCATAGAATCTCTTAACAGCATCGATGTTTACTGGTCTCGGTAACTCTTGCCCGTCCATATCTTGCAGTACTAATGCTCCTCCTGAAAACCCCTTTTTGCAAGATAGGGTCCCTCATAACTAGGTGCCCATTTTCCCCGTGCATCCTCTTGGTTAGGAAGAATTTTCTTTAAGACCAAGTCCCCTGAACAAAAACTCCTAGGATGCACTTTCTTATTAAAGGCTCTTGTTATCCTTCTTTGGTATAACTGGCCATGGCACATAGCTGCAAGTCGTTTTTCTTTGATCAGGCTCAACTGTTCATATCTGACTCTCACCCATTCAAATTCTTTCAACTCGGCTTCCATCAAGACCCTTACCAAAGGAATTTCAACCGCTAAGGGGGAGACTGCTTCCATCCCATATACCAAAGAAAAAGGAGTTGCCCTAGTGCTAGATTGGATGTTGGTGTAATAAGCATTCAAAGCATAGGGTAGCATTTCATGCCAATCTCTGTAATTAACAATCATCTTTGCCACAATCTTCTTGATGTTCTTATTTGCAGCCTCTACTGCGCCATTCATCTGAGGTCTGTATGGCGCAGACTTATGGTGCTGAATTTTGAAATCCTTGGACACTTTTTCTATATATATTACTGTTTAGATTGGCAGCATTATCTAAGATGATTCTTTCTGGAAGACCATATCGGCAAATGATATTTCTTTTGAGAAAACTTATAACCACTTTCTGGGTGACCTTAGCATATGAAGCCGCTTCTACCCATTTAATGAAGTAGTCTATTGTCGCCAGGATGAAACAGTGTCCGTTAGAAGCCTTTGGATGAATTTGTCTAATGACATCTATCCCCCACATCGAGAAAGACCATGGTGACACCATATTGTGTAAAGAATGGGGAGCATTGACTCGATCTACATATATCTGGCATTTGTGACACTTTCGGACATATTCTATGCTGTCAATTTCCATGGTAGACCAGTAGTATCCACTCCTTAAGATCTTGCGCATCATCATATGACCATTTGCATGGGTTTCACAAATTCCCTCGTGAATTTCAGTCATGATTGTACGAACTTCTCTAGCATCAACACATCTCAGAAGGGTGCCATCATAATTCCTCTTATACAGAATTTCCCCACTCATAAAGAAAGCCATCGACAATCGACGAATGGTCTTTTTATTCGCCTCACTTGAATGTACTGCTTGATGTCATGAAACCAGGGTTTTCCATTCGGCTCTCCCTCAACATTGGAACAGTAAGCTGTTTCTTCTCGTACTTCCACTTGAATGGGCTGGACTTGAAGGTGGATGTCCAATTTGGTCATAGTAAAGCCAAAGCTTCTGCGAATTGATTCTTGTCCCGAGTTAAATGAGAAAACGTGACTTCCTCGAATTTCGCAATTAACTGAGTCAAGTACTTCTGGTATGATAAGAACTTTAGATCCTTGGTTTGCCCCTCGCCATTTATTTGGTAAATGATGAGAGCTGAGTCCCCAAACACCCTTAGTTGCTTTACTCCCAACCCAATGGCTACTCGTAGTCCATTTGTACATGCTTCATATTCTACAATGTTTTTAGTACAACCAAATTCCAGCTTATGGAAACTGGGTATTGTTTTCCACTTTGCGCTATAACCACAACTCCTATACCATTCCCATGCATATTGACTACCCCATCAAAATACATTTCCCATACTTCCTCTTCATCTGTCTCATCTTCAACGAGTAAAATTCCACCACCTGAGAATCCAAATGCTACCGGTTGTTTTCCACTTGGCACTATAACCACAGCTCCTTTACCATTCCCATGCGTATTGGCTGCCCCATCAAAATACATTTCCCATACTTCCTCTTCATCGGTCTCATCTTCAACGAGTAAAATTCCACCACCTGAGAATCCAGATGCTACTAGTTGTTCCTCCTCAACAGGATTTTCAGCTAAATGATCAGGAATGGCACTTCCCTTGATGGTCTTCCTAGTTTCATATTTTATGTCGAATTCAGACAACACTACTTGCCACTTGGAGACCCTCAAGGAGATGTACGGACTTTCAAATATGTACTTCAATGGATCCACTCTGGAAATTAAGCATGTTGTATAGTACAACATGTACTGCCTTAACCTTTTAGAGGTCCAAACCAGAGCACAACATGTTTTCTCAATTGGCATATAGTGAGCTTCACAATCATTAAACTTTTTGCTCAAATAGTAAATTGCTTGTTCTTCCCAGATGGTGCTTCTCTAGCAACTTGAATATAGGTTCACAAGTACTAGTCAAGTTGGAGATGAACCTGGCGATATAATTCAACCTCCCAAGGAAACTTCTCACTTCTTGCTCTGTTCTAGGTGCAGGCATTTCCTAGATTGCATTCGTTTTGTCGGGATCAACTCTGATTCCAACCCTGCTTACAATAAAATTGAGCGATTTTCCCATTGACGTGCCAAAGATACACTTGCTGGGGTTCAACCTTAACTTGTACTTTCGCAACCTTTCAAATAACTTTTAAGGGACTGCAACATGACTTTCTCTATATTTGGATTTAGCAACCACATCATCAATATATACTTCAATTTCCTTGTGCATTATGTCATGAAACAATGCTACCATGGCTCACTGATAGGTTGCCCCAGCATTCTACAATCCAAAAGGCATAACAGCATAGCAAAATGCTCCCCAAGGAGCAATGAAAGTTGTCTTCTCCTTATCCTCTACATCCATTGGAATCTGATTGTAACCAGAATATCCATCCATGAAAGAAAAATGATGGTTTCCGGCAGTACTGTCAACAAGCACATCGATATGAGGAAGCGAGAAATTATCCTTAGGGCTGGCCTTGTTAAAGTCTCTGTAATCGACACACATCCTGACCTTTCCGTCCTTTTTGGGAATAGGCACAACATTAGCGACCCACTCCGGGTGCCTCGAAACTTCCAGAAAACCTGCTTCTAACTGTTTAGTCACTTCTTCTTTAATCTTCAAAGACATTTCAAGGTGCATCCTTCGCAACTTTTGCTTTTTGACCTCAGCGCTTGAGTAAAGCAGTATCTTATGAGAAGCTATCTCAAGATCCAAACCAGGCATGTCCTTATATGACCATGCAAATATGTCCAGATACTACCTAAATAGTGCAATCATTTCCTCGCGCTCTGGGTTATCCACCATTTTCAATTCTTTCTTCTCTTCGTCAGTCCCCATATTAGTCGTTTCCATCGTCTTGTTGCTCGGGATGACCTTTCTTTCAGATAACTCAACTAACTTAGCAAACTCTTGATCAATTTCATCATCCATCTCAAATTCTTGATTGCTTTCGTCAGGCATTGCACAAGAATCACTTAATGAGTTTTCTGAGGTATCATCCTGAAACTGATTGGCCATGATGTTTAGATCCCTGGAAGACGATTTGTGTAGTATTTGGAGAACACAAAAACAACGGACATATGAACAAATAATACACACAAAAAATGAATCTATGATAATTAAAGGAGAAAGGAACAATAATATGATATAATGGGAGACTTTTGAGGAATAGTACAAAACTTATGCGAATTCATTTCAATTCAAAATCAACTGAAGTTAAATTAATGTTTTTAGGTCCAAATGGCCTAGGTAATAGCCTATGAATAATGCATTGCAAATGAACAATTACTTTTTGGCCACTACGTCAATGGCCGCTTCAGATTTCCAGTTATTCAGCACTTCATTTGTTGCAAAGGAGTAAACAGTAGGACCTTCCTTATGATTCCTATCTAGGGCATTAATGATGAGGCGGAAGCGAGGACTCGTGGCTTTCTCCGGCATCATGACTTCCATTGGCGCTGGAAAAGTCTCTCTCAAGTGTGGGATTTGAATCCTCTTGCCTTGCTTTCTCTTCTTCTTACTGACCACCAAGCTCTCTATCATTTCCTCCCATGTGTAACACCCTCATTTGGATGTCACATTTTGCGAAACCTCAAGTCAATTTCAAAAACCTTTTGCAATTTCTTTATGAAAATATGAGTTCTAAAATTTCTTTTTGTGGATATAACATAAGATAACCAGAAAAGAAACAACTCAATATCAAAAGATTTCAAGAATACACATCATAAGTATTTATATCTAACTCTACTGTTTAACAAAATACATAAAAGATATTCAGCAGAATGTCTACAAACTCTGTATATCATCTTATTGACCAAAGTTCTAAATACTTAATTATTCTGTATCCGAGTGGACGCTCCATACGTAAGAAATCACCATGGAATTTAATTAAACTAAACAGATCCTTCCTTGATGCCTTCGTCGTCTTCATAAGACAGAAAGAATACCAGCTACCTTGTCGTCTTCATAAGGCCAAAGAAAACAATACAAAACATACAAAAACAATACAACAAAGAGGTGAGATCCTCGTCACCTATCAATACCAATAAAGTAGTGTAAAAAATATAATATGTTATATAGTTCAATAGATACAATCATGTTATCAAGCAATGGGTAAATTAATAATAAATAGTACAGTTAACATAGTAAATAATACAGTTTCATACTAAATCAACAGATATAATCATATTATCAAACAATAGGTGAATTCATATCAATATGCATCATGATAATGTGACAGTATGACAACTGACTATGCAATCATCCAATGATTTACCCTTACTCCATGGAGCTAAAACACAACAAGTCGGAGAGAGTGATTGGGAGTACATGTTCCGTATCTCATTAGCCTCCAATTTGCTCAAAAGTGCTACAGAATCATTTCTTTTGGCAATACGACTCACGAGAACACTCTCCACCAATCGGGAATAGGATAGTGTCTGGTCGGGATCGTTCGGTGTGTTGCAACCATATCACCACGGCACAGTTCAACTGGCCTCCTGTGGAGTTTCCGCACCCCGACGTCCCCAAGATCATTGAAGATCTTCACTACACAATTCGCACCCGCACTAAGGTGTAAGCTCAACTCCTAGGCTCAAAGCCTTAACAACAAGTCTCATACAAACTATCACAATGTCATGGTCAACTAATCCATGCAAAGTGCAATCACTCATAATTAATGTAATAATTCATGATCAACTAACCCATACAAAGTGCAATCACTCATAATTAATGTAATAATTCATGGTCAACTAACCCATAATTATTAAATTAATCATGATCAACCCAAAAATTCATGGTCGACGAACCCATAATTATTGGTTTATCAAAACACAACCCCTTGGGATTCAAGCCACCATTTTAAGAATAGCTTCAACTGTCCTATCCAGGGTCCAGTCTACGTCGGCCCGATAGTAGTACTGTTGTTTCTTAACCTATGGTGCTTCTAAAACATTTTTCCAAATCACGTAACACTACGGTTACGGTTTTCAAATTGCGTAACATCTCTGTTACATTTTATAAATCGCGTAACATTTCTGTTACGTTTTTCAATCGCGTAAAATCATTTTTCTGCTTTTCAAATCGTGTAACTCAAAAATTAATATTTTTTGAATCGCATAACAGTTTAAAATCACTTTTCAATCGCGTAAAGCATTTTTCACAAATACTGAGCTATTTTGAACTAAATAAAATATTTCCAAATTTATTCTCACTATGTGAGCTAAAAATAAATTTCAAATATAAATAGAGATTTTTCAACAAATCTTTCAAAAATCATTTCTATTGAAAAACATTTATTATTACATCAAATCATCACTAAAATGTTTTTCTCCAACTTTCTGAAAAATAAAAGTCTTTAATAAAAGTAAGCATTAATTCAAGATAGTTTGATACTAGTAAATACTTCAAGATCTAAACCAATATTTAGAAAACCTTTCAAGATCCAAACAAATTTTCAAAAGTGTTTCTACTTGAAAAATATCTTTAAATCATCAATAAATATTTTCTCTCCTATTTTCGAATAACCCTTTAAACCATATACTTATTTTCAAAAATAAGAACAAAATCTTAAATAAAGTGAATATCATTCCTACATAGTTTCTTTTCAAAACTTTTCCATTTCCATCATGATTCATTGGTTTCCAACCAAACATATGCATGCTCATAACCATGTTTGTATCCACACATACATCATTTTACTCACATAAGCTAAATCATAATTGAATTATAACAAGTTCATGTCATATACCTCAAAACATAAAAATACATAGGATAACCAAAGCATTAATCATAAAGCACAAAGCACAACATATCAACCATAAAACATGAAAGCATAAAATATAAACCATAAATTAGTTCCTCACCACCATATTAGTTGATGAGAGAAATCTCCCCCTTACCTTGGTTCAAAATCCTCTTTAGTGAAAGTTCCTTATCTTCCCACCAATAAAATCCTTCTTCCACCAACGAAATCCCTTATAGAACCAAGTTCATAATTTTTAAACTCTATAACATGGAATAAGATGATCATGGATCAATCCAATGATCTAAAACTTTGAAATAGAAATTTAAAAGTGAAGAGAAAGAATTTTCACCTTAGGTTCCTTCAAATTTAGGCAAGCTTGAAAGTCATGAAAAAGTTTGTATTTCAAGAAACTTACAACATCAAAGTTTCTCAAAACACTACTAGGATGCTAGAAACTAACTTAGAATTTTGGCAAGAGTTTGGGAAGGTGAAGAAGAGCTCTTGGCCGTGAGCTTTAGAGAGAAGTGAAGGTTTTGGTGTGAGTTCAAGTGAATGGTGAAGATGGCTATTTATAGAAGAAAAGTAAGGACCAAGAAGTAATTAAAAGAAACCTTGCTATTAATGCATAGGTGATTCACCTAGATGATTCACCATGTCATTTAATGCATTCATGACTCACCAAAATGACTCACCCATCCACATAAATGCCATAGATATTTTCCTTGAGATATTTTTCAGTAGCTATTATCCAATGGACAAAGAACAATATATATTATCTAATGAACAATAGGATGTATCCAGAATCACCCGAAGATTTTATTTGATCATTAAACCCTAAAAATGGAAAATGATCAAATCTGTTTCCGGAATTGAGTTTCATAAACTTCCCTGTTCCTAATAAACAGTCAGAGTATTTTTTGGTCAAAACTTAAAAATTATTATTTTATTATCCGAAATAACCCCAGTTTAACACATAAAATCAACAAAACTTAAAAATTTCCAAAAATGAAAAACTTAAGAATCTGGTATTAGATTCGAGTTCCGAGACTTTTCCCAGTCCTAATAAATACTAAGGGTATTTACGGACCGAAAATATAAGTTATTTATTTTTATTTTCTGGAACTGCCCCGTATCAGCTCATAGTGTTTATGAAAAATAACCTATTTTAAATGAAGCTCAAAAAAATTCCCAAAAATCATCATAAATCACAAAAATAGGGAAAATCATTATTTTAATTAAAAACAGAAATTTCGGGGTGTTACACTATGAAGCTTGATACCTTATACCGAAGTGATCTTGCTTTTTTTGCAGTGCCACCGGTGTCTGGATCCCTTGCAGTTGAATTCCCAAGCCTTTAACTTTTTGATACCTACTCTTGGTCATCATGCGAGTCACCACCTGATTCACATTTTTCACAGGCTGCTCATCCTCTTTTTGCTCAAACCCTTCTACCTCGAAACTGTGCAATAGGTCATCTTCATTCTGCTCCATTTTTTCCACATACGAAATTGCGACTGGCCTTGACAACATCATCTCCTCTTCCCCGCGGAAGGTGATGATGGACCCACTTTCAATATACCTCAAGCATTGATGTAGAGTCAATGGCACTGCCCCCGCCTCATGGATCCAAGGTCTCCCTAGTAGCATGGAGTACGCAAGTTTTATATTCATTGCTTGAAACACTACTTGAAAATTGCTCGGATCAATTTCCAGAGGTAGAGTGATTTTCCCCAAAATTCCTCTCCTGGTTCCATCGAAAGCGCGGACGATCATTTCTTGTGGCTGTAAGTCATCAACGCTCATGCCCATTTCTTCCAATAAAGCCAAAGGGACTACATTTAAGGTCGATCCTCCATCAATTAGTACCCTAGAGACCTGATCAATCATTTTGAGACACTTATGTTAGCTTTATATTAGGCTTTATTATATGTTTATTGTGCCCAATATTAATATTTTAGATCAGTTTAATGTTGTTGGGCTTCACTGGGATTTAATGCAAATTGTGAATAATTTTTGGATTTTGATGCATTTTGACCTTTCCTCCTTGGTTAGGCCATAACTTGGGACTCGGTGATCCATTTGAGGTGATCTTGGTGTCTTTGGAAAGCTAAGACAAGACTCTACAAGTATCATGAGAACTCAAGAGCTGGATCGAATTTCTAAGGGTCCAAAATTTCCCTGCAATGCAGAGTGGTTTTGCTGTCACGGAAACCTGGGCAATATGCACGTATTGGACTATATAGTGGGTTCTAGGCCTCCTCTTAGGCTGAAACTTAGCCATTGGAAAAATAAGACTCATATCTCCAACTTCACTGAAGACTATTTAGTCAATAGATGTCGTTTTAGGCATGATTATGAAGCTACAAGTTGGTTTGAATTTGGAAACACGTTCTGCCAACCTAACTTGAGGTAGGTGCAGTGTTTTTAGCATATCTGGATTCTAAAAGTCCAAATGGCATGATTCCAAATGCAAAATTTCAAGGAGACAACTAGCTACAACTTTCATCTCCAAGCCAAAATGCACTGTCTAGATCATGAAAATCAAGCTAGAAGTCGGATAAGAGTTGCTGACTTGAAGCCACCAACCATACACCAACCCACCAACCATGCACCAACCCACCAACCATGCATCAAGCATGTATTCAGATTATGTACATGTACAAATTGGTTTCTAGGATTAGTATAAATAGAGCCAATCTCTTTGTATTATCATGATTCAATTTGAAGTAAGTTTGAAGAAAGTTTGAGTATTTGTGAGAGTTTTCTTTCTCTTCTTCTCCATTCTCTTTAGAATTTTGTTTTTGTTCTTTTATTTCTGAGTTCTTCCTTCCCATCCATGGAAGGCTAGGCTCTTATAATCAATCTAAGGGATTAGCCATCTTGATGTTTAATTTGGAGATCTTGTTTCGCTTGTTCATATTGCTTAATTGTTATTCAAGTTTCTCTTCTTCCTCTTTTGGTTTTTATCTAGATTGAATTGCTTAATTTGATTTAGATGTTGATGTGATAATAGCTTTATTATTATGTATTCAAAGAGGATCACAAAGACTAAACAATATATCAAAGCTTTTTGATGGATTGTTTAGCTTAATTAAATCCCCGATCTTAAGTTAATCTATGTTTAGATGATGCTTACTTTATCTAACCTTGGATAAGTAAATCCTAAATGCTTATCTAGTAGAGGATTCTTGGATCATGTTGAGGCGTCTTGATGTGATCTAAGGCCAAGAACACGTCAGCAATTAAGTGAATTCCTTGTGATCAATGATGAATTAAACTCAAGATCGGTAAATTTCCTTGGATTGGTTGTTTCTTTATATTTGCTTACAACATTAAGTCTTGTACTTCTTTTCAATCTTATTAATCAACAACAAAACCCCATTTCTAATTATCTTGATCTGATTAAATCTTTGTTTTTCTGGATCCTTGAAAGACGATTCGGTTCATGCTCTATACTACAAATTAGTTTGTGAACCGATAATTTATATTATTTTGAAGCGTGTCGACAACCTCTTGTCAAGACCACGAAGCCCTTGCATTTCAAAGTGATATGTAGAGCTTTAGGTCCTCTTGAGGTACCTAGTACTATTTCTTCCTCAGAAAAAGTGATCATGTTCACTTTTTTGATCGGGTCCACCATATTTACCATTCCTTTAGGGGTCACACCAGGTCTAACATAAGCATCGTTCAACACCTTTTGTATGGCTTTCCGAAGCGACTCGAAGGATAGGATAAGGGATAAAAGGGAAATACTAGCTGGTGTCTTCTTCAGTTGATCCACTACATCGTACTCGCCCTGCCTCATTATTTTTAGGAACTCCTATCCTTCTCCATACTCTGGGCTTTTGGTCCCAGAAGTTTCCACTACTTCTTTACCTTTTTGGTTCATATCTCCTTCTAGAGCATAACACCTTTCGCTTCTCGTTATTTCTGCTATTCCACTTGTATCTAATCTTGTAATCACGGCTTGGCTTGACCTATTTTCTGGAGCGGCTGGGGCTACCCTGACTACCTCCTTTGTTTCTACTTTAGTGTCATAAATCCAAGGTACAGTATGAGCACTTTCAAATGAGAATGGCAACGGCTTCTTTAAG
This sequence comes from Styphnolobium japonicum, assembly GCA_023212625.1. NCBI lineage: Eukaryota > Viridiplantae > Streptophyta > Magnoliopsida > Fabales > Fabaceae > Styphnolobium > Styphnolobium japonicum. The sequence goes on from JALBWW010000010.1 coordinate 3,105,949, forward strand.
GTCATCACTACATTATTTGATGCTTAATTCTTGTCTACCAGCGGGACTTTAAGGACAAACCGTTTAGCTATGTTAGCCTCTTCGCCATGGCCTCATTTTCTCGTTACTGATATTACCCTTATGTTGATCCAACCTTTAACCCGAGCTCTAAAGCTCCAGCAGTATTCAATATCATGTCCTTTTCCCCCTGAATGAAATGCACAACTAGATGATTGGTCATACTTCTTGTTGTTCTTGATCAAACTTGTTGGCACTGTGACATCATAACCTGCTTTCTTCAAACCCCTAAACACCTCAACCATCAAGGTGTGGACATTTGCAACCTTCTTTATCAAGTCCACCTCCACATCCAAGGCATTTGCCTGATTTCTAGATCCGTGATTGGGTAGTGGGTTGTTAATGATATTGGGCCCAGTTTCTTCTTGAATGTCCAACCTTCCACAAGCAATGAGCTTCCTCACAGCTCTCTTGAAGGTTTCGCAATCCATGATTGAATGCCCCGCAATGCCCATGTGATACTTGCAGGTGATATTTGGATTATACCATGCTGGGAATGGTGGTTGCATAGGGCGTACCGGGATTTCTGAAATTAGGCGAGCCTCATTTAGTCTTTGAAAAAGCTCGGCATTCGAGATTGATAGTCTAAGGAAAGGTGGCAGATTAGGGAAAAATGCACCCCCAGGATTTGGTCGACTTGGTCGGGGTTAAGAGTAGTTCGGTCTGCTTGGTGCTGATGTGGCAGGGAATCTAGGATTGGTGATTTGGTTTAGGAATACAGGTCGTGGTGTATGGGCATTATTGACTTGGAAAGGTGGGACATAAGTCAGAATTATGGGTGAAGGTGTCTGAGACGGCGGGTAGAACGAAGTGGACGTATGGAAAGAGCTAGATGGTGGTAGTGTATGAGCTGTGGGATATCTAGGGGTAGGGGTTCTGTGGTTTTGCACAAAGCTTACCTCGCCTTCCTTCTTCCTAGGTGAAACCCCTTCTTGAGAGCATTGTTCTCCATATTGCCAAATGGTAACTTCCCAACTTTGGCTAACAATTCAATTCTCTCACCTGCAGTGATCAACTCTGAGAAATCCTTATATGCAACGCCAGCCATTGCGTCAATGAAAGCAGAGCCTAATGTTCCCATTAAGTATGAGCACATTTCAACAATTGTGAGTGGGGGTTGCATCTGAGCTGCCAAAGCTCTCCACCTTTGAGCATATTGCTTAAAGGTCTCATCATTCTTCTTTTGCATGGCCCCCAACGTTAAGGCTGTGTCTAAATTGAACCAATATTGTCTTATGAACAAATTAGCCAAATCGTCACAACAGTTGATCTTGGACTGGTTTAGTTGGATGTACCAATAAACTGACAAGGAACTTTTCATCTTTGGACCAGATGCCCATCTTAATACAGTAAGTATTGAGGTGAAACAGCGGGTTTCCAGTACCATCGAACTTAGAAAAGTCCGAGATCTTGAAGTCCTTGGGTACATTGACATCAACTGTTCAATCCCTACTAGACCATAGGTATTGGGGGCCTAAATAGCCTGTATTTGTTCTTGCACCTTCTCCATCCACTCACTCATATTCTTCTCATTTCGCATTTTTTCCTGGTCATTTGCAAGCACCTATTTGAACAAAGCCCTATGGGACCCCTATTTTATGCGTCCTCCTGCTAGAAATAACCTGACGCATCCCCGTCCATTTTCAAATCCAGTGCATCCTTCATTACAATTAGCATTTCCTCCATCCGAGTTTGTGTGTCAGTCATTGTTTTCAACTGATCTTTAACCTGGTCAACCTCAACACTAAGATTCCTCCCTTGATTTTCTACCTCCATTCTGAGAAGTCTAGCTCTTATTCTTGTATGGTGAACACAAGTTTGAATGGCACTTCCTTTTCTTGGTCGCGCAATGGTTACGATACTTCCTATCAATTTTATTATAACAAGAATTAATTAGACACAAAGATAAATATGTTTATGCATGAACAAAAGGCTTGGTTAACTAAATTGGAAATCGTGGTAAGGTTAACTTGAGTTTAGCATATCCCATATTCAACGCTTGGAGCATGTACCCCTTAGGTCGAAACTATGGTTGACATCATATCTAAGGGAGAATATCTCCTCTATAGATCGCATCTCAATTGACCGTCTGATCAATCAATTTGAGACACTTATGTTAGCTTTATATTAGGCTTCATTAGATGTTTATTATGCCCAATATTAGTATTTTAGATGAGTTTAATGTTGTTGGGCTTCATTGGGTTTTAATGTAAATATTGGATAATTTTCGGATTTTGATGCATTTTGACTTTTCTTCCTTGGTTAGGCCATAACTTGGGACTCGATGATCCAATTGAGGTGATCTTGGTGTCTTTGGAAAGCTAAGACAATGCTCTACAAGTTTCATGAAGAACTCAAGAGCTGGATCGGACTTCGAAGGGTCCAAAACATCCCTGCAATGCAGAGTGGGTTTGCTGTCAGGAAAATCTAGGCAGTGTGCACATATTGGACTATATAGTGGGTTATAGGCCTCCTCTTGGGCTGAAACTTGGTCATTTGAAAGATAAGACCCATATCGCCAACTTCACTAAAGACCATTTTGTTAATATATGTCGTTTTAGGCATGCTTCTGAAGCTACAAGTTGGTCTGAATTTGGAAACACGTTCTTCCAACCTAACTTGAGGTAGGTGCAGTGTTTTTGGCATTTCTAGAGTTCTAAAAGTCCAAATGACATGATTCAAATTGGAGATTTTCAAGGAGACAACTGGCTACAACTTTCATGAAGACATCCAAGCCAAAATGCACCGTCTAGGTGATGAATTTGAAGTCAGAAGTCGGATAAGAGTTGTTGACTAAAAGCCACCAACCATACACCAACCTACCTACCATGCACCAACCCACCAACCATGCATCAAGCTTCCATTTTTGACAATTTTCATATTCTTATAGCTTGTATTCAGATTATGTACATGTACAAATTGGCTTCTAGGATTAGTATAAATAGACCCAACCTCTTTGTATTAGAAAAATTCAATTTTAAGTAACTTTCAAGAAAGTTTGAGTATTTGTTAGAGTTTTCTTTCTCTTCTTCTCCATTCTCTTTAGAATTTCGTTTTTGTTCTTTTATTTCTGAGTTCTTCCTTCCCATCCATGGAAGGCTAGGCTCTCATAATCAATCCAAGGGATTAGCCATCTTGATGTTTAATTTGGAGATCTTGTTTCGCTTGTTCATATTACTTTATTGTTATTCAAGTTTCTCTTCTTCCTCTTTTGATTTTTATCTAGATTGAATTGCTTAATTTGATTTAGATGTTGATGTGGTAATAGCTTTATTATCATGTGTTCAAAGAGGATCACAAAGAATAAACAATTTATTAAAGCTTTTTGATGGATTGTTTAGCTTGGTTAAATTCTTGATCTTAAGTTAATCTATGTTTGGATGGTGCTTACATTATCTAACCTTGGTTAATTAAATCCTAGATGCTTATCTAGTAGAGGATTCTTGGATCATGTTGAGGCGTCTTGATGTGATCTAAGGCCAAGAACATGGTTAGCGATTAAGTAAATTCCTTGTGATCAATGATGGATTAAACTCAAGATCGGTAAATTTCCTTAGATTGGTTGTTTCTTTAGATTTGTTTTCAACTTTAAGTCTTGTATTTTTATCAATATTGTTAATCAACAACAAAACCCCCCATTTTAATTATCTTGATCTGATTAAATCTTTGTTCTTTTTGGATCCTTGAGAGAGGATTCGGTTCATGCTCTATACTGCAAATTAGTTTGCGAACCGATAATTTTTATTATTTGACGGGGTCTCGACAACCTCTTGTCACTGTCTCACTAGCAGTGCAGTCTTTGTTCATCCATAATTAATCGCTTCCCACATCTCCACACAATGGACATGTCAGCCTAATATGGAAATGTGGTTAGTAGTATATCTAAGGGAGTATATGCTCCTCTGTAGATACTGCCCCATTATATTTGATGCTTAAGATAAAAAGTAAATTAAGGAACCGCAAATGACAAAACGACATATTCCCATTGAATTGATCATAATTGATGGATACAAAATGTTCACTTTCAAATCCTTGACATAATCGGGATAAAAATTAAATTACATCAAAAGTTTGTTCTTCCTTTTCCTCAAGCTCTTAGCAAGTCTTTCACAAAGCCCCATAAACTTGCTCAAATCAGGTGGGAGACAGAGTCTAGGGTTTGTTTGAACTTGAGAATCTTCCCTTTCAAAGCCATTGACAAACCATGGGACATGGAAGCTTAGTTCACCCATGATGTTTTCATATTGATCCTTCCACTTTTCTTTATCTAGCCTTTCTCTCTCTGCTTGCTCCCTCCAAGCTTCCTCTTTGATGGCTGCTTCGCTAAGGCGATCATGGAGCTGCTGTAAGGTTGACCATCTGTGTTCATTGCCACGTGAAGTAAACAAGTGAAACACAAGAAGGGGTGTTGAATTGTGCTTATTAACCTTTTTGAAAAACTTTTCAGAATGGAAGCAAAAAGCAATGGACGAAGAAAACCCTTTTAGTCCAGTTGGACGCTAAAGCAATTTTATAATTTTAAACGTAGTGAAAGAGTTCTAAGTTTATCTCAAAACTTTAGTTAGGAAAACAATAACAATCCCCAGATCTCAGTGAATAAATAAAACACAAAAGAAGGGAAGAAAAGCTTACACCAGATGTTTATCCTAGTTCACTCTCACAAACCGAGAGCTACGTCCAGTCCCTTCAACTAGAAGGATTTTGTACTAATCTTATACAAAGATTACAAGTATTGTCCACCTCTTCAGGTGTACAAGTATTCTCAACCTCTTCAGGTTCAACGATCCAAGTATTCTTTTATACACAGCCTCTTCAGGCTAACACACCAAGTTGAATAAAAAAGGCGTAGAAGTGCTTGAGTTTTAAGCTCACTACAGGTGAGGATAGAAAATAAATCTCAAGACCTAAACTCTTTACCAGAGTAAAAGCACTAAGAAGAATGAAAGCTTGATTCTTTTACACTTTTGATCACACAGATTGTTATCCTCTGCTTTCTTTCTTCGAAGACATTTGTATTTGTAGGTGAAAGTATTTTGAGCAGTCTTCATAAGCTTCTTCGTCCAACGGAAACATTTATTACCGTTCTGACCAGTATTAAATGCATAAGATGATAACATGTAGATCTTCTTCTAAAAGGACACTTTGATTATCAGGAATGTCCAAGAAAATGATAGCTTAGTCCTGACTTATCTGAGCGCACAGAAAGTTCCTTATTCGCATATCCTTGTAATTGTTAGCGATGTCAGCTTAAGCGGCTCAGTTGACTTTTTTTGTAGTGTACGTTGTCAGAGTCCTTCTCAGCATTTAATGATGAACAATTTCTTCACATTTGAATTTTGGCTTTGGACAAATATTTTGAACTTGAGCTTAGTAAGGAAAACATTAGACGATCCAATATAATAAAACTTGTGAAACAGTTCAAAAGGTATTGGACGAATACTTAGTTTCCTTTAGCTCAAATAATGGACGCACATATAAGTAACTGTTTGTTAACACTTTGTTTTCTTCTTTGAAATAGTTCAAAAACAAGTTACGTGAGTCTTTTACTTATTCATTCTAAATTAAAACTTTTGTTATCTTCAAAACTTTATGGGGTAATAATTCTTTAAATAGATTGGTTCCACACTTAATTTCACAAGGTTCTTTGGTTCCAACACCACGGTCGAACCTTGATAGACTAGTTTGCAAAGCACTAATCTTTCCTTCAAGCATAGTTTTCAATTTGTGGAACTCTACAGCCTTTGCTTCAAGCATCTTTTTCTCTTTGTGCATCTTCACCAACAACTCATCTTGAGTGCGAAGTTTTGTTTCTAGCTCATGCATCTTTGCTAGTGCTGTGTCTGATTCTTTTTCCTTGCTCTTTTTCATTCGCTTTCCTCAAGTGGAGGTTTCAGCCAAGTCTACATTTTCGTCTTTTAAATGCTCGATTTCCCTACTCAATTTTTGGCATTTTCTTTGAAGGGTAAGAATTTTACATTCGCCTTCTAGTTTCCTTTAATCCAGACTCTTCATTTGCACTTTTAACTTGTCTATTTGAGACAACATTTGATCTCCGATTTTCATTTCATTTATGCTCTCAGCTCCCTTTACGAATTTGGGCATACCATGGTCAGTCTTCCTAGCTTCTTTCCAAGCTAGATATCTGTCAGTGTGGACTACCATTTGCCTTCCCAACTCCTTTTTTCCTTGCACATGTATATTTTCCAGGCTGCTTTAACCTCTAAGGTTTGTCTCTTAGAGTCTTCACAATTTTGGTAAAGAAAACTTATGCCTCCAAGTGCATGTTCTGACGGTAGGTCTTGAGCATATTTGAGTTGTCTGAACACTAAAGAAGGTGCATAGGCTATGCATCCCCTTGGACCCATCAAAAGGACACTATGGAAACGCCCACAATTGATGATCACTTCTTCTTCCTTGTACCACAGACATACCCACTTAAAGGAGCCAAACTTCGCCTTGTTGAACTCTTCCTTCCATTCATGAACTCCTCTTTTCATTACGGATATCAGGTAGTAGCTTCTCAAAGGGCTAGCAAAATGATCCAAACGTGTATCGGCATACATATGAGTCATGGCCCAAACATACAACAACTACACACAGCATTTGAGCTTCAATCCTTTTTTCTGATGGCAGACTTCAACTGAAAGAAAGGTATCTGCTACGATGGCCAGTATGGGATTTTCTCTCTTGACCTCGTACCAGAAGAAAACATCCATGGCAGCCTGGTCCACAACATCGATTGCTTTCTCTTATCCGCCCCAAATCACTCGTAGTCACGGCAATCCTGATATTCCTCTTGCTACTGCTAGCGCACTTCTCGGTATATGGTCCTTCCATAATTACTACCCACTAAAGTCAACTTTGCCACAATATTTCGGGAAGCTCACCTGTGTGTAAAAGAATGGCAAAGAATTAAACATGTAACGTAAAAACACATGCAACCTAAACACATGGATTAACGAATTGTTGGTCCATAATTATGATTGTAAAAAGCCAAATTCATTAGTAAGAAGTGGTTTGTCACATTAGTGGACTGAACAATTCAACCAAAACCCAAGTATTTTTATTGACATATGAAATGCAAAGATGAATTAATGAGAAAGAAACAAATACAAATGCTCCCTTTGTCCTAAAATGGTAGAGTCTTAGGCTGAAGATCTCTAAGGTCAAAACTCTAACTGAGGCGGCAACTAATGCTCAATCTACTAGTGTAGGGTTTTCAAGGTGGTTCTAGACTCGTAATGAAAAGGTCCCTAGATTGCCCCTATCCAAATGATAAGGATTCGATCTTTTGAAATTAACCATATAGTAGGGATGAACCCTCTAATAATGGTCGTTCCAAGAAATCAGATACAATCTGAGTGGAGAGTCAACAGTTGTCAAGAAGGCACGTGGTCAACTAATGACTAAGTTAACCCTCCAACTAGCCCTAAAGATTGCACGGGCTCGGGAATAAAGTCCAACATGTGTGTGAGGAAAAGTTGAGTGTATGCTAGGAGCGTAAAAACTGCACAATCAAAAACTACCCCCTTCCTGCAAGGCAAAGGCCAAACAAAATACCATATACAGCATAAATGAGTAGTCATCTATCCTAAAGTGGAAATAACAAACGGTGGGGTATCATATATACAACAAATATTTAATGATAAATACTTACAAAGGAAACAAAACCAAAAGAGCAAAAACCGACAATATTTGTAGATAAAATATACAAAAACCAAGAACGGGACATACTAATGAGAAACAATAAAAAGAGGTAAAATGGATATCTAAAGATTATACAATTTCCATAAATAGCTATAGCAAGCTTGACTCTCTAACACTCCCCAGTGGAGTCGCCATTTGTCGCGACTAATCAATCAATTTGAGACACTTATGTTAACTTTGTACTAAGCTTTATTAGATGTTTATTGTGCACAATATTAGTATTTTAGCTGAGTTTAATGTTGTTAGACTTCAGTGGGCTTTAATGCAAATTGTGAATAATTCTTCGAATTTAATGCATTTTGACCTTTCCTCATTGGTTAGGCCATAACTTGGGACTCGGTGATCCATTTGAGGTGATCTTGGTGTCTTTGAAAAGTTAAGACAAGGCTCTACAAGTTTCATGAAGAACTCAAGACAAAAATAGCCCTGCAATTCAAAGTGGGCTTGCTGTCACTAGAATCTGAGTAGTGTAAGCATATTGGACCATATCATGGGCTATAAGCCTCCTTTTGAGCTAAAACTCGGCCATTTGAAACCTATATCTCCAACTTCACTGAAAACCATTTAGTCAATAGATGTCTTTTTAAGCATGATTATGAAGCTATAAGTTGGTTTGAATTTGGAAACACGTTTTGCCAACTTGACTTGAGGTAGGTGCAGCCCTTTCTTAATCTGACGATGACACCTGTATCGACGATTATGGCTTGAGTGGTTAACCATTTTCTATGTAATGTACTACTTCTTTGGTAACTCCCTTAAAATGTTGAATGGGTAAAATGGTTACCACTTTGCATGATTGGCCTTTACGTGCTATATGGCATGTTGCATGCCACCACTTTGGTAGTTTCTGCAGAGTGTTGAATAGAGTATCCGTCACCATTTTAAATATTTGAATTCTGCAAAGTTCCCACCTGATTGTTTCGACAACATTGGCATTGTTGCTGAACATGAGTCAACTGCTTGTTACATTCATTCTTCCATTTATTGTGACAACTTCAGAATTATCGCAACTATCAATCTTTGACAACCTTCTGCAAAGCTCCTCAATCTTCTGCAAAGTTCCCTCTTGATTGTTTCGACAACATCAGCATTATTGCTGAACATGAGTCAACTGCTTGTTTCATTCATTCTTCCATTTATTGTGACAACTTCAGAATTATCGCTAACCATCAATCTTCGACAACCTCAATATTGTTGCCAGACCTATATTGAATGTTACATTCTTCACTTGTATCGACAATTTAAGTATTGTTGTTTCTTCATATATGTCCTCCGGATGACTTGTCTCATATTTTGTCGCAATTCAACTTGGACTTGTAGATTAGCATCATATATTCGTCGAACAACACTGTGACAAGAAATTTCAATGGTAACACTAAGTGTAAAAATGAGTTCCTTCTTGGTTTGGTCTTAGCTGAATATGTAAGAGTAAATTTTGATAAAATTTGTAGTAAAAATGGTTAGGTAAAATTGTGTGGTTAAGAATTAAGAGATGTGTCAAAATTTTAGTTTTTACTTTTAATGTGTGGACAAAATTAAGTTTAACAAATAAAAATGAAATAAATTCACAAAAGTGACCAGCTAAATTTTCTAACATATTTTATATAACTTTCAAAATTTTTAAACATTAAAATAGATATTTTTCTAGTCACCGATTTTAATTTTGGGTACCGATTTTACCATTTCTAATCCAAAAAATATTATTTTTCACATAAAATCTCAAAAAATATTTTCAAAAGTCCAAAATATATTTTGATAAATAAAAATATATTTATTTCAATTTTTTTCTCTCTCAAAATCTTATTTTAAGTAGTATAGTCCCATATTGACAGGTTTAAAACGCAATACGGCGCAACTTAATTTTCAATTCAAACTGAAATCCAAGCATCATGTCAATTATAGGATACTTTTTCCATATTTATTTTATTTTTAATCGTCACAACACTCACAGAATAAATTTATTAACTACGTGCAAGAAAATGAGGGCGTTACACATCCTATCAAAAATAGGGAAGTTATCAGCCCTGATAGGTTTACTTGGAAATTCTTCGGCCAAACCAATACGAGCGCAAGGAAGAGGCACTGGTTTTGGAAAAGGGACTTGAAAAGGTTCAAGCCGTGCCAAAGAGTTTTTTTATGGAAACTGCAAGAAAATTAATAGAACATTTTTCTTTGTGCGCTTGCTTTAGCTTGGCTACGACTTCTTCGCAATGTCGAATAATTAAGCCTAGATACCTGTAGTCCCATTTGATCTTAGTACTTTTCAAAGGCATTAATATATTGAATATGTTTACCTTTTGTTTTAGTCAAAGGCTCTTGGTCTTGCAATGGAACAAGTTTTTCAGTGATGCAACTTCGACAAACTTCAATGTCGACATGATAAGGACTGTAATAATTAGTCCACCATTCGACAAAATCTTTTGAAACCCGCCTATAAGGAGTAAAGTCAGAAATCAAAAAATGTTGCTTATTTCTTTCATTCTTCGATCTGCAATTGGTGCAAAGTAGATATCATCAATGTTAAAAGAGATGGAATGAAACAGGAAAAAGAAATGCATGAAATTCTTTGAGTCTTTGCTTATGGATTCTCTCGTGTTTAAAATGACAAATCCTTATACCATAAGTGGCAAGAGAGACTGTGGAAGGTGAAGTGTCGACCAAATAATCTCCTAGGATAGCATTTAGCCAAAGCTGAAGTAACCATATCGGGCCACCAGAATTGGTTTTCTTTATTTGAAGGCGAATATTGTGAACAACCTCACCTATGCTAAGGTAAAGATTGGCAACAAGGAATTGGCTAAGAGCTAGTTTTCATCCTTCATGAAGGAGATTGGTAAGTTGAAGGTAGGACTTAGAGACTTGAATTGATTTGGTGCAAAGAGCATAGGCCAACAACCAGAGAAAAAGAAAAGCTACATGCTCTTCGATCAAATACCGATCCAATGTTTGAGTAATGGAAACCCATGAAATTTGAAAAAGAAGTTGGGGCATTTGAAAAAACGCCAATGGTATTTGAAGGTTGAAGGATAGGAGTTATGACTTCCCCATCTGGTCAAAGACCAGTTATAGCAGCTACATCAAAGAGTGTGGGTCCCATCATGCCATAAGGGAATTGAAAGGAATTGTTCGTCTTGTTCCGAAAGAAAAATGATGCACCCAACATACAAGAATCCATTTTTATGGGATAACGGGAAAGTTGAATACAATAAAAAATGTCTATGTTACTCTATAGCGTTTCTTTATAGGCCTGAACTTTATCAAGCCAATTAAGGTATCCGTTGATATGAGTAGGTGGGGTTCTAAAGAGCCTCACAGATTTGTTGAAGTAACTGATAGGAATGGAAGGAAAAGAAGCTAAGATAGCTTCATGGGGATTTTTAGAAGGAAAATAGCTACATATTTCATTAGTAATTAATTTTCTAGGTAAAACTAGACCCAATAAAGTAGCTAGAGGATCTAAAGCAAGTGAAGAATTTTCAATAGGGAGAATTACCTTGGAAAGGTTCCACAACTCAGATTTCTCTATAATAGGGTCTTGTACCACAATATGGTTGCCTAAATCCACCGGTAGTTCACTAAGATATTGAGAATTGGAAGCCATTGCTGATAACAAAGATTTTGCAGAGAAGAACATGTGGAAATAGGGTTGAGGATGATGAATAGTAGAGAAAAGAGCAAAAAAATGAAATTTCGCGAATTTGAAAGGTTTTTATAGTAGGGATAAAGAGTTAAAAATCTCAATTTTATTGGCAAACAGCTACTTATCGGATGAAGTGATGGTTTGAATTGTGATTTTCAAGGATTTTACAGAGCTGAATTTTAATTTTAAATCAAAAATTCAAATACCTTTACGAGGATTTTGATAAGGTATTAGTGTCGAATTAGAACTGGAAGATGAATTTTTTTAAAATTTATCTTTCTTCTAGCAGTGTCGAAAGAAAAAATTTAGAGGGCATTTATTGGAAGTAAAATGACAAGTTTTAAATTCTACGAAGAAGAAAAAGGCATTTTTCGACAAATTGGACAATTGAAGAGTGGTCTTCATGATTAGACAAAATATTAAACATCAAATATGTGGCATAACCACCATATACGTGTCTATTTTTTAGGAGTTAGTTATTTCTTTAATTTACTTATAAATACTAGTATTCACGATGTCACACGATGTCACGACCGGAAAAATCGCAACAGAAAAGCAGTAAGAGCATAAAAAAGTATTTTGTTTTAAAAAAACACAATAACAATGGAGTCACCACCAATTTTTATTGGGAAAGAAAAATGATTGACAAAACCCTTTAAAAATAGATTTTAAAATAAAATAAAAACAAAAAGGTCTACGAAAACCATATAAGGTTCGAGAATCAATTATGCACATAGAAAGGTAAAAATTTAATTCCACAACACCCCTGATACATCCGTTATAAAACGGTTACCTTAAGTTAGTTGTGCAAATTTAATAACATTAATAATATTTGAGTTTACTCCCTAAATAAAATAAATAAATAAAAAAGTATAATCACAAATGAAATATTTACGAAGCAAAACAAATATTTACAAATTAAGAATTAAACTAAAATACAAGAAAATTACAAATTTGGTGGAAGATAATAAAATGGATAAATAAATAAAACATTTACATATTTGGCTTGATTTGCGGGCCTACTTATCCCCTTGAACATTGGGTAATTCAAAGCCACGGAGTTCTCTAAAAAAATGTTGTGCGTTGATTAATTTTATTTGCGAGAAATGATTTTATTGACTGATTAAATGAAAAAGTAATTATTTTGATTTAAAAGGAAGATTTAACTAAAAAAACGAAAAAAAGAAATTTCATTAGCGCTAAATCAAATAAAAAGCAATATTAAACCCACTTATTCACCTTAAGCAAACATCTAGTAAGTACTTGACCCCTTAAGACAACTAACATAGTTTGTGGGGTTGGACCACTTTATTAAAATTAAAAGACTTTGTAAGCATACTTTAAAAAGGATGAAAGGCAATACTAAACCTACTGATCCCTCCCGGAAGAACTGCCTAGTGGATACTTGACCCCTGAAGGCAATTAACGTAATTTGTGGTGTTGAACCACTTAGCAAAAACTTATATTGGTTTGTCTTACGTGGGGTGAGAGGTGATACTAAGCTCACTGATTTACCCCAAAACATTTGCCAAGTGAGTACTTTACCCATGAAGGCTACTAAAGTAATTTGTTGCGTTGAATCACTTAGCAAATACTTATATTGGTTTGTCTTACGTGGGGTGAGAGGTGATACTAAACTCACTTATTCACCCCAAAACATTTGCTTATTGGGTACCTAGTAAATGCAAATTATGAAAATTGATTGGCTAAAATAAAGTTATTGAACTAATCTAAACTATGCTTGCGAGAATTGAGAAAATAATTAACACGATTTCCTTGCTTTGTTTAAAAATAAAATAAAAAAATAGAAAAAATAAAAAAGGAATAAGAACGTGAACGCGTAGAGACAAATACATGATCTTGATAAACTGAAATGACGATAAATGAAATAAGCTTAAACACGAGAATAGCAACATAAAAAAACATAATAATAATAAAAAATAAAACAACCACACATACATTGATTACGTTGTATAAATCCCACTTACTTAATCAAGCATAACTAACACACGAATTAAAGAAATAGGCGAAAACACCAGACAATATCCAAATCCTAATGCACAACGTGACATAATGATTGACATAAACCACCTTGGCATACAAACATCTTTCTTGGATATCAAGCAATCCCAAACACTTTCACTCAACCTATGCAGATTAAACTATTCCTCACATCAATTCATTCACAGATTGCCAATTAAAGCTTTTACTTGTTATCCGTATTAAGTCACAAATATTAGCAAGGAATAGGATTAGATTCTTTTAACCAAGAGGAGACAACGAAGTAGGGAAACTGTGCTACGTGTCATGCCATAACAGCGGTAAGCTTAGTTTGATTGCAAGCAGTATTCGTAGGCAGCATTAGAGACCAACAATGAAATAAAAGTAAAACCCTGGCGCTCACGCAAATAAATCAATAACATTAACACAAACATGACCCTGTCACTTTCTTAGGTGGCACATTAAACACCAATACAAACCCCACATTTTAACAAAAGAACATCATCTTAACTAAAATCCCTGCCTTGTTTATGCTTAGCTAAAACAGATTTGAAACAAACAATTATCACAAGCTCAAATACCGCCCTAAGCCAAAATCAAATTTATCACAAATTCCCCAAATTCAAGAAGCCTTAGTCCAAAAGGATAACAAGGGATCTATGCATCAAGCGTGTGAAAAGCAACTTAACATAACCAGATTCTACAAGCCAGACAAATTAAATGAGAAGGAACCTAGTCAGGCAAACCCAAGGTGTGTATGTGTCATTTAAACTCCTGTGAACAGCATAGGGAAACAACCAACTACGGATGCAGAATTATTTTATCTTGACTAAAAAAATAATATTGGTTTGTTAATCCCAGCACCCAGCTTGCCCACTGGTCAGCTTAGACCACCACACATGTCCATACCACCTCAAACAGAACACAAGTCAAGATTTCAAGATTTTAAACCCATAACCAGGCAGCAAGTGCACCCTAAGATTTTCAATTTGCTTATTTAAACACTTATTTAAAGAAAACAGATTTTGCAATGTGATTATTTGGCAGTAGTTGGACATAAGAGTGTGCAACTGGAAATTATGCTAAACCAAACAAAGCTAATCACTAGTCCAACAAGTGCATGCATCAATTGAATCCTCAGGAAAAAAAAAACAGAACAAGACTCGGCAAGCACATTGCCGGAGTAAATTTCACACAGTCCATGAACATAAAGTGATAAGAAGGTATTAATTAACAGGTTGAGAATAACCCATTTTGCTTACAAACACAGTTCATACCGAACAACAAAAACCCAATTCACTTCAAGAACATTGCAAATCCACAGACCCTTAGTGTAAACCAGAACATTAAAACTAATTGGATTGCACTCAGAGGAATTACCCAGTCAAGTCAAGCGGTTTACACAATCATGGGCCACTTCAAAGTCCACATACTTTTATCATACCCAGCCAATTCAGGGAGGGATCACACCAGAGTTTCTCTCCTAAGCAAAAGTGCAGAGATTTAGTTTGTTCCTTGAGCCCAATGACAAACCAAAAACAGTTTCAAAGTTGCACCCCAAAGCCAACACACGATTCTGTCCTTTAATTGACTCCTAATGATTTCTCCACCAAGGTCCCGATTATCACAGTGTCTTATGGTATAATACTTCTATTCCGCACCAAATTACACTAAAAACCAAAGTCACAGAAATCTCAAATGCAGTTCAAGGAAACTGTGATTCCAAATTCATTTTACAGTTTTAGCATAAATTAAAGTGTTTTGTTTAACTTAGCCCCCCAGCACTCAGAATGATGGGACTGACCCTGCAATGAAGCAACCAGTAAATGAGCAGCAACACATACTTAAAAACTGGCCATCCTCTTAACCAAAACTAAGCATTCCAGTTTCAAATCAGAGGGAAACGCAAACACCTAACTCGTGTAATTTCTCATGCGTATGCTTAAGCGAAATAGATCCAAACAGAAAAGTACAATATGCTATGAGAATGATAATCCTAGAACCTGACCACTTGCAAGTATCCCTATGCCGCAATTTATGCAAATACTTCAATAATAGCATGCATCCCAAACTTATCAGACTCTTAACCACAACATTAAGCCCGCCAAAACAAACTGCACTCCTAGCCTTTTTTAACTAAAAACCCAGCATTATTTATGTCCAAATGACAACAGATTTTAAATTAGCAATAGATTTCTGTAATGAGAATTTAGTTAAATCCCTATGAACATGTCATACCACAAATTAACCCAAATCCCAGCTCTTGACAAAATCTCCAGCCCAGGCCGTTACAGCAATAACCAACTAAGAACAGACAAATAATGGAGATTTAACTTTCAATACAAACTTAATAAATTGAATCCCAGCTTCTAACAAACACTCACTCGGGCACTAAAACATTTTCTGCATACAACTGACGTGTAATAAGAAATGCAAAGGGTAAAGGCAACTATAGTTAAACCAAGGTACTCAACAGTCATCCAAACATCACAGGGTCTTTGTAAAACTGAACAGAAATTCACAGCAAAGTAGTTAATGGCGGAACGCGGCGCGGAGCGGCCACTCCCAAAAATGATATAGCGGCATAGCGGATCGCGGAGCGGCCGCTATAGCGAAGAAAGCGGACAAGTAGGACATAGGAAGAAAAAACAAGGGACTATCTAAAAGAAGTATGCAAGAGAGATATAGAGTATAGAATTAGAACCCAAAAAAAATAGACAAGTGCAATAGAACAACATAGACATATAATGAGTATGCACACAGTGATATAGAGTACATAGGACCCCATAGACATTCAAATGTCTTGCTGCTGCTGCCAAGAGAGAAAACAGAGAACCACACGATGAGTTGCTGTAGACGGTGAGTCAAAGAACAGAAAGGCATAGAGCCATTCCAGGAGTTGCTACCAGCAAAGAGGGAGAGAATAGAGAGCCATGATTTGCTGTCATCAATGTCATAAGGCTCCAATCTAGTTTGAAAGAGCCAATAGACATGGTGAAAGGGAGTTTGGGGCATTTTTCCTTTTTTTTAAAAAAAAAAGGAGAATAGCGGCCGCTATGGCCGCTATTGGGTCCGCTATTGCCCGCTATTGTGGCGCTCCAGGCCGCTACACTGAAGCGCTCCGCTATGAGCATTCTGGAGCGGCCAAGCTCCGCTCCGCTCCGCTATGCCGCAATAGCGGCCGCTACGGCCGCTATTGACAACCCTGATTCACAGCTGCCTAAGTCAAGCCTAAGATACCATTTCTGCAGGAAGTAAGAGACCAACAAATTTCCAAATTACACACCAACAACATCCAACCTTTTCTAATTCACTGTCACCCTAACTAAACGCCTAAACAATTTAGCCAACAAACTTTCGATGCAGAACTCACTATTACCAACTCAACGAAAAAAACTAAATCTTTATCAATCTAATACCTTAAATTAAGAAACACGGCATCAAATAAAAACGAAAACTCCTATTTCAGTATACCCTAGGTTCGATTCCTTGCAAATAAAAATAACTCAGACCCACAACACAGATACCAAAACTTCGTTTCCCATACATTCTCATTCTCAAAGTCAAACCAGGAGCAGACAATATTCCCATTCAGGTTACTAACTCAAATAAGAACCTATCATTCAACATGTCAACATATAATAAAAATTAAAGTGATCCAGCATACACAACACTAAACAATTAGACAATAATTTGAGCATTTAATCAAAAGAAATAAACAGAATTTTAAAACAAACAAAAGAGATCGAAATTACCACGAGCTCTGGTTACAACAGTTTCTTCTTCTCGTCTGGCTAGTCTCGTTCCTTTCTGACTGCAACTAGCTTGTCCTCAGCCTCGGGTTCTCCTTCCCTCACTCTCAAAATACAAAGAGAAATTCGAAATCCCCCGCAAAAAAAAAAACTCGGCCCCCTTAAACAGAACTCTTCACTCTCTATTTATACAAAATCCTAATAAAAACGAAAAAATAATAATAATAATAATAAATAAATAAAACAAACCCCCCTAAAAATCCCTCTCTGCTTGTACGCTCTCCTCGAGTGGTGAGGCAGGCCCTGATCTCCCTATGGGCTTCTGCAGGAGGGACAGGGGCAGAGGGAAAGAGGCGGTCAGGCGAGTGGGTGGAGCAAGTTGGTACGGCCTGCTCCCATGGGTAAAGGCACGATAGCAAGTGGAGCGGGGTGGGGATTGGGTTCAGTGTGATTTAGATGCGTGAGTGGTATCATGGGGAAGGGTGATGCTGGTTGTGCGCTGTTGTGAGCAGATGGCGCAGCGCAGCCATGGGGAAGTGTGAGGAAGGCGTGGCAGGGTTGGGACGGCGCGAGGTCAGCGCTGTGATGGCTAGTGCTGGTGCGGGGTCAGAGAGAAGAGAAGGGAGGAAGAAAGGAAGAAAGGAAGAAAGGAACAAAGCGGAAGGGAAATGGGGGGCGGCTAGGGCAGCTGATGGGGAAGAAAAGGGAATTGGGTTTGGGGGGTGGGGGCCGGACCGGGTCGTGGTGCGGGTTGATTCCGGGTCGTTTTGGTTCCGGGTCGGATAGGTTCTTAGACCGGGTTAGGAGAGTTGGGTTTGGCAAATGGGCCCAGGTTGGTTGGTTCTAGATTGGCTATGGGCTTGGAAGGGAAGGGCTTGGGTTCATGGATCAGATGATTTTTCTTTTTTTTTCTTTTCTTCCAAGTTTCTAATTTTTCTTTTCTTTTTTTCTTGAATTTTCATAATTAATTAAATTAATTTGATTGATTTTCATTAATTTTTTTATTGGTTAAAAGAAAAAAAAATTTTAATCTTTTCCTTTTCTCATTTTTTTCATTTTTTTGTAATTAATTAACAAAAGGGAATTTGAATTGACTAAAATTTTCTTGTTAATTAAAAACCCCTTTTTTATTTTACTCCCTTTCAAATTTTCTTATTCATTTTTCTTTTTCTTCATTTTCCTCATTTTTGGAGTTTTGTAACTAATTTGATTTTTTTGTTTTTTTTATTTTTTGATCTTTTGGTTTCTTTTTTCTTTTTTTTTTGAAGTGACTTAGACAAATTTAGGTGTTCACATACGATGTAAAAAAAGGTTAGTTATTGAATATACAATCCTAATATCTCACTTGAGCATATTAAAGGATTTGATCCAAGTACGCCTTTCGCTCTCATTTCAAGATATTTACTTTAATGCAATATTCTTCTACAAATTCTTTAGTTCTTGTCTTGTTATTTAAAGTTCTTTACAATTTGTTGTAATCTTTACACGCTTTATTTTATCGCTTTCCTTTAAATTTTCTACATTACACATTCTTTTGCACTTTATTTTTCCTTCAACAAATTTTTAAACTTATATTTGCATGTTGTTTCTTCTCCTTTTCCTTGCACTAAGTTTTATAAACTTCTTATTTACATTCAGTTTGTTTTTTAAAGACATTTTCACACGAGATTACCATATAACTCTGAGCCCACATTCAACTAAAAACAATCATTCGTTTGGTGAGATATGTATTAACCAAATTTCACAATAAACGGTAAATAACACCATAACTCTCATTACGACTTGTGGCATGCCCTGACCTTGAAATAAGATATCCTTCACTTTTATCTACATATCTATCAATACATATACATATTACTTATTATTTATACATATTATAAAGCAGAACATTTCTAGGGACAAGTGTCATGCTCTCATGCGATGTTTTCCCGCCTAAAATAAGGATAAGAAAGTAATTTAAGTTTTTCTTTCATGACCAATCACTAACAAAAAAAAAATTTCACTATAAAAAATTTACTTTTTTAATGAATGCCAGTTATTACATTAAAATAATTTAAAATATTTCATGATTACCTTTATTAAATGACAGAGCAGTCCGGATATGAGATATCCTAAACGTATCCGAGACGCTTCATATTATTATTTCCCTCCACCAGTGAGCCACTCCTCCTCCACCTTCTTCGTCTATCCGCTTACCCCAGAATCTCGCCACCAGCGAACCTGAAAGGCACCTTCACCATCGTCGGCGAGAGGACCAAGAAGAACTACCAGGTTGAAATCTCTGCAGTAGGCACCGTCAAAGCTGCTGACCTTAAGAAGGTACGACTTCCTCCTCATAACATTTTTTTTGTCGTTTGTGAACTTGGTTTCTGGTTCAAATTTCACGAACTGGGTTTCGCCCAAATTTGGTCCTTTCAGCTTCATTGAATTGTTTGGGATTTTAGTTTCTCTTTTGTTACTTTTTCCAAAATCCTAGCTTTTTTACTTTCTCTTTTTGGCTTTTGAATAATTTTTGTTATGGCGATTATATTTTACAGGGAATTTTGGTAACTAATCGCAGAAATCATTAAAGGTACTTTAAGAAGCAATAGAAGAAATTCCTATTTGATCGCAATCCTGACATCCGCAAAGGTAAGGTAAAGCTTCTCTTCTTGCCTTTTTTCTTTTATTGGTGCCTGTGTTTTCTAATCATTGCATGTGCCCGAGCTATGTTTAATTTCCATTGATGCCAGATTTCCCCCATTTTTGGATTCTGATATTGATGAACTATTTGCTATTTTTGACTTCGTGTTGGTCACTGATAAGTTTTCACTTTCTGATCCACGAGCACCTGGCTTTATAGAACAAAGTTTATAAGCATATTTGATTGTATGTTGCTGATGGATTTTCATCATAAACTTGAAGTTGTTCTGTTGAAACATTCATTGTAATTTATTTTTGTTTGTTTGGTCATGTTAGGATGAATTTAAACCTACATATAAGTTTCGGACATAGTTGTGTCACTAGAACAATTTTATATAGGGCAGTAAGAGAATAAGATTAGTGTCATCGTCAACAAAACAACAACAGTCAATCTTGCTTAGTTATTTATATTTCATCTTAGCTGCAAATACCAGCAATGTCTCCTACTTAGATTTGATGGTTTTGAATGCTTACATGATTGACTTCAAGAAGGTATTTCCTAATGATCGATAAAATTTTCATGTTTTGCTTCTACAAATTATTTGGGTTGAATTGATTTTTTATATTTTAATTGTATCTTTTTCAATCATTTTAGTAATGTGGTGTACCTTTTCTAGCATAGTAAGCAATTTTTACATGCTCCCCCATTAGATAATGACTTTCAGATAGCTTCACGAAATAGACTTGGTATTGTTTGTTGATACTATAAGTGTGATGTTTAGCATTGGATTTAATTACTACTTTTGGTTTTATTTACTTAATGGGCTTATATGATATCTTTTTGCTTTTTTTCCCTTATGTGATTTCAGTTTTTTCATATGACTGAAAGAGTGTTTTTCATCAAGTAAATAGTTTATGTAGTTAAATATGTTGCTTCTTAGAATACAAAGCAGGCAAAGTGTTGCTTCCGAATGTATGACGATGAAGATTGCTTGGTAGTTTTTGGTGGTAATAGCTTTTGAACATTTGGCCATAGTTAATTCATTTTTGTCATATAGTGGATTGTCTTCAGTGTTCTTGGGGTGCTTCGTGCTAATCTTTGCATATTTGCCACGATATATTTGGCTCCATTTGAAATAACACCCCCTCATTTTGAATTTAAAAACTGGTATCTTCTCTCAGTAAAAATTGAAGTGAATTTTTAAGCATTTAGTTTCAAAATGATGAAGGTTCCTTTTACTCTATTGTTGAAAGTCTTCATGGTTTTTTTCAATATGCATCTCCATTTTATCATGATGTCAAAAGTTCACAGGTTTGTTGCATTCATAATTGGATTTTTTTGTCTCTTAATGAAATAACAGTTGAGTTCCCCATATTTTTGATTATTTGTGACCTTCTTATCCCTTTGCTGTTTCTATTTTGTATACTTAATACTATATATTTCATAGGGATTCTGACTTCATAAAATGCCTTTTCAGCATGAACATATTGAGGTTCAAATGTGTTCTTTTACTATTTCAACTTATCTGTTCTGTTGTATGGGTTATGGCACAATCAGCACACCTGCTAATGAGTAATAAACCATTAATTACTTCATCTACTATATAGGTCAACGCCTTACACAGTTCATGTCAGGAAAGCAATAAATAGAAGTAATAACCTTATGTGCTACAAACAGGGCAAACAATGTCTGGATATAATGAGGTAGTTGGCCTGTGCTCTAGAATTCATGCCTAAATCATAATGATGGCTTCAATAGAGTTAGCACGTTATGTCTTACTTGCTAAGTCCAGTGAAAATTAGCTACTTCATTGGCTGACAAAAGTCCATCATCATATCTAATCAAATTGGTTTGGGTACTTGCCTTAGGAATACAATCAAAAGCACGTATTTTTAGTGCATTTAAGATGCCACTTAACCTTATTGTCTATTTAACACTTATGTCACCGGCTAGCACATGTGTTTTCTCTATATATTTGTTTAGCTTTAGTATGTTTAAAAGCTTTGCTGAGCACCTATTTCCATGATCAAGACCAAGATGATCCTCTCGCTTTTCCAAGAGGTTCTGGCCTTTGGAGTAACTATAGCAGCAGTACATGAGCTGTACCTTCTCTATGAAATATAGTAATGAGCCAATATTTGAGTGTGATATATATTTTTCCTTTCTATTATTTTGGGAACATATAAATTTCTGTCATTATAAGCATGACAAGTTGACTTCTCATTGGCTTGGTTTCAATGTTTTCTGAATAATTGCTATAAGTAATTTGTGATTGAAGAAGTCATTGCAAGTGGATACAATCTTATTGTTGTAATCTTAGATTGGGTAAGTAGCTGTTTAAATGACCTCCTCTTTCTTTATGTATTTTAGAGTAAATTTTGACGAAATTATAGGTACTTTGTGATAGAAGAAGCCATTGCAAGTGGTTACAGATTTATTTTTCTAATCTTTGATGTGGTAAGTAGTTGTTTGTTTGACATCCTCTTCTCTTTCTTTTTATTTTAAAGTAATTTATACAAAATTAATAACTGCATATTCTTTTTTGTATTTTCATTAGGTGATAGCAATGGTACGATCTCTTCAAGCGTTTCAGTGACATTTACAATAGCAAATGTGGGCTAGAAAGGAAACAATTATGCTGATGGGTGTATTTAAGAATTATTGTCCTTTAATTTTGTAGGTTTATTCAAAGGCAAGTAGAGTATAATGTCAAGAAAAAAATTTGGTATCAGCATTTTTGTTATGATTTGGATTTTAAGGTGCCTAGAACTAAATATTTGTGATTGCATTTTTTGGTCCTCCCCATTATGTTTATGACATTTGTGGCATGCAGCTGGATTAGGTACATGATGACATGAAATAAAATATTATAACTGCTTGGTCAAGACTCACGGTTCGTTTGGATAAGCTTCTAAAAAAATGACTTTTTTTATAGACATTTTTTAAGTAAAGTTTTTTTTTAAAGAAAAAGTTATTTTGCATTTGGATGCAATGTTTGTGAAGTACTTTTAAGTAATAGAAAGACTTGTAAGTTTGTTTGGATAAGAAAGAACAAAAGAGTTTTTTTATAATAAAATTATTAAAAATGTAGAGTATCCATAATAATGGAGGTAGGATTTACAAGAGGAAACAAATAGAGGACAAGAGATGTAATTTTTAATAAAGGAAAAATGTATTTTTGTTAATAAATTATATTAAAAATCAATTCTCTTTCTCCTTTTTTCAAAAGCTAAGGATTACTAGCTTCTAAAAGAAAGTGGTAATTGAGCTTTTTTTTTTAACTTTTACTTTTTTTAAAAGTTTCATCCAAACATACATAAAAACTTATGAAAATATTTTTTTTAAAAAAAGTACTTTACTTATAAAAAAAGCTTATCCAAAGAGTCTATTTCATTTTATTACTGTTTTATATTATCATGACTTGAAAATGCGAGTTTTGGATGTGTTAATTTCTTGAGTTAACGCTCCTTTCTTTTTTCTTCTTTGGAATGTGAGCAACACATTTCTAGAGTAGTGCTTTCATATAATTAATTGTTTATAGAATTGTGGCATAATCTTACATATTTAAAGCTTGATTGGACATGCAAAAAACTTGCTTCTAGAATGTCTAAACGTCTCTGAAGATTTCTTATTGTATTTTTTAAATAAGGTTTTCTTCTTTTTTCTAGCATCCTATTCTTCTACTTTTTTTTTAATCATATATAAAATAAGTCAATCTTTCAAAAGGAAAACTGTTTAGTAAGGTGAGAGGGTCTTCAATTGGTGGTTGAAAAAAAAAAAAGAAATCCTTGAACTCTGAAAATATGAGACGATGTGATCACAAGAAAAATGAGATTTTTTTTATTTTGTATTTGGTTTATGGGATGATAAATGAGTTAAGAATATAAGATTAATTTTATTGGATTTATAATATTTCAATATTTTAATTTGTACATTGTATGTGGCGAAAGCTACATAATGAAATTAATGAAAAGAATTTATTATTAGAAATTAATATTAATCAATTATTATTTTCTCTAAAATTATTATTTATTTGTATATATATATTATATTTAAACTTTTTGATATTTAAATCACATAGGGTTCAAAGTTTTACATGAAAATAAAATAATATATATGAAAATAAAACCTGTTATTGGAAAAGTAAATTATGCAAATATAAATTTTTTTTTTCAAATATATATTGTTATATAATTTTTAAATATTTTAGTAATTTCAATGCATGGGGGTGAAAAATTTATGTGAAAGTGTATTAATATCTATATTGTACGAGGTGAAAACTTTACATAAAAATTTAATTAAGTTAATTGAAATGCAATGTATTATTGAAAAATAAATAAATAAATTATATTTTTATTACAAGATTGTCGAAGGAAATGTTGTAGTTTTAGGTGGTGATTTTGGAAATATTTTTGTTTATTCCTGATAAACATATTTTATATGCATAATTTAGCACCTCTCATTGGTCTATTCTTATGAAATTATTGCATATATGAAGTGAAAATTGCATAATTTCTCATATATTAGTTATGTTGTTACAAATTGAGCAGAACACTCGAAGGACTATTCAAAGCAGTTGTTGAATCAAAATATCATGAACTTGAATGTTGATATCAGTATAGCTCAAACAAAAGAGAAATGAAGACCTAAACTCAGTGAATTTTGGGTTACATCAAATTCAGGACAAATCAGAAAATTCCTGCTCAAACCTATACTCGGTTATTTGGTGATTTCTCAAGATCTAACCGTTGGATGTAGCTGAAATTTTGATATGTCATTTATGACATCATTATCTATGACTTTCATAGAAATGAAGATTTCCAGATTAGCACCGGAAGTGGGTCAAAATTAGGCAACAAGTTGGTGGCTGTCATTATTGATATAATATGAGTAGTTTCGGCAAAATGGTCATATCTTAAGATCCAACCGTTAGATCTGGCTGAATTTTTGACAAGTTCTTCACGACTGCATGTGCTACAACTTTCATGAAGAGAAGATTTCCAAATTATGACGGGAGCAATGACGAATTTGGTAATATTCGGAGCTGAATTTTCAACCCATGTGCAAAGAGATTTGACCAAATTGTAATTGAATAGTTTTAGCCTTTGCCTATAAAAGGAAGGCATTTGCCACACTTAAGGGCATCTCATTTCTGAATTCTCTCATTGTAGTTTGAGTTAGGGGTGAAACTTTGATAAATTGTGAGATTTATACTTTGATTTCAAGGTTAATTCTTCCAATTTGTCTAAAGTAAATCTCAAAGCTCTTGTAGTTTGTATAATATAATCTTCATCTTATTCAAGTTTCTTCATCTTGATGTCTAGTTAAGGTTTTTCCTAGAATTAGGGGTGAAGCTTTCATAAATTGTGAGATTTATACTTTGATTTCAAGGTTAGATCTTCCAATTTGTTTAAAGTAAATCCCGAAACTCTAGCCCGTTGTGTTCTTGTTAATTCCAACAACCACTTTCATTTCTATTATGCTTTTCACTTGTTCTTTTGTTTCCTTTAATATAATGAGTAGCTAAATTTCTATACTAAGATTGCAATTTGAACTCACACGTAATTTGATTCGTTTATCATATCCAAGAGTAGGTTGATTATCTTGAATTGTTTATCTTATTTGTTCTTAATGCTTTTAATTAATTGGCCATTAATTAAATTGAATTAATAAACCTTAAGCAACTTGACAAAGGGATTTTGGTTTTAGATCTAGGTAAGATAACATATGATCTTTGTGCGAAAGCCTTGAGTTTATATAGGATAGACATATACCTATATGACATATGTAACCATTAATGAAATCGGAACTTAATGAATTCTTGATTATTTGATAGACATAGACATATAGTTTATCATTAATTAAGGATATTTCTATTTGACCATCGAAAGAGGCTTATAGATAAATTAAGGATTTCTAGTTAACAATTCAGATAATTAATTGATCTTAGATAGAAGTAAGAGAATCAAGTAAAGTGTGAGGAATAATTGCAATCCTAGGCTTGGTTAAATTTGATCATTAAATTCTTCTTCTTGTTTACTTTAATTTTTAATCTTTTATAACACTTCCTCTTATTAAGTTGTTTAAATAAGATTGAGTTTTGTAAACTTTTAATAGATAGTTAAATTTAGAATTAATCCATGTGGGTTCGACACTTTCTTACTATTATATTACTTGATTTGCGATAACGTATACTTGCGTTCTGATTTACCACATCAATTCCAAGAGAAAGAGAATATTATGTGATAATGGCAAAAAAATTCTCAAACTTATTAAAAATTTGGGGCTTCTTTTAGTTTTTTATTTAATAATTTAAAATGTTGCAGATTTTTCGAATAAATTTTGTTATATATGTAACATCCCTAAATTTCATATGTTATGACTTAGTTAAATTCTTTGGATGAGTTGTATGTTCTGTTACAGAAATGGTGATAGATTGAATTAGAATAATTATTTTGAGATTCCGGCTATACTGTTGAGATTAGGTGAAATCTAAACTCTTATATTTACTCTGGCCAAGTTAGGGCCTACTGGTAAATTAAATTTTCTTCATGACCTATTGGGAATTCTTAGAAATCACAAGGGTATTTTAGTCTTTTTACACCTTCAGTGGCAAATTTGTGATTTTTCATTTGAGTGAGGGGAAAAATGGACAATTCACACCCCCTCTCTCTTGCTTAAGTGAACCGGCCCTAGGGGGGAGAGACCATTTGGTCATCTTCTCCAAAAGTTGCTAAGTTCCATAGCCAAGCTTGCTTCAAGAGTTCAAGGTCCAAAAGTAAGTATTTTTATGCATCTTTTGGCTTAGGTTATTTGATGGTTATTGATCACTATGATCTCTTCTTCAATCCTATGGTATTAGTTTCTTGAGAAACTCATTTTCATCTCTAAGAATCAAGAACACCCATGTCTAAAAGTTGGCTGTTTTGATTGAGTGTTTTGAAGGAAGTTGAAGGGAAGGTTGCCTTGACTACCAATCCCATCTTGGAATCAAGTTTGGAGCATTTTAAGGTGAGTGTGGATTTACTTGTGTTATTGTATGATGTTTTTAGAGTGAAAGTGTATGATATAGGATTAAGCTTGAATCTAGGGTTTTCACCTATGCTTAAGGTTGGATGGGTTTTGTTACATGTTTTCAAGGATTTAGGTATATGAAAGTGAATGATATGGTTAGTGTATTTTGATGGATTTGAGGACATGATCCCATAGGGAACTTAGGGTTTTGGTTTGAAGTTGGGCGTGGCACTATTCCTTCCTAGATTCCAAACCACGACCGTGGCCACCACCACGGTCTGGCCGTGGTTGTCTCTGGAAGATTTGGTTTCGTGTATAAATACCACACCACGGCCGTGGCCTTCACCACGGGCTGGCCGTGGTTGACTCTGGAAATACACACCACGGGCGTGGCCTATACCACACCCTGGCCGTGGTTGTCTCTGTTTCTATTAGGTTGAGTTTCTGTTTTCCTGAACCGTGGCCGTGGTTACCACCACACCCTGGCCGTGGTTGACTCTGTTTGTGTTATTGTGGTGCATATGTCTAGTGTCTTGATACCATATGCTATGTTTAGGATTAAGGATGACTTAACACTATAATGATATGTGTAGCTAAGTAAGAATGCTTGATAGAATTGAGCATAATGGTTATATGTTGTATATGCTTGAATTGGTTACATGTGATGTTATTATGATATTATGAATGAGCATGATATGAATATGAGAACATTGCATTGCATAGCGAGATGGCCTAACCGGAAGGGGTTAGTGTACAAAAAATGAGGAGTGCCTAGCTTACGGAGCTAGATGGAAATCGAATGGCATGATTAATTGCATTGCATTGCGAGGTGGCCTAACCGGAAGGGGTTAGTGTACAAAAAATGAGGGGTGCCTAGCTTACGGAGCTAGATGGAAATGTAATGACATAACACATTGCATATGCATATTGCGAGGGCCTAACCGAAAGGGGTTAGTGCACAACAAGAGGAGTGGAGAAAGAAAAAGTGTGAATAAAAGGTGTGAATATCATGTGCATTCATTCATTGCATTGATTGGTTGGTGTTACTTGTATATAGTGAATTGTGTTATACTTGCTCTCTACTTACATGCATACTTTGTCTGCAAGTTTATTCATATTCACTAGGAAGTTGTTCTCACCACCTCTTTCTTAGATTCACAGGAACACCCCGGACCCTCTACGGGTTAAGTACGGAGGATTCTGTTGCTTTATTTTTTAGATTTGTATTTTGGTGGAGTTAAGCTCCGTGATGTAACTATAATAGGGTGTGTAATATATTATTCTGATGTAGATATGACAGGGAACTGAATACTACTATTGATGTAAACAGTTCTGTATATGTTTAGTGTACTCAGTCAGGATAGTGTTTAGAATACACTTGTATAACATTGCGTACTCTGATAATATTTTGGTTGAGATCTGAGATTTCTTGATGATATATGTGTATGTGTATATATATATATATATATATATATATAATATACTCTGGTTGGTTTGAAATGATCGTTGGAATCCGCTGCTTATGTTTATGTTGTGTGGTAATGTTCGAGAAACAAATGAAAAGCTGCTGAATTTTCTATACTTATATATTCCACGTAAGACTTATGCGTTGGTAAATAACATATAAAGAATAGGTCTTACAACATACTTGCAGGTTTATTTCAAGGACATTTATTGTACGCATAACTTATTTTTTTTAAGGTAGTGTTATTTATGCATGTAGTTGGACAAATCCTTTTTTTGGTAAAATTCAGACTAAAAGCAAAAGGGCTTAGGATTAGCTAAAAGAACATGGCTTATCATGGCAGGGGGTATATCCCAACCCACTAAACCATCGGTCCTAATGATTATTTTTTTTTGGCAAAAATAATGTTTAAATTTAACTATTTTAGATTTCTCATATTTTTTATATTACGTATGTAACTATTATTCATTTTATTTTTAATATAAATCAAAACATTTGTGATATGTGTGTAAAAATAAATGGAATAATTTTTCTTTCATTATTTTGAATTTTAGAAGATAAAATTCAACATGAATAATATGCTAATCAAGTACTTGATATCTAATTTTTATAATATATTATTGTTGGGGGAAGAAATGAAGTTCTTTAACAAAGGAAATAATGGAGAAATATTCTAATTCGACGAATAAGTAAACTTGGGGAATTTTTTTGAGATTTAAAGTTATTGTTTGTCGGATGATAAGCCTTCGTCGAAGATGATATTACAAATATTGAACGTCGGGTAATTGGTTGATGTCGAAAAAAGGTTCATTTTGTTGGTAGAAAATGCATATTATCCGTCGGATAATGAGTTCGCAGGTGTTGTTCATCGGTTGATAAGCTTTCATCGAAGAAGTTAGTGATTGATCGTCGGATATTAGTCTTCGTCGAAAAGATGTGCTTAATTTGTACATCGAGTACATGGCTTAACCGCCATGTATACGTGTCTTTGTTTTAAGAAGTCAGTTATTTGATTTAGTTTGTCTATAAATATTAGAATTGACGATGTAAAAAAGGTTGGTTACTAGATATAAAATCCTAACATCTCACTCGAGCAGATTAAAGGATTTGATTCCAAGTATGCCTTCCATTTTCGTTTCAAGCAATTTACCTTAATCTTCTAAATTCCTTTTACTTCCTGCACTTTGTCCTTTTAAATTCATTTACTTTGATTCTGTTTCTTTAAATTCCTTTACGTTTCATTGTATTTTTACTTGCATTCATTTATTGTTTTTCATTTATTTTCTGCAATTTACATTTGCACTGTTCTTTGTTATTACACTTAACTCTTTTTTGTTTTGCACCAAGTTTTTACTCTTTCTCATACGAGATTACCACGTAACTTGTCGCAACCCACATTCGACTGATAAATATATTTGTTTGTTTGAAGTTTGCATTCACCAAATTTCACCATAAACAAATTGGCACGCCCAGTGGGACGAGTTTAGAGTAACTCGTAGTGTCACAGACCCTGTTCCCACAAGAGGTTCACTATATGCGTTTAAGAAGTGGAAGGTTTGTTCATTCTTCCTCTTCTCAGAATACACAAACCATGAGTAATACACAAAATCAAGTGTCGAATGCACCAATGGCCGACGTCACCGTGCCACCTTCAACTGATGTTAGTTCAAGCCCTGTAATCGACGAAGTGCCAACTGGTACTCTTCGAAGTAATCCAGTATTGGAACAAATAATACCTGCAACGACTCAGCCATCGCTGAGTCAACCAAGCAATCAAAGTATAATAAATTCAAACTCAAGGTTTGCACCACAATATGGTTTGCCACCCAATTATGTGTCTCCTGTAATGGAACATATGGGAATTGGCAGCACCTTGGTCGGTACCATAGGCCAAACTGCGACTTCTATAAGTCAGCTGCAAATCAGTTCAGCCTTGGTAGGTTTTAATGGCCAAGGAATAGGAGTTGCAAGTTCTAGCAATCCTACTCCTTTTAGACAAGAAAGGATGAATTTGGGGCCAGTATTCCCAAACATGTCGAGGGATATCCCTCAAAACATAACTGGGCCCACTGTAAACTCTTTGGCCAGTTTTCGACAACAAATGGATGAGAGTAACCATGAAATGGTGCACATGTTCACTCAGCAAATGGGTGCAGTAATTACGCCAATCATGGAAATGACTAATAATACTTGTAATGCATTGGCCCGACAAATGGCAAGATTGAATCAAGCCATAGGGATAGATGATATGGCCAATGTTGCTGCCCAAAGAGCTCACACCGGGGTAAATGTAGAAGCAAATGTACCCCAGGTGAATGTTGAACAGAATAATCAAGATCCTGGTCAAATAGGTCAGAATGAACAACCACACTTGGAACATGGCAATGTCCATGTGCTCCGTCGAGGAGATGAAGATCAAATGGCAAGAAATGATTTAGCCATGAGATTGCTTCGTCGAATCCTTGGGGGGCAACAGGTGGTCGAACAAAACATTAACCAGGTAGTAGAACAAGTGTTGAATCGTTTTAGGTTTAATGTTGGCTATGCCAACCAATCCTATTTTGTTTCAGCTTTTCCTGATTGGGTCCAACTGGCAGAATTGCCAAGGGGAACCAAGATTCCTAAACTTTCTAAGTTTTCTTGAGAAAGTGGAGAATCGACTGTCGAACACATTGCTCGATTTACCATAGAAATGGGGGAGTTAGCCACCGTAGAAGGCCTTAAAATGAGATTTTTTTCTAGTTCTGTTACAAAGAATGCATTCTCTTGGTTTTCAACACTAAGGCCAAACTCAGTCCATTCTTGGACTCAATTAGAGAGGAGTATCCATGATCAATTCTTTAGGGGAGATTTAAGAGTGGAACTCATAGACCTCTTTAATGTCAAAAGAATGTATAACGAGACTGTGGATGATTACTTGGCTAGGTTTCGACAAGTGAGGAGTAGGTGTTTTACTCCCATACCTAAGGCAGAAGTAGTGAAAATTGCTTTAGGAGGTCTGGACTATTATATAAGAAAGAAATTAGTGAACCAACACTTAGTTGATCTTGCCCAACTAGGAGAAAAGGTTAGGCAAATAGAACAACTAAAAGCTAAAAAAGTACAAAAGCAGAAAAGATTCCTAAAAGGGGAGAAAGTAGCGTTTGTCGAATTGGAAGAATCTGATAATGAAATTGAGGACAGTGATGATGAATTTGAAGTTAACATTGCTGAGCTTCAAAAAGGTCCTCCCTATGTTTGCCAGGCTTTACAGCCTACACGAAATAAGGAGAAAATGAGTTATGCCAATAAGAAAACGTATACATTCGACGTAACTAAAACCGACAAGATATTTGACTTATTACTAAAAGATAAACAAGTTAAACTGTCGGATGGTCATAGGCTCTTGAAGCCTGATGAGATAAAGGACCGAAAATATTGTAAGTTTCATAATAATTTCGGTCATGTTACTAATGAATGTATTCGTTTCAGGGATTTGATTCAGAAAGCGTTGATGGATGGGCGTTTGAAATTTGCTGATAAACCAAAGGCAGATATGAAAGTTGACACGGATCCATTCCAGGCCGGTATCACTTATGTCGAATAGTAAACTCCTTTGAGTATTGAAATGGTTAACATGGGAAAAATGCAAGATTTTGATGTTGATATGGAGGATGCATTGGACACTTACCCAAAAACAGGGGAATCTCTAGATGTATTCCTTAAAAGAAAGAAGGAAAGTGGTAAAGTGAGGTTATGTCCAAGGTGTAATGCAGTTTATGATGAGCTTGCTGCAAAGAAAAAGGATGAGATTCGACAAGGAAGTTTTCAAGATGAAAAGAAGCTCTTCGACAGAAAAGCTTGGAAGCCTCGTCGACCATTCTATACCCCAAGACCAAGGCCATATTACACACCCAGGCCTAATAGGAATGGTTGGTTGATTGAAAAGCTTGGTGAATAAGTGAGAAGCAATACATTCCCCAAAGATCGCGTCAGGCTAACAAGGACAAGAGTACCACCTGCAAATGTTGCGGTCGACAGGTGGGTAAGAAATTCCGCAATGGCTGTTTACCTGGAGCTTCGACGAAGGGTAATTGCCAAGAGGAATTGGTTTCATAATAATCAACCATTTTGGGCACAGAAATAGAGAAAAGACCCATTTTTGTAAGTTCGTTTTTGCCAAAGGAGTTTAAGGAACAGCTTGTCGAAATAATTAGAGAATACAAAGATTGTTTCGCATGGAACTACAACGAGATGCCTGGGCTAAGTAGAGATCTTGTCGAACATAGATTACCTTTGAAAGAAGGATGCAAGCCAGTTAAGCAAGCTAACAGAAGATTTGCACCTGAGGTAGTCTTGAAGATAAAAGAAGAGGTCAAGAGTTGCTCAAGGCAAAGTTCATAAGAACAACCAGGTATGTCGAATGGCTTTCTAATGTAGTTCCTGTGTTGTAGAAGAATGGTAAAATGAGAGTGTGTATTGATTTTAGAAATTTAAATGCTTCTACTCCTACAGATGAGTATCCCATGCCAATTGCAGACATGTTGGTTGATGCCGCATCTGGACATGAGTTGCTCAGTTGCATGGATGGCCATGCAGGCTATAATCAAATCTTCATAGCTGAAGATGATGTGTTGAAAACTGCGTTTAGATGCCCAGGTGCCATCGGGACATATGAGTGGGTAGTGATGCCTTTTGGTTTGAAGAATGCAGGGGCCACCTATCAGAGAGCCATGAACACAATTTTTCATGATGTTATTGGGAAATTTATGGAAGTATATATAGATGATGTGATTGTTAAATCCGAAACAAAGGAAAGTCATCTGGTCAACTTGAGGCAGGCATTCGATAGAATGAGAAAGCATAACCTCAAGATGAACCCGGAGAAATGTGGATTTGGTGTGTCAGCGGCCAAATTTTTGGGCTTCTTGGTTCACAAGAAAGGCATTGAAGTGGACAAAAATAAAGCCAAAGCAGTTTTGGAGGCTGCACCACCAACAAATAAGAAAGAATTGCAATCTTTCTTGGGGAAAGTAAATTTTCTCAGGAGGTTTATATCAATTTGTCAAGAAGGACTAGAGTCTTTTCTCCATTGATAAAGCTAAGAAATGAGCAAGACTTTGTGTGGGATCTTTGTCACCAGGAGGCTTTCGACCAAATAAAGCAGTACTTGACGAATCCACCGGTCATGGTGCCTCCAGTGTCTCGAAGACCATTAAAGTTGTATATTTCAGCGTCAGATGAAACCATAGGAAGTATGCTGGCTCAAGATGATGAAAATAATGTCAAGAGAGCCGTTTACTATTTAAGTAGAGTTTTGAACGATGCTGAGAAAAGATACAGTGCAATAGAAAAGTTATGTTTAGCATTATATTTCTCTTGTACCAAACTTAAATATTATATGATGCCTTGTAATGTTTTGGTTATGTCAAAAACCGATGTAATAAAATACATGTTGTCAAAACCAGTGTTAAATGGACGTATTGGTAAATGGACTGTTGCATTATCAGAATTTTCTTTACAATATGTTTCAATGAAAGTTGTTGAAGGCATTGCTGATTTTTTGGCGGATCACCCATGTTTGGATGTTGAAAATACAAACTATGTCGAGTTAAAACCTTGGCGTTTGTATTTCGACGGTTCAAGGCATCAAAATGGAGTTGGAATAGGATTTTTAATAATTTCCCCATAAGGTGTTTGATCAATCAATTTGAGACACTTATGTTAGCTTTGTATTAGGCATTATTAGATGTTTATTGTGCCCAATATTAGTACTTTAGATGAGTTTAATGTTGTTGGACTTCATTGGGCTTTAATGCAAATTGTGAATAATTTTCGGATTTTGATGCATTTTGACATTTCTTCCTTGGTTAGGCCATAACTTAGGACTCGGTGATCCAATTGAGGTGATCTTGGTGTCTTTGGAAAGCTAAGACAAGGATCTACAAGTTTCATGAAGAACTCAAGAGCTGGATCGGACTTCTAAGGGCCCAAAATAGCCCTGCAATACAGAGTAAGTTTGCTGTCACGGAACCATTTGGGCAGTATGCACATATTGGACTATATAGTGGGTTATAGGCCTCCTCTTGGGCTGAAACTTGGTCATTTGAAAGATAAGACTCATATCTCCAACTTCACTGAAGACCATTTTGTCAATAGATGTCGTTTTAGGCATGCTTCTGAAGCTACAAGTTGGTCTGAATTTGGAAACACGTTCTTCCAACCTAACTTGAGGTAGGTGCAGTGTTTTTGGCATTTTTGGAGTTCTAAAAGTCCAAATGACATGATTCAAATTGGAGATTTTCAAGGAGACAACTGGTTACAACTTTCATGAAGACATCCAAGCCAAAATGCACCGTCTAGGTGATGAATTTGAAGCCAGAAGTTGGATAAGAGTTGTTGACTAAAAGCCACCAACCATACACCAACCCACCTACCATGCACCAACCCACCAACCATGCATCAAGCTTCCATTTTTGACAATTTTCATATTTTTATAGCTTGTATTCAGATTATGTACATGTACAAATTGGCTTCTAGGATTAGTATAAATAGAGCCAACCTCTTTGTATTAGGAGAATTCAATTTGAAGTAAGTTAGAATTCAATTTTGTAGTAAGTTTGAGTATTTGTTAGTTTTCTTTCTCTTCTTCTCCCTTTTCTTTAGAATTTCGTTTTTGTTATTTTATTTCTGAGTTCTTCATTCCCATCCATGGAAGGCTAGGCTCTCATAATCAATCCAAGGGATTAGCCATCTTGATGTTTAATTTGGAGATCTTGTTTTACTTGTTCATATTGCTTAATTGTTATTCAAGTTTCTCTTCTTCCTCTTTTAATTTTGATCTAGATTGAATTGCTTAATTTGATTTGGATGTTCATGTGATAATAGCTTTATTATCATGTATTCAAGAGGATCACATAGAATAAACAATTTATTAAAGCTTTTTGATGGATTGTTTAGCTTGGTTAAATTCTTGATCATAAGTTAATCTATGTTTGGATGGTGCTTACTTTATCTAACCTTGGTTAATTAAATCCTAGATGCTTATCTAGTAGAGGATTCTTGGATCATGTTGAGGCGTCTTGATGTGATCTAAGGCCAAGAACACGGTTAGCAATTAAGTGAATTCCTTGTGATCAATGATGAGTTAAACTCAAGATCGGTAAAATTTCCTTGGATTGGTTGTTTCTTTAGATTTGTTTTCAACTTTGAGTCTTGTATATTTATCAATATTGTTAATCAACAACAAAACCCCCCATTTTAATTATCTTGATCTGATTAAATATTTGTTCTTTTTGGATCCTTGAGAGACGATTCGGTTCATGCTCTATACTACAAATTATTTTGTGAACCGGTAATTTTATTTATTTTACGAGGTCTCGACAACCTCTTGTCAGTGTTCTAACCAAATTTATGTTTGAATTAAAATATGACTGTTCTAACAACGAGGCTGAGTATGAAGCCTTAATTGTTGGATTATAAATTTTGGTCGAAATGGGAGCACGCACAGTGCACATTTTTGGGGATTCACAATTAGTTGTCAAGCAGCTTGCTCAAGAATACAAGTGTGTTAGCTATAATTTAACTAAGTATTGTATTGTTGCAAGTAAACTATTAAAGAAATTCGACGAGGTAATTATTGAACATATCCCCAGAAATTTGAATGAGGATGCTAATGAATTGGCACAACTAGCATCCGGGTATAAAGTTTCACCCAAGGTTTTGTCAAACTTAATGGAGATTAGGGAATTTTTATACCCATTAGAAGAAAGAGATGTACTACAAAATGATGTTTCGACAATTAAAGATTGGAGGCAACCAATACTAAGTTATTTGGAGAATCCAAGTCAAAATGTCGATAAAAAGCTTAAGCTCAAAGCATCAAAATTTGTAGTACTAGGAGGAGTATTATACAGAAAATCTGTCGATGGGAATTTAGAAACTTGCTTGAGTGAAGAAGAGGCTTATATGGCCTTGGCAGAAGTTCATGAAGGAAATTGTGGGGCACATCAAGCAGGTGATAAAATGAAGTGGGTCCTTCGGCGACAAAGGTATTATTGGCCAACATTAGTTAAGGATTGTATTATATTTGCTAAGTCTTGTGAGGAATGTCAAAGACATGGCCATATACAAAATGTTCCTGCTAGTGAATTACATTCCATAATTAAACCATGACCTTTTAGAGGATGGGCTTTGGATTTGATAGGCCAAATTCATCCTGTATCGTCGAAGGGGCACAAGTACATCCTTGTGGGGGTCGATTACTTTAGTAAATGGGTAGAGGCCATAGCTTTGAAAGAAGTGACCCAACAGGATGTGATTGATTTTATAGAAAATAATATAGTGTGTCGATTTGGTATACCGCAAACTTTGACTACTGACCAAGGAACAGTTTTTGTCGGTAAGAAAATTTTAGAGTATGCCAATTCTAGGAATATTAAAATGATTACGTTAACTCCCTATTATGCTCAGGCAAATGGCCAAGTAGAAGCTATGAACAAGATAATTATAAGTCTGATAAAGAAGCATATTGGTCGAGCATATTGGTCGACAGCCTAGAAATTGGCATAATACTCTTAACCAAATTTTGTGGGCATACAGAAATTCACCTAGAGAATCAACGGGAACATCACCATATAAGTTGGTATATGGTCATGATGCCATGTTACCTGTTGAGATCAATCTCGGATCAATTCGCGTTCAGAAACAAGATGAGATGCCAGTTGAATATTATTGGGACTTAATGTTTGATGAGTTGAATGATTTAAGTGATGAGAGATTGATCGCTTTAAGTGATGAGAGATTGATCGCTTTAGAAAACTTGATTCGACAAAGAGAGAGAATAGCCCGATTATATGATAGTCGAGTTAAGTATAAATCTTTTAAGGTTAATGACTTGGTTTGGAAGGTGATTTTACCCTTGGATAAAAATGGTCGAGAATATGGAAAATGGTCCCCAAAATGGGAAGGACCATTTAAAGTTGTTCAAGTATTCTCTGGAAATGCTTATGCACTCGTCGGAATTGATTCAAGTTTAAGGATCAAATGCATTAATGGCAAATATTTAAACCATATAGGCCGACGATTTGTGAAGTAAAGATTGACAAGGAATGAAAAAGATGAATTTCATTCATATACTTGGCAAGTTATACATGAAATTATCAAGAGAATTCAGTCGAAGAAAATGTTCATACAATAAAACTTTGAACAAGAATTGTGTGAAGAGAAACTAAGTTTGAACAAATAGCTTGTAGATCCTCTTCAGTCCAAGAATCCCTAAGAAGCACATCTGTTTCATATGCCTAGGGTTGGACCCCAAGAAGAAGAAGACAGTAGAAGGCTTATGATGAAACTGGAACTGGGGGGCATCTCCTCGCATGATCGTGATTAGACAGGATAGGAGAGCTCTCCAGTGCTGTTTGGTTCACCATTGGCCATTGATCAATCAATTTGAGACACTTATGTTAGCTTTGTATTAGGCATTATTAGATGTTTATTGTACCCAATATTAGTATTTTAGATGAGTTTAATGTTGTTGGGCTTCATTGGGTTTTAATGTAAATATTGGATAATTTTCGGATTTTGATGCATTTTGACCTTTCTTCCTTGGTTAGGTCATAACTTGGGACTCGGTGATCCAATTGAGGTGATCTTGGTGTCTTTGGAAAGCTAAGACAATGCTCTACAAGTTTAATGAAGAACTCAAGAGCTGGATCGAACTTCTAAGGGTCCAAAACATCCCTGCAATGCAGAGTAGGTTTCCTGTCAGGAAAATCTGGACAGTGTGCACATATTGGACTACATAGTGAGTTATAGGCCTCATCTTGGGCTAAAACTTGGCCATTGGAAAGATAAGACCCATATCTCCAACTTCACTGAAGACCATTTAGTCAATAGATGTCGTTTTGGGCATGATAATGAAGCTACAAGTTGGTTTGAATTTGGAAACACGTTCTGCCAACCTAACTTGAGGTAGGTTAAGTGTTTTTGGCATATCTGGAGTTCTAAACGTCCAAATGGCATGATTCAAATGGAAAACTTTCAAGGAGACAACTGGCTACAACTTTCATGAAGACCTCAAAGCCAAAATGCACCGTCTAGGTGATGAAAATGAAGTCAGAAGTCGGATAAGAGTTATTGACTAAAAGCCACCAACCATACACCAACCCACCTACCATGCACCAACCCACCAACCATGCATCAAACTTCCATTTTTGACAATTTTCATATTTTTATAGCTTGTATTCAGATTATGTACATGTACAAATTGGCTTCTAGGATTAGTATAAATAGAGCCAACCTCTGTGTATTAAAAAAAATTCAATTTTAAGTAAGTTTGAAGAAAATTTGAGTATTTGTGAGAGTTTTCTTTCTCTTCTTCTCCATTCTCTTTAGAATTTCGTTTTTGTTCTTTGATTTCTGAGTTCTTCCTTCCCATCCATGGAAGGCTAGGCTCTTATAATCAATCCAAGGGATTAGCCATCTTGATGTTTAATTTGGAGATCTTGTTTTACTTGTTCATATTGCTTAATTGTTATTCAAGTTTCTCTTCTTCCTCTTTTAATTTTGATCTAGATTGAATTGCTTAATTTGATTTGGATGTTTATGTGATAATAGCTTTATTATCATGTATTCAAGAGGATCACATAGAATTAACAATTTATTAAAGCTTTTTGATGGATTGTTTAGCTTGGTTAAATTCTTGATCTTAAGTTAATCTATGTTTGGATGGTGCTTACTTTATCTAACCTTGGTTAATTAAATCCTAGATGCTTATCTAGTAGAGGATTCTTGGATCATGTTGAGGCGTCTTGATATGATCTAAGGTCAAGAACATGGTTAGCAATTAAGTGAATTCCTTGTGATCAATGATGGATTAAACTCAAGATCGGTAAAATTTCCTTGGATTGGTTAATTTGTTAATTACTTTCCTTTAATTCAATTAGTGTATTATCTTTTCAAATCATCAAAACCCCCCTTTTAATTATCTTGATTTGATTAAATCTTTGTTCTTTTTGGATCCTTGAGAGACGATTTGGTTCATGCTCTATACTACAAATTAGTTTGCGAACCGGTAATTATTATTATTTGACGGGGTCTCGACAACCTCTTGTCAAATTTGGCGCCGTTGCCGGGGATCCAAAGGCAACTCTTTGATCATTTCATCTAACTCTAACAATTGTGTTTGCTTTGTTTTTGAAGTTTTTTTTTTCAAGTGGAATTCGGCTGAAATTGGGTAAAGGGCATCCTGTCAAGATTTTGGTTCTGTAACGTATCTCTGATTAATCTGAATTTTGGTATGCTAATGGAGAACGTTATTTTGAGAAAAGCTTACTATTTATAGTGAGGTTACCCTTATTTTAGCCAAATTCCATCTTTTAGACCACTTTTTTAATTTTTTAAGATTTTTTTATTATTCTGTTAAATAGAATTTTTGTGTAGATTTCACTCTGTGGTAGTCCCATAATTTTTAAAAATCTATAAATATGTTTTCTGTAATTATTTTGTGTGTATATTTAGACTTGTTTTTGTGATTTTGTGTTTGATCACTAATCTGATGGAGCATAAACTTGATGAGCTGGCTTATCTAGTGGGGCAGTTGGCAGTGGAACAACATCAGTTACATGTGCAAGAACCTGCAGGATTTTGTAGTATATGTTGTAGTTCTTATCATCCCACATATGCTTGCACCACATTACAAGATGATGGTTCTATATTTCATGACTATTCTGTTGATGCAACAGGTGTATTTCTTGGTGAACCACAATACCAACAGCCTAGATATAATCCTTATTCTACCACATATAACCATGATTGGGGAGATCATCCTTGGTTCGAACCTTATGTTGAACCAATCAGTCTATACCAGCAGCCTATGCAGCAAGCCCCAATAGGCATGGAATCTGAGCCTACATTAGAGGATTTGGTGAAACAATTTGCTCAGAACAACATCCAATTCCAGCAGAGAACAGAAGCTATAGTACAGAACTTGGAGACCCAAGTTGGACAACTTACATCCTCATTGAGTCAGTTGAGCAAGCAACAGATGCAGAAATCAGTTTCTGCAAAACATGAGAACATTGATGAGAAAAAACCAATTGATGATTTGTGTGCTGAATTTGCTAGTTTTACTGATTTTGATGATTCTGTTTGTTGTGATGGTGATATATTGTGTAATGCATGTGTTGAGATTGCTGCCTTTTTGAGACATGATGAATCTTTTTCAGCAGATTATGCAACAATTCAATCTACCTGTAGTGAAGCCAACAAAATTGGAGTCCATTGTGGCTAAAAACCTCCTTACTGATGAGGAGGAGAGGTTGCTGCAGATTTTAAAGGAGAATCAAAGAGTCACCATACTTGCAGACATTCCTAGCATTAGCCCTTACATATGCATGCATAAGATTTTACTTGAAGATGGAGTTAAGCCAATAAAGCAGCCCCAAAGGAGACTAAACAATCTGATTCTTAATGTGATGACTCATTACACTGGATATGGTGTGGCTGCTGGGATTTTGTTGCTTCTGCTATCCATAGGGAGTTTTTTTTCCACACTATTATTTCATTTTTCTGGTTGTTTTCTTTTTGTTTTTACTGTTTTGCTACTGTTTTCAATTCTATTTTTGTTTTTATTTTATTGTTACTATTTACTATTTTTTGTTGCTGTCATTTTTGCTGTTTGTTGTCTTTGTTTTGATTCTGTTTGCTATCTTTCATTTCTGTTTTCTATTTTCTGTTTTATTTGTTGTTTTTG
This sequence comes from Styphnolobium japonicum, assembly GCA_023212625.1. Lineage (NCBI taxonomy): Eukaryota > Viridiplantae > Streptophyta > Magnoliopsida > Fabales > Fabaceae > Styphnolobium > Styphnolobium japonicum. Next base: position 3,146,941 of record JALBWW010000010.1, read on the forward strand.
TTTTCTGTTTTCTATTTAAATTTCTGTTTTGAAAAAAAAAGTGTGTGATTTTCGTGTGTTTAGGTCTCTTCCAATGGTGTTTTAAAAAGTCATTAGTTTGCATTAATTAAAGTTTAAGTTTCTTAACATAAGTGAATGAATTGTCTTTCCTCTTGAATTTTACATGCTTGGTGATGGATTTTGGATTAGTGGATTAAGTTTGGTAGATGCATCCATACCTTGTGAGATTTTGAGCCTGTTGAATTATGGATGATTCATTTATATCATTCTCTTCCTTCTTGTGTGATTTTCACTCATGGATTTTATCACTCTAGAACTTGCTTTGATTCTTTTTTAGGCTACATTTTCATTTGCATGCATGAATATGATTGAGGCATTTTTCTTGATTTAGCTACTTTATCCAAATAGCCTACCTTGCATTTATCCCATTGTTAACCCCCTTTGAACCTAATTGCCCATTCTTTGTTCTTCGCTCATTACAAACCTTGAGTAAAAAAAAAAATCAATGTTTTACCATCCCTTAGTGAATAGGAGAGCATTGGTTTTCATATTGGAGAAGCTCTTTTTTTGCTTGAGGACAAGCCATGGTTTAAGTGTGGGGGGATGTTTATGCAAAATATTTGGTGCAAAAGAAAGAAAAAAAAAAGAAAGTGGAAAAAGAAAATAAAAGAATAAAGCCAAAAGGTTGTAAAAGAAAAAGATAGAAAAAAGGAAGGAATGTTTTAAGAGAATGTATATTTTATGGTTTGGGGTAAACTTCTGTGCTTGTTACTTGAGTTCCTCCCCATTGCTCTTTTATTCTCTTTGGTTTTAACTTGTTATATCCATATTGTTCCCTTCCCTTACCTTGGCCCAATTACAACCTTGAATAAAGTCCTCTTGATTTGTGTGTGCATGTGTTTTGAGTAGTGGAGAAGTAGAAGATAAGCAAGCTTATGGTAGTGCAATTTTTCATGAGTTGATTTGAGTGTAAACACAAACCTAAAACACTTGAGAGATTGAGAGTGTATCTTGTGAAATTCTATCATGCGTGATCCATGATTCTACTTGAATTCACCTTGCATGTTAATTCAGAATGTAAAGGCATATCACTTCATGAATGTTTGGAATCTTTGAAACTATGGCTATTCATAATCCTCTTGTATTTAAAAATTAGTTGAATTGATTAAATAAAGTATTACATGTTTGTGGGTATCATCCTGGTAAACCCTCACGAGACTATAACTCGTCCACTAGGGACACATAGGGGTTTAAAGGCTTGTGGCACATGCTAAGTGCCATCGTGTTTTCCTACGAAAATGGATTAGATTAGGTATAATCAATTTTTTATATTTTTAGTTTAATGATATGATATTTCTTGTTTTTCTTTAGTTTTGTTCTTATGTGTTTTGTCCAGGAGTGCAAAAGCTTAAGTGTGGGGGAATTTGATCAATCAATTTGAGACACTTATGTTAGCTTTGTATTAGGCATTATTTAGATGTTTATTGTGCCCAATATTAGTATTTTAGATGAGTTTAATGTTGTTGGGCTTCATTGGGTTTTAATGTAAATATTGGATAATTTTCGGATTTTGATGCATTTTGACCTTTCTTCCTTGGTTAGGTCATAACTTGGGACTCGGTGATCCAATTGAGGTGATCTTGGTGTCTTTGGAAAGCTAAGACAATGCTCTACAAGTTTAATGAGAACTCAAGAGCTGGATCAGACTTCTAAGGGTCCAAAACTTCCCTGCAATGCAGAGTAGGTTTGCTATCAGGAAAATCTGGACAGTGTGCACATATTGGACTATATAGTGAGTTATAGGCCTCATCTTGGGCTGAAACTTGACCATTGGAAAGATAAGACCCATATCTCCAACTTCACTGAAGACCATTTAGTCAATAGATGTCGTTTTAGGCATGATAATGAAGCTACAAGTTGGTTTGAATTTGGAAACACGTTCTGCCAACCTAACTTAAGGTAGGTTTAGTGTTTTTAGCATATCTGGAGTTCTAAACGTCCAAATGGCATGATTCAAATTGTAAACTTTCAAGGAGACAACTGGCTACAACTTTCATGAAGACCTCAAAGCCAAAATGCACCGTCTAGGTGATGAAAATGAAGCCATAAGTCGGATAAGAGTTGTTGACTAAAAGCCACCAACCATACACCAACCCACCTACCATGCACCAACCCACCAACCATGCATCAAGCTTCCATTTTTGACAATTTTCATATTTTTATAGCTTGTATTCAGATTATGTACATGTACAAATTGGCTTCTAGGATTAGTATAAATAGAGTCAACCTCTTTGTATTAAAAAAAAATTCAATTTTAAGTAAGTTTGAAGAAAGTTTGAGTATTTGTGAGAGTTTTCTTTCTCTTCTTCTCCATTCTCTTTAGAATTTTGTTTTTGTTCTTTTATTTCTGAGTTCTTCCTTCCCATCCATGGAAGGCTAGGCTCATATAATCAATCCAAGGGATTAGCCATCTTGATGTTTAATTTGGAGATCTTGTTTTACTTGTTCATATTGCTTAATTGTTATTCAAGTTTCTCTTCTTCCTCTTTTAATTTTGATCTAGATTGAATTGCTTAATTTGATTTGGATGTTTATGTGATAATAGCTTTATTATCATGTATTCAAGATGATCACATAGAATAAACAATTTATTAAAGCTTTTTGATGGATTGTTTATTTTGGTTAAATTCTTGATCTTAAGTTAATCTATGTTTGGATGGTGCTTACTTTATCTAACCTTGGTTAATTAAATCCTAGATGCTTATCTAGTAGAGGATTCTTGGATCATGTTGAGGCGTCTTGATATGATCTAAGGTCAAGAACATGGTTAGCAATTAAGTGAATTCCTTGTGATCAATGATGGATTAAACTCAAGATCGGTAAAATTTCCTTGGATTGGTTAATTTGTTAATTACTTTCCTTTATTTCAATTAGTGTATTATCTTTTCAAATCATCAAAACCCCCCTTTTAATTATCTTGATTTGATTAAATCTTTGTTCTTTTTGGATCCTTGAGAGACGATTCGGTTCATGCTCTATACTACAAATTAGTTTGTGAACCGGTAATTATTATTATTTGACGAGGTCTCGACAACCTTTTGTCAGCCATCTACTCCCAAATGAGTCATCATCACCCTAACTTAGGTTACAATGATTACTGAAGCTCATCTGGGATTTTACGATTCTTACTAAAGCTCAAAACATAGTTCACCGTCAATACAGAGTCCTCTTGTCGAATATTCATGGCTATGCCATTTTTCCCTTGGTAAAAAGAAAAGTCAAAGCAGAAAGGTGGTGGGAAACATGATGGCAAACTAAAGGCAAGAGCTTTGGTTTGTTTCTTTGATATGAAACATAGCACCCAGAAATCACTATTTATAGAGGTTCCTGGCGTTAGTTGTATAATTAATGATGTTTTGTAACTTGTATTTGGTTAATGGAGGTAATTATAATGTGAAGTTACAAAGAGCATTGGGAAATGAAGAGTCAAAGCAGTATTTATATTTCAAGTCAAAGAAAAACGTGATGGAAAAGAGCTTTACAAAAATTGTCGAATTAGTAAAACCGACAACTAGCTAAAAGGCTTAATGCTTTAAGTCCTTTGCAAAACCTCCCAAGATTCTTTTAAGAGTTGGTTGTCGGAGCAAGCTGTTTGGTATTCTGCTTCAAGGGCGTTTAGCTTAGACACGATTGCTTTGGCTTCGACAGCCCATTGTTTAGAGTTAGCAGCAATGTTTTGTTGCCGAATGATCCCTTGTTGCAGAGCATTGTTGAGTCTTTGCTTCCGACGACGGGCATCTTCAAGCTTTCTCTCCAACTCCCCAATCTCTTGGTCAATTTGAGCATCTTTTCTTTTTCCTTTGACGAGATTTTCTTTTAACTTGGCATTTTCCTCTTTAGCGTTGGTCAACTGCTTTAGAATTTTGGATTTTTCTTCAATTTCTTTTTCATAAGTAGGGATGACTCGACGAATAACAGGTAATTTCAGTGCCAAGTTTTCAAGGAATTCTTTGACAGTGGAAGGGAATGCTCGACTAGTTATTGGCAGTTGCTAAGAAAGAGGCTCCAATTCTGTCGAAATAGCCATCATCCTTTCTTGAAGAGTTTGGTTAGAAATGAAATCTTCAAAGGATTGGGTGAAAGAATTCTTCAACTCAGCTAGTAGACCAGCAACATGGGAGTCGCTTGAATCTTGCCCAAGTTGGTTGGAAGAGCAAGCTAATTGAGGAGAGCTTCTATGGCTACCCGACAACATGGTTATTAAGTCATCTAATTATGTGTCGATGTTTTCAGTCTTCTCCGCTTCAACATCAACTTTATTGGCTGGAGAGGAAGGTGATGTGACAAGAGCAGGATCACCCAAAAGACTATCCATGTCAACCTCTTCTACAAAGACTTGGATAGGATTCTCTAGTTCGACTGGACACGGATTCTCGACAGTCAGAGGAGCGAGATTTGTTTTTTCCAAGGCTGGAACCACTTCAGTTTCTACTGAAAAATTTGGAGGATTAGAAAAGCCTTAGGCCTCCAATTGATTTGGATTGATGGATGAAGCAATGTTTGCAAGTTCATGTAAATATAAAAGATGTTAGAATAAATGATTTTATGAGGTGTGGAAATGAGAATTCAGAATATTCTACCTCAGGAGATTGTCGAATTGTTTCTTCAACGTCTAATTCGACATTAGCTCCCTGGAAAGTTTCTATGGCTTTTTCGGCCTCTGGATCCTGGAATGTGAGAAAAAATTGGAACTTAGAAGAATTTAAGAAGCAAAATGATGGAAAAGAAAATGTTTTCTAAGATCAAACCTCAGGTGGAATTGAAGCAGCTTCTGCGACAAGTTCAGTGGTTTGTTGAAGGCTAGAACTTGTCGATTTAATCTTTTTCTTTTTCCTCTGCAAAAAGGGAGTGATATGAGGATAAAGTAAAAGTGTAGAAGGAAAAGCAAAAGAGAAGCATACCACTAAAGGGATTTCAGGAGATGGACATGGAGATTCAGACACTTCGACAGACAAAATGGAGGTCGAATCACTAGTCTGCATTCAATATTGATGTCGAGTTAAGAGGTTTGAAAGAAAAGTGAATGTGGGAGTATAATGACAAATTACCTTATGAGATTTTGTTTTTGAAGGTTCGACAACAGCTTTGGATTTGGAGGGACTTTTTGTCGAAATTTGTTTTGACGCCCTAGTTTTTTGGGCTTTTGGGACAAGAGGATTTAGAGCTTTTCTACCTCTTTTCTTTTTAGAGGCAGGAGCTTCTTCTTCTTCTTGTTTCGCGCCTTCCTCATCTGTTTGTTTATATTCCAAGGCTCGCTTCAAAGGAATAGCTGCAAAAGGAAAGATGGATGGTCAAAAAGTCATAAAGAGAATGATTCGAAGAAATAGGAAAAAGTACCTTCGGGAATTTTAGTGATGATCCGGGTATCCTTGGCAAATTGTTCATTCGACAAAGCAAATCGTCGGGTAAAGCTAACTTCCGGGCTTCTTGTTAGGAAAATATTACTTTTGTCACTAATCCTTTCAAGAGTAGGAAAGTTGCTAGCCCTAATAGATTTACCCGGAAATTCGTCGACCAAACCAAAACGAGCACAAGGAAAAGGCACTGGGCTTTGTAAAAGGAATTTGAAATGGTTCGAGCCATGCCAATGGATTTTTTTTATTGAAACTGCAATAAAATTGATATTGCAATTTTCTTGATGTGCTTGTTTTAGTTTGGCCATGACTTCTTCGCAATGTCGAACAATTAAGCTAGGATACCGGTAATCCCATTTGATCTTGTAGTACTTCTCAAAAGCTCTAATCTCTTGGATATGCATACCTTTGGTTTTCGTCGAAGGATCTTGACCCTGCACAGGAACAAGGGTTTCAGTAACTCTGGTTCGACAAATTTCAATGTCGATATGCAAAGGTTGATAATATTGAGTCCACCACTCGACGAAGTCTTTGGAAATGCCTCTATAAGGGGTAAACTCATAAATTAAAAAGTGTTGCTTGTATCTTTCATTCTTCGTAGCAACACGAACAAGGTCACTCATGTTGGACAAATGACCATTAATGATGTGTTCTTTGGATTTGGGAGAGAATGGTGTTGGAATTGCTTGACAAAATCCAAACTGACGAGCCACAGCATTTGGAAGATATAATTCAAGAGATTTGTCAGTCGAGCCTGGAAGCCCAACAACGAGCATTTGCCGACATAAGAATGCAGACCAAATCGACACGTTGTCAGCCTGAATGGAAGCATCGGTCGAATATATTGGTCGAGTAAGCCATTCAGGGCCAAGTGACCCATCAGCAAAAGGGGCAAAGTGGATGTCTTCAGTGTCGAAAGAGATGGAGTGAAAAATCCTGAAGAAGTGCATAAAATTCTCTGAGTCTTGTTTATGAGTCCTCTCATGTTTCACATGACAAAGCCTTATGCCATAAGTAGCAAGAGAGACTGTCGAGGGAGAGGCATCAGTCAAGTAGTCACCCAAAATGGCGTTTAACCAAAGTTGAAGTAACCACATGGGTCCACCAAAATTGGTCTTTTTAACTTGGAGTCGAATGCTTTGAACAATTTCTCCGATACTAAGGTAAAGGTTGGCAAGGAGAAATTGACCAAGAGCAAGTTTTCGACCCTCATGGAGAAGGTTGGCCAATTGAAGGTAAGACTTGGAAACTTGAACAGATTTAGTGCAAAGAGCATAGGCTGATAACCAAAGAAGGAGGAAAGCTATGTGTTCCTCGTCGGAAACAGGGCCTGAGCTCTTATAGTAAAAATTAATGAATGTTGAAAAAGTGGTAGGGGCACCAGAATAGACATAAACTGTGTTTGTAGGTTGAAGGATGGGTGTTATGACCTCACCATCTGGTCGAAGACCAACTATTGCAGCAGTGTCGAACAAGGTAGGTCCCATCATGCCATATGGGAATTGAAATGAATTGGTAGTTTTGTTCCAGAAGAAAAAGGATGCACCTAACATACAGGGATCCATTTTGATGGGAAAACGAGAAAGTTGGATGCAGTCAAAAATTCCTACTTCCCTCCATAACATCTCTTTGGAGGCTTGGACTCTGTTGAGCCAATCCAAATACCCATTGATTTGTGATGGTGGGGTTCGAAAAAGTCTCTCAGATTTGTTAAAATAAGGAAGGGAAGCTAAAATAGCTTCTTGTGGATTTTTGCAAGGAAAGAAACTGTGTATTTCATCGGTAACGAGGTTTTTAGGCAAGATTGGACCCAAAAATGCAATTGGAGGATTTAAAGCCAAAGAGTGGTTTTTAAGAGGAAGGATTACCTTGGAAAGATTCTAGAGCTCAGATTTTTCTAAGACAGGGTCTTCCACCACGGCGTGACTGCCTAGGTCAACTGGGAGGTTGCCGGCAGACTGAGAACCAGAAGCCATAGATGGAGATTGGGTTTTCTTCGAAGTGAAGGTTTTGGAAGGGTTTTTGGAGATGATGAATAGTGAACGATAAAGTAAAAAGTGAAAATTTACTAGTGAGGTGACTGTTTTATAGATAAAGGTAATGATGAGATGAGATGAGCTTTACCTTATTGGAAAAAAAAACGGCTGATTAAATGATAAGATGATGGTTTTGGTTGAAGCTTTCGTGAAAAATACGGAGGATTTTACTGGATTTTTGAAATTTGAAAATTTTAAAACTTCAAATACTTCCGTATTTTTTGTGATAAAATTTTTATGATTAAGACTCAAAAGATGAAGGGTTTTAAAATTTATCTTTCTCCCGACGATGTCGAAAGAAAAATTTTGGGGGGCATTTGTTGGGGGAAGAAATGAAGTTCTTTAACGAAGGAAATAATGGAGAAATGTTCTAATTCGACGAATAAGTAAATTTGGGGAATTTTTCTGAGATTTGAAGTTATTGTTCGTCGAATGATAAGTCTTCGTCAAAGATGATATTACAAATATTGAATGTCGGGTAATTGGTTGATGTCGAAAAAAGGTTCATTTTGTTGGTAGAAAATGCATATTATCCGTCGGATAATGAGTTCGCAGGCGTTGTTCATCGGTTGATAAGCTTTCATCGAAGAAGTTAGTGATTGATCGTCGGATACTAGTCTTCGTCGAAAAGATGTGCTTAATTTGTACATCGAGTACATGGCTTAACCGCCATGTATACGTGTCTTTGTTTTAAGAAGTCAGTTGTTTTATTTTGTTTGTCTATAAATATTAGAATTGACGATGTAAAAAAGGTTGGTTACTGGATATATAATCCTAACATCTCACTCGAGCAGATTAAAAGATTTGATTCCAAGTATGCCTTCCATTTTCGTTTCAAGCAATTTACCTTAATGCAATGTTCTTCTAAATTCCTTTTACTTCCTCCACTTTGTCCTTTTAAATTCATTTACTTTGATTCTGTTTCTTTAAATTCCTTTTACGTTTCATTGTATTTTTACTTGCATTCATTTATTGCTTTTTATTTATTTTCTGCAATTTACATTTGCACTGTTCTTTGTTATTACACTTAACTCTTTTTTTGTTTTGCACCAACTTTTTACTCTTTCTCATACGAGATTACCACATAACTCGTCGCAACCCACATTCGATTGATAAATATATTTGTTTGTTTGAAGTTTGCATTCACCAAATTTCACCATAAACAATTATTTTTAAAGGAAGGATGTTATATTAATTCTGTTTTATTAACCATTGCAATCAAATTCTACTAAAGGATACTCTGAAGTTGATGTTTTTTCAATGAATTCTTTGACTCATGTTGAAAGGATTAGTAATAAATGTTCGTTTGATTTTAACTTTGATGGAAGTCTCTGTGTTCCAGCTCAAATGTCAACTACCAAATTGAAAAACAAAAAAAAGCTGAACAAGATTGAAGTAAGGTGAGTTGGAAATATAGTTGATAATATTTTGATTTTTTAAATTGGGTTTGAATATTATAATTCACTTTAATTTGGATCTACAATGCGTAAGAATGTTCAATTTAGAAGGTTGTTCAGATACAATTTGAACTTTCACTTTGATGTGAGTTTCATTTTCACTTTACATGAAAACATAATAATATTAAAGAAATGTAATTTATTACTAGAAAACTAAATTAATTAGTCATTATTTATATTGCACAATGTGAAAACTTTACGTAAAACATATTAATATCTGTATTGCACTGGAGTGAAAACTTTACTTGAAAACATAATTAAATTAATGGTATGTAAATAATTATTATTATTTAAATAAATAAATTAATTTTTATCTTCTAAAATAATTATTTTCATTCAGATAAATATATTTCTTTAATATTTCAATATTTCAATATCTCTATCACACGGGGTTAAAAACTTTACATAAAAACATATTAATATCTATATCACAAGAGGGTGAAAACTTTACATGAAACATATTAATATATGCGTTGCATGGGGCGAAATTTTTTTACATGAAAACATAATAAAATTAATTAAAATGTAATTTATTATTAAAAATTAAACTATTTAATTAATTCTATTTTTTTCAAGATTATTGTAGGAAAGGTTATAGTTTTAAATAGCAATTTTAGTCAATAATTATTAGTTATTCCAAGTGACACTAAACATGATGTGTTAATGAATTCAGGTTTCATATTAATGATTGCATTAAATTTACCATGCTTAAATTTTTATCTTACAAATTTTATATGTTATTTTTGCAAGAATATAAAAAAAAAAATACAGATGAAATAAAGATTCTATTTGAAGACACCGTTTTATACAATATCAACTTTTACATAAATAGTTTCATATATAATAAGTTTTAAGTTCCTACATGTCTATAACATATGAAACTTATATTCAATGATTGATTTTTATGTTTTATTCCTTTGGTTAAGTGATATATATTCTGATTATTGTTAATGATGTTTAAGAACAAATAAATAATTTTTTATTTGTAACTTCAATAATGAAAGAAAAAACTTGGAACCTATTAACTCGTGCATTGCACGGGGTACAAAACTATATATATATATATAGGGAGCATATCTAGTGAGAGGAGTAGTTTATTGTGAGAGTGAGAGGAATAAATCTTGACCATTGGATCATCGGTCAAGATTAAAACATAAAGTTATATGACTTTTTTAAGTGGTCATGTGACCTTTAAGTAACTTTTAATCTTGACCATACATGGATGATCCAATGGTCAAGATTTGTTCCTCTCACTCTTACAATAAACCACTTCTCTCACTAGATATGCCCCTATATATATATATATATATATATATATATATATATATTGGTGAGTATGAGTCCATAAAAATCTGTTAACTTTTGTTCTCACAAGTTGGGTGCTACAAAATTACGAGCCAAGTTATTAAAAGTTGTAAAAAAAAATATAAAAATAAACATTTAGAAGCCATTGTTATTGGATCTTGGGACTGGAGGTTTCGTTGCAACAAGCCTACCAACATTAAGGATACAAGAGTATTATTTTTTCTATTATTGTTTACTTTTGATAATGACTCTTCTGTGTGTATGGAGTCATTTATCAATTATTTATGAATACCTTTCATTTTTAAAATGTCAATTTCTGAAAGTTTATAGGACATGCTACATGTTAAAAAAAAAAAAGAGAGCATATAATACATTTATTTATCGTTGTGATATAAGATTAGATATTAACTCGTAATATAACTATATGAAAAATAAATAAATAAAAAATGCGGATTGAGACACCAAAAAAAGTTAATGAACCTCGATTCATTTGGCCCATTTACAAGCCCAGAAATAGTTAGCCCAAAGTCCCTTCTTTCTTCCCCTTTCTTATTCACCCTGCCTGAGCGATGACCCTTTTTTTGTTTTTTTGTTTTTTTTTTAAAATAGCTTGGTTGTCCAAACACTTAACTCGAAGGAATGGAGACTATGATAACTGAATGCTTCCTTCATTCTCGTTCTCGGTGAGTGCTGTGCTTAAGGGAGGGAAGAGGGGGGGCCATTTGCTAAACTCACCTGGGTGACTTGAAGTGATTCCCTCATTCCCAAACTCTATATAAAAGGGAAAGGGGACCAAAATCAAATCACTCTGAAATAGAGAAGAAATAGAAGGGTCATCAATTATGTGCTGTGATTTGAATTCAAGGGTTTTAATTTAATTTCTGACACAAGAGGCGTCGATAGCGTGAGTAGCAAAGTTTCCTCGTCTCTTTTGATCCTTATGTAACGTCACTTACACTTAACTGCTGAATTTAATATCCTTTTTCTTTTTTTAATTTTTAATGTTAGTTCCTCAACTCAACTGATCTGAGTGTTTCTTATTTGCGAACTAATTAGTGTGAATAAGAGAAGAGAAGAGCATTAAATAAATAAAAAGAATGGAAGGCCTCTTTTAACTCTGGGTCCGAATTACAATCTATTTTGCCTTGTTGATTTCTTCTTAATACCCATCTTGAAAACTAGGTTCTTGTATAGCATTTCTAATAAAAACGATGTAATTCTGTTTATATTATTAATTGTAAGCATCTTCAAGTGGTGTGTTTTTATTTTTTTATTTTTTTATATGTATATATAATTTTTGAATTTGGTTTTTTGTGCTGTGAGGTGGAGGATAGGAGTTTGTAACTAGTGAGTTTGTGTATCTTTTTGGCTTTTGTCCAGAAAATGGGAACAAAACCATCAAATAACATATGGATTCGACGCCAACAATGCCCGTGTGGAGATTGGAAGTGTTTTATTAAGTATGATGGGGATGATCAGATGTATGCTAATTCTCAGACTGTAAACAGTGAGACAACACTTTCATCATTATCAGAAGCTTTCTTCACCCCTTATGTGGGTCAAATATTCAAAAGTGATGATGATGCTTTCGATTGCTATAGCAGTTTTGCCAGGAAGAATGGATTTTCCATTAGAAAAGCGCGCTCAACAGAGAGTCAAAATTTAGGAGTATATAGAAGAGACTTTGTTTGTTACAGGTCAGGATTTAATCAACCAAGAAAAAAGGCCAATGTGGAGCATCACAGGGAGCGCAAATCTGTACGATGTGGATGTGATGCGAAATTGTACTTGACTAAGGAAATTGTTGATGGTGTTACTCAATGGTATGTGTCACAGTTTAGTAATATCCATAACCATGAGTTGTTGGAAGATGACCAAGTGCGTCTACTTCCAGCATATCGGAAAATACAAGAGGCTGATCAAGAACGCATTCTTCTGCTCTCCAAGGCTGGGTTCCCTGTGAACCGTATTGTGAAGGTTTTGGAGCTTGAAAAAGGAGTTCAGCCTGGAAGACTGCCTTTCATAGAGAAGGATGTTAGGAATTTTGTTCGGACTTGCAAGAAGGCAGTTCAAGAAAATGATGCTCTACTCAATGAAAAGAGAGAGAATGATATGCAAGAACTTGTGGAGGTCTGTAAGGCAATGGTAGACAGGGATCACAATTCTATTTATGATTACACTACAGATGAAAATGGTAAAGTTGAAAATATAGCTTGGTCATACGGTGAATCTGTACATGCATATACTGTTTTTGGTGATGTAGTTACTTTGGACACCACGTACCGTTCTGTCACTTATGGATTGCTTCTTGGAGTGTTGTTTGGCATGGATAATAATGGCAATGCAGTATTATTTGGGTGTGTTTTGTTACAAGATGAAAGTTCTAATTCATATGCATGGGCTTTACAGGTTTGTGGATATAATTTAATCCTTGTGATTAATTTGCTTCAATTTTCTTGAATATTTCGATGATATTTTCTTTTGAACAGACTTTTGTTCGATTTATGAGAGGGAGACATCCGCAGACAATTTTAACCGACATAGATCCAGCTCTGGGAGATGCTATAGCCAAGGAGTTGTCTGAAACTAAACATGTTATATATACTTGGCATATTCTATCAAAAATATCAAGTTGGTTCTCTATTCCTCTGGGATCACAGTATGTGGATTTTAGAGCAGAGTTTGATACATTGTGTCACCTGGAGAGCATAGAAAAATTTGAACATCAATGGGATCTTTTTGTTGCTCGCTTTGGACTTGCTTCAGATAAGCATATAGCTTTGCTGTTCTCATTTCGAGCATCCTGGTCATTAGCCTACATTAAAAGTTATTTTGTAGCCCGTTCATTGACAGCTGAGTTTTTACAATCTTTGGATTCATTCTTGAAAAGAATTTTGAATGCACAATCGTGTTTGCAAGGATTCTTTGAGCAGGTAGATTGGTCACTTCTGCATTTGCCTCTATTTATTTTATGGCAGTTCTATAGATTTTTCTTGAACTTAATCTTTTTACTGGGAATTTCGCAGGTCAGTATTGCTGCCAACTCATCAAGGTTAACCAGAGACAAGATGCTTTACACGCATATAAAGACATGCATGCCAATTGAAGAACATGCAAGGAGTATTCTTACACCTTATGCTTTCAATGTGATGCAACATGAAATTTTGCTATCAATGCAGTATGCAACAACAGAACTGTCCAATGGATCATATCTTCTTCAGCACTACAAGAAAATGGACGCAGAATGTCTTGTAATTTGGGTGCCAGATGATGAACAAATTCACTGTTCATGTAAGGAATTTGAACATTCAGGAATATTGTGCAGGCATTCTATTCGTGTACTTCTAGTGAAGAACTACTTTCAAGTGCCTCTAAAATATTTACTCCTACGCTGGCGACAAGAACGTTCAATAGTTCCTATGGATGATCAAAACCCTCAAAGCAATGATGAGTCTGCTCAAGCCTTCCACTCTGTTGCAGCAACTTTGCTGACAGAATCACTGGTCTCCAAGGAACGATTTAATTATGTTCATACAGAAATTACAGGGATTCTTGATCATGTTAAAAATATGCCAGTTATTGATGAATTTGCTATGAATGTGGCAGGTAATAATGTTAGTGAGTCATAGGTTTGGTTTGTGAAGTGTTTTCATGATTTGGGACATATAGAGCTCATTTCATCAGATTTAGGAATACAAGAGAATATAGGAATAATAAGGCGATGCTTAAAGCACAAAATGTAATTAGTGATGTTAATATGCTTGCTCTTATTTTATACCCAATAAGAAGAAATTCTTTTCTTTTTAATGAACCCCCTTCCAACATTCTGGTGTTATGGAGTGTGTTACTATCATGTCGTGATTAAAAATTTTGATGGACCATAGAAGTTGAGAAACGGACATCCATTAGTTAACGTGGGGTAATTTGGTTAAGGAAAGAGTTTAAATTTGGTCATTTAATTGCATTTGTTTTCTTGAAAAAGGTCGAACAATGTATTTCATAAAAGAAACAGCTGCAGAATAATGAAAGTATAGATGAGTAATTGATTCTGAACAAACATCACACAAAATACGCATCTTAATGGAAAGAGCCTTATGTGGTATGTGAATCAGCAAAACTATCATTAGTATTAATTCTAATAAGCACCAAAGAGGTTTATCAAGATAGAAAGTAGCACTAATCAACAAATGAGTAAGAAATTGAGATGTTTCTTGTCTTCCCCACTTTTTTTCGAACGGAATTTGTAATATTTGTTCATAGTACTTAAATAGCCTTCTCTTTTTTTCTCTATTTATGCACAATTAAAAAAATTTGTTCGTTGGAGAGGGGGAGGTTCTTATTGCAGTTTATCCTCACCTACACATTCTTCTCAAATGAAGTCCCAACATTTGGGTCAAGTGCATAGGCTTGGGGAAGAGGATGAGAGCACCAACTAGAGGAACCTGATTTGCACTGCGGCCCTAAGTTTAGGATTGAATCAACTTGAGTAATGGGTGAGCATTTGGGAATTGGGCTAAGTAATCTTTATTTTCTGGGCTAGTGGACTAAATTCTGAATCAAGTTATTGATGTTAATTTTTTTTTCCTTCCCTTTTCTTTTTTGTCTTTTTTTATTTGTTTATCCCCTTTTAATTAATTTTTCTTGTTTTTATATTTTAATTTGATTTAATTTTTTTTTAAAAAATTAATTATTAATTTATATTATTGACAAGGACAAAATAGGATATTCACACTCATCCTCCATTAAATGGGCCATACTCACAATGCGAAGAGAATGTGCCTCTAATCAACGAGCTGCCCCTCGCCCCATGTTCTTGTCTAAAGCCTGTTGATCTTAGGGAAGGTGAGGTGCTTGTCAATGAAGATGTTGAATTTGAAGGCCTTATTCACGAAGAAACCTGCCCATCACCTTAGAATTGAGGGAATCCACCTGAGCTTTAGCGCGGGTGAAGTTGGTTTTGCAACCTCAGAACTCACCTTGGTAGACACTCTTGGCCTCTTCTTAGTGTCTATCTCAGTAGGTTGCACTGCTCACTGCTCGACTACCTTTATGTTTGGAGAGGAGGTCGAAATAAAGGTCTGTATAGAAGTCGAAGCAGTGCTTGTCAATGAAGATGTTAAATTTGAAGGCCTTATTCACGAAGAAACCTACCTATCAACTTAGAATTGAGGGAATCCACTTGAGCTTAGCGCAGGTGAAGTCAATTTTGCAGCCTCAGACCTCACCTTGGTAAACATTCTTGGCCTCTTCACAGTGTCTATCTCAGTAGGTTGCACTGCTCACTTCTCAGCTACCTTTAAGTTTGGAGAGGAAGTCAGAGTAAAGGTCGGGGTAGAAGTTGAAGCAAAAGTAACACTAACTGAAGTCCCATTGCTTTATGAAACTTCTTCACAGAAATATGGGGAGCCATCAAATATGCAAAACAAAGCAAGGCAAGGCAAAATATGTAACATAAAAGCATGCAAAGTGCACATGAAATAAACAAAATCCTACATACTCAAATAATCCTCTAATCCTTTCCCTACCTTATTCATGAGGTATGCACATCGGAGAATATGATGACCTCTGAGAACATGCACTTTCTCCTGAAGAAAGCCACTGAGGCCATCATAAGAAACACTTCTTACCTAGCGAACTCGGGAGTCTAGGTTTGTCATAACTTACTTGAAAGGTGCTACAATGTGGGAGGCAACTAAATATGATAAAAATTTAGGAGTCGCCACCAATTTTTATTTTAATCGAGAAATAATTGGAACAATCCTTTTTATTTGGAACATTTTTCTTTTGAAATAAGATCAGGTTCGAGAGTCTAATTATACACAAGGAATGAAAGAAACTTAATCTTACAGCACCCCTGATACATCATTCATAAGAATGAAATGCATAAGGCAAATGATTTTCTCTTTTTTTAATGGTAAATGAGGTGAATGATTTTGGGAAGGAAAGAAAGATATGCTCCCTTTGTGTCCTATTTGGGAATGAAGCATATGGTTGACAATAATTTAACAATCCTAAACTGGTCATAACTCTGATCATTGAGATAGGTTCTAGGTGCATTTCTATTAGTGCATGAATTTAAAGGACAATTCTAGACTCCTAATGGAAATGGTACCCAGATTGCCCCTGTCCATAAGATAAAGATCTATTTTCATGAACTCAACCACAATGACAGATAAACCCTCTCAATATGGACATGTCCGTTGTCACATCCCTACTTTTAAATAAATTCCATGTTTACTATGTCATGAATGCTTTTAGTATATATATGTGTGTGTATGTGTTTGTGTGTGTGTGAAATAAATAGCTTGGATAATTTCTAGAAATAAATCTATGGATTTAAATATAGGTTAATAACCATAGAGAGTTATTTGGTCAAAATAATTATGTAAATCCAAAAGAAAAAGAAATAAAGAGAAAGAAAGCATGTTGATAATATTATATTGAAATACGTGCTTATAGTGGAGAAAAATAAAGACAAAACTCAATTAAAACATAACTATAATAAAGAAAGAACTTGATAGATTAGAATTAAGAGAAACAAGAGACTAACTAATAATAATTCATGCATGTAAGAAAAACTTTTAGATAAATTGGATTTCCTAGGCAATCATTAGGAAGATCACTCAACTCAATTATGATTGGATAGAAACACTAAGTGGAAAATAATGACCTAAGCAAACTACACCAATTAGGGTAGATTAAGGAATAATCTTTTCATAAACTATCTTAAAATAAATAATTAAGGTTGATTAAATGCTTAAGTAGATAATTAGAAGAAGTTAAGATTTAAACAATCATCTACACTAACATAAGTTAAGTAATTCTAACCCTAGTATATGCAACTAACCTATGGTTAAGACTCTACCCCAGCCTATAAACTGAATCCCGCCCACAATCTCTCATAACTCCACCAAATATTGAGAAAGCTTTGTGAAGCACAAGCGAGAAACCGAGAGAAAAGTTAAGAAAAACAGAGGAGGAACTGAGAGGGAGAAGGAGTTTGTGCTCAAGTAGGAATAAAGAGCAAGCTTTGAAGCCTCAAGGAAGCATTCGAGGGGAAAATTTTCTGATTTAAAACCCTTAACTTGCTAGGATTCTTCTCCATTCACTTATACTCTCATTTAAATTTTATTTTATGCCTAATTGCTATGAAATTGTCATATATGGTTATGCATGTCCATTTTATTTGCATTTTCTCAAGCTTTAAAACATTTTAAACCTAACAACTATGTTGAATGATGGTATGGATGATGCTAGATGAGAATTTCCTTGAGAACATAAAACAATACCTCTCGGCTTGGACATGAAATGAGACTAATGAGGACTATAAAACCAAGGTAGAGATGACCCGTGAGCCTTAAGAAGGTAGAGAGCCGAAGTTCACTCTCCAAGGAGTCCCTGCCTCGGGTTTGATACTCATAAGTTCTATTATGGGAGAGAATGAATGGAACGAAGGGAGTACAACTCCACCAAAAGAAAGCTTTCACTTATGGCCAAAGGACTTGTGAGACTAACATGTAATCATCAATAAGGAAGCTTAAAATTTTATTTAAATTAACCAAGTAACATTGAGCTATAATATTGAATGCATTGCATGCATTTTCTTGCAATATTTTCTTGGATCCTAGCTTTATTTTATCACTAATTTGCTATAAATATTAAAGTTGAATGCACCAAGTATTTTAATTGCATTTTACCTTATCTATTGAGAATTTTCATTCTCACCTCTTTGGCTTTGTGTTTTTAGATGAGCCAAATGACTATAATAATTGAAACAAATTACTATTGGGTTGATTCTCCAATCCACGGTGGCTTTGTAAGGATGGTGACTGCTATAAGGGTCACGATAGACCCTAATGGTTTTGAACCTATCTTGCTTTGAGGATGTTGATGTTATGATAATTATGTGTTCTTTTGTTGTTCATATTAAGGCTATTTTGTTGTACTTTGAGAAGCCTTGTATAAGCCCTTTTTTTTATGTTTGTAAGTAAGGATTGTAAATGTAATGGTAGATAAAACAGGGGCAGGGATATAAAGGGGATGACTTTTGTTTTTAAGGGTAATCTTGTAATTTCCCATTTAAGTTTAAAAAAAAGAAGCTGAATATTAGGGGCGGTGGCACGACAGAGGAGATAATTTTCTCCTCTGTTCGTGCGAGTGAGAGAGAGAGAGAGAGAGAGAGAAAGAAAGGTAGAGAGAGAGCTCTAGATCATTTAATCTACTAGCACCCACTTGATTTTAGAGCATAAGGTGAGTTATTAATCTTTGAGTTTTTGCTCTTTTTATATCTTTGAGTCATGACAACTCTAAAATATGGTGGGTAGCTATATTTTGTGGAAATGATAACAAAATAAGGATTGATGATAATTTCTAAGGGGTGGTTAGAGAATTTGGAGTTAGATTGGAGTAGAAATTTTATGTTTCTTGAAAGAACTTAGAAATCTTAGAGTCTCTGCTTAAGTTATATTAGGAAAAAGGTTATCTAGATTTATTAAAGTATTTTTATTTGTGAGGAGATTCACAGGATACTACTTCACTTGCCTCCACAGGAGCTGTTGGAGATAGTTGAGACTAGTTCTTCATTTCTGTGAGTGGATAATTTACTTAGTAGCATCTTTTTTATTTTATTTGGGGAAACAAACTTTCCAAGAATATTTGAATTTTTATTCAAATGAAGTTTTATTACAACGAGCGACTTAATTAAATTTAATTCCATTTTGTGTTGGGAAATATTAAAGATTAGGAAGGTTATATTTTAGCTATAAGCTATTTGAGTTGTTATTTATAATTATTAAAGTGAAAGTTCAGCTGGATATTTAGAAATAATTTCAGATTTTATTATTGAGAATTGTTAGTTTTATATTATGTTTTCAACATCCATTATGGGTTACATGTTAGAACACCGTTTGCCGTTAGCGAAGAGATATAACGGTCTATGTGCACATAGTTGATACAATTATATATAGACAGATCTGGCAAGACCAGTTGTTTCAGTTTGGCTATTGGGTGAGAGAACCCTTAGCCCTTTAAGTGGTTGTAGGGTGAGCGGATCTTAGCTATAAGATTTGTGCCGGGTGAGGCGTGGCCCTTGGCTTAAGATGAGCATGAGAATTGGTATGTTGGGTAGAGTTAACTCCCTAACTTGTATTATAGTTCTTTTAGTGGTACCCATATAGATTGCATTATTGATGATTAGAATTTTTAAAAGAAATTTATGTTTATGCAAGTTTTGAGAAAATAGAGTATTTGACATAATAGCTTTGTTTATAAATTTTATTTTCATCAGTTATTTTGTTCAGAGATAGTTAGAAAGTTTAAATATTCGTGCCATTATTTGTTTCCCTTCCAGTTCACTTAGTTTATTACTCCCTCACTGAGTCTGTGTGACTCACTCCATTTCATTCTTTTCTAATTCAGATTCGCAGACAGCTGAGTAGCTGGTTCGTGGGATTTGCTGTTCCCCAGGCTTATAGTCTTTTGGTATATCTCTATTATTGTTGTCGTATAGTGTTGTATTTTGACTCCAGTATTTTGCAGCTATAGGAGATAGTATTATAAATTCTATTGAGTTGTATATAGTATTATCCTGGTTGTGTAATATTTTGTAAAGCTGATTTTGATTGTATATATGTATATGTATAGCTGGTGCACGAGAAAGACTCATGCTTGTTGAAATTTTGAGATTTTACTGATTTTCAAGTTGAGTTTAAAATTTTGGTTAGTTCAGTTTTTAGGGGAAACTCTGCCGAATTTTTGGTAGCCTTTTTCTAAGTTTTTTTTAAGCAATTTTTCAGCATTCTTAGTTAGGCTTGCCAGGCTAGACAAGTGTTGAGTTGACTTAGCCTGTGCACCGGTTATGGTCTAAGATTGGGTCATGACAGTAAAACTAAACTAAACACCTTTGTTTTGATGTATAAATTTTCTATTAGCTACTTTAAGGTCTCGGGGACAAGCAAGTTAGCATCATTAATTTCACTTGAAAATTAGTTAGTCTAGTTAACCAAACTAGTGTTGAAAGTCTTAAGTTTAAGTGATAATTCTTTTCTTAAATATAACCTAAGTTTTGGTTTCAATGGCCTTTTGTTTAGAATTTCTTAACTAGTTACTTTGTGGTTAATCATAGAGGTGTAACTTGGTAAATTAGACAAGTTCGTTTATAATCTAAAATTCCGATCATCACTCCTTTTGTTTTTAAACTAATGTTACTAAGCCGATGAAGTACATAAAGGGTTTTATGGATCAAGTCATATGTTTTTATTTCAATTAGATTTTGAATATAAGTCTCATTTTCTAAACTATTATTTTATCAAGGAATGACTTACATATTTTGTGAATGATGTCTAAAAATGTTAAACTCTTGTATGGTATCAAATAATATAAATCAATAGAATTATAACTGGGTTTTATGAAATCCAATAAGTAGGTCAAGTAGTACAAATTTTCGTAAAATACTTATATATATTTGTATGATTGAAAACTATAAGTTTGATAAGTTTATGAGGTAATTTAATATAAGTTTTTAAAGTCTTTTGTCTCAATTCATTTTAAATAGATAATGGTTACTAGTAAGAAGGTTTCCTAATAACATATTTATTAAGGTAAACAAAGAGTGCAAACCCTTTTAGGTAGAGAATCATTCAAGAAAAGAAAACTAAGAATTTACCTATAAATTTTAAAAGGATAAGAAAACTTTTGAAACATAACCTTAGACTTTAGGCTATTGAGAAGAGGTTGTCGAGACCTCGTCAAATAATAAAAATTACCGGTTCGCAAACTAATTTGTAGTATAGAGCATGAACCGAATCGTCTCTCAAGGATCCAAAAAGAACAAAGATTTAATCAGATTAAGATAATTAAAATGGGGGGTTTTGTTGTTGATTGACAATATTGATAAAAATACAAGACTTAAAGTTGAAAACAAATCTAAAGAAACAACCAATCCAAGGAAATTTACCAATCTTGAGTTTAATTCATCATTGATCACAAGGAATTCACTTAATCGCTAACCATGTTCTTGGCCTTAGATCACATCAAGATGCCTCAACATGATATAAGAATCCTCTACTAGATAAGCATCTAGGATTTAATTAACCAAGGTTAGATAAAGTAAGCACCATCCAAACATAGATTAACTTAAGATCAAGAATTTAACCAAGCTAAACAATCCATCAAAAAGCTTTAATAAATTGTTTATTCTATGTGATCCTCTTGAATACATGATAATAAAGCTATTATCACATAAACATCCAAATCAAATTAAGCAATTCAATCTAGATCAAAATTAAAAGAGGAAGAAAAGAAACTTGAATAACAATTAAGCAATATGAACAAGCGAAACAAGATCTCCAAATTAAACATCAAGATGGCTAATCCCTTGGATTGATTATGAGAGCCTAGCCTTCCATGGATGGAAAGGAAGAACTCATAAATAAAAGAACAAAAACGAAATTCTAAAGAGAATGAAGAAGAAGAGAAAGAAAACTCTCACAAATACTCAAACTTTCCTCAAACTTACTTAAAAATTGAATTCTAACTTACTTCAAAATTGAATTCTATCTAATACAAAGAGGTTGGCTCTATTTATACTAATCCTAGAAGCCAATTTGTACATGTACATAATCTGAATACAAGCTATAAAAATATGAAAATTGTCAAAAATGGAAGCTTGATGCATGGTTGGTGGGTTGGTGCATGGTAGGTGGGTTGGTGTATGGTTGGTGGCTTTTAGTCAACAACTCTTATCCGACTTCTGGCTTCATTTTCATCACCGAGACGGTGCATTTTGGCTTTGAGGTCTTCATAAAAGTTGTAGCCAGTTGTCTCCTTGAAATTTTGCAATTTGAATCATGCCATTTGGACGTTTAGAACTCCAGATATGCCAAAAACACTAAACCTACCTCATGTTAGGTTGGCAGAACGTGTTTCCAAATTCAAACCAACTTGTAGCTTCATTATCATGCCTAAAACGACATCTATTGACTAAATGGTATTCAGTGAAGTTGGAGATATGGGTCTTAGCTTTCCAATGGCCAAGTTTCAGCCCAAGAGGAGGCCTATAACTCACTATGTAGTCCAATATGTGCACACTGCCCAGATTTTCCTGACAGCAAACCCACTATGTATTGTAGGGATGTTTTGGACCCTTAGAAGTCCGATCCAGCTCTTGAGTTCTTCATGAAACTTGTAGAGCATTGTCTTAGCTTTCCAAAGACATCAAGATCACCTCAATTGGATCACCAAGTCCCAAGTTATAGCCTAACCAAGGAAGAAAGGTCAAAATGCATCAAAATCCGAAAATTATCCAATATTTACATTAAAACCCAATGAATCCCAACAACATTAAACTCATCTAAAATACTAATATTGGGCACAATAAACATCTAATGAAGCCTAATACAAAGCTAACATAAGTGTCTCAAATTGATTGATCAAATTCCCCCACACTTAAGCTTTTGCACTCCTGGGCAAAACACATAAGAACAAAACTAAAGAAAAACAAGAAACATCATATTATTAAACTAAAAGCATAAAAACTGATTATACCTAATCTAATCCACTTTCGTAGGAAAACACAATGGCACTTAGCATGTGCCACAAGCCTTTAAACCCCTAGGTGTCCCTAGTGGACGAGTTATAGTCTCGTGAGGGTTTACCAGGATGATACCCACAAACATGTAATATTTTATTTAATCAATTCAACTAATTTTTAAATACAAGAGGATTATGAGTAACCACAATTTCAAGGATTCCAAACATTCATGAAGTGATATGCCTTTACATCCCAAATTAACAAGCAAGGTGAATTCAAATAGAATCATGGATCAAGCATGATAGAATCTCACAAGATACACTCTTAATCTCACAAGATACACTCTTAATCTCACAAGATACACTCTTAATATCTCAAGCATGATAGGTTGGCAGAACATGTTTCCAAATTCAAACCAACTTGTAGCTTCATTATCATGCCTAAAACGACATCTATTGACTAAATGGTCTTTAGTGAAGTTGGAGATATGGGTCTTATCTTTCCAATGGCCAAGTTTCAGCCCAAGATGAGGCTTATAACTCACTATGTAGTCCAATATGTGCACACTGCCCAGATTTTCCTGACAGCAAACCCACTCTGTATTGCAGGGATGTTTTGGACCTTTAGAATTCCGATCCAGCTCTTGAGTTCTTCATGAAACTTGTAGAGCATTGTCTTAGCTTTCCAAAGACACCAAGATCACCTCAATTAGATCACCAAGTCCCAAGTTATGGCCTAACCAAGGAAGAAAGGTCAAAATGCATCAAAATCCGAAAATTATCCAATATTTACATTAAAACCCAATGAAGCCCAACAACATTAAACTCATCTAAAATACTAATATTGGGCACAATAAACATCTAATGAAGCTTAATACAAAGCTAACATAAGTGTCTCAAATTGATTGATCAGCTATGAAGAAAGACAATATTCTAGGTGTTACACTTAATGGTATCAGAACATTAAGGTCTAAGCATATTGAATAGTAGGAAAGCATGGTTTGACCTTCCTAAATAGCATATTTCTAAGCATATCAAATTGCCTTGTAAGACTTGTACACATACCTTTGCATTTTCTTCGAAAACATTTGTATTTATAGACAATGAGCACTTGGAGTAGTCTTCATAAGCTTCTTCGTCCAACGGAAACATTTATTACCGTTCTAAGTAGCATTAAATGCATAAGCTGATATCGTGTTGAGCTTCTTCTGAAAAGTGACTTTGATTATCAGAGACTACCAAGAATATGATATCTTAGTTCTGATTTATCTAAGCGCGCAGAAAGTTCCTTATTTGTTGGTCTTTGTAATTGTTAGCAGTGTCACCTAAACAACTCAGTTGACTTCTTTTTGCTGCGTACTTTGTCAGGTGACTTTGATTATCAGAGACTACCAAGAATATGATATCTTAGTTCTGATTTATCTAAGCGAGCAGAAAGTTCCTTATTTGCTGGTCTTTGTAGTTGTTAGCAGTGTCAGCTAAACAACTCAGTTGACTTCTTTTTGCCGCGTACTTTGTTAGATGTCTCTTCAGCATTTAATGATGAACAGTTCTAGTTATTTGAATTCGAGCTTTGGACGGAAGTTTGAACCTGAGCTTATTCAAGGAAGCTTTGGACGATCCAATATAATATAATAAAGTAATTGAGAGTATATTGGACGCATACCAATTTTATTCAAAACAGGAGTCAAATTGGACGTTCGCTATTAAAGATTAGTCATAACTTTGTTTCCTTATCAGAGTATTATCAACATATTCTTAAGCCAAATAAATATTATTGGATTATCATTCCATATTATACACAGATTGAGTAAAACTTTACTTGTTCATTCTTATTTAATTACTTTGTTATCTTCAAAACTTTGAGGGGTTTAATTCTTTAAACTACTTTGGTTCCAAAATCAATTTCTCAATTTATCTTTGGTTCCAACAATAGTAACTTAGGCCTCCACTGCCTAGAAAGACTTCTCAGAATTTTTCTGATATGGTCTTGATTTTCATATGTCTTTCCCAAAGATCTCAAGCTATTGATGATTGTTTGGAATCGTCCAAACATTCAATCAATGTTTTCATGCTCTCCCATCTTGAAGAGCTCATACTAATGAACCAGCATGCTTATCTTTGATTCCTTGATTTGAGAGGAACCTTCATGAGCTAAGGCAAGAGTGTCCCATATTTCTTTAGCTGTTTCACAGTTATGAACCTTGTTATGTTCAGATCTGGTGATGGCACACATAAGATAGTGTTTTGCTTTTGAGTTTAGCTAATGCCTGGTCTGCTGTCCCTCCATCCATTGTAGTCTAGGAAGTTCATGTCCTTCTGCGTTGGTGAGTACTTGATAGCCATTTTGGACTAGGTCCCAAATGTCCATATTTTGTGCATCAAAGAATGCAATCATCATTTTCTTCCAATAGTCATAGTCGTTTCCATTAAACAGAGGTGGTCTATTCACTGCTTGTCCTTCGTTTTCCATTTATGACTGTGCTGGATCTTTTCCTCTGCACTGTTAGATGCTCAACCCAAGAAGCTGATCTTTGATACCAATTGAAATAACCAAGTGAAACACAAGAAGGGGGTTGAATTGCGTTTCTTAACTTTTTAAAAAAACTTTTCAAAGATTAAGTATTCAAACAAAAATTCTGTTGAAATTAAGAAATGGACAAAACAAAGAGCTTCTCAGTTCGTTGGACGCAGAGAATGTTTTTATGAAAGTCTTTTTGAACGTAGTTGAAATGCTTTAAATTCAAATTAAAGACTTTGTTAAGAAAATAATGACAATCCCCAGATGTTAGTAAATAAGATATAACACAAGTAGAGAGAGAAGAAAAGCTCACACCAGATGTTTATACTGGTTCACTCTCACAACCCAAGAGCTACGTCCAATCCCTTCGACGAGAAGGATTTTCCACTAATCTTTACAAGATTACAAGTATTCTCCACCTCTTCAAGTATACAAGTATTCTCTACTTCTTCAGGTATATAAGTATTCTCTAACCTCTTCAGGTTCTAACAAGTATTCTTTTATACACAGCATCTTCAAGCTTAACAAACAAGTTGATAAAGAATGTTATAAACACCACTTGAGTTTTGACTCACAACAAGTGAGGAAAAAGAATAATCTCAAGTCTAAAACTCTATACAAGAGTAAAAAGAATAGAATAAAGTAGAGTTTTTGAAAATTCTCTTTGAAATCTTGATAACTGAAAACTTCTCTACTTCATTCTTCAAAGACTCTTGTATATATAGGCCACGAGCACTTGAAGTAGTCTTTATTGAGTTTCTTCGTCCAACAGAAATATTTATTACCGTTTTGAGCAGCATTAAATGCATAAGTTGATATCGTATTGTGCTTCTTTTGAAAAGTGGCTCTAATTATTAGTGATTACTAAGAATATGATATCTTAGTTCTGACTTTCCTGAGCACATAGAAAATTCTTTATTTGCTGGTATTTGTAGTTGTTAGAAGTGTTAACTCAGCAGCAAGGTTGATTCACTTTTTTGTCAGAGAACTCATAAGCATTTATTGCACTTTGTTTTGCTTGTCTCTTCAAATTGTCTTCGATGAAGCTGTTTAAGAATGAAACAATAGGGACAAAGACAACAGAGGCAAACAATAGACGATCCAATAAAATACAATAAAGCTTATTGGACACACGGTTTTAACTTTTAAACAGAGTTGTTCTTTTGTCCAAATAAAGACATCTTCAAAGATATAAGTTAATTTCAAGGCTAATTTGTTTCAACTCAATTTAATATTGTTGTTATCATCAAAACTTTGAGGAGTTTAACTTTATTGAATGATTAAGAAACTAAATTCTTTCTTTGGTTCCAACAGATTGTTGCTATGTCTAATGTTGGTTAACTTTCATTTAATTTCTTTTCAATTTGTATTGTTTAGCTTAGGATTTTGCCTTACCTTTAATTGATCATGGGACACTAAGCCTTTGTTTCTTTATTGAACTGATATTTTTGGGCTTCGGTCTAGTCTTAAGGCCCAACTCAGGTGGGCCAGTCTAATCCATAAGACATATAGGGGGTCTCACCCCCCATGTATGACCGGAGAATCTCACTCATTCTTTTTGAGTTATTCCTACTCACTCATCTTTACTGACTTGAGCGTCGGAGTGCCTTTGCAGGTACCTCCCCCATCATTGTTGGACTAGTGAAGCTATCCGAAGCTCAAGTTTTGTTTGCTCAGGCCTCCCCAAGGGAAGATGACATTAACAGTGGCGCCGTCTGTTGGAATCTGGTAAAAATCCCCCACTCCATCGTCTTCGTGGAGATCATTCTCACCTCGTTGGTGATCTGCAAGTGCAACCATGGATTCCACCACCCAAACCTATATTCTCACCTTTTCGACCATGGATTTTCTGGATTCCCAACCTTCGTGCAATTTATCGATCTCAAACCAAAGCGGGGATTTTGGGGAGGAAAAAACATCTTTCTCTCTCTTCCCTCACGATCCTTCTTCCTCTTACTTTTAGAATTTTTATCTAAAAAATCCCTAAACCCCAAATGCTCAAGATCCCACCATGTTCAACCAAATCAAGAGGTTTTCTCTCAATATTAACTCATCCTTTTACAAAATTGACACACCCACCCCATTTTTGGTCGAACATTTAGATTGGCCTACGCGTTGGACACCCTCCTTACTGCCTGTCGCCTTGCCATCGGGGAAAACACCATGTTTTCCAATGAACTGCTACCTTCCCATGCTTTTTCTGATGTCTTGCACCCCTACACTGCTACTGCTGCCCACAAAGCTTAGACGCACTAACATTGCGCCATAGATCCAAAGATCCACAAAGCTTACCGCCTGCTTCGCCTATACAGCCATGAACAATGGCACACCAGCTCTCAAACCTCCAAGTACAACCATGAACAATAGAACTTGAAAACACAAGCTACCACCTTATCTACAGCGACAGGTTCAAAATCGTCAAATCCTATACCCGAATCTATGTATCTGAGCACAACCTCCACACCAAGATTAACGTATCTTAGTCGGTCGCTCCACCTCATCATTCAGTAACTCGGCGCAATAAGCTCATCATATATTGTCTAAGTCTTTATTTCTAGTCAATTATTACCAATTGATACATACTTGGTCACATTTTCTATCATGAATTGTCATACACAAGAAGACTCTTATCAAGGTTGATTCCGATTCTGTGTGATACAAAGACCTCTTTTCATGGTTGATTCTGATCCCATGTGATACAAAGACCATTTACCACGGTTGATGTTGATCTCGTGTGACATGAAGATTTCCATCAACACAAAACCCGTGGTAGGCTTGCCTACTCGACACTATACTACATGAAGATCACCCCTGTTCAAACCAAAATCTTTTAAAAGAAAAGGTTTAGCACTAATGTCAAAAAGCTCAAGCTTTCCCTACTAAGTTTTGAAGATAACAAAAATATTTATTAAGCTTGAACAAGTAAGTGTTTCGACAGAAGTGTTTTTGATAAAACTATAATTCCTTTAAATATTGACTCTGATACAATTATTGTAGGAATTCTTCAATGAAGTTTTATAAAACAAATAGTTTGATAGTCTGCGTCCAATACAGGTTCTACGAAACCTCTCTGTGCGTCCACTATGTCATATGCATTGTATGCGTCCAATAACTGTATTACTATTGGCGCGTCCAATGACTGTCTAAATATACTATTACTATTGGTGCGTCCAATGATAGTATTGGATCGTCCAATACTATCCTTTTGTCAAAGCTCAGATTCAAATCTCTATTACAAAGCTCAAGCTCTCGTCTAAGTTAAAATTCAAAAATGAAGAACTGTTCCTCATTAAAAGCTGGAAAGCAACTCTGACAGCTCATGGCATTTGAAGAAGTCAACTGAGTCACTTTTACTGACATTGTCTAACAACGGTAAAGATCTGCAAATAAGGAACTTTCTGCGATCTCAGATAAATCAGGACTTTGTTATCACATGATTGGAAATCTCTTAGAATCAAAGTCACTTTTCAGAAGAAGCTCAACACTTTTTCAGTAGATACATTTTACGCTACTCACAACGGTAATAAATGTTTCCGTTGGACGATGAAGCTCATGAAGTCTGCTCAACTTGTTCTTTCCTATAAAAAGAAGGAGCAGCACTTGAAGAAGATAGAGATCTTAGCTGAAGCATCTTACAAAGTCTAAAAAGCTTTATCTTTTCTTGAATTTCTATATACTTGTAAACAGAAAATGTCTTGAGATTCATTGTCTATTCTTATTTGTTAGTGAGTTTCAAACTCAAAGCTTTCATCTTCTTATACTTATTTATCTTAGCATTGTAAGCCTGAAGAGGCTGTGTATAAAAGAATACTGGTGTGGTTGAACCTGAAGAGGTTGAAAATACTTGTTACCTGAAGAGGTGTATAATACTTGTAATCTCGAAAAAGATTGGTTGGAAAATCCTTCTGGTTGAGGGGACTGGACGTAGCTCTTGGTTGGTAAGAGTGAACCAGGATAAATCTCGTGTGTAAGCTTCTCTTCTCTTCTAGCGTGTTTTATTATATTCACTAACCTCTGGGGATTACTATTGTGTTTATTAACAAAGACCTTTTAATTGGTTATTTGAACGTGTTAACTGTTTTCTTAAAAGTCTTTTCAAAATCCTTAGAATCCAAAAGGACTGAGCCGTATTGTTTCTAAGTTCTTTACTTGTTAAACCTTATCTTTTGCTGTGTTCAATCGTTTGTTAAAAGGAAAATCTTGTATTCTTCGAAAAGGGTTAAGAAACACAATTCAACCCCCCTTCTTGTGTTTCACTTGGTTATTTCATCCCCAATATAAAGCCCGAGCATGGTTTGACCACTCAGCTCACTAAGTCAGGGTCCACCTTACTTAGTCTCCTAAAACTCAAGCATGGTTTGACCACTTGGCACATGAAGACCCGAGGATGTCTTAGCAACTCGCCAACACTAGGTCTGGATCCGTCCAACTTAGCCTAAAGCCTGAGCATGGTCTGACCACTTGGCACCCTAAGTCAGGTCCGCCCTACTTAGGTCTCCTAAAGCCCAAGCATAGTTTGACCACTTAACACCCTAAGTCTGTATCTGTCCAACGTAGCCCAAAGCTTGAGCATGGTCGGACCACTTGGCACCTCAAGTTAAAATCAAGAAAAACACTATCAACTCACAGGCCACTCGGCACCTTAAGTCAGAATTAAGAAGAACGCCATCAACTCACAAGCTAAGTCAAGAAACTTCACTACTGCTTCAACAAAGTATCACTACCATCCAACTCGGATTAGCAGACTCTAACCACAATGGACCCCTCATGATTGATCATCATCTATCAATTTGAACTTATTGATCTCAAATATTGCAACAATGAAATAAATTATAGCTATACATCTCGTCACTTGACTTGCCTAGCACCTCGGCTCACTGACTACCGAGTTGGGGGGCAATGTACTGTACTGATAGTTTTGGGTTTCGATCCAGTCTTAAGGCCTAATTCAGGTGGGCCAATCCAATCCATAAGACATATAACAGGGTCTCACCCCCCAGGTATGACCAGAGCATCTCACTTATTCTCTCTGAGTTCTTCCTACTCACTCATCTTTACTGACTTGAGCGTTGGAGTGTCTTTGTAGGCACCTCCCCCCATTGTTGGATCAGTGAAGTTATCTAGAGCTCAAGTTCTGTTTGCTCAGGCCTTCCCAAGGGAAGCTGAAGTTAACAATTTCCATATTGGGCTTCAACTTTTCTTGTTTGATTTACCCCACGACCTTTGATTACTTCCTATTTCTCTTTTGTTTCTTCTTCTTGATTTGCCCACACATATCTTTGGCTACACTCAAGAACTGATGCAATTTTTCAAATAAATTCCAATCAAGAGACTTATTCCCATTATATCCATATCTATACTAAAATATTTTGCCTGTCTTGGCAACAGTAATCCAACGGCATAACTATATTATTGCGTACTGTAACCCTATATATATTTTGGCTCAAAAACTTTAAAGCTTTAACTTGGAGACTATTTCTTGCTATTTTGTCAAAATTATTTAATTATTAGTTTTCCTTAAAAAAATCAATAATATCTCAATTACTAAAATTAATTTGTATCATAACACTTTTTTTACTAAAAAAGATATTCATTCATTCAAATTAGTAAAATACATCAAGAACAATACAAATTCAACATCGCTAAAAACGAAAAAGGATGAATTTGCGAACAAACTCACAGCACCTAGGTTAATAACATAACACGGCAAAATACTTACAAATGTGACAAAATCAAAGTGATGGAATACCATGCCTTCGGATCTATAATGTTGACGCCCAAGTCTTGATTGAATCTATAATGGATCGAAGCTGATCTACCAATCTAAACCAAATGAACACCGCAACAAGACGAGAAACCAAACGATGTCTCATCAAGACGACGAACAAAACACCGTCGCACTCAGACGACGAAAACACGAAAAAACACGAAAGAAAGACAGATCTATGTGGAAAAACCACTTATTTAGATAAAATGAGAGAAAAACGATGTAGAGGGGTGATTCTAGGCAAAAAAAAATGGCCCAAACCACCCCCCTCCGGTGGATGAGATAAAAGGAAAAGATGAGTAGATGGAAGGTTGAGAGAACGGCTAGATTTGTATCATAACATTAGAAAGCACAATTTTAATAGAAAAAATACACATAATTATGCTATTATGTGTCCCCTTGCCTAACTCCACAATGTCATTGAAACCAAGCCTTAGGCCCGCTTACCAGTTACTTGATTTTCACCTGAATTAATTCCCATTCATTTGAAATATCAAAGGAAAATTTTTTAGCTAAGAAGCCAACAACCCATGTTGGACTCAGGGAAATAAATAATTATAAGTGATCAACAATGTAACAACGTAACGATTAACCAATTATTGAATTCATTAACCATTTCTCTCCGAGTGCATCATCTCCAGAATTTGAAGCTTCTTCCAAATATTTCATCAAGAAATATACAACTGTAAGTTCCTTCTTCAAAACCAAGTCTTCAATGGCTTTGTACACAGTAAATTAATCCCAACGCAGTACACTCCAGTATTGAACATTCATGACAATTTTCATCATATATTTTATATTATCAATTGCTGTCAATTCCTGATCTTTCTACAATTGATGGTTTATTTCTTGATCACTTGGGGGGCAACAATTTTCTTGCTTTTCAAAATGCTTCTAGAAGTAAACCTCATAACGTTGAGAAATCTGGAAATTATTTTCTTCCACTTCGCTGTCTTGAAAACTAGGTTCTTGTGCTAACATCATCTTCTATAGCATTTCTGATAAAAGGGTGTAATTCTTGATACATTATTTTTATCTTTTACTGAAACTTCAAATTTCAACACTCATTGAATTCATATTCCTTCCCACTTCTGCAGCATCATCAAGTGGCGTGTTTATCTTTCCTTTCTTTTTCTTTTAATTTGGTTTCTTGTGCTGTAAGTAGAGGATAAGAATTTGTGTATCGTTTGGTTTTTGTTCAGAAAAAATGGCAACAAAACCATCAAATAACATATGGATTCGACGCCAACAATGCCCATGTGGAGATTTGAATTGTTCCATTAAGTATGATGGAGATGATGAGATGTCAGCAAGCTCTCAGCCATTAATCAGTGAGAAGACACTTTCAACATCATCATCAAAAGCTCTCTTCACTCCTTATGTGGGTCAAATATTCAAAAGTAGTGATGATGCTTTGGAATACTATACCAATTTTGCCAGGGAGAATGGATTTTCCATTAGAAAACAGCGCTCATGAACGAGTAAAAATTTAGGAACATACCAACGAAATTTTGCTTGTAGTAGGTCAGGATTTAATCAAACAAGAAAATATGCTAATGTGGAGCATCACAGAGAACGCAAATCCATACGATGTGGATGTGATGCAAAAATGTACTTGACTAGGGAAATTGTTGATGGTGTTACACAGTGGTGTGTGTCTCAGTTTAGTAATATCCATAACCATGAGTTGTTGAAAGATGACGAATTGAGTCTACTTCCTGCATATCGAAAAATACAAGAAGCTGATCAACAACGTATTCTTCTACTCTCCAATGCTGGGTTTCCTGTGAACCGAATCATGAAGGTGCTGGAGGAGGAAAAAATAGTTCAGACTGGAAGGCTGCCTTTCACACAGAACGATGTTAAGAATTTTATTCATAGTTGCAAGAAGAAAGTTCAAGAAACCAATGAAAAGAGAGAGAATGATATGCATGAAGTTGTGGAGGCATGTAAGGAAATGGCAGAAAGGGATCCCAAATTTATTTTTCATTACACTATCGATCAAAGTGATAAAGTTGGAAATATAGTTTGGTCCTACGGTGAATATGCATGTACTGTTTTTGGTGAAGTAGTTACTTTGGACACCACGTACCCTTGTGTCACTTATGGATTGATTCTTGGATTGTTATTTGGTATGGATAATAATGGCGTTGCAGTATTGCTTGGGTGTGTTTTGTTACAAGATGGAAGTTCTTAATCATATGAATGGGCTTTACAGGTTTGTATATACAATATAATCCTTGAGATCAATTTGCTTCAATTTTCTTGATTATTTCTACGACATTTTATTTTGAACAGACTTTTGTTCGATTTATGGGAGGGAGACATCCGCAGACAATTTTAACCAACATTGATTCAGCTCTGGTAGATGCTGTAGAAAAGGAGTTGCTTGGAACTAAACATGTTATATGTACTTGGCATATTCTATCAAAAATATCAAGCTGGTTCTCTATTCCTCTGGGATCAGAGCATATGGATTTTAGGGCAGAGTTTGGTATATTGTGTCACATGGAGAGCATAGAAAATTTTGAACATCAATGGGATCTTTTTTGCACTCTCTTTGGACTTGCTTCAGATAAGCATATAGGGTTGTGTTAGAACTGGTTAATCAATGCACAACAGCTAATGAGTATGTCTCGTATATTGATGAATCCTCTGGGAAAAAATGGTCCCAACAGAGTAACAAATCAAGAAGGTATACAGAGGAAGAGAAAAGAGAGACAGAGATACAGAGAGTCCCCTAGGAGTTCGAGAGCCTAGTCTCTCCCAACCAACTTCTAACCAACTAACTGAATACCTCCTATTCCCTCCCTTGTCTCTGTTTATTACATTCACAGTATTCCCCAAGCTAATTACAATTGTTAACTAGTGGCAAGCCCATTTGTATTGGGTCGTTGCTGTCTTCTAACATAAGTCCTCTGTATCGGAGGCCTTGGGCTAACAATACTCCCCCCCAAAAGCTTCACCTTGTCCTCAAGGTGGAAGAGGGGAAATTGCTCTTGGATCAAAGCAAAAGATTCCCAGGAAGCTTCAAAATCTGGTAGGTCTTTCCATTGAATGGGCACCTCAGCCCAACCTGCTTCCCTATTTGAGACTCCTGGTACCTTTATTGGTTCAACCAGAAGCTCCAGATCATCCCCAAGCAACCGTGGCAGAGGTTGAGGTACAACTGATGGTTGTAAAGCTTTCTTGAGAAGGGAGACATGAAAAACAAGGTGGATTTTACTTTCCGCAGGGAGCTCTAGTTGATAAACTACCTGTCCAATTCTCTTACAGATTTGATATGGACCATAGAACCTCGGTCGCAGCTTTTCATTCATCTTTTTAGCTAGAGATCTGAGCCTGTAAGGTTGTAGTTTCAAATAGACCCAATCATTCACTGCATAACTCACATCTCTTCTAGACTTGTCGGCTGTAGCTTTCATCTGATTCTGTGCCTTCAAGAGATTATTTTTCAGATCGTGTAGTGTAGTGTCTCGTTCCTTAGTCATCAAGGTGACTTCTTCTACTGTTGATGGGACTGTGGTGCCCGTAAGGAAAGGTGGGGGATCCCTGCAATAAAGATCTTTGAAAGGTGTGAGTTTGGTCGAGTTATTATAGTTCGTGTTGAACCAGAACTCAGCCCAGCTGAGCCACTTGGTCCATTGCTTCGGTTTAGACCTTGTCAAACACCGTAAATAGGTCTCGAGACACCTATTAACAACCTCAGTTTGCCTATCCGATTGGGTATGATAGGCAGAACTGAATTTTAATTTTGTGCTTGCCAACCTGAAAAGCTCCATCCAGAAGTGGCTGAGAAACAATTTATCTCTATCTGACACTATGGTGGAGGGGAAACAATGCAATTTGACCACCTCACGGATAAAGACTTCAGCTACATCCTTAGCAGTGAAAGGATGACTGAGAGCGATGAAATGAGCGTATTTTGTGAGCCTGTCCACCACAACTAGGATCACATCCTTCCCTTGAGCTTTAGGAAGTCCCTCAACGAAGTCCATTGAGACATATGCCCAAACTTGGGTTGGAATGGGGAGAGGTTGCAAGAACCTTGTAGGGGATAGAGTTTGGTATTTATTGAGCTGACACGTCTCACAAGTGGCCACAAAATATTGTATATCTCTCTGCATCCATTCCCAATAAATAAGAACAACAATTCGTTTATAAGATCTGAAAAAACCAGAATGCCCTCCCATTGTTGAACTATGAAATTCCTTGAGAAGGATGGGAATTTTGGAGGAATTCCGAGGCAACACTAGGTTGCCCTTGTACAACAGCTTTTTGTTCACAAAGGAATACCCGGGATGTGAGTGAGGGTCCTAAATGAGATCTTGTATGATACCTTGCAGTTTACTATCTTTATGAACTTCTTCCCACTCTTCTAATTCTGAGAATTGAACTACAGATATGGCAACATAAATCATTCTTCGAGAAAGAGCATCCACAGCTCGGTTATCACTGTCTTGCTTGTATTTTATCTCAAAGTCAAACCCAGGAGCTTGGAGGTCCATTTAAATTGTTCTTCACCTAATACTCTCTGTTCTGTTAAGAGTTTCAAACTTTTCTAGTCTGTGTGAATGACAAAGTGCCTGCCCATTAAGTAGTGCCTCCATTTCTAGACTGCCATGACAATGGCCATAAATTCTTGCTCATAAACTGACTTCTTTTGGGCTCTGTCAGACAAGGTTTGGCTCAGAAATGCAACTGGTCTGCCCTCTTGTAAGAACACTACTTCGAGACCCTTGTTGGATGTATCAGTCTTAATAACAAATGTCTTGGAGAAATCTGGAACAGTCAAGATTGGTAACTCAACCATAGCTTTCTTCAATGCTTCAAAAGCTTCTTGTGCCTCTGGATTCCATTGAAAACCATCTTTCCTCAGTTACAGAGTAAGAGGTCGTGCTATTCTCCCATAATCCTTCACAAATCTCCTGTAATACCCCGTCCCCCCTTAAGGCTTTTATGTCCCTAAGGGTAGGCCACTGCATCATTAATTCTAATTTTCTGGGATCACCTGCAACACCCTCCCCAGATATAATGTGACCAAGATACTCTAGTTGTTCATGCTCGAAAATGCACCTCTTTTTATTAGCATACAACTGATTTTCCTTCAAAAGTATCAACACAGCCTGCAGATGCCTTTTATGATCCTCCCTACTTTTGCTATAGATCAGAATATCGTCAAAATATACAAGAACAAATCTCTGCAGATATGGTTTTAAAACCTCATTCATTAGAGATTGAAAAGTGGATGGTGCATTTGTGAGTCTGAAGGGCATAATTATGAATTCATAGTGCCCTTCATGTGTTCGAAAGGCTGTTTTAGTTATGTCCTCAGCTTTCATCCTAATTTGATGATAGCTGGATCATAACTCCAATTTAGAAAAAATCACTGCCCCCCTCCCCCCAAGTTCATATAGTAGCTCATCAATGATTGGGATGGGAAGCTTATCGGGCACAGTTACTTTATTCAAAGCC
This sequence comes from Styphnolobium japonicum, assembly GCA_023212625.1. Taxonomy (NCBI): domain Eukaryota; kingdom Viridiplantae; phylum Streptophyta; class Magnoliopsida; order Fabales; family Fabaceae; genus Styphnolobium; species Styphnolobium japonicum. The sequence continues at coordinate 3,183,444 of JALBWW010000010.1, forward strand.
CTATAATCAACACAGAATTGCCAACCCCCATCTTTCTTTTTCACTAGTATGATTGGACTTGAATAGGGACTTACACTAGGCCTTATGACTCCTGATTTGAGCATATCATTCACCAATTTCTCAATTTCATTCTTTTGGTAGTGTGGGTACCTATAGGGCCGTAGATAAGGGATGTCAGCTCCCTCTTTGAGGATTATAGTGTGGTCATGTCTTCTTGAAGGTGGCAGTCCTTGGGGCTCCCCAAAAACCTCCTCATAGTTGTCTAATACCTCAGCTAGCCATTGAGAATCGACTAATTCACCTTTTGCTGCACCCTGTTGGCCTTGATAATCCAGAATAAACCCCTGCCCTTCAGCTTCAATAGCTTTCATGATAGATTTAAAAGAGGCTACTGCTCGAGCTAGTGCTAGGCCTCCTTTCAGTACCTTAGTGCCATTCAAAGTAGGCACCTTCAAGGTGAGTTCCTTGAAATTTGCCCTGTTTTCCCCCAGGCCAGCTAGCCATTCCATTCCCAATACCATGTCTACTCCTTTTAATTCAAATATATAGAAGTCTTGTTGCACTTCTAATCCTTGAATCTGCAAGATCAATTTGGGACAAACACCTTCACAGCCAATCTTCCTTCCATCCCTTACCTCCACAATATATGGAGGTGTTTTAGTCATCGGCAACCCCTCCTCTTCTACTATCATCGAAGAAATAAAGTTGTGTGAGGCCCCACAATCAATCAAAACTACTACCCTCCTTCCTGCCAACTCTCCCCACATCTTTATTGATTTCTTTGAAGTAAGTCATGTAATGCTATACATTGATAGTTGCAGGTTCTTGAGGTCTATGTCTGGTAATTCAGAATCTTCCTCGGCTCCTTCTGGATCCTCCTCGGCTCCTTCTGGATCCTCCTCATCTACAATCAGAAGTTGTAATTACTTGTTTGCACAGACATGCCCCGGACCAAACTTACCATCACACTTAAAGCATAACCCCTTTTCCCTCCTATCTTGTATCTCGGCATTGGACAGTTTCTTGAACTCTCTTCCTCTGAAAGATTTGGCGGTTTTCAAACTGTTCAACTCATTCACTGAATGTATACTTCTATTTGATATAGAACCCTGATTATTGCTCTTGTTCCTACATTCCCATGTCACTGTTCTAGTATTAACGAAGTTTCGATTGATTCCTCCACCCTTATTACTGCTCATCACACCCTTGCTCAACAATTCATTCCTCTCATCAATTCTCTGCGCCAACCTCATCACTTCCGGTAAGGTCTTCAGGGAGTGTAACTTTAACTCAGCTTTAATCAAATCGCTAAGCCCGTTCAAGAAGATCCCTTTTAGGTACTCGGGATTGGCTGCCTATAATGGACATGCGTAGAGCTCAAACCGTTCCCGATACTCTTCCACTGAGCCCGTTTGTTTGAGACTCATCAATAACTCGAATGGGTTTTGCGTCATCGATGGTTGGAATCTTTTGAGCAAGGTAGCGCGAAACTCCTCCCTCGAAGGGTCCACCACATAGAACTCCGACCATTGGTACCAGTTTAGGGCTTTACCTTCCATTGCCACCATCAATGCTTGGAGCTTTTATGGGTCAAAAACTCCTTTCACATCGTAGTATCATTTTATCTTATTCACCCATCAGAAGGCATTCTTCGCCCAAGAAAAGAGGAATTTTGAGCTTCCTCCATTTTTCCCTTTTTCGACTGGATTCGTCTCCCCCTATCGTATTTTCATCATCACTGGTATGGCTCCCCCTGCTATGATGGCTGTGATTTCCATTATTCTGTGAATTCCGTTGAAGAATTTCCAGAATCTCATTAAATTGTCTTTGATTCTCCACTTGTTCTTCTTCCAACATTCGCCTCAATTCTTAGTGTTCTTTCTCATGGGTCTTCATCAAATTCTCAAACCCACATTCCAAAGTCTCCATTCTTGCCTCCATGCCTCTCGTATGCATTACTCCTAGAAATCGAGAGCTTTGATACCAGTTGTTAGAACTGGTTAATCAATGCACAACAGTTAATGAGTATGTCTTGTATATTGATGAACGCTCTAGGAAAAAATGGTCCCAACAGAGTAACAAATCAAGAAAGGTATACAGAGGAAGAGAAAAGAGAAGAGATACAGAGAGTCCCCTAGGAGTTCAAGAGCCTAGTCTCTCCCAACCAACTTCTAACCAACTAACCGAATACCTCCTATTCCCTCCCTTGTCTCTGTTTATTACATTCACAGTATTCCCCAAACTAATTGTAGTGGCAGGCCCATTTGCATTGGGTCGTTGCTGTCTTCAAACATAAGTCCTCTGTATTAGAGGCCTTGGGCTAACAGTTTGCTGTTCTCATTTCGAGCATATTGGCAGTTAGCCTACATTAACAATTATTTTGTAGCCCGTTTATTGACAAATGAGTTTTTTCAATCTTTGGATTCTTTCTTGAAAAGCATTTTGAATGGACAAACATGTTTACAAGGATTCTTTGAGCAGGTAGATTGGTCACTTCTGTATTTTCCCTCTATTTAGTTTATGGCAGTTCTATAGATTTTTGTTAAACTAAAATCTTTCTTACTGGGAATTTCGCAGGTTGGTATTGCTACCAACACATCAAGGTTAGCTAGAGACAAGTTGCATTACATGGATTCAATTACAACGACAATTAGAATGACATGCCTGCCTCTTGAAGAACATGCAATGAGTATTCTTACACCTTATGCTTTCAATGTGATGCAATAAGAAATTTTTCTGTCCATGCATTATGCAACAACAGAACTGTCAAATGGATCGTATCTTCTTTAGCACTATAAGCAAATGGACGCAGAACATCTTGTAATTTGGCTGCCAGATGAGGAGCAAATTCACTGTTCTTGTAGGGAATTTGAACATTCAAGAATATTGTGCAGACATTCTATTCGTGTACTTGTAGGGATGAACTACTTTCAACTGCCTCTAAAATATTTACTTCCACGTTGGCGACAAGAAAGTTCATCAATAGTTCCTACGGATGATCAAAACCCTCAGCAATGATGAGGGTGTTCAAGCCTTCCATTCTGTTGCAGCAACTTTGCCGACAGAATCATTGGTCTCCAAGGAATGATTTAATGTTCATAGAGAAATAACAGTATTCTTGAGCATGTTAAAAATATGCCAGTTATTGTTCTAAATGTAGCAGCTAACAGCGTTAGTGAGTCCTAAGTTTGGTTAGTGAATAGTTTTCATGTGGTGGGACTTAGAGAGCTCATTTCGTCATAGTTTTAGGAATACAGTAGAATAAACGAATAATATGGCGACGCCTAAAGCACAAAATGTAATTAGTGATGTTAACATGTGTTTGTTAGAATTTTTCTAATAATTCTTATGGGCTGCAATCAATTGTGGTTTTCGGTTTGCCAAAAATGGGCTAATGTTTTGATCCATTTGATGATGCTTAGGCTCACTAATTTAGTGATCAGTTTGTAATGGGCTATGGACACCTAATATTGGTTTGTGTGGGTAACAGTGTAGGCCGTAACCTTTAGGCTCATGATGGGAGGTGCTTAGGGTTATTATAAAATGTTTGGCTAGGTCCCCTCTGCCGTCACGCAATCATCGTTTTGGATGCTCCGCAGCTTGCCCCATTAAGAGCTGTGATTTGGGAGAAAAGTGAACAAGCAGAGGAAGACTTAGCAGTTGTTTTTTTTAGGAGGTTCAAGGTCTCAGAGGTGATTCATTATGTCTTCATCAAGTAAGTAAAAATATCAGTGCTCTAAATTCGTATAATATGATCCTATTTATTCCTACATCTGGTATCAGAGCAAGTTTTATATGATTTAGGACCTGATTATTGAACGAGATCAATCTCTGTTATTATTTTTGGTTCCATGTTTGGGTAATTTTCTTTTTTCATTGTATGTGAAATTTAGAAAATGATTTATAGAAAAATTGAAGCTTAAAACCATAGGACTTTTGTAGATGATGATAATACAAATCTATTGGCGGTGGTTTCGTGAATTTTCGTTCATTGTGGAGAGAGAATTTTGAAAAAAAATACAGTAGCAATATGGGGTTCATATGTAGTGCGTTTTTTGACTTTGATGCTCAAATTGTGTGAATTTGTTGTTAAAAAAAAATTGGGGCTTTTGTCCTAAATGCATTAGATATTCCTTTAAGAACAAAACCCATTAAAAAAAAATTCCCGTTACTGTTCACGGGTTGACCCTGCTGGAGGTTGAAGAAGATGTTGTCGCATCCTACGCGACGCCTACTCTCAGCCTACAGAGAGTGATGGAGAGTGTGAATGCTACAGGTGTCATTTTTTGATGCCGTTTTTTGCGTTATACTCTAATATTCGTGCCTATATTTTTTATATATTTTCCAGAATTTTTGCACTGTAATAAATATTTTTTATCAAAAATAATATATTAAATTGATTATTTAATTATTTTTCTAGATGAAATTAAATTGAAAAATATGTTGGAAAATTAATTTGTTATATTCTGGATTTTATGGTGATGTTCACTCTCCCTAGATGATTGTGCATGATTATGTGCTATTATTTTTATATGTGCTTTTAATAAGCTTGCCTGTTGCGATGTATGTTGTTATTAAACTGTTTAAGTGCAAAACATGTTGGGAATGCTGATTAATATTCAAGTATGACCAGTATGAGTGCATTTTAAATCATGCATTTTCTTGTGGACTGTGTCATGATTTTGACAAGAAAAAAAAAGGTGTGATTCCTGTGCAAGAGTTTTTGTGAGTTGTCATAGGTCGTTACCACCAAAGTGGAACAACTTATATCAGTTCATGGAAATTTCTTTGTAATTTGAGGAATGCTTTTGATCATTGTATGCAATTGCCTGCCCAAAAGGGGTTGTTGTGTGTTGTGATTGAAAGTTAATTAGAGATGGAGTTATTGGAGAATGCATTGGGCTAAGGGATTTGTCTGCCCAAAGGGGACAATTTTCTGAACCTGGTGTATGCTCATGGATTAACCCATCTGAGGTTTTGACTAAGGTTAAGACCTTGGTTGGTACATTTTGCCCAAAGGTGAATGTGCTATTATATTGGCCTCAATGTGATAGCTTGTCTTATTTTGAGCTATATCTTGTCACGTTACTTGTTCTAATGCATTCATGTTTTGTCTTAACAGTGAATTTTTCCATGAACAACTGTTCTGCTTCGATTGAAATTTTGACTGGATCAAACTATAGCAAATGGAAGCAAGATTTAGATTTCTCTTTGGGAATCGCTGACCTTGATTTAGCCTTACGTGAGGAAAAGCCTGAGATCAATGAGAATAGCACACCTGAACAGAAGGAACTTTTAGCTAAGTGGGAGAGGTCTGATCGATTGAGTTTGATTGCTATTAAGAGGACTATCTCTGAGCATCTTCCTAGTGGTTTACCGGAAAAGGGAAGTGCTAAAGAATTCCTTTCTGCTCTAGGAGAGAGGTACCAAATATTTGATAATGCTGAGTCCGGATGTCTGATGAAACAGTTAATGGACATGAGGTATGACAACAACGGGGGAGTAAGGGAGTTTATTCTAAAGATGGTTCATATCCAAACCAAACTGAAATCCCATGACATTAATCTAAATGAAAAATTTATTGTCTCGCATGCCTTGAATTGTTTGTCTGCTGATTTCTCACATATTAAAACTGCCCACAATACCATTGGTGAGAAATGGACCATTAATGACCTTATTACCAAGTGTGTTGCTGAGGAAGAGAAACTCAAGAAAGAAAAGAGTGACATAGCCTTACTGTCTGTCCATACCAAACCCTCTTCTGGCGAGGGTAATTGGAAACATAAGAAGAATATGTCTAGTGCTTCTCATAAAAATCAGGACTCAAGGAAACCAGGTAGGAGTTAGCATTACTCTATAGGAGGTCCTAGGCCAAATGCTTTTAAGAAAAATATTTGGTGTTTCTGGTGTAAGGATAAGGGGCATAAGAAAGCTGATTGTGGAAAGTTCAAGGCTTGGCTAGAGAACAAGCATAAATATGAGGGTAATAATTTAGCTCTTGTCTGTTTTGAGTCTAATTTAGTTGATGTCCCTATTGATTCTTGGTGGCTTGATAGTGGTTCTACAACCCACATTGCTGTGTCTTTACAGGGGTTCAAAAATCTGAGGGAGCCAAATCTGAGGGAAAGCAAACTCAGGGTAGGAAATGATCTTGAAGTCGTTGTGGAGTCAGTGGGAGATGTCAGCTTAGTTTTAGGATCTGGATTTGATCTTGTTTTAAAGGATACTTTCTATGTACCTTCCTTTAGGAGGAATTTGATTTCTGTTTCCTGTTTGGATAGACTTGGTTTTAGTTTTGCTTTTGGTGATGGACAAATAAATCTGATGTTGAACTCTTAACTTGTTGGTTATGGATCTTTAGTGGATGGTTTATATAAATTGTCTTTGGCTTCTGATAATGTTTCTTCATCTTTGATTGTTGAGAATACTGTTGCTAAAAGGTCTAAAACCAAGGAAAATTCTTTTTTGTTGTGGCACAAGTGCTTAGGTCATATATTTAGGGAAAGGGTTGAGAGATTAACTAAGGTTGACATTTTACCTTCCTTGAATTTTGATGATTTGGGTACTTGTGTGGATTGCATTAGAGGAAAATGTATTAAGACAAAAAAGAAAGGTGCAACTAGAAGTTCCAGTCTCTTAGAAATAATTCATACAGACATTAGTGGTCCTCTTTCTTCTACAATTTGTGGTAATAGATATTTTATTACTTTCATTGATGACTTTTCCCGATATGGCTACCATTATTTAATTAAAGAAAAATTAGAAGCGCTTGAAAAGTTTAAAGTTTTTAAAACTGAAGTGGAAAAGCAATTGGGAAAAGTGATCAAGATTGTAAGGTCTGACCGTGGTGGAGAGTATTATGGTAAATATAATGCCACTGGGCAACATATGGGACCATTTGCTAAATACTTGCAGGATTGTGGAATAGTTCCACAATACACCATGCCTGGTAGTCCTGAACAAAATGGTGTGGCCGAAAGGCATAATCACACACTTAAAGATATGATGAGAAGCATGATGAGTAGATGTAACTTGCCAGAATTTCTGTGGGGTGAGGCCTTGAAAACAGCCCTTTACATTCTTAACAGAGTTTCCAGTAAATCCATCCCGAAAAACACCTTTTGAACTCTGGACAGGAAGAAAACCCAGTTTGAACCATCTTTGTGTTTAAGGTTGCCCATCAGAAGTTAAAATTTATAATCCCTTGGAGAAAAAGACAGACCCCAAAACTAGTCGTTGCTTTTTCATTGGATATCCAGATCGTGCTAAAGGATATAGGTTCTTCTGTCCTGGTAGAGGTACTAGAATTGTGGAGTCTATGCATGCTAAATTTTTAGAGCTTGATGTGGCAGACCCTGTTTTTCTATCTGATGAGACTGATGTTCCTTTTCCTAAGACTGTTTCTTTGTCTCTACCTGGTCCTAATAATATTATTGCATCTATTGTTCCTGTTGAAACTCATGTTCCAACTGAGGATGTACCTAATCCTCAAGTTGAGGATGTGACTGATCCTCCTGCTATGGTTGAGGTTCCACAACCTACTGAGCCAATTGAGCATATTCCCTTGAGGAGATCAGTTAGTCAGAAACGACCTGCCATTGGTGATGACTTTATGGTTTATCTTAGTGAGGATGCTTATGACATTGGGGATGTTGTTGATCCAAAGAACTATCAGGAAGCTGTTTCTTGTCCTCAATCTAAAATGTGGATAGATGCGATGAATGAGGAAATGCAATCTATGGTCAACAATGGTGTATGGGAGCTTGTTGAGTTGCCTAAAAAATTGTAAGGCAATCGGTTGCAAATGGGTCTTTAAAACAAAGAAGGACTCAAAGGGTAACATTGAGAGATTCAAAGCTAGATTAGTAACTAAAGGTTTCACCCAAAAGGAGGGCATAGGCTTTAATGAGACTTTTTCACCTGTATCAACTAAGGATTCCTTTAGGATTATTATGGCACTCGTAGCTCACTATGATTTGGAATTACACCAAATGGATGTCAAAACGGCTTTTCTAAATGGTGATTTGAGTTAGATAGTATACATGCAACAACCTGAGGGTTTTCATGTTGGTGGTAATGAACACTTGGTTTGTAAATTGAAAAGGTCGATTTATGGCTTGAAATAAGCTTCTAGGCAGTGGTACTTGAAATTTGATGAAGTGGTAACTTCTTTGGGATTTGAAGAAAATAAAGTTGATCAGTGCATATACCTTAAGGTCAGTGGGAGCAAATTTATTTTTCTTGTGCTATATGTGGATGATATATTGCTTGCTAGTAATGATCTTGGTATGCTTCATGAGACTAAACAGATGTTGACTAGGTTCTTTGACATGGAGGATCTTGGTGAGGCTTCTTTTGTGTTGGGAATTGAAATCCATAGAGATAGATCACATGGTATGCTTGGGTTATCCCAAAAGGCTTATATTGATAGACTGTTGGAGAGATTTAATATGCAAAATTGTAAACTCGGTGATGTTCCAGTCACTAAAGGTGACAAATTCAATAAGGATCAATGTCCTAAGAATGAGGTTGAGCGAGCAGAGATGAACAATAGACCTTTTGGGAGTGCTTTGGGTAGCCTCATGTATGCTCAGGTATGCACTAGACCTGACATAGCTTTCATAGTTGGCATTTTGGGTAGATACCAATCTAATCCTGGGAATGATCATTGGATAGCCGCTAAGAAAGTTATGAGGTACTTGCAAAGAACCAAAGAGTATATGCTTGTATATAGGAGAGTTGACAACTTGGAAATAGTGGGGTACACAGACACCGATCTTGCTGGGTGCCCTGATGATAGGAAATCGACTTCTGGATACATCTTTATGTTAGCCGGAGGTGCGATATCGTGGAAGAGTAAGAAACAGACTCTTGTTGCCTCTTCTACTATGCAAGCAGAGTTTATTGCTTGTCTTGCTGCTGCTACTCATGCTGTTTGGTTGAGGAATTTGGTGACAGGACTTCGTATTGTGGATTCCATTGCTAGGCCACTGAGGATTTTCTGTGATAACAGTGCTGCAGTGTTTTACACTAAAAACAATAAAACTACTAGTGGTTCTAAGCACTTGAAATTGAAATACTTGACTGTCAGAGATCTTGTGAAAGACAATGTCATAGTAGTTGAGCACATCGACACAGATTCCATGTTAGCTGATCCCTTAACCAAGGGACTCAGGCCCGTGGTTTTTAAAAGACATGTTGAGAACATGGGCATTGTGAGTTCTTTTAAGGTGCTTGGTTAGTGGGAGCTTGAGTCTTATGTTACTTTTCTTTATGATGTAAGACATTTTGTTATGGACACTTTTGATGATATTTTTCATTTAATTTGAGAAATTAATGATAGGTTGCATTTCATTGTTATATACCTTTGTATATGTACATCAAATGTGAAAATATTGAAGCTCGGTGTCATTGGGACGACTGTGCCTATGGTCGATGCCATGTTGGAGCTGAGGCATGATGGTTTCTTGTGAACCATGTAATTTCTCTGGCTTTCAGATTTTTGAGAGAAATTAAGGACTGACAACGAAAATGACAGCATGGTTATTAGATCACATTGACATGTCATTTTCTTGCTACACTCCACATTGATGACTAGTCGACGGAGTCGGTGGTATTTGTAACCATGGAAGGTATTATATTAATAAAGGATGTGATTACCGCCATGATTCGATATTACTTGGCTTTTGTTTGATGGAGTCTTGATTAGGTGTTGCATCTTGGGATCATATGTTTTGTGGCCACATTGATAAAACTATTATTAGCCTGAGAGTCATTTTCGAAAATATTTTCTACAAATTAAACTACACAATTAATTTTGCCCAAGTGGGAGAATGTTAGAATTTTTCTAATAATTCTTATGGGCTACAATCAATTGTGGTTTTCGGTTTGCCAAAAACGGGCTAATGTTTTGATCCATTTGATGATGCTTAGGCTCACTAATTTAGCAATCAGTTTGTAATGGGCTATGGACACCTAATATTGGTCTGTGTGGGTAACAGTGTAGGCCGTAACCTCTAGGCCCATGATGGGAGGTGCTTAGGGTTATTATAAAATGTTTGGCTAGGTCCCCTCTGCCGTCACACAATCATCGTTTTGGATGCTCTGCAGCTTGCCCCATTAAGAGCTGTGATTTGGGAGAAAAGTGAACAAGCAGAGGAAGACTTAGCAGTTGTTTTTTTTAGGAGGTTCAAGGTCTCAGAGGTGATTCATTATGTCTTCATCAAGTAAGTAAAAATATCAGTGCTCTAAATTCGTATAATATGATCCTATTTATTCATACAGTGTTTACTCTTATTCTATACTCAATCAGAAGCAATTATTTATAATGAACCCCTTCTATCATTCGGGTGCTATGGGGTGTGTTACTAGTCCATGAACTTTTAATTTTTGTGGTCATATTGGGAAAGATGAGAACATCTTTAATCTGTTATGAACAATGTTGTTAAAGCCGGACTGGATAGTGAACCGGAAAAGTTTCCGGTTCAGGTTCAACCGGTTCAACCGGTTTAACCGTTTGGTCGAATCGGATGATGTCATAATTACATATTAAATAAACAAATATATATAAATATATATATATGACTCATAACACACATTACCAATAATAAAATGCATAATAAGGTTTTGGGGTTTTAATTATCAAGTCTCATATCACTCTCAGTTGAGTAATTAAATGATTAAGAAATTTAAAAAAATTAAAAAATTAAAAAAAAAAAAAAAAGATAACCGGTTCAACCCGGTTTTATCCCGGTTTAACCCGGTTCAACCCGGTTTTGACCGATTTTGCCCGGTTTTGATCAATTTTGACCGGTTCAACCCGATCCAACCATGAATCCGGTTTTGGCATTGAACCATAACCGGATAAGGGACCGGTTCACGGTCCGACCGGCCGGTCCGGTCCGGTCCGAACAACATTGGTTCTGAACGACTAGTGCATGCTAAACATGCGTGTAGTTGTGAGCCTTTCGTGCTTTCTGAGAAAGATATTTAATTGTACGTTCATTCCCACAAACGAGAGTAACTTTAGTATGCATTGCATCGCATGAACATTAGGAATCTTACCATCAATGTTCATTTGTCAAATTTTCCAACACCAACGAACATTTTGCAAGGATTTCCAGCTTGGAGTTTAATGAAGGAGATATTGCCACCAAGGAACTTTTGCGTGAGTTTCTTCCCTATTTGGAGTGCTAATAGGGATCATTTTGTATTGTTTACAAATTACAGAGTCCATTTTACATTGTTTGAAAATTATAAGAACTTCTACAAATTGAAGATTGGTTGAGTTAGGGCTTGTCTTTACGGGATAAGACCAAGTTTAAATCCAGTCTGACTTTAAAATGTCGGATTAGTTTCGTAGAGAGCCCAAATTAAAAAAAAGAAGAAATTATAAGGACTTTTTAAAACGGTTTTTAACTGCATACACTAAATTGAATTCAGCCCAAACCAGAGTTTCCTTGAGGACCTTCTCTCTCTAATCTCTAATTTGATAACCACGCCTTCAATCTGTTTGTGGGGTCGTTATGGAGTGCAGCCTTGCAGGCCATATATAACATGGTAGAGCTCCTTGTCTCCCACTGTGTGAGTCTCTTGATTTTCAAATCTTTCAAGTGCTCAGTTCCAAGGGAACCTGCGCAAGTGCACACACAATTGCGAAGCCACTTTGTTTTTCAATGTTCTGCTTTTGTTGCTTGTTACTTTTTCTTACAAATATTGTGTAAGAGCCCAGTCCTTCCATACTAATAAGAAGATATTGCCAACTTAGTGCTTTTTCTTTCTTTCTTTCTTTTTTCTCTTTTGCTACAAAATATTGCTATGTAGATGGGGTAGGGAAATATCGTTAAGGAAGGAAGCTGTGCAAATCCTTTAGCTTTAGCCTTTTCTTTGCGAAACTCAAAATCTAGTTGTAGGTTGAAGCTTTGTGTCTAGCAACACTAGTAAACAAATTTTCTTGAATTGAAATTTAGAATTCCGAATTTTAGATTCGGATTGTATAAGAAATTACGAAATAAAATTGTAAATCTGAGTTTGATTTTATTCAAAATAGAATCACTTTGAGGGTGATCTACCCTTGGCTCTGCTTAGAGTGATTGATATGTGTTATTGTCAACGAAGGACCAGTCTAGGCCCTCATTCTCTAAAATCAACTTCATTCTAGAGGTTCTGCGTCAAAAACAATGTGCTGGTGGGTTATGCCTTTGATTTTATTGTCTTTCTCTGAAAGACCTTGACCCAAGTAAGGAATTGCTTGATCTGTTCTTTAGAAACAAAAAAGGTTCGTCACATGAGTAGCAGAGTAGGGCCAGGAGAGGTAAGAACAATTATAAAAAGTTTCAATAAAGGGGTTGACACTTGACAGGAAGTTACCTAGGCCACTTCACGGTGCTATATGGGTCAATTCCTATCTCAGTCATTTTATTCTATTTCATTTACACATCACCAGTAAATACATTGTATAAACTCATACAAAAATATTAACTTTTTAATTCATATACATTCGATTTTTGTGTTTGGATAACTTTTCGTAAAAGTAGGAGCTTTTTTTCAGGCCTACGACTGAAGTATCATATGCAGGCTTTTAAAAAAAAACAAAAAAAAGATAAAAAATAGCTTATGCTTTATAAACATTTTTCGGACAAAATTAGCTATACATTGTTCAAATTTCCATTCACGATCCTATGACAAATCAGAAAAAGACAAACATTAAAATAATCTTACAAATATCAAAGAACTTATAATATGATATAACAAAATACTAAACAATTTCTCGCTAAAAGTACTTCTTAATGAACTCCAATGCAGAAAGCACTTCTCATAAATGCTCAGAAATTTCATAATTGGCCCTAAGTCATCATAAATTTCCTTACAATATTATTTTTGACGTGACAACCTAATTTCCTGTCAAGACTTATTTCTGGGTTAAAAAATTGATAGATTTAGCAAAACTATATTGGATAAAAGTTGAATGAGTTGTCTCAGAGAAAGATAAAAAAAGTATGGAAAAGGAAATATTAATGACAATGAACACTTTCTGCATTTAATAAATAAATGTGAGCTTGATCTTTCCATTAGAAGACATTGAACAAAACATACTCTGACAGAATCGTGTAGGCCAGGATTTAATTCCTACAAGCAATAATCTGGGTGACCTCAAGTGACCAAAATGTCTACTACTCAGACACCCTTTTAAGTTAAAGTCAAGTGAAATACAAGAGAGAAGATGTTGAAGAAAAGGACGAAAAGAAAAAGTTGAGATTCATTACTACCAGTGTATCAAATTGCGGCAGCCGTAATATTGCAATTGTGGCAGCAGTAACCGCATCAACCTGCAATTGTTGAGTGATTTTTATTCACAAAAAGTTTTGTAACGAAATCACAATGCAACTACAACAGGGCTGCATTGCAATCGCAATGGCCGCATCAATACTGCAACTACCGCATTGCAACCGCAGCGTTACAGCTTTTGTTTAAAATAAAAAATTTCATGGTAGAAAGCTTGAAAAATTTTCATAATTGCATCGACTGTAACCCACATTGCAGCAGTCGCAATCACATTAACTGCAATTTAAAACCTTAATTACTATTAAACAGCCACCAGTGATTTCTGATTATCAAAATCAAAATTGTAATAAGCTCTTGGCTCAGAACAGAATGCTGCTTTCATCTTTCTAATAAAATCTTCACATTTCTTGTTCAACTCCTCTATGTCATCTGCAGCATGCTCATCTTCATCAATGATAGTTAGGGCATTCCCCTCTTGTTCACCTTCTTGCGTATCTGAAGGCCCATCTTCTTGTCCTTCTATCATCAAACTCTTTTCTTCTTCTTCTTCTTCTTCTTCTTCTTGTTGGTATTTAATTTCCAAATCAATTGATGCTGCTGCCTCTGATACCTTGAATTCTGACCCGCCACTTTTCTCCTTGTCAGTAGTAAGTTCTGTGTTCTGATGCTTGTTTGGTGAATAGCCAATAGTGAGACCAGAGTTCTTGGCTATAAAAGCTAGAAGCCCATTGCAGAGAAGGAACATGTAGCTCTTGTTAATGGTGTAGGTAATGAATTGGGTGAGGAATGGCATGAAGGACTTAAGAAGTAAGGGAACTAAAGAAAATAAAACAAACAAAAGAGAAAAAGAAAGCAGAAATTTTATTATTCTCTGGGAAATGTGGGATAGCCTAAACTGATTGAGAACTTTGGGGTTTGGATGCTTGAAATAATCCATACCTTCTTTTAGACCTGTGTTTGAGCCCTGAATACAAGTGCCCTATAGCTCAAGAGTGCAGGTGATAGAAAGGTTGCGCTTGGAGGTGTGAGAAAAGCCACACTATATGAGAGTGGTCTATTAAATGCTTTGTTGAAAGGGAGATATAAATGGGGGGATATCAGACATGGTGGGTACACAAATGGGTTCCGGACCCCAATGCTTAACATGGGTGTGATTCGTGAACTGAATTGACATAACTACCCTTTTCATCTACATTTGGATGCTTAATAATGACTTTACAGAGGAGACCCCAAGTCAATCAACTAACATTGCTTAACGACAGGAACCTAGTATGACCAGAGGGTTAGGCACAGACTAATGAATGAAATGATTACAGTAATGTAATATTTCTCTCTCCGGGTGCCCATAGATGCCATTGACTCGGCTCACATATAAGGTTTGAAGAATTGGAAGTTGAAATTTCAGCATTTCGCTTAGATAATTGAAGAAGCGGTGGCTTTGATAAATTCTTTGCAACTACCTCTTAACATTAAATTTGAGCAAGCCTAACATCTCCATTCCACGAGTTCTCAATTCAAGATTTCCCTTTTCAAATATTCTCTCTATCATGGCTTCTTACATTCATTTTTTTGGAAAATGTTACAGAATTTTCTTGTCAGAATTTTTAACACAACGAGTTAACATGGTTATTGATTCTGTAATGAATAAATTGTCTCTACCACTTTATCTTATACAATAACCATTATTATATTTAGCTAAATTCTATCAAAATTCAAGTTAATTTTTTCTGATTGTGTAACATAAGTCATATTTTTTACATTCTTATATGTTAGTTATTGTACTGTACAGGTTGTAGACAGTCCACCATGGCCCAAAAATTATAACTAGGATCTACTCCAAACTTGTGTCACTTTGAGTTAATTCACTAAACTTGGTTTGCTCGGTCACCTTGGTCTTACTCTATCAACTCAGGCAAGTCTAACTCGGTTAAATAAAGGTACCTTAGCACTACCATAATCCTAGGTTAAATATAAATTCAAATACTGAAGCAACGAAGGGCTCTTACCAAATTTTAAATAGGGGTCTCACTCCGAAATATGATCGTTGAGAGGATTTCCAAAATAATAAAATCTCACATTGCTCAAATGTGGAAAATGAAAGGGTTTATATATGGAAAGTCTCACCCATAATAAATGATGATGAGGTAGAACTATGCCCTATGTTACATAAACCATGCACGGTAGCGGTGGTACAATTGCATGCATGAAACTTTGTCTTTTCACAAGAGTTATATCTCTTCACCAGATGCCTTTTAGAGTTCTATAAAAGGGGTTGTTCATTCATATATCAAATGATCTAGGTTTTTCTTTTGTGCATAGAGAGAAAATTGAGAACTATTATTCTGTAAAATATCATTGTTGTTATTGTCTTGATTTCCTTAGTGCAGAATGAGTCAAATGTTCTTCATTCTATCCTACAGCAAATTCACCCGTATCCATCTGCATTTAGTATTCCAAACTGGTGGGGACGAATTAAACATAAAGGAAAATGTTAAACAAGCCTTGAAGGTTATGCGCATTTTTGGATTTGAAGTATTTTCTCCAACAATCATCTTACTCAATACACACTTTGAGTTTTCTATTGCCCTTCAACTACAAACTAGATATGGATGCCAAAGTCTCTTTACAAATCTCTCCTGATGCTACTCTACTTTTAGGCGAGAGGGATAACTTAAAACAAAAAATTATTAAACAATAATTTAAATTTAATATAATTTTTTAAAAAATAGTTTAGATTATGCATATATTTATTTGGTATTTTCAACTATCATTTTCTATATTAGCAAATGATGATGAGGTAGAACTATGCCCTATTCCACATAAACCATGCACGCGCGCACGCATATGGGCTCATTTGGCCGCTTTTAGGGCTCACGTGGCACTTGGCCATGTGGCACATGCACGATAGCGATGGTAGTTGATCATCATTTATTCTTGTCTATTGTAATTTTGAAAGGTTGCATATATGAAACTCTGTGTCTTTTCACAAAGGTTATATCACTTCACCATATGCCTTTTGGAGTTCTATAAAGGGGTTGTTCATTCATATATCAAATGATCTAGTTGTTTCTTTTGTGCGGCGAGAAAATTGAGAACTATTATTCTATAAAATATCATTGTTGTTATTGGCTTGATTTTGATTGTGCAAAACAATTCAAGTGTTTTTCATTGTATCCTGCAGCAAATTCGCCCGTATCCATTTGCATTCAGTATTCCGAACCGGGGGGGGGACGAATTAAACTTAAAGGAAAGTGTTAAACAATCCTTGAAGGTTATGCGCATTTTCGATTTTGCAGTATTTTCTCCAACAATCATCTCACTTAATACACACTTTGAGTTTTCTATTCCCCTTCACTTACAAACTAGATATAGACGCCAAAGTCTCTTTGCAAATCTCTCTCGGTGCTGCTCTACTTTCAGGCAAGAGGGACAACTTAAAATGAAACAATTATTAAATAATAATTTAAATTTCATATAATTTTTTTTAAATAATTTAGATTATGCATATATTTATGTGGTATTTTCAGCTATCATTTTCTATTAGCAAATATCATAACAAGAATAAAGAAAAAGTTATTTTCACACATCTTCCTTTGTTTCTCCCCCAACTAGTCTAACTTCGAGGGAAGAGAGAACCAAGAGAAGGAACAAAGGGGGAAATGGTTTTTCCCCCTACCAGATTCAAAACCATTCACTGTCACCACACCTTCACAACTAGAACCATCGCTAATTCATTTCTCCAAAACCCTTTCAATAAACCATATGCCACATACACCATAAAATACCCACTTATCCCTCTCTATGACATATAAGTAGGATATATAGCAAGATGGGTATATGCCATAGGGTTTCCATGCGTTTGATATTATGCAACAATCATGGGCATTTGCATAACATGCATTGGTCACACGCTAACTGTTGTTTAGATGTAATTTCTTTAGTAAACCCTCATTTTTGTCCTCGAAAGATTGTGGTGACATCAATTTGGTCCTCGAAAAATAGCGGACACCAATTTGGCCATCAAATCATTAAATTTGACATCACGTTCATCCAGACATCAAGTTCCATGATTAAACTATTAGTGGAGCGCTAATGTAGCCAGTTATCTGCTTAGGTGTATCGCCATTGATGTCTGGATTAAATCCCCCACCACCTGCAATCCACAAGGTGAGTATTGAATGGCTTATTGATTTAAAAATGCAAGTTTTGTGAAACCCTATATGTGGTCCCCTATGGCTTTTTTTTGAAATTTTTTCTGGAAAATCCTAGAATGTGGTCCCTGTATTTTGTTGGAAATGTTTTATGTGGCCCCTACTTATTGTTGGAATTTTTTTGTGGTCCAATGTCCTTTCATTTTTGTTATTATCTATTGCATATTTATTGTCGTGTGTTTTTTGTTTGTTGAATAATGTCTTCAGACATAAGTCTTGTGCTTCATCATAATGGGAATATGTGAACGGGGAAAATGAATCCTGGGATGGTATCAACCTTGACCTTATCCCATTGATTACAGTAAGCTAATTGGTTAGGGTACATTAAAATGTGAAATTTGACAAGTGTTATTACCTAGTCCTTGGGTTGAGTCTAGATGATGGCTTAGTAGAAGTGAAAGGGGATATAGAGATAGTTAATTTGCTAAATGAAATAGGAAATGAGACTGTGGTACATTTCTACTTTGTTAAAGATAGATCCACAACTGACATTGTAGTACCCATCCTGACCCCTTGGGACCCATTGCTGACCCTATCGGACCCACTGCTGACCTTCTAGTACCAATAGAAAACAATGTATGACCCTCTCAAGACCCAGTAAGACCCCTAGAGGAGCTAGTTGGGCACACATATTTAGATTTTGAATATGATTTAGATGATATAGAAGTATTTGAAATCCTTCCACCATCACCAACTGATGAAGCGAATGTTGAACATGCTAATGAGGGCAATGATGATGTGGTTCATGCACTAGAAAATGTGGCCACTGAAGGACCCACAAACCCAATAGAACAAGGCCATCCCCAATACCCATTTATACCTCCTATGAGAAGGAAGAAGTGTAGTGCCAATCAAAACACAGCATGCAGGTTTGGTTTAAGGACTAGGAAACTAGTTGTTGAGACAGAATTTGAGCATGACACATAACCTGAAAATGAACCAGATAATAACAATGACACAAATAGTGAATGTGAGGCTTCTAACATAAGCATAGCACATGGTGATGGGTATGTGACAAATGAACTAATTTCATTATATGTGATAATAGCTTAATATTACATATTTTTCATATAAAAATACGCTCTTATTAATCATGATGATATAAGTTAATTTTTCTCATTTTTAAGATATTAATAATTATTTGTTGAGAGTAACTAATTATTAAATAATCATGATAATTACAAGATTTTGGCAAAATTTTATGAAGATATTAGTAACCCAATTATGAAAGATTTTGGCAAGATTCTACAAAGATATCATCAATCCAACTATGGAATTTTCCTATTTTGAATCACTTTTATATTCTTGTAAAACTTTCCCTCTTATCTCACATTAATTAGGAATACTCAAAGAGGGAAAGAAATCTACTTTCCTTGTTACTCAAGAGTTGCACATTAAATGAATTTGTGCACAAATAAGAAACCCTAGAAGAAAAGTATGTTAGAGTTGTTGGTCCAATAAATTATTATAAATAGGAGGAGTAGCGGCCATAAGAAAAGGAAGAGAGAGGAGGCTACACAAAAGCTACACAAGAGGAGATAATGAAGCAAGGGATAGTATTGATGCTGTCCCTCAAAGTCAGTATGGGTAGTTAGATTTTATATACTAAGGGGATGATGAAACCCTTATTGTTTTGGCATTGTCTATGTTAGATTTTTATTATCCAGTTGTTTTAGAGATTAAATGTTTATTGTTTCTATTTTTTTATCAGTTAGTTTGAATAAATTTGTAGATGAGTTCAATCATGTTTTTATCATGCTTTAAGTTTGTTTTTACTATTTGTGTGTTGGTTTTAATCGGATATCAATTATGATTTCTAGATATGAATACATTTGATTATTTGACAAATTACTGCTAATTAGGTAAATAAAACATACCTTTCATAATTTTTATTAGAGCTTCATTGATAGATTTTTCGTGAATACATCCTTTGCTGTTAGATGTTCATGAGATTAATTAACTGGGAATGATATATTTAACATAGTTGATGTTTAAATTAATCTTGGTGGATTCTGATCCTTAGTCAATTCATATTTGGTTAATTAGATTTATTATTTGTTTTAGTTGTTTTTACTTTTATTTATTTATTTTTGCATATTCATTATTTTTGTTTGATGAGATTAGAAAAATTCTTCAATACCTAAAACTTTAACTCTAAGTCTCTGTGGGATTGACATCGTATTTGTTGAATTGTACTAACGTACGACTCATGCACTTGCGAGTATTTTAAAGCTTATAAAAAGTCACAACAAGATGGTTCATCATATTCCGAAGGGGGAGAGGGAGAGAGATGTTTATCCCTAATTTAATACAAACTCAAAGTTTGAAAATGCTGTTATTGAACTTGAAATGAAGTTCCCTATACTGAGAGTTTTTAAGGTTGCTGTAAAACTACAACATACATTTAGGAAGGGAGGTTAGATGGGTTAAGAATGATGCTATTAGGGCAAAGGTAGTCTGTAAAGATGGATTCCAATGGAACATAGTTTGTAACATGAATAGCAAGACCAAATCATTTCAAGTGAAATAGATTGTTAATGTTCACACTTGTAGTTGAAGTTTTAAGAATAAACAAGCTACTAGAAGATGGGTTGCAGAGAAATTCGTGGATACTATTAGGACACATCCCACGTTGCATGAACAAGGTGCTTATGATCACATGAAGGAGAATTATTGTGTTCATGTTGGTGATGCTAAGGATTTTAAAGTTGTGAAGGAAGCAAGAAAGATTGTGGAAGGATCTAAGATTGAAGAATATTCTAAGTTGTGGGATTATTGTTTCCAACTAAGAAAGACAAATCCAGGATCCACTGTCCAGTTATGAGTGGAGAGACTTTCCATGGATGTGTTTCTTACATTATAGAGAATGTACATTTGCTTGGATGCTTGCAAGCAAGGGTTTATGGCTGGATGTAGGCCTTTGGTTGGCCTAAATGGATGTCATTTGAAAGTCTCCTGCGGTGGTCAACTTCTAGCTGCTATCAGCCAAGATGGTGACAATTCATTCTATGTCATAGCCTATGCCATTATGGATGTTGGGTCTAAAGGTATGGTTTCAATTATTGTTTTTCTTATTTGTAATGCATGTAATCCTAATTCTGGTTTTAATTATTGTTTTCAATATTACAGAGACATGGACTTGGTTCTTTAGAAGACTACTCGATTATATTGGTGTTTCGAAAGAGTATGGATACCAATTTATTAGTGATCAATGGAAGGTAATACTTTCTAATTCTAGTTTTAATTACTAGATTGATTCTATAGGACTTGTTAATATATGTGAGCAATTTAATTGTGATGTAGCGATTATTGCCAGCAATTGATGAAGTCATTCATGGTGTACCACACAAATTCTATGGAAGGCATATGTGGGCAAACTTCACAAAATACTATAAGGGATCAAAACTCAGAACCCTGTTTTGGGCATGTGCAAAGTCCCATACTAGGGGCAGAATTTATGAAAAACATGGACAAGGTGAAGCAGGTTAATGAAAATGTTTGGGAGTGGTTCTCTAGAGTTGAACCATCAAGATGGGAGTGGATTCAGCTCATACATCAAAAACCAAACATTACTCAACAACATGTGTGGGAAATTTAATGGAAAAATCATGAAGCTTACGTCAGTGCCTATAATTACTATGGCAAAAGAAATCATATGCTATATTATGAGAAAAATGAATAAGCAAAGGCAAGTAATGATCGGATATGTTGGTCCTATATGCCCTAAACAACAAAAGTGATTGGAAAAGAACAAGAATGAGAGCTTCAAGTGAACTCCATAGTGGTTAGGGACCCAAATGGCAACCAATATGAAGTGAGATGTATGCCTAAGAGAGTATCAGTGGATTTAGATGCTCAGACATGTATATGCAGAGAGTGGGAATTGACAGGTGTCCCATGCCACCATGCATGTGTTGCCATAACCTTCAAGAACATGACTCTAGAAAGTTATGCAACAATCTTATATTGATGTACTGTTAAGAAGTCTTGACTTTCCTGCTATGAGCATTATATATATATTTTTTTATGTTTTTGAATAAGAGTGAATTGCAGTTTTTGAGCATGTGGTGCTTCCTAACAGTACGAATGTCCTTTCATCATGTACATTACCACTACAAGTTTGATTAATTCAAATTTACACTCTCTCATCAATCAAAGTAGTTGCTTCATCTGTAGTATTCCCCATAAGAGTACCTCCAGCTGCATCATCAATGGTAATTCTCACTGAATGGGTCAAGCCGTTGTAGAAAGTCTAAACAATAAGCCAATCAAGTAGACCATGGTGTGGACACTGTCTTTGGAGGTCTGTGTACCTATCCCATGCTTCATAAAGAGACTCATCCTCTCTTTGTACAAAGGTGGTAATATCATGGTGAACCTTGACTATCTTGCCAATGGGAAATACTTAGCCAAAAAGGCTTGAGATAGAATGCCCCACGTAGCAAAAGAATGGGCAAACATTGAGTTGAGCCATGCCTTGGTTATGTCCCTTTGAGAGAATGGAAAGAGCCAGAGTTTAATAGTGTTTGTAGAGACTCCATTAATCTTCAGTGTATCACAAATCTCCAAAATCTTGGCTGAGGGAGCATTAGGTCTTTTGTAGCTGAACCCCCAAATTGATACTGGTACACCATGGGGATCAATGCCAGTTATAAATCAAAGTTATTAGCCGCTATAGGTGATCTCTCGACATTAGGTTGAAATTCTTGTGCATTTGGAGTTGCAACCTCTCTTAACCTTCGGTTGCCATTGTTCAACAAATGGTGTTAATCTGCCATGGCCGCTTCTCTCTCTCTTCTTACTTTTCTCAAGTGTCTAAGAGTCCTTTTGATTTTAGGGTCGACTTCAGAAGGATCTCCAACACTCTTGACTCTTCTCATACACAATCAAATGTACCTGAATAATAATAATAGAAAAAGTAAAATTTAAATTTAAAAGAAATCAAATAAACAAAAATAACAAAAAAGTATAGATTAATCAAATTGCTAATGATAGAGATATTAGTACCAATACCCTGCAACATTGCTAAAAAATTGTTACTCACCACAAGTGCATGATTGTACAAGTAGTAAAGTAAGAAATATATTTCCCACGATGATCGTGTGAATACCATAATATAATGAAATTAATTATCTAGAAAACTAAATAAAACAATAAAGGTATGGATAAATTGCAATTTAATTAGCTAAAGTGGCAAATAACAAGTTCCAATTGATAAAGGCACTAGGATTTGGGGTTCATTACATATATTTGTCATCACACATGGTAAAACTTCCTTATTAATAGATTTGGTTATGCTTTGAAGGTAAATTTTCCTAAAGTATTTAAAGCTCTTTTTCAAGATACAGAAAACATGTTAGAATAAAAGTAATACATATTTTCATGATACTAAGTTAATTGAAACACATTAAGCTTTGGGGAATTCATTTGGTTTACAAAGGATTATGCCTAATTTCTCGATCATAAGCCCTAAGTTCAAATTCTAGATTTTCCAATAATAAACTCCATCTTTTGATCCTTCGTTTAGTTATCTTAAATCATGCAAATATGGCGCACAATATACCGCAAGTATTAAAAACACTAGAATTGAATCTAAAGAATAAATCTTCTATTAAACAAGAAAAGGATTACAATTATGTTATGACTTCATAGAATAGCTATATCCTTAATCCTAAAAAAGTGGTTTAGCTACACATGCTTGAAATACAATCACAAGAAATAAAAGGGATAAGAAAACTCATTGATCCTAGCAAAGTAAGGGAGAGGAGTGTGAACCCAACCCAATATCTTTGCTTATTCTCTTAGATCTTGAAATCATCCTTCGTCTAACCTCTTTTGAGTTTTTCTAACTTTTCTTCTTATACCTTCTTATGTTTCTAGGCCAAATAAGAGGTCTTGCGGTGGTCAGTTAAGTGAATAAGCCCAATAGAACAATGGCCTTTCACAGCCTTAGGTGTTAATCGCACAACATGGGGGTATTTACACGGACAGAGGTCGTGTCACTTCTTTTGATGGGATTTTGACCGAATAAATAATGGAATTAGCTTTGGAAGTCTTCAGCAAAGTTGTATCTTTCTCTCTTAGATTCCAACACAACAAGAATCACCTTGATATGAAGTCTGTAGCAAGCATTATTCTCAAAATACAACAAATGGTCAAGATGCAAATCAGTAAGCTTTATCTCACATTAAGTTTCAATATGAAATTTGACCCTCTAAACATGCGAACTGAAACTTCCCCTGAATATAAAAGTTGTAGCCTTGTATGTTAGCTTTCCAATGGGTTCAAAATCACTTCCATTTGACCTTTGTAGCTCAAGATGTGATCATTCTACTGCATACATGTCATTATGGTTGTTAGTACGCAAAGTTCTTTATTAGATTCTTTATTTTTCATCAAACTAGTCCAAGACTTAATCATTGACTTGAATTCATCAAATACAAACCAAAAAGGTATGAAAGAAATATATGATAATAAGACACAATAAAAGGCAAGATATGTGAAGAATTAAGCCAAATTTTATAACAAAATAAACATTAAATGTGTATATTTTATCCACACATCGTGGGATCTTAAGACCCAATCCAATGGGCACATCATCCTTCAAGTAGAATTTGCAGCCTAGTCAACAGCTATATCAGCTGATCTTTGGAAACAAAGAAAATGAAATGAGTTCAAATTGAGATCCCAAAATACAAATATGTTCAACAGGATATGAATATCATCTTCTTTATCTGGAAAATTTTCTTCATCTGAAACACATCCAATATATCCGGTCTTCCACAACATTCTAGCTCCAATCATATTATAAAATTTATTTGGGTAAACTACAATTTACCCACATGTGCTTTAACTCTCATTCATTTTGCTTTCCCACGGTTTAAAAAGTGACACTTTGCCCTCTATTAATTTGCTCTATTATCACATAACCATAGTGAGATTTTTTTCATTCATTTTTTAATGAAAAAAATGCATTCAATTACCAAAAATTAAAACAAAAGTATCAAACCCTACATCCAAAAGAAGATAAAGTATCAATGATTTTCTCATGTTACAAAATAACAATGCTTTCCTTTTTATTAGTAAGACAATGATGTGTCCCCACACCTTTGAATGTGGGAACTAATCCTTGCACGAGTGTTAGCTTTGCCCTTATCACAAGATACTTCCAGTGCGATTCAAGCCCCTACACTGCAGGTAAAATCCACCCACATGGAACTCAATTTGCCAAATGAACCACATCTCGTAATTGCAATGCTTCACTTTTGTTATAAAACAAATGAGTATTGCACACAATCACACTTAAAATTTAGCTAGTAACAAATCTGCAAACTCTAACATGTATTTTCCGTTAAGAAATAAATAGAAAAAATCACATGATTGTTAAGTGATGATAGCAAACGACATGGGCATTAATGTTACTTTTTAAGCCACAAGGTCAAAGTGATCTCAAGTCAAATTATAGAGGAATTAACTACAATTTACCCGAGGCAAGTACACCCTGTATGCTTTGGAAATCAGAAGTCAGGTTACGAATTAGGAAAATTATGCGTGTAGGAGTCCTATCTTATCTTTATCCAATCAGAAGTTTAGTCCTTTATATTAGATCTAACACAATTACTAATAATAACAAAAGCCATGTACATTCACAGCGGAACAGAGAGAAACCTGAACCGAAATTTTTTTTATTAACACTTGGTCTATCATACATAACCATATAAAAATGTAATTATAAAAAGGTTTGAAAACTTCAAGGAAGAGGCCTAGTACTCCACAAGTCTGGATCAAAGCCAATGTTATTCATACATTTAAGAATCAACCCTGAAGTCCAATTATATTACAAAACGAGTTTCATCTTTATTATCTAGAAAACATTAGTACCAAAGAAACTTGTTTGATTGTAAAACATGCTCACTTAGAATTATAATCCGATAAGCAATTCATATCCAATGGAAGTCCAAATCCATTTAAGATTCACGTCCGAATAAGTTTCCTTCCTTCAAAACCACACTTTCAAGATTCTAACTCTAATTTGATTGAAAGTTCAAGTTAATTCGAATTTCAAGAAAATAGAGTTCAACTCAATTAGATGTCCTTTGGCTATTAGGAGATATCTAGGGCATTAACTCTTTCAACCTGGAGGAGAAGAATACACATGCAATGCAAAACTTCAACGAGACAACATTTAATGAATGCATTACTATGTACATGATGTGGGTCAGAAGCGTAATTCTGCAAAGGGAGTGCAAAACATGCAAGAAATACTCCAGGACCCTAGATGCAAACATACTAAAAAAAAGTGAAGCAAATAAACCTAGATCTAACAAGGAATCAAGACCTAGAGGGATGCAATGAAATTATGCAAATTTATTAAGAAAAAAAATGTACAACAAAATTGAAGCATTTTCTATGAGGAAAAAAAATTGAGTTTTGATGTCAAAGCACGCAAAACAAAGTGCAAAGATAGTGCAGCAACTCGTGCCACGTTCATGCAAGGAAAAAATGGTGAAACTTTAAAGAACAAGTATTTAGAAAGTCTAGCTAGCATGCCAGTTTTGAAAACCCTAATTTAGAAACCCATAGACTCAAAATTATATCTACCATGCAAGCAAACAAATAAAAGAGAAAAGGGAAAAGTATGCGAGGTATGACATACGAGAAAGGGGAGCATGCCTTGGGTGCATGACACCTTAACTCTAGATAGAAACATGAAAAGTGAAAAGTGAAAAGAAAAGGGAGAAGTAGAAGAGTGATCATGCATGAGGGGCGAGACACAAACTTCAGATCTATGATTGCATCACGAGAATCCTATTTCTATATACAAAAGTATGCATTAAAAGAAAATCGAAAAGCAGTAAAAAATATGCAATGCTCAATGCAAGAAAAATAAATCAAGCCAAATACCAGAAAGGAAGTGGCACAATAGGGTGAATGGTACACACAAGCACATTACATAATTTCCTCCATTCACCCTTCGTGCAGAATCGGTCCAACACCAGAAAGAAGATAATGTTAAAAAATAACATACAATCCTACCTCCTGAACAAGTCTAGAATCAGGGAATGGGGATACGAATAGAAAATCCTACCTCTTGAAACAAGTTCTCGTGTTTTATTTCCTATAACTGTGTAGTAATTGAATTTGTAACTTCTAATAGTTAGTTCTGAAGGAGTAAAAGGGAGAAGATGATGAAGAAAAATGTCAAAATATCGCCTCGTGATCATAATAGAGCATTTCATTATGCTTGAGCAACCCCCTTTTTCACAAGCATATCGTAAACTCTATCAACCTTGCTCGGTTCTACCTTGAACAGTGTATGTGCATCAGATTTCTTGGTCACACTGCCCTCTGAAATTTCTAATGACATGATCTGCAGCATGTTGAGATAGTGTGCCGGTAGTATTCTGATCTCATTACAAAGCTTTTTCTCCTGCACGTTAATCATTATCAAATGACCAATCAGATAGAACACTCACTCCAACCCCTACCCCAAAAATAAATAATAAAGGCAGCCCAGTGCACAAAACTCCTCTTATTGTGGGGTCTAGGGAGGGTCAGATGTATGTAGCCTTATCACCAAAAAAATAAAAAATAAAAGAGCCAACCAAAAGCTAAAAAAGAACAGTAACATAAAAAGACAAATAAAGTGATGGAAAACAAGGGGGAGAATTCTCACAGATTCAGATAGTAATTCAGCCCCTGTAAATCCAGTGACATCCCATTCATCTAGGGACCTAGAGATAGCCTGTGTCGCAGTAGGTGAATCCTTTACACCGGCAAATGGAGCTGTAGTCCCCTTATAAAGACCCCGTGGGCTGCTATCAAGGTCTCCTTTGAGATAATTTGGTCTCTGTAACGTCTTAGCACTTACACCAATCTGACCACTTTCTCTACAAGCACTTTGTTCAGCTTCCTTTGTCCTCTTATGTTCAATAAATTGATAAGCTTCAGCAGCAGTTCGACAGCCAGCAGTTCGAGCTTCCTGCAAGATATCTCAAATAGAACAGGCATCATATCAGCACACTTTGAGAGATGTGGCTATAATTATTATAATTTGAACAATGCGAACATGTAGACAAGACTACTTGTCCTCTTATAATTTGTAGCTATATACAATAACATTAACTCCTGTAGTGCAATTTCTAAATATTGGCACTCTTTTTTTTCCCTTTAATAAAAGAATAGAAAATTAATAGAAAGAAAAGAAATAGTACAAGAGAGAGGGATAAGCTATCCTCCTAAAAGACAATAATTAATACAACTAAAGGAAACTCAACGATGCAGAAGAGATCTACAATCCCGTTGCATATCTGAAAGAGTCTCCCTTTCATGGGAAGAGTACTAGATAGAAACCAAATAAAACAACCTTCTTCTATGACAGCTCTCAAGAGATGGATTTATAAAAAAAAAAAATACAAGCATTCCTTAAAAATATTGACAACCTTACTTAGCTAGATTGGTTACTTGAATGTCAACTTTCAAGTAATCTAAGCATGTTGCCAAATATTACTTGGGGCAAACTTTACTAATACCTTTCCAATTTCTGTCTCTTTTTAATCATAGCTCTTCAGATCACAATCGTTTCAGTAACGACCCTTGGATTGCAATTTTCCCAAGTTTCAACCCTTGAATCCATCATAGGTATATTTCCACAACAATTTTTTTCACCTGTTTACATATTTTCAGTCTTCTTTTATTCCACAAGAAATGTCCAATCACATCATTTTGAACACCAAGAGGGTATGACTGGAATTAACAAAAATCTGAAGGGATAAAGTTAGAAACAGGTGAAATTTGCAGCTAACTCGTTTTTTATCCAAACTCATTTTAGGAGAGAAGCACTACCCTTTACGCACTAGAGAAAGTAACTACAATATCTACAGATAAAGCATGTTCACACCACCAAGAACGCCGAGTAGAATGTAATACCTGTAAATCTTGTATTCTTTTGACAACACGGTGTTCTTCAATAATATTTTTTAGCAACTCCTTATGCTCTTCTTTCGAGTGAAACCGCATGAAGACCTTGTATCGCTGACATATTTCAAGCTCTTCAGGTGAGAGAGATTTCTCAAGAGGATCAGGATTAAGTAAATTTCTTTCAAGTATAAAATCCTTTCTGCGCTTTCGCTCATCTAACCTGCCCAGAAGTTTCCCATACTTATGTATATCAGATATGGTGGAAAATGAATAATAAAACTGAAATCCAAATATATGCCAAAAGATATGATATATAGGATTTTGGAAGTACAAGGATAAGAGTGACATATAAGTCAAAGATGCATGCTACAGAAACCATAGATGTCAACACGGCAGGATGGGGACCGAAGGGAAGGCCTCTCCTGCCCTGTCACCATAGCAGGCAGGGATTTAAAATGGGGAAAAACATTTTCCCATTTCCATCCCCCATAAGGAACAGAGCACCCCACAGATTTCCCTTTATCATTTGAAAGTTATAATTCTATGAATATCTTTAAAAATTGTTTTAAATAATTTAAAATATTTAATTATACAAAAGAAATGTCTCCTTTCCAATAATATAAATATACATACACGTTTATTAAAATTCATTTAATATAAATTAAATGGGCCCCATAAGGTGGGGAATAATTCCCATACCACCTTCCCCACCCGATAGGGGGGATCTTGGAAAACCCTACCATGATGGTTGTTGAAATTCTAGGGTTTAGTTAAAAAAATGAAAAGAAAGAGAGACATTAACAATAGTACAAAATCTATAATTGATAGATGTTGTTACAAGTATAAAGTCATTCATGAGCCTCCACCTAACAGCTTAAACTTTTGGGATGGTCGATTCTTGACATAGTATTAGAGCCTTTATGACCAAGTGGTCAGGAGTTCGATCCATACCGCTCTCATTCTCCTTAATTAAATTGAATTTCAATACAAGGTAAAACGGGTCTGTGCATTGCCCACGCTTCAAATTGAGCCTCAAACACCTCAGTGTCTCAGTCACATACAAACTGCAGTTAACAGTGAGTTTCATGTCTACACTAGGAGAAACAAGACTCAAGAAATGAAAGGACTACAGAGCACTAGATCAAGGCCATGAATCTAATCTGACTCCAGAATCCCAAGGTTCACCAGGTAACAGCAGAACTGATTCAATTTCTAATAATTTACCTATTGATGATAGACCCATTGCTTTAAGGAAAGGCAAGAGAGTGTGCATTGATCATCCCATTTATAATTTTGTCTCATATGAAAACCGTCACCTATTCATCATGCTTTTATTAGCAAAATTGACATAGTACAGGTCCCAACTACAATCCATGAGGCTTTTGTTGTACCAAAGTGGAAGGCAACAATTTATGAGGAAATACGGGCTCTAAAGGAGAATGGAACTTGGGAAATATCTGAGTTACCTTCACGAAGACGTCCTACAGGCTGCAAATGAATTTTTACAGTCAAGCATAATGTTGATGGAAGTATCAACCGATTTAAAGCAAGACTAGTAGCTAAGAGATTTACTCAATTCTATGGGGTTGATTATCAGGAGACGTTTGCCCCTGTGGCTAAACTTAATACAGTTCGGGTGTTACTTTCACTTGCCTCAAATCTAGACTTGCCACTATATCAGTTGGACGTAAAAAAATGTGTTTCTCAATGGGGACCTTGAAGAAGAAGTCTACATGGAAATACCCCCTGGACTTAATTCACCTGCTAGGCTGCTACTATCAACAAAGTTTGCAAACTCAAGAAGCCTTTGTATGGTCTCAAGCAGTAACCGAAAGCTTGGTTTGATAGGTTCACCAAAGCTGTGAATAAGTTCGGGTATGATTAATGTCAAACTGATTTCACCATGTTTGTCAAACACTCACCTTTTGGAAGAATGGCAATACTCGTTGTGTATGTTGATGACATCATTCTAACGAGCAACCATGATGAGGAACTTCTCAAACTAAAAGGTTTCTTGGCCAAAGAATTTGAGATCAAAGACCTAGGAAATCTCAAGTATTTTCTTGGCATGGAGGTGGCAAGGTCAAAAAGAGGAATTTCAGTTTCACAACGAAAATATGTATTAGACCTATTGAAAGAAACAGGGATGCTCGGATGCAAGCCAGCTAACACTCCATGGACTCTAACTCAAAATTGGCAAGTAAAGATGATAGTGCACCTGTTGACAAAGGGAGGTACCAAAGATTGGTTGGAAAACTAATCTATCTCTCACATAATAGACCAGATATCAGCTTTGCTGTAAGTGTGGCAAGCCAATTCATGAACAGTCCAACTAAGGAACACATGGAGGCTGTATATAGAATTCTGAGATACTTGAAGACGACACCAGGACGATGATTATTTTTCAAAAAGACAGCAAACAGAGAAGTTGAGATCTACACTGATGCAAACTAGGTTGGATCAGTGACTGACAGACGTTCAACTTCAGGTTATTTGATAGAATAAGGCCCCCTATTAGACAGGTTTATGTAAGGAGGGTCCCGAAAAGGAATTAGAGTAAGAGAGGGATAGTGGGTATTTGTAATGGTGGGGGACCGCAACTATTAATATAGGGAACTAAATAGAGAAAGTTAGTTAGTGAAGAGGGGAATCGGTTAGGAGGGTCCAGGTTCCTCGAACTACCTGGGTTGTGTAAACTGAATTTGTCCATTCTTGATAATAAGACAGTGTATTCTTCATTCTCTAGTCACTTTCTTCCTTCTTTCTTAATCATTCTGGTTCCAGTTCTATCAAACTGGTATCAGAGCCCTCATTCTGGGGGCTGTGGGTGGTGCAACAGTGTTCATGGTGAATACGAGGATGGAAGCAAGATTGGAATCTATGGAGAGGACAGTGGCGAGTTGGAACCAGCACCAAGAAATGCTGGAAACGAGGTTTAACCAGCAAGAATCCCGCCTCGACAGATTGGAGAAATTGGTGGAGCGGATAGTCGACGCCATGGAGAGCAATGGGCCAAGAACGGGTAACCCAGTCAACTCGACTGGAACAGAAGGCCGGGTAGAATCAGAAGGGGAGGCACAGGTGGAAACCAGAATTGGGGACAAATGGAGGAAGCTTGATATTCCGGTTTTTGAGGGAGATGACGCGTTTGGATGGGTATCAAAACTGGAGAGGTATTTTGGGTTGAGAGGGGTGATGGACGGAGAGAAAATGGGGGCAGTAATGGTGGCTCTCGAAGGAGACGCGCTGAGTTGGTTCCAATGGTGGGAGACTTGTAACCCAAACCCATCTTGGGAAGGGTTTAAGATGGCCCTCATTCAAAGATTCCAGCCAGCATCCATGGGGAACCCATTCGAGTCCTTGTTGGCACTCAAACAAGACCAATCCGTTCATGAATTTGTGACTAAATTTGAGAAATATGCGGGGTCAGTGAGGGGATTAGAGGAGCAATATTTGATGGGAATTTTTGTCAATGGGTTGAAAGAAGAGGTTAGTGCTGAGTTAAGACTGTATGAACCCAAGACTTTATCAGAAGCAATGAACAAGGCGAGGAGGATTGAAGAAAAGAACTTAGCCATGACCAGGAGCGGAGGAGTTCAAGGGGGAAGGACGAGCAATTCTTTTCGCAGTTACGCTGGTCCAAGAATTACAAAGGAGTGGCACCCAACAATGACCAAGCCCTTGGAGAATAGCAGTTCCACTTCTCAGGCCTCAGTCAATTACAAGAATAATGGCAGCACTACAAAAGGGAGGAGTACATTCCAACGGCTGACACAAGCAGAGATGCAAGAAAAGGTGAGAAAAGGAGAATGCTTTCGTTGTGAGGAGAAATATGGACCCAATCACGTATGTAAAAACAAGCAGTTCAATGTGATGATATTAGAAGATGTAGAAGAGGGGATATAGATCAGTCTTTTGAGCAGAATTCGCAGGAAGAGGATGATATGAGAGCACAACTGTCCTTACACAGCATTGAGGGATTCACCACTAAAAAGTCCCTCAAACTATGGGGTCTATTAAAGGAGTGCAGGGTGGTTGTTTTGATAGATTGTGGGGCGACTCACAATTTCATTTCATCAGAAGTAGTTGAAAAGCTGCATTTACCAGTGACTGAAACGTCTCAGTACCTTGTTGAAGTAGGGGATGGCCGTAAGGTGAGCTGCAGAGGTATGTGTAAAGCAGTACAATTGAAGTTGCAGGATTTATGCATTCAGCAGGACTTCTACCTATTTGGTTTAGGGGGGGTAGATGTTGTACTTGGCCTAGAATGGTTGGCAGGATTGGGAGAAATTGAAGCTAATTTTGGGGATTTAACAATGAAGTTGAAGGTACATGGGGAAACCAAGGTGTTGATGGCAGAACCAGAATTAATCAAAGCATCTTGGCGAAGCCAGAAGCAACTAGTGGTATCTCGGAGTAGTGCAAAAGCTGAACTAAGAACTCTAGCACATGTTCACTGTGAGGGAATATGGCTAAAAAAGGGTACTGAGTGAACTGAAAATTCAAATTACGGGTACCATCAGACTATTCTGTGATAATCAAGCCACAATCAGCATAGCAAAGGATCCAATACATCATGATAGGACAAAGCACATGGAATTGACAGGCACTTTGTCAACGAGAAGACAGAGACAGGCTGGATATCACTCATATACATTCCAACCAGCCAACAGACTGTAGATATTTTAACTAAAGCCTTGCCCAGGAAGACATTTGATGAACTTAACTCCAAGCTGGGTCTACTCAACATCTACAACCCAACTTGAGGGGGAATGATGAACTCCGTAATCTATTCTCTGATTTCTAGGGATTAGTTTATGTTATTTAGGCTGATTTATCTCCTTTTTTTTTATTTCCTAGAATAAAGGGATTTTGATATTATCTCTATCGAATCCCACCAGGCTGTATTTTCCTTATTTAGTTCCTAGACTTAAGGGAGTAAGTTACTCCTCCTCCTTATTTATACATGTACGTTGTCATTCAGAAATAATATGAGAAATATTCATTCTCAATTTCTCACAAACAAAATCAGGAGATTAACTTGGAAAGTCAAATATTATTCATTACATTTTCAAATGCGCTTTTCATCTATATGGATAATAGATGCCATACAGTTTTTTTGATAAAAATAGATGCCATACAGTTGTTCTAGCTTCCTTAATAGCATAGAAGCAAGCAAATATTTCAAAATTTATCCTGCTAACAGTATTAAATAAGAAATAGATAAATAAAAACCAACAAAGATGTGATATACAACTAACAATCAGGTAATCCCAAGGTAAAGATAAAGAAACTAGTTTGGATATTTAACAATCTTGAAATTTGAAGAAGTGGAATAATTTAATCATTGCACAGAATTATCCAACATAAATTCTTCCAAGAAGACCATTTCTAAATGGTTAAGGTTATTTTATTTTATTGGGAAGAATAAGAAGTTTTTCTTCTTTGACTATAAGGTACGGCACAAAAACCTTTTTGAGTAGACATGGAGCACATGCAGTTTCAGTTCACGTTCAGCTTCAGTATCAGTGTCCTTAAATTCCATATCTGCCAATACTTGCTCTGCATCATTGTCATATTCAATCTCAAATTCCTCTCTCTTATAACTGTATCCATTCAACTCTGTCATAGAAGGCCTATCTTCCCCAGATAATTTAGGTTTCTTCTCTCCAATTCTCCGATCCGCTTGAGATTCTACCAAAAAAATGTAATTGAACATATTAATACATAAATACATACTCTTCATATTTTTCCAGTTAGGTAAGCACATGAATGCATATTAACAACACAAGCTATTTCTTTCAAAGCATGAAACATTAAAGTATCATATGACATGAGCATCTGAATTATAAGAATACAATATTGTTGGATCAAGCCATTGCTACACTGTATGGAGGTCAACCAGTGCCATTAACAGTTATATTATTTTATACACCTTGTATTTAAGAATGACATAAAACTCATGCCCAAAAAGAGACTGAAATGGAAGTATCAAACACCATCATTGAAAAATAAGTTAGCTACCTATGATGCATAGATACACAGAAAATCACCTCATACCTTTACCAAACACATCTATCGATACAAATATGCGTATGATACAGAAACGTCTGTATTTTTGGCGTATATTTCGTGTTTTCTTGGCAGATATGGCTCAACCCAAGCTGATGCGCTTTGGAGCCCAGACAATATGTGCTGATACAGCTTATCAGACACAGCCAATACATAAATGTTCTCATTTTGAGGCCATTTAAACCCCAAAATGTAGCCTCCTCCCACCCCTCTTCACATCGATCTAATTCAAACTACAGCAAGTTTGAGTCAAGGTTTTGTGCCATCAATTGAGCTTCCAATTCAAACCACTGGCCGGCAACGCAATTTCTGCTTCTTCTACCGCTAGATATGTCTTCCATTGCTTCTTCCAGTATATTCTTTTCGTATGGGCTTATGCTAGCCCATTAGTGAGGTGGTAACAGAGATGACAGGAAGAGATGAAGGCTGGGGGAAGAAACGGTGTTGAATCCTCCAGCTTCGGCCTATCCAAGTGAGAATCACACACCTGAGGATTGCTATTTAATAGGGTTCTTATGGGCATACCAGGCTATGCGTCA
Organism: Styphnolobium japonicum; assembly: GCA_023212625.1. Lineage (NCBI taxonomy): Eukaryota > Viridiplantae > Streptophyta > Magnoliopsida > Fabales > Fabaceae > Styphnolobium > Styphnolobium japonicum. The sequence goes on from JALBWW010000010.1 coordinate 3,218,470, forward strand.
GGTGCTCATTTATGGACCTTGGGCCAAGGAACAACTAGGTGAAGAGCGAAAGATTGGCTTAACAGAACATTGAGTGAGAACAAGATAGGAGACATGAGGTTTGAAACAAAAATGAATGTTTGGGAATTGGGCCAAATGGATTGAATCATGCACACCTATCTATCTATCTACCTTGGGCTTAAGTATCCTATCATATATATATATATTGGTCCTCCAAAAATACAAGTGTCATCAGTTAGGTCCTCTAATGATGAATTCATCAAAATGGTCCTTCAATGTCAATTTTTGACATCAAATTGGTCCTCCAAAAGGACCAATTTGATGTCAAAAATTATTACAGGACCAGCTTGATGTCACTTGTATCTTTGGAAGATTAAAATGGTGTTTACTATATATAAATTATATATATATATAAACTGAATATACCTAACCTTTTCAAAAATTGTTGTGTCCACAAATGGGGTTTCATATTGTAACACCCTCGGTTGGGTGTCACATTTTAAGACTTAATTAATTTCCTAATTAACTCTTATTCGTTACTTCTTGTTTATCTAGATTACAAGTCATAAAATTTCTTTGTTCATAGTAGTGTAATCTAAACAGAATAATAATTTAAACTGTATACACATGCTTTGAAACAAATATTCACACGGTTTTTATTTCTTACAAATTATACATAGATATTTATACATGATTAATTATACACAGTGTTATCAATGGCGGATGGCAGCAAGCCAAATATCCACCATGGAAATATGGCAGATGGCGTTGCGGCAAATGGCGGAAGCATGGAAGCCATGTTAAAAGACTATAAAAAATACTACAAAACCTGCATACCTAAATAATAATAATATAACACCTTATCAAGAATAATAAACATAATTAAAAATTTTTCTAGATATCAAACTAACTAAAATTATCACAAACTCTAATATAAAGGCAATAGAAAGGAAAATACAGAAATAAGACAAAGAGAAAAACATAAAATTAGTAATAACTAATGACAATGTCATAATGTCATAATATCATAAACTAATGAGAAACAGAGCCTTCGCACCAAACAGAGGCTCAGCACAGAGGGTGGGTACCGTGGGTCCTGGTTAAGGTGTAAAATCGGGGACCCCAAAAAAAAAAAGAAAAGAAAACAGGCTTCAGACAACCTGTTTTGCAAAAACAGAGGCTTTGCCCAAAAAAAAAGAGAAACAGAGGCTCAGCACAGATGGTGGGTACAGAGGGTGGAAAGAAAAGAAAACAGGCTTCGGACAACCTGTTTTGCAAAAACAGAGGCTTCGCACAAAACAAAAGAGAAACAGAGGCTCAGCATAGATGGTGGGTACAGAGGGTGGGTCCTGGTTAAGGTGTAAAATCTGGGACCCAAAAAAAAAAGAAAAGAAAATAGGCTTCGCACAACCTGTTTTGCAAAAACAGAGGCTCAGCACAGAGGTCTGCATCTACCTGTGAAGAGAGAGTCGCCGGAGACAGCAACAGCGTCGCCGGAGATGTGCAGCAGCGGTGGGCTTTCTCTCACTCTCATTTTCGCAGCTCGAGACACTCACTTTCAATCAGATTTGTGGGTATCGATGACTTTGTGTCTAATATGGGATTCTGAAATCCCAAAATACCCTCCGAAAAAGCCAAAAAAACATTTTCTTCCGCCATTTCAAGCCATGCACAGCCACACCACCATGACCATGGCTCTCGCCATGGCTTTCAAATGGCGTTTGGGTGGATTTCCGCCACCTCTTTCTGCCATGGCCTCTATTTAATAACACTGATTATACATGGTTACTACATACATATCTTACAACAATTTATACAAAACAAAAACCCTTTACTCCATAACTAAAGAGCACGGTCCTCCTCAGGATCTTCATCCTGGTCTCACGAGTCGCCAGCTGGCATTGGTCTTCCAGGAATATATCCACCGTAGTAGTTCAGCCTCTGAGCCGGGGTCCTATAGGCCCTGAGCCACCTCGGAGTCCTATATGAAGAGACTGTGGATCTTTCCTGTGATGTGTAGTAAGCACTGGCACCCCATATGTCCCTAATGGGCATATACAAGTGAACAAACGTAGTAATGGAAAAAACTGTGAGGGGCTTTCCATCATGGGTTCTGCGAAGGGTTAATGTGATATCCCCAGCATATGTTACACATTCTACTTCTAACTGGACGTTCCAGGCCTCCAAGGAGCTAAACCATGATATTGCCCAAAAATTCACAATTGGCCATCTTTGTTTATAACCACATCACAAGATAACAATACATAAAAGAGGTGAGATTCTCACATCATCATAAATACCAATATAATAGTATAAAAACAGTACACACAAGTTAAATAATACAATACTACTGAATGGGTATTTTATTGACATATAGAATCATATTAACCAATAAAATGACAAACTAACCTCAACGGACATAATGATGATGCAAGTATGACAACAGACTATGCAGATACACATGGTCAACCCCTACTCCATGGAGCTAAATACAACAAGACGGAGAGAGTGATTAGAAGTACATGTTCGGTATCTCATTAGCCTCAAAAAGTGCAATCAATCTCATTTGCGCAATCCGCCTTACGAGAACACTCCACAAATCGGGAATATGTAAGTGTCTAGTCGGGATCGTTCAGTGTATTGCAATAATATAACAACAGCATAGTGGTGCTACCTACTGGCCCCCTGTGGAGTGATGTACCCCGACATCCCCAAGATCAGTCATAGATCTTCAACAAGCAATTCTAACCAGCACTACGGTATAAGCTCAATCTCCTAGGCTTCAAGCCTTGACAACAAGTCTCCTCAGACTTCCAAAAATGTATACAGAGTACAAATATTCCCAGAATATTCAAACAATCCGCTCAGGATTCAAGCCACCATTTCTTAAAATTTCGTGAAGATGAGTTATGACTAAAGTTTTGTGGGTTATATTTTATGCTTTGATATGCTATGGTTGAGTTATGTGATTTTATACTTTGTTAAAATTATGAGTTTTATGGTTTCTTTAAATATGATATGAATTTATGATGTTGAAAGCATGAAAAAATGTTGGTATATTGATTCATATGTATATGAATAGACATGTTTCGGACATGCATATACTTGGTTTGATTTATGGAATGATGTGGGAAAAATAAATGGAGTTGATCCAAAATTATTTTAGGTGGTTCGGCCACCAAGTACTAGAAAAAAAATTATCTCAAAAGAAATTATTTTATTTGGAAAAACTTTAAATTTTTTAAAATATGAGCATAAATTATTTTTGTTAATATTTAGAATTTTAATCAATATTTTTTGACGAGGAAAGAATTCTGGGAAAATTATTTTTAAGGTTAATATTTATTTTTAAATTTATTTTTATCATGGAAAGTGATAATAAACTTGAAAAAATATTTTATTTAGCTTAAAATAAATTGGTTTTTGTGAAAAATGTTTTACGTAATTGGAAATTTACAGAAAACCGTTTGAACGATTGAAATTTTACAGAACACACTTTATGTGACTGAAAAATGATTTTTATACCTTACCCGATTGAAATTTTACAGAAAAAGCCTTCACGATTGAAAAATATTTTTACCCGATTGAAAAACGTAACAGAAATTACGTATTACGCGATTAGAACATTATTTTATAGCACCATATAATTAAGAAACAGTGGTACTACTATCGGGCAAACGTATATTGGACCCTGGATAAGACAGTTGACGCTATTCTTAAAGAACTGGTGGCTTGAATCCTGAGGGGATTGTTTGAATATTCTGGGAATATTTCTACTCTGCATAGATTTTGAAAGTCTGAGGAGACTTGTTGTCAAAGCTTGAAGTCTAAGAAATTGAGCTTACACCATAGTGCTTGTGAGAATTGTCTAGTGAAGATCTATGACTGATCTTGGGGACATCGGGGTACATCACTCCACTGGGGGCTAGTAGGTAACACCACTGTGTCGTGGTAATATTATTGCAACACACCAAACAATTCCGACCAGACACTTACCTATTCCCGATTGGTGGAGAATGTTATCGTGAACCGAATTACGCAAATAGGATTGATAGCACTTTTTGAGGCTAATGAAATACGGAACATCTATTACCAATCACTCTTTCTGACTCGTTGTATTTAGCTTCATGGAGTAGGGGTCGACCATGTGCATCTGCATAGTCTGTTGTCATACTTGCATCATCATTATGCGCGTTGAGGTTGGTTTGTCATTTTATTGGTTAATATGATTCTAGATGTTGATAAAATACCCATTCAGTAGTATTGTATTATATAATTTGTGTGTATTATTTTTATACTGTTATATTGGTATTTATGATGATGTGAGAATCTCACATCTTTTATGTATTGCTATCTTGTGATGTGGTTATAAATAAAGATGGTTGATCGTGAATTTTTGGACTATATCACAGTTCAGTTCCTTAGAGGCCCAGAGGCTTGAAACATCCGATTAGAAGTAGAATGAGTAACATATGTTGGGGATATCACATTAACCCTTCGCAGAACCCATGATAGAAACCCTCCTCATAATATTTTCCATTACTGCGTTTGTTCGCTTGTATGTGCCCATCAGGGACATATGGGGTGCCGGTGCTTACTATACACCACAGGAGAGACCCAGAGTCTCTTCATCTAGGACTCTGAGGTGGCGCAGGGCCTATAGGACCTCGGCTCAGAGGCTGACCTACTACGGTGGATATATTCCCAGAGGACCAGTGCCAACTGGCGACCCATTAGACCAAGATGAAGATCCCGAAGAGGACCCTACTCTTTATTTATGGAGTAAAGGGTTTTTGTTTTGTATAAATGTATAAACTGTTATAAGATATGTATGCAGTAACCATGTATAATTAATCACGTATAAATAACTATGTATAATTTGTAAGAAATAAAAATCGTGTGAATATTTGTTTCCAAACATATGTGCATACCATTTAAATTATTATTTTGTTTACATTACACTACTATGAACAAAGAAATTTTATGACTTGTAATCTAAATAAACAAGAAGTAATGAAGAAGAGTTAATTAGGAAATTAATTAAGTCTTAAAATGTGACACCCAACCGAAGGTGTTACATTAGTTGGTATCAGAGCCGGAAGCTCTGCTAGTACGGTGTGTGGTTCGGGGACGAACCAAGGGGAAGCTGGTGGTCATGTAATACCAGGGGCTGAAGAGGGCGGGGAGTGATCGCCGGTGCAAGAGGCACAGACAATAAGCGGCACCTAGCAGGCTTCTAGGCGGATGGGTGACGTGAATGAACCGAGCCCACATCAGAAACAGAGGGGAATTCCGAGATTGTACAGGTATGGGACTATACAATTAAGGAAAGCTCATATAAGATTTGATAGGTACTACCCATATCAACATGGTGCATCTTCTTTTCGATAGCCTATAACTTAGAAACTTCAAAGTTAAGCATGCTTGGCCTAGAGAAATTCTGGGATGGGTGACCCCCTAGGAAGTTCTCAGGATGCGTGTGAGTAAGGACGTAAGCACGCTGAAAAGACTCGTGTTGGTGCATGGGGACAGTCGTCAAATCTAGAGCACGGGCCGTTACACATATCGTATCTGATACGTTACCCGTATCTATGCAAATTAGTTAGCTACTTATCTCTATTTGATCTTAGACCAGCCATGCCATGCTAAGTGCAACAAGATTTTGTTATCCCATAGTCTGGTGAGGTTTGAATTCCATGAGAAGTTATATAAATGGTTCAAAATTTCCAAACTAGCCTATATTTACATCAGTGTTAAAAACAATAAACATATCAAAAGAAATGCCAACTTAAAACACAAAATGCAGGGGCAATAACTTTCACAGCATACTTCAGAAAACATACCTTCCACCTTAACTCCATCATTATTCTGGCTCATGTTGGAAGCCTTCTTAGTTGTACTTGAGTAAGCTTTGCCGCATACTGAACCCATATCATCCATATAAGTTATACCCAAAAACATAAAATGTCAGCACAAACTGGCAAAGAAAGACTTTTCTCAATCTATATGATTGTACCTGAAGTCAACCTAGACATTGTTTGATTAGTGGTTTCTGCCTTCTTAGATTCTTCAGAGCTGAGACGTTACACCAAAGATTTAGCAGAGTTACAATTGATCAATTTAAATAATAAGTGTAAATCAGTGAACTGTACTTTATTCCTTCAGAGAAGGGAGGTTCTTCTTTCAGAGTAAGCTCTGCAGTTGGAGGAAATTCTGCAAGAATAACATGAAACCATACTCATTACAAATGACTTCCCAGAAACTTGATGTTGCAAATGCAACCAACAAATCAGGGAGTACAAAAGCATGTGAGCCCCAGCCCCCAGAAACAAGAGGGATATGGATTATAGATGGTTCAAAAAAAATGACTGTAACAAAAACAAGCACTGGTTAGCAATTTTTTGTCATAGACTTTCCAAACAGCATCCATCCACATGAGAATTTTTCTATTTTTGGAGTTGTCCAAAAAAGACTGCTATCAAATTGAATGACTACACCATTTTTAAAATCCTCAGACACTATAAATCAAAGTATCAAACTTATTCTGTTCTAAAACAACTACAAAAATTTCTTTCTTTCATGCTGAGTATAAATAATGTATGCCTTCCACATTAGCAATTTATAGCAGCAGATATAAATATCCTGTGGCATTCTTGATCAGCAATTCAACTATTAACTTCCTCGTTTCACCCTTCAATTCTTGTGACGTAACTTCCTATCTCAAAACTGGGTCTAGATTCTGTCAGTAAAACTGCATTGGAGAACAAGTGATCCCTATCTTCCATTCATACAGTACATAAAAGAAAAAGCCTCAACTTCACCACTGTTAAAAATCTGCCCATAGATATATTACTCTAACTTCCACTACATTACTTTAACACACTATTGCACTATAGCTTATGGGATCAATATACATCTTTGAAGCAGACCTGAACACCTCGTGCAAGATTAGGATTTGTTTCCATTGAGGCACATCTCATTTGAATAGATAACATCTTGTTTTGCCGCAGTACAACACCACCATTTTGTAGTTCACTTGTTGAGTTTTGCTCTGTGATTGTTAACAGATCCATACTTTTCTACTCAATGACCATCTTTGTGCCAATAATCAAACAATAGGAAAATATTGCTACCTTCACCTACATTGAATTAGAAGAATGACACGGGTCTACAAGGCCTAAGAAGGGTAACTTGGAGAATAAAGAGAAGAGGGATTTGGGCTGTAACAGCCTTGCCTACGTGGCAAGGGGTGTGGGAAGCAAGGGGAAAACTGTTAGGATAAAAGGGAGGAAATGATCATAGAGGGGGCATCCAGAAATTGAGTAAGGTTTTAGGGCCATTTGGCAAGGAGGAGCAAACCCTTGAAGTTCTGCAGTAGTGTTCTTTTTGCTTCTGTTTTGTAATTGCAAAGGTCTTCCTCTGCTTGTAAAGAGTTAGCCTCCATATTCACCTATCAATAAAACTAGGTTCCTAAAAATTGGTATTAGAGCTTCCGATCTAGGGAGCCCTGGACAGAGCAAACAGGAATGCAAGGGGGAGAGATTCCAAGTTTCTCTTGCGAATATCCGTATGGTTGGGTTTACAAGGTTGAGAAATACTGCCTCATCAATGGCATTTCAGATTATGAGAAGTTGTCAGTAGCAATTTTCAGCTTGGAAGGAAGGGCTCTTGACTAGCTCCATGAATGGGGATCCAAAACCACAAAGATCTTGTGGGACACCTTCTGTAAAGTGCTTTTGCAATGGTTCCAGCTAACGCTTGAGAACAAAGGGGAAGAAAAAGAAAGGCTTATGAACCGAGGTTGTGAACGAGAAAAGAGCCTCCATGGTTCTAAGATATCGAGGGAGAAGATGGAGAACTTGCCCAGAGTTTCGAAGATGGAGAACCCAAAGATTCAAGAGGTTATTGAGAAGCAACTGCTGATAGTGGCCCAGCTGATGGAGGACGAGACTGATGAGGAAATTGCCGCCTTGGATCATCTCAATGACGACAATGGGCAGGCCTTGAGGGAGCAGAGACTGCATCAGATGAAGAAGATGAAGCCATTGCTGAGAGCAGTGACACAGTTCTGGAAACCAGGGACTGAGAAGCCTCACCTTGTCAATAGAGGTAAAATTGACGCACAAATAGATTAAGAGTGGAGCTAGGAACTGGATCGGGTCGGGTCAGTGGGCAACCAACCATGCGGGGCCTAGCCCAAACCGACCCACTTTGACTTCCAGAGTTATTGGGCTGGCTGACCTATATTTGAGGGCTAGGTTAGGCAACAAGCCCACTCATATGTCTCAGCGCCAAGTTGTGACGACGAGCTTTAGAAAGGAATAAATTCCTTTTGGCCAGTCCCAGGCAGCATCCCAATTAAAAACCATGGGTTCACCGATGGTGACTTGGCCGAAAGTTTCAGGAGAAGTGGGGGGTTTTTTCGTTCTGCCAATGTGCTTGCTGCTAGATTACTTGAAGTGGCTAACGCATCTCTTTCAAGTAAATATTATCCCCGCCAGAATTGGATGGACAAATCTGAAGGATCAACTAGTTCTATTCTTAAGCATAAGCCTCTTTGAGCTTTATATGACTCAAAACATGGCAAGGAAAAGAGGAAGAAAGTAAAGAAACAAGGGGATGTAACCTTATGGACATTGGGAAATAGTGGTTCACCTATTCATAATCCTTCCACAGCAGTTGATGATGTACAATTGGCATCTCTCCCTTCATTTGATCCAAGATTGGTGGTGAAACAAAGATTCGTTGTATTTGATCCACGAGAAAGAGATGTGGTGTTTGGGCTGGGATGGTCAGAAGAGCTTGAACAAAAGCTCCCTGACCACCTACAGTAGTCCCCTAAGTCCCACTTTGAGGACAAAGTGGTTCTTATTGGGAGGGTATCGTTAGGCTTACACGGGTCTACAAGGCCTTACAAAGGTAATTTGGAGAATAAAGAGACGAGGGATTTGGGCTGTAACAGTCTTGGCTACGTGGCAATGGGTGTGGGAAGCAAGGGGAAATTTGTTAGGATATGATAGACAACTGGACCAGAAATAGGAAAAATGCTAAATAAACTCGTTGTATTATTAATTCTGCTACTGATATCAGTGTGATATCAATATCAGTGATGGGTTTGTACAAGTGACTAACAGAAAATGTAAAGATGGTGCAGACACTTCGAGGGCTCTGCTGCCTCCCTCCCAATGCTTCACTCAATTCTTCCTTGACTCACTCTTCCTCACCTCCTCCCCTATATGCTCTCACTTCCTTCCACCGAATCATCTTTCCCTCCCACTAACTTCTGCCAGCTCAGCATTCTGTTATGACTGGGATCCATAGCATTCACACTTTCTACATCTCCCATCCTAACCTTCTTTCCCACGTGTGCTTTCTTTCTAGAATATACCTTAGTAATAGGGGGTCTAACAATACTTCCCCCCAAAAGTTTCACCTTGTCCTCAAGGTGGAAATTAGGAAAGTGGTGCTGGATTGTGGCAAAGGATTCCCAAGAGCTCTCAAATTCAGGTAGGTCCTCCCATTGGATGAGCACCTCCATAGATCCATCTACAGTTGTTCTTGTATTTAGCACCTCAGCTGGATTCACCTTTAACTCCCAATCATCCGAGAGAATAGCTGGTAATGGCTGGCTAGTAGCAGCCCTTGCAACTGACTTCTTGAGCAAGGAAACATGAAATACTGGATGCACATCGCTGTAATCAGGGAGTTTCAGCTTGTAAGCTACTGTTCCTACCCTGTCCAATACCTGAAAAGGGCTATAAAACCGAGGACTCAGTTTCTCATTAACTTTTTTTGCTAAAGATTTGAGTCTATAGGGTTGGATTTTCAAATACACAAAATCTCCGAGCTGAAAATTCACATCTCTCCTTTTGTCGGCCTGAGTTTTCATCTTATTTTGGGCCTGCACCAAATTATCTTTCAGGTCATCCAACATTGCATTCCTCTCAGCCAGCAATTGTTAGCTGGAATCATTAGACCCAGTAATAGCCCATATTCAAGTCCAGTTATACTAGTAAAGAAGGATGGAGGATGGAGGTTTTGTGTGGATTATTGGGCTCTTAATAAACTGACCATACCGGACAAGTTTCCAATACCTATCATTGATGAATTGCTAGACGAATTAGGGGGTGCAGTAATTTGCTCTAAATTGGATCTTGATAGGAACTGGTTGTATATTAAGAAAACTGATACAAACTAGGAGGAAAACTCCTTTAACAGAGGAGAAAACACTACTACAGCCCAGAGAGTAAGAAGAAAACAGCACAAACAAATGCAGAAAAATAGATGACAATTAGAGTTGCAAGAAGCAAACTCTACCCCAGGCCTAAGCCTGACCAATTTCCCCTCTATTCCGTTATGCCTCTTGGAACCCCAACTTCTACCCATGCCTTTTCCACATTTTCCCTGCTGAGCCCTTTAGTTTCCAGCCCACTCCTCTTCTTTTTACCTCTCCTCTTGTAAACATGGGTTAAAGGCCCATCAATACCCTCCCCTAGCAGTTTCACCTTGTCCTCAAGGTGAAAATCAGGAAAGGCATTGGCAATAATGTCAAAGGTCTCCCAAGTATTCTCATGGGCTGGTAAATGAGCCCATTTGATCAGAACTTTAGATGTGACATTCAACAACCTTCAAACTGCTAGTACGTCCTCAAGAATAGTTTGCAGTTCCCAATCTTTAGATAAAAAACTAGGTAATTGTTGGCTTGGAAGATCATTATACAATGCTTTCTTAAGTTGTGACACATGAAAAACGGGATGAACTCTTGCAGTGGTGGGTAAGGCTAAACAATAGGCTACAGCTCCTACCTGCTCTATCACTTCATACGGGCCATAAAACAAGGACTCAATTTCTCATTGACACGTCCAGCCAAAGACCGTAACCTATAAGGTTGAGCCTTCAAATAGACCATCTCCCCAACCTGAAATTCAACTTCCCATCGATGTTTATCAGCTTGAACTTTCATCCAATGTTGGGCCTTAAATAAGTTCTGTTTCAGCTCATCCAAAATGTTGTCCCGGATCTCCATCAACTTGTCAACAGCATCCACCACGGTACTGTCACGGCTGTATTTGATGATTGAAGGTGGTTCCCTGCCATACAATGCCTTGAGAGGACTCATCTGTATCGAGGCATTGTAAGAAGAGTTGAACCAAAATTCAGCCCATGCTAACCACTTCATCCATTGATGTGGGTGATCATTCACAAAGCACCACAAGTATCTCTCAATAGTTCAATTAGTGACTTTGGTTTAGCCATCTGGTTGAGGATGATATGCTGAACTGAATTTCAGCTTAGTACCAGAAAGCTGAAACAACTCCTGCCAAAATTGACTGGTAAAGCTTCGATCCCTATCCGAAACTATAGAACCTGGAAACCTGTGCAAGCGGACTATCTCCTTAACAAAAACAACTACCACTTCCTTTGCAGTATACGGATGGCTGAGAGGATGAAATGAGCTTATTTACTCAAACAGTCCACCATCACTAGAATAACATCAACGCCCTGAGACCAGGGTAATCCGCTAATAAAGTCCATCGAAATATCATCCCAAACATGGACAAGAATCGATAATGGTTGTAGTAACCTGGAGGGACTAAGAGTTTGGTATTTATTCTGCTGACAAGTGGCACAACCAGCCACAAATTGCTCAATATCCTTCCGCATACTAGGCCAATAAAAAACAATTGCAAGTCGTTTGTAAGTTCTGGTTACCCTAGAGTGCCCACCCCATGGGGAAGAATGGAATTCGCGTAAAAGAAAAGGAATTCTTACTAATTTGGAAGGTAAAACCAAGCAGTCCTTATACCACAAACACCCTTTAGACACCCGGTAATGAGGATGGGATGCTAGATTCTGCATTAAATCCTGTAAAATTCCTCACAATTGATCATCTTTGAGTATTTCCTCTGATAATTCCATCAAATCATGGTTGGTGATCATTGAGACAGCCTTATATTCCATGACACGCGAAAGGGCATCAGCTACCCTGTTTTTAGCTCTAGGTTTATAGCGAATTTCAAAGTCATATCCCAGGAGCTTTGTTGCCCACTTTAGTTGTTCCCCAACCAGCACCCTTTGTTCCAGCAAAAATTTCAGACTCCGTTGATCTGTGCGGATGATGAAATGGTGGCCCAGCAAGTATTGGCGCCAATTTTGCACCGCTAGAACTATTGCCATTAACTCACGCTCATACACTGATTGTTACCAAGTGGCTTCAATAACTCAAGAGGGGGGGTGAATTGAGTTTTCAAAAACTTTCGCAAGGTTTATTTTAATGATGCTAATTATTTTAAATCAATGGACTTGTAAAGGATAATGACTAAAATTAATGAGCTTTTTAATATAGAAAATATAAGACAAGAATTCACAACATTAAAAACATCAAGCTAGATAAGTTGATAGAATATAACTTATAAGTAAAAGATAAGGGTTGAGAGAATGCAAACAAGATTTATACTGGTTCAATCACGTCTTGTGATCTACGTCCAGTCCTCGAGATCATCCACCCGAGATTTCAACTATACTTCAAGCTTCTAACTTGGGTGCTTGATAAAAACCCTTACAATATAGAGCACTCTTCACTTAGTATGGGATCCTCTACCCTCTATGTGCAAGAGCCTCCCTCAATACAACAAGGAATTTCTCTCCTTCAACTTACACAAGATAATCTAATGGTTTTTGGTAGATTGAAACTCTCACAAGAGCAGATATACAACTTGAAGAACAGATGAGTATATGATCAAATCACTAAGCAAGCTTTTTCAAATAGAAAACAGAGTATGATGAACTGAAGATTAGAAAAAGCTCTTTCAAAATGAATTTCTGATCTTGGGTGTGTTTGAAACTTAATTTAGATGAGCTATAAATAGCTCTTACAAGTTTTTGATCCGTTGGGTAGTAGGTAGGTATTAAAACAATATTCAAACTAGCCGTTGGAAAAGTTTCTGGAGCGTGTGTAGTCGACTACACAACTGTTGTAGTCGACTACCATGTCTTTCTGACTTTTAAAAACATGAGAGTTTATTATTAAAAGAATGCATGTAGTCGACTACACTTACAAGGTAGTCGACTACAATAGCTCTCGGACTCTTTTTAAAAGCAAGGCAACTGAGATATATTATCAAAAATATTATGTAGTCGACTACAGAGATTATGTAGTCGATTACATGTCTCCTCTGGTTTATGCACTTTTAAAAAGAACAATTTTTTAAAACGATGTAGTCGACTACAATAACTTTGGTAGTCGACTACAAATGTCCTCGGGTTAACATGTATTTATCAAAAGTATTTTTAACAGCATTGTAGTCGACTACAAGCATCCTCGGGACATTTATAAATGACAGGCATTTCAAGGTTTTGCCTATTTGTAGTCGACTACAATACCTGTGTAGTCGACTACAAGTTTGTTCTGACTTTTGGAAAACGTTGTAAACTTAACATTTTCTAGCTGTGTAGTCGACTACATCAACCTTGTAGTCGACTACAAGTAACTTAAAAACTCATTTTTGATAAGTTAAAAAATCTTTCTTTCCAAAACATTTTTAAAGATAACTATCTTTTTATCAAACCTTATTTTAGGAATAGTTTTGTAAGATTAAAATAAAATGCTTGCTAGGTGATTTAAGCAATTAATTACTCTTACAATGATAAGTAAAAGCCTATAAGTCTTGAGTACTCCTTGTGAACTTGTTCTTGTCTTCTTGGTGCGGAATCCTTTGTTTGGTTATCATCAAAATTCTATATGACAAATGTTGTTCACACTGATTTCACCCTTGCCTTCTTGGATAAAGCTTGACTAATAAATGCAAGAGGTCTGCCTTGTTGCATCAAAATCGCACCAATTCCATAACCAAAAGCATCTGTTTCTATCAGAAATGGCAATTTGAAATTGGGCATGGCTAATGTGGGCAGCTTTTCCATTACATCCTTGAGTTTCATAAATGCATCTTGAGCTTCTTTTGACCTCTGGAAATTGTTCTTCTTCAAAAGTTGAGTCAATGGCCCAGCAATGATACCATAATCCTTCACAAATTGCCTATAATATCTAGTTAACCACAAAAAACCCCTCAAACTCCTTATATCCTTGGGAACAGGCCACTGTTGCATGGCTGCCACCTTATTAGGATCGGCAAAAATTCCCTCTGCTGAAATGATATGCCTCATACTCCAATCTAGTAACACCAAAACAGCACTTCTTGTAATTCACCCAAAGTGCATGGCTCTTGAGCACCTCAAACACCACGCGCAAGTGATGGGCATGAGAGGGAGGATCAATGTTGTCTATGAGAATATCATCAAAAAATACCAGGACAAACCTCCTATGATATGGACAGAAAATCTCATTCATGAGAGCTTGGAAAGTCGACGAGGCATTTGTGAGTCCAAACGGCATCACCAAATATTCATAGTGACCCTCATGCGTGCGGAAAGCTGTCTTCAGAATATCACCTTCCTTCATCCGAATTTGGTGGTATCCCGATTTAAGGTCCAATTTGGAGAAGAATGCAGCTCCACCCAACTCATCCAAAAGCTCTTCTATTACCGGAATTGGAAACTTATTTGGAACAGTTATGTTGTTTAAGGCATGGTAATCCACGCAGAACCTTCAACTTCCATCTTTTTCATTAATATCAGCGGGCTCGAATAAGGACTGGTGCTCGGTTTGATCAATCCCGCAACTAGCATGTCATGTACAAACTTCTCAATTTCAGCCTTGTGATGGTGTGGATAGTGGTAAGGCCTTATGTTGGGAATTTGTGAACCTTCCTTTAGGACTATAGCATGATCACAAGATCTCCTTGGGGGTAAACTGTTGGTTTCCTTGAACAAATCTTGGTATTCATCTAATAACTCTCAAACCCCTTCCACACAAGGTTTCTGCTCGGTTAACACCATACTCATCATGCCAAGCTCCACATAATATGCCTCTGCATCTCCTCGTAGTTCCTTCATCATGGCTTTCAGTGAAGCCACTGTTCTTGACAGAGCAGGGTCCCCTCTAATTTCCAATGTCTCCCCATCTATTATAGCTTCAATCAAGTGCTCTCTGAAATTAGCATCGATTTTGCCCAAGCTTGCTAACCATTCATACCCCAAAACGACATCAGCACCTCCTAAATCAAATAAAAAGAAATCATGTATATCACCTTGAGTGGGTAGCTGCAATTATACTTGTTTACAAACCCCTTGGCTCTTTACTCGTTGACCATTCCCAACTTCCACCAAATACCCTTTTGTAGCCTCAGGTTGCAGCTTCAAGTCTCTCACCAAATCTTGAAACAAGAAGTTGTGAGAAGTTCCTGAATCCACCAACACAATCACCCTCTTGTCCCTGATAGTGCCCCACAATTTACGGGATTTCTTAGATGTAACCCCTGCTACATTGCTCATATTTAATTGAAGGGCCATTGTCTCTTCTAGTTCTTCCACATCTCTATCTTCATGCTCCTCACTCTCCTCATCCTCCTCCTCCCCAAGCAAAATCATGTGCAACTGCTTGTTTTTGCAGACATGTCACGGAAAAAACCGCTCAGCACAGCAGAAGCACACTCCATGGCAGCGCTTGTCCTGTTCCTCCGCCTCAGACAGCCGCTGAAATCCCAGCCCCCACCACTGGTTGTTGGCCGAACTCCTCTTTCCCACCAAACTCGCAGCTCCTCTCGCAACAGATGTTGCGATCACACTCGGTTGGTACGCCATTGCTGCAGCTTGGGAGTTAGCCACTCCATCTCTTGTTCCCAACCCACCAGCAGGCTCCCAATGATGAGAAACCCTTACAAACTGCTCTTGGCAACCAGCCCATTTACTAGTTAGTGCGAGCTTGCTGTAATTGGGCCCAACCCAGCGAAATGGGTAACCCGTAACCCAACCCAGCACTCTGTTTTTTTCCTCTACCTTTTGAGCCACTGTCATCAACATATTCAAGTCTCTAGAGCTCATCAGCCTCACCTCAGCCTTCACTTCGTCCTTCAACCCATTCATGAAGGCTCCCCACATGAATTCCTCCTCTACGTGTCTCAAAGGAGCCGAGAGAAGCTCAAACTGCTCCCGGTATTCCGCCACACTCCCCATTTGTCTCAACCCCATCAACACTTCGTATGGATTTTCAGAGGATGAAATCTGGAATCTGCTCAGCATAGCTTGTTTGAAAACAGCCCAAGAAACGTGTCCCATTCTTGCCTCCCACCACTAGTACCAATTCAACGCTCTCCCCTCCAAGCACACCACCGCCATTGCCACCTCCTCCTCTAGTACTTGAGTGATGTCAAAATAACGCTCATCCCAATAGATCCATCCATGGGGGTCCTCACCAGTGAAGTAAGGTACCTCTAACCTTCTCATCCTTTCCCCCCTCCTTCCTTCTTCTTTCTCATGGGGTCCTCTCCTCCCATTGCTTCCCTCCTCCTCCTCCTCTTTGCGACCCATTTGCTACCTCACAGCTTTGCCAATCTGCTCCCTCATGTTGAACATCATTTGCTCCATTTGGCTCCTAAACTGCTCCTGCCACTCCTGCTTGATCCCTACCAGTTGTCGTTCCACCGCGTCTAACCTGCATTCCATCCTCGTAGAGACCATTCAAGCTCCCAAGATCAAGAGCTCTGATACCAACTTGATAAGAACTAGTTATATATTAAGAAAACTGATTGAAACTAGGAGGAAAACTCCTTTTACAGGGGAGAAAACACTGCTATAGCCCAGAGAGTAAGAAGAAAACAGCACAAACAAATGCAGAAAAATAGATGACAATCAGGGTTGCAAGAAGCAAACTCTGGCCCCAGGCCTAAGCCTAACCAATTTCCCCTCTATTACGTTATGCCTCCCGGAACCCCAACTTCTACCCATGCCTTTTCCACATTTTCCTTGCTGAGCCCATTAGTTTGCAGCCCACTTCTCTTCTTTTTACCTCTCCTTTTATAAACATGGGTTAAAGGCCCATCAGATCTTAAATCCAGTTACCATCAAACTAGGATGAAAGAAGAAGACATCCCAAAAATGGCTTTTCGAACACATGAAGGGCACTATGACTTTCTGGTCATGCCCTTCGAGTTAACCAATGCTCCTTCCACATTTCAAGCACTCATGAATTGAGTTTTAAGGCCATATCTTAGTACCTTTGTTTTGGTTTTCTTCGATGATATTTTAATTTACAGTAAAGATGCCCAAACCCATTATGAGCACCTCAGGTTGATCCTACAACTGCTAAGACATAATCATCTGTTTGTGAACAAGAAGTGTACTTTTGGGAAGCTGCAATTGGAATATTTGGGCCACTTGATTTCCAATGAAGGAGTAGCTGTGGACCCTAATAAAGTGAAAGATATGGTAAATTGGCCTACACCCCGAGATATTAAGGGATTGAGGGGATTCCTTGGTTTAATCGACTATTATAGGAGATTTGTGAAGAACTATGTAAAGATTGCATGGCCAAAGACATCTCTCCCTGTGTTGGCAGTGCCTGATTTTGACAAGACTTTCATTGTTGAGACGGATGCTTCTGGGAAAGGAGTTGGGGAAGTCTTGATGCAAGGGGGCAGACCAGTCGCCTACATGAGCCACAATCTCTCTGATAGAGCCCAACACAAATCTGTCTATGAGCAAGAGTTGATTGCTATCGTTTTGGCCATTCAAAAATGGCAACACTATTTGTTGGGAAGACATTTCATTGTGCACACAGACCAACAAAGCCTTTGTTTCCTAGCTAACCAGAGAATTATAGGGGAAAAACAACATAAATGGGTCTCCAAACTACTGGGATTTGACTTTGAAATCAAGTATAAACCAGGTAATGAGAATGGAGCAGCAGATGCGTTGTCACGGAAACTTCAGTATTATGCTATCTCAACGGTTCAGTTGTATGATTGGGAGGGATTGGAGGAAGAGATCCAAACTAATGCCAAGCTTGGGGGAATTATACAAGATTTGTTGAGAGACCCTGATTCTCACCCAAGATTTCAGGTCACGAAGGGCAGGTGGTTGTACAAGGAGAGGATGGTTATTCCTCGAGATTCCTCAAAAGTTCCTCTAATACTTATGGAATTTCATGACTCGGCAATTGGAGGACATTCTAGTTTCTTTAGAACTTAAAAGAGAATCTCGGCTTTACTATTTTGGGAAGGGATGAAACGAAATATACAAGACTATGTGCAGGCTTGTGAAGTTTGTCAACGAAACAAATATCAAACTCTCACCCCTACTGGTCTGTTATAGCCTTCACCTATTCCTACACAGGTTTGGTCTGATTTATCAATGGATTTTATTTCTGGTCTTCCTAAAACTCATTGACTAGATACTATCTTAGTGGTAGTGGATCGGTTGACTAAGTTTGCTCATTTCATTGCAATTTCACACCCTCTCACAACCAAGGATATCGCTACAATTTTTGTTAAGGAAATAGTCAGACTTCATGGTTTTCCCACTTCCATTGTATCTGACAAAGACAGCATCTTCCTAAGTTCTTTCTGGACTGAAGTCTTCAGGCTTGCAGGCACTAAGTTGAAATTCAA
Organism: Styphnolobium japonicum; assembly: GCA_023212625.1. Taxonomy (NCBI): domain Eukaryota; kingdom Viridiplantae; phylum Streptophyta; class Magnoliopsida; order Fabales; family Fabaceae; genus Styphnolobium; species Styphnolobium japonicum. Next base: position 3,236,973 of record JALBWW010000010.1, read on the forward strand.
TTCTGCCTATCATCCTCAATCGGATGGACAAACAGAGGTGGTCAACCGTTGTTTAGAAACCTATCTAAGGTGTCTTACAGGGACCAAACCTAAGTAATGGCCTAAATGGTTAGGGTGGGCTGTGTATTGGTAGAATACTAATTATCATTCCTCTACTAAGATGACACCCTAAGGTTGATGGCTGAAAGGAATCAGGTGATATAGGAATTGCGGGAGCAATTAATCAAGGCACAGAACCGCATGAAAAATCAAGCTAACAAACACCAACGGGTGGTGGAATACCAGCCCGGAGATGTGGTCTATTTGAAAATCTAACCCTACAAACTCAAATCCTTAGCTAAAAGGATAAATTAGAAGTTGAGCCCCTGATTTTATGGACCCTATGAGATCTTAGAGAAAATCAGTCCAGTAGCTTATAAATTGCAACTACCTGTAGATAGTCTCGTCCACCCAGTGTTCCATGTTTCCTTGCTTAAGAAGTCTATTTACTTGACTGTTTCAAGTCAGTCCTTACCCTCCTTTTTAGCCGAGGATTGGGATAAAGGTACAACCAACTAGCTACAGTTCTGGATCACCATCTGAATTCTGCAGTTGCAAGGGAAGTTTTGATCAAATGGCAACACCTTCCTGATTTTGAAAACTCTTGGGAGGACTTATCTCCACTCCAGAACCAATTTCCTGAATTTCACCTTGAGGACAACGTGAGTTCTTTGGGGGGAAGTGTTGATAAGACCCCAAAGGAAACCCAAGTATATGTTAGAAGAAAGTTTCGGGCTGCAAAGAAAGTGGGCCAGAGGGACTGAGGGAGGAAAAGCGGGCATCACCAAATTTGTAACTAACCTACTGAGCCGGCACTGAGTGAGTGGGAAAGTGGGATTCTGTTATGTAGAGGTATAATTGTGGGGAAGGGAACATGGGAGAGGAGGCTGTAAATTGGGCTAGGCACTTGGGAGGGACTGAGCACTCTTCATTTGCTCAGACTATCTTTTATTTCAATTTTCTGTATTTCCTAGAAGCTGTCTATAGCATTTCTGGGCTGATATCAAAATGGGTTGATATCAGAGTACAGCAATTTATTAGTGTTCTTCTCTTCATTCTCTGTTCAGTTTTTCCAATACCTATCACAAGGTTCGTATCAGAATGTTTCTTTCAACAACTTAGTCACTTAAAATACTGTGTTAGTTCATGGAACAAATTAATCAAATATTGCATGCAAAATTTCAATAAGTTGTGATTTAGATCATTGGGAAACTAACCTTTCTTAACTTCATGCCCCTTCGCCATAGCAAGGAGTTCATCTCTGCTCTTTCCCATAACATGAGACAAATCCTGGGTGTGCATAAGAACAATTATGCCATGCATGCAAATGCTGGTCTTATGTATACTATCAATAACAAACTTCTAACATAGGCTTACAGGGAGAGGAAAACATGGTGAATTCATATATACAGCATTATAGTGGTCAATACATTGAGATTTGCTTTTTGTTCCAACATATTCTGCAACTTCATTCCAATTCCCAAATCCATACATTTCAATGCCCTAAAATGAAACAAGTTTGTTAAGATACACAAAATTTGATAACAAGCAGTGAAGTAGAAATGCAGGCATCATTAAACATATATTTGTGGGAAAGAAGAAAGAAAACACTTGAGAGAGACTAGGTTTTGGACTGAATTGCTTGAGAGAATAATCTCTCAGCCTCTAAATTTATTTACACAAATACAAATTGAATCCCTCAATTGTAGGGATATGATAATCAGCATTTACATCAGTTCCTAATCTAGGGTATATACAATAAATCAAGATAATATATACAGGGAAACTAATAATGTAAAATCATCACACAATTATAATGAATCTCAACACTCCCCCTCAAGTTGCTGCTTATATGTCATGCATCAAGCTTGTCACATATATTTTATCCTTGGACCTCGGAGTGATTTAGTGAGCATGTCTGCCTACTGATCATTGGAGTTCACGAATGATGTAGTGATTTCTCCAGATATAACCTTTTCGCGGATAAAGTGACAGTTAATCACGATGTGTTTGGTCCGTTCATGGAAAACGGGATTGGAGGCAATATGCAAGGCTGCCTAATTATCACATATAAAGCTCATGGGCCTGATCTTGCAGAACTTTAACTAAGAAAGAAGTTGTTTTAGCCATATGAGCTCGCATGTAGCAAGGGTCATAGCTCTATACTCTGCCTCTACACTTGATCTAGCTATAACACTTTGCTTCTTATTCTTCCATTCAATGAGGTTGCCTCCAATGAGAACACAATAACCTAAATTTGACCGTCTATCACTTGGGCAACCAGCCCAATCTACATCTGTGTAAGCAACAATATCAGTATGGCCTCTATTATGATAAATTAGCCCTTTCCCAGAAAAACCTTTAATGTATCTCAGGATGCGAACTACTGCATCCCAATGACTCTCGCAAGGGGAATTTACAACACTAACAACAAAGGATATGTCAAATCTGGTCATAGTGAGATAATTCAACTTTCCAACTGTCTTTAATATCTTCCTGGATCTGAATATGGCTCCCCCTGATCTGACATAAGTTTAACATTAGGATCCATAGGAGTATCGATTGGCTTACAATCTAGTATGTTTGTCTCCTCCAAAATATCAAGTGCATACTTCCTCTGAGATATAGCAACACTTGTACTAGATTGAGCAACTTCAATCCCAAGAAAATATCGCAATCGTCCCAAGTCTTTAGTGTGAAATTGTTGAGATAAGTGCTGCTTGAGACTTTTAATGCCATTATGATCATCCTCTGTAATGACAATGTCATCCACTTATACAACAAGATAGATGTACTGGCCAGAGGAAGAGCATTTATAAAAGACAAAGTGGTCTACTTCACTGCGAATCATGCCAAATTGTTTTAAGGCTGTACTGAATCTGCCAAACCATGCTCAAGGACTCGGCTTGAGACCATATAAAACTTTGTGTAATCTGCAAACAAAACCACGAGACCCCCCCTAAGCAACAAAGTCATGTGGTTGCTCCATATAGACTTCTTCAGTTAAATCACCATGTAGAAATGCATTTTTAATGTCCAATTGATCCAGAGGCAAGCAGAGCATGGCTGCCATAGCCAAAAAAAGACAAAAAGAAGCCAATTTAACAACAGGGGAGAAGGTGTCACCATAATCAAGCCTAAATATATGAGTATAACATTTAGCTACTAAACGGGCTTTCAGGCGATCAATCTGACCATTAAGACCGACTTTGATAGTAATTACCCAACAACAGCCAATCGCATGTACGATTGGATTCTAGGCTGCCATCTCATCGATCATTGCCTGCCGCCATCCTAGATGGAAGAATGCTTCCTAGACAGTTTTAGGAATAGAGACAAAGGAAATAGCAGATACAAAAGCACAAGGGGAAGAAGTTATATGGTGATAACTTAAGAAATTATAGATGGGATAAGGGTTGCAAGTGGAACGTGTACCTCTACAGAGGGCAATAGGTAAGTCAATAGTAGGCTCAGGTGGGTCCAGAGCAGGTAGATCAATCGGAGTAGGGGATGGATCACCGATCTAGTCAGATGCAGCTGCCTCCAATGGAGCTGGGCGAGGACGACGCTGGTAGGTAATAAGTGGTAGGGGAGAAGGAGGGATAGACACTGGTGGAGTAGAAGAGCCAGACATGTCATAGACTGAGGACTCTACAACAAACGAGATAGACAAAGGAAGAGATAATACCTAAGAAATAGAGGTCGGGGTCACGTAGGAAGTGAAATAAAGGGTATCCACAAAGAAGGTAACATCGACAGACATGTAGAAGCGATGAGTAGACGGAGAATAGCATTTGTATCCTTTTTGAACTCGAGAGTAACCAAGAAAGATGCATATGACTGCACGAGCAGACAACTTGTCAAGACCTGGTGTGAGATTATGAACAAAACATGTAAAACCAAACACTCGTGAGGTAACATTAAAAAGTGGGTCATGAGGGAATAATAGGGAATATGGTACCTTGTTATTCAGAGTAGAAGAGAGCATCCGATTTATTAAGAAACTAACAGTAAGAACAACATCACCCCAAAATTTTAAAGGTGCATAACAAAAGTGTACGTGCAGTTTCAATAATATGAAGATGTTTTCTTTCAGCAATACCATTTTGTTAAGGTATGTGTGAGCAAGAAGATTGATGAATCATGCCATGAGAAGTCAAACTGATTAAAAGATGCAGAAAAATATTCTTTAGCATTATCACTATGTAAGATGCGAATAGAATGTCCAAATTGGGTTTAAGTCTCATTATAAAAATTTTGAAAAATAGTTAAAAGTTTTTATCGATCTTTCATTAAAAATATCCAAGTACATCTTGAAAAATCATCAAAGAAAGTAACAAAGTACCTATACCCTAAGATAGAACTGACCCAACTAGGACCCCATACATCTGAATGAACAAGACCAAATGGAGTGGTTTCCTGACGAGGACTCTTGCTTGGAAAGGAAGCTCGAACATGCTTGCCAAGCTGACATGACTCACACTCTAAAGACTATAAGTGAGACAGGTGAGGGACCATTTTCTTCAACTTATTGAGACTTTGATGACCAAGACAATGGTGAAGGAGATCCGGGGAATCGGTAGTGGCGCAAGCAACAAAAGATGGAGGCTAGAAATAATAAAGGCCATGTGATTCATATCCTGCGCGAATCGTCTATCCCGTACTATGGTCCTGTATGCAAAAAAAGTTATTAGTGAAAATTATGGAGCAATTAAGGTTACGAGTAAGTTGATTAACAGAGACTAGGTTGAAGGGTCAACCAAGTATAAAAAGAATAGAATTTAAAGACAATGATGGAAGAGGTGTGGCTTGACCAATGCCAGTGGCTTTTGACTTGGAGCCATCAACAAGAGTGATATAATGTGATGTTTTAGGCTGTGCTATTGTGGAAAAAAGTGAGGGATTACCAGCTATATGGTCAGAAGTACTAGAATCCAAAATTCAAGATTCAACAGGCAATGACTGTGAGAGACAAAGTGTAGAATTACCAGTATGGACTACTGCGGCTGAAGATTGGCCTTGTTGGGCCACTTTGAGCTGAAGATACTTCCTTAAATTCAGCATCTGACAAGATATTCTGATTATCATTCTAATTATCAGTCGGCTTTTCCAAAGTCTGAGGCTGTGAGTATGTCACACAGGCTGATTTCTCAGAAAATCCAATAAGAGAATAACATTTGTCATTATTATGGCCCATGCGATTACAGTAAGAACACTGTGGACGATTACCAAAACCATGACCTCCTCGTCCACCTCATCCACGGCCTCGGCCTCCACGATTGGTTACATTTTTTTTAGTTTCCCAGGGTATCCCTCACATGCAACTGCGAGGACTAATCCCTTGAGATACTGAGATCCATTGAAGGGGTTGACCTTTCCCAACAGATGTTTTTCCATACACGAGTCAAGAATCGAACACCTGACCACATGCTTAAAAGGCCCAAGTATCTACCACTTATGCCACACCATGTTGGTTACATTAGAGACAAATGCAGATGATTCTGAACCTGAAAAGGAACCATCTCCAGTCATAGCTTCAGAAGGGGGAACCTGTAGTAATCGATCAATAAGGTTTTTTACTGTAAGAACGCTAGGATTAGTCAAGATTTGATTCTACACAGATTCAAAGTCTTTGTGAAGGCCATGAAGAACAAACATCATGCACATGTTATCAATCTTATTCTCCATATCATCAACAGTCAGGAGCAACTTGACTTCATTAATAATAGATTGAGCCTTGGTCAAATATGTTGCGAGATCATTATCTGTCATTTGAAGTGCAGCTAAGTTGTGTACCACATCATAAAGACACTAGATATCATTTGAATAAACACTGCGAGCTTTCTTCCAAATGTCGTAACATGTTTTATAAGTACGAAAATGAACCAACAGCTTGGGGTCAACAGACTGCCATAGAAAAGAAACCAACAGATAATCTTCCTTCATCCACTGATTTCAATCTGCTGCATCAACATTTGCATCCTTTTTGGTCAAATGATCAGAGAGGCCTTGCCCCAAAAACCAAATTTCCACAGCAGCTTGCCAATCCATGTAATTCTTCCCGTTGAGCTTCTCCGAGGTTATAGACGGACTCCTAAAGAAAACAAAGGAAAATGGTGTCTTGCTGTGTGAAGGTGGGTTAGACGCACCAGAACCTACATCAGATGTCGTACCAGAGGATTCCAACATTGAGGCCATTTAAGAAGGTGGGGGGACAAGAGTGAGAAGGTGGCTAACTTGGACCAACAAAGCCCAAAAGTGACAGAGGAGGTGCCGAGGAGGAGATTGGGACTGGCAGCGGCTTGATCGGAGACCAGGAGGATGGTGCCTGGCATACACGCGCTGACGAACTTTTGGGACTGTGCCAGCACATGAGGGGGCATGACTGACCAGACGGCAAAACAGTCGACCGTGGATGACTCGTCGAATGTTTTTGAGGCTACGGCCGGCGTTCCAAGACAGACAACGGGACGGCTAGCAGCTAGGGTTTACTGTTTTGGTGGAAATAGGGATTTTGGTCAGGCCCACGAAGTGTGGGCTTTGATACCAACTTGAGAGACTTTAGAGAGACTAGGTTTTGGACTGAATTGCTTGAGAGAATAATCTCTCAGCCTCTGAATTTATTTACACTGATACAAATTGAATCCCTCAATTGTAGGGATATGATAATCAGCATTTACATCAATTTCCTAATCTAGGGTATATACAATAAATGAAGATAATATATACAAGGAAACTAATAATGTAAAATCATCACACAATCATAACGAATCTCAACAAAACTAAAAAGTTCCCCATACTCAAATCACATACCTCTAGAAGTAACATCTCTTCATCTGCATTCCAGTCTAGACATATGAGTGGAAAAGAGAGATTATCCTGTAGGAAAAATATATTTTTTTAAACTTAAATTAATATACTAATATATCTTAACCATGAGCATGGAAGCCCTTATGATGGAAACTTCATTCACAATGAAATTGGCAAAAAATTTTACTTTCAGCACAAAATGTTACACATATGATGATGGCATGCATATAAAGAAAGAATAGAGATCTTTCATTCTGCTTCTTTTTTTCTTGTTGTGATTACCATAAAATGAAGAAAAGGAAAGAAAGAAAGATCATGTGGATCTTCAGAACAGAGTTAAGAAAAACACCCTTCATGGTAGAAGTGATAAATAAGTATAACTGACTAGTGCACAGACAACAACTCAGCAACAGCCTATTCCAACCTATTTAGAAACATAATATCTCAGAGGGAAAAAAAACTGCTATCATCATTACGCCATAATGCACAATATTTACAGAAAATCAAAGCAAGCGCTAATTATTCTCCAAATTATTAACAATCTGGTTTGTCAAACAACAATATATTGCCGTTAAAGGAATTAATACCAATATGGTTAGTACAGTCTCTAGCATTTAATGCTTTCCTGTTCTTCATTTTTCTGAGGAAAGAAGATTTTATTAGAAGGAAAGAAGGGATACAAAGGAAGGACGGAAAGAAGCTTTCATCATTCATCCACAGTTTACCAGCATCCTGACCTTAGCAGAACTAGACTACAATCGATACCATATTTAGAAATTTAAACACAATGGACATCAATTGTATATAAGAGGGAAAAAAAAATGATGTTGCAACTCCATACGGTTAAAAATCAAATAATCAATGGGAAAACAAAATATCAGACAGGCTAATGTTCATTAAATAAATGCGGACTTAGTAAAATAACTATATCTTCACACCATCAACAACATTGGGGCCAAAACCAGCAAGTTACTTGTCACTGTCAAGGGATAGGGAATTTGTCAAAGTTTAGTGTTAATAAGTTTAAGCATGAATAGAAGATATTTTCAAAATAAAAGTCAACTTATAAATTATTCTATATACATAGAATGGTGGCAAAAGGCAGATAGTGATGGTTGTTAAAAGACAGAGATCAACCAACCAAAACTGCTGCTGTGGTTTAGATCATTCTACAACTCTGGGGAAGTAATACAATAAATATAAGGAGAAAAACAAAGAAGGTTATATACCATAACCCTATACATATGATTGCTTTTGTGAGGTGTCACCTCAGCTCCAACAGAGAAGCACTCTATGCAGAGATCAAAATCTTGACACACAACGCACTTAATGCGAACCTTCCCCGAAATATCTTTGTTGCAATAATTACAGTGATAAAGAGATACTTTCCCATCAGTTATTCCTTGGCCTACCACATTTAGAAAATGGTGTTACAGAAGATGATAATGGACTTTCTGGAGGGAAGGGGAGTATGTGTATACGAAAAATACCTGTAGATGAAGTTTCTAAACTCTCTACATTCAAAGCAGCCCTTTTTCTCTTGGATCTAAAATAGGAAAGCAAAAAAAGAAACAACATTACAAAATAAGAGTAATTAAACATAATATGCAGCAGGAAGCATTCAAGAAGAATTTCAAATGCATCCAAGGGCATGTTTCCTCCAAAAAAGAAAATCTACCAAAAAAAAAAAACTTGTAGGACAGGAACAAGTATATATTGTTTCAGTTTCTTAATATTTGTGGGGAACTTCACTCATCTAAAATACTGACCCTATGCTCATGGATGCCTCAATGCACAGAAAAAATACTAACAACCCATATTTCCTAATTTCAACTCAAAACCCTTTCACATACTTCATTATCGACAATGTTCAAAGATCCTCCTAAATGTCTCCCTTATCACATATTATAATAAGCATATGTTTACCAATATTTTTTCCCACAAAATGGGGGGAAAGGATGAAAGAATATTAAAAAAAAAATCCAAGTGTTTTCTTGCATAAATATTAACATACTGCAAGATAATTTCCCACTCTTTGTTCTTTCCACCTGGAAACCCAAGAATACACTCATCCTTTAGGAAAACCTTTTAAACACATTTAATGGAATTTTCCTCGCAACCAAATACCTAAACGTAGGCCCAAATTTTCTGTTGTAACCTTGTGCGCTAACGGAAATTATGGAAATGAAAAATAGACCCAGAATTTAACGATGTTTGACCTATATCAAACTATAGGCCTACGTTCATCTGCGAAACAAAGAGAAAATTCACTATGATCAATGAAAATTATAAGAAGTAGCTGCTCAACGCTCAAACCCTAATTCCAATACTGAGACTTAGTACACTCTACAACCTATCAGCCCAGTTCCTTCGCTTCCACCACAAATCTCCTTGAAAATTCCTTGTCGGGTCACATGTTGGGCCAAGCCCATAATAAACACATGCCACTTTATCACACTTTCCTCAGCTGCAAAACAAATAAAATCCACACTATATTTTTCTAAAGTTAACTACAAAGCCTAAAAATGTTACAATTTATTTAGCTTTACCAATTACAATTGCATAGACCCACCTATATGATCGTAGCAATGCTGGTTTACATCATATGAATAAAAAATCTATAGTTCTATACATGTGCACCTTCTGGAACTTAAAAGGAAGCTTGAAAGAGAAATATGATGCTATTTTATTTATCATGCATCAATAAAATTTAGAAATACGTATAATCTGTTCAACCACAAATGTCGCTAGCTAAACTTTCCACAAATTGATAAATGGATGAACACACACACAGAGAAAAAGGGGGGGGGGGAATCTTCAGATAAACATGCAACTCAAAAGTTTCAGAAGATGACTTGATCACATCATTTTTTTAATCCCGAGATAAATGGCTTTTAGTACATGTTCCTACTTTTATAGAACAATTAGAAACAAAAACAAAAAAACAAAATTGAAAGTGAGTTTTCCTTACAGTATAAATCAATTTAGCCAAAGCCACCAAATGAAACCAATGTATTGTACATAGGAAGTAGTACACAAAGATAAACACCACCCTCTACATAAAGTGTTGAAGATATTTTGAGTCTTAAGGGGGACGGGAAAAAATGAGTAATGAGTAACCCAATAGAGAAAAAATTTAAACCCTTAATTCTCAAAACCCAATTAACTTGACCACAAAACTCGTATTCCCTCTGTTCTACACAGGTAATGAGCCCTCCCAATCAAAAATAAAAAAAGGGGTTCAGCTATCTGGGGTTCATTCGTAAAGCTAAAATTACAATAAAATAAAATAAAAATTGTAAACACTCCCCAAATTTCATTTCATAGCAACCAAGCACAAGCCCTAAAACATGGCATTGCTTGCAAAAACCAACCTTTGGTTGGGGTCATCGTCGGCGGGGCGCGACGCGGCTCGGGACCGACCCATTGCTCCACAGACAGACCTACACACCGAGCTTCTCACTTCCTCTGCAGCCTATGTATTATGACCACTGCGTTATTTTATTTTTTTAAAAAAAATTAGAGTTATTTTTTTTTTTTTTCTTCTTTATGTAAAAAATATATTTTTCCAAAAAATAAAAATATTGTTATTGCTATCACTTTTTACACACAAGTGTGTGTATATAGATATATATAAAGTTGATTCAAATTAAAGATAAAATTGATTTTACATAATATTAAAATTATTAATTCTCAACGAACACGTAGCTATTAAATTTTAAGACATATGATAAGGATGTTAGAGTTTCGATTATTAAATGGGTCTTTTATCTTATTTTTTTATTTCAATACTTGCACCTCTTAAATATTAAAAAAAATAAAAATGAGTGTATATTTATTTCTTAAATTGTACCACAAGCCAAGATAAAAAATCATTAATACAAAAATAAAGATTCTCTGGTCTAACACATACATTGATGGTACTTCAATATGAATGAGCGTACCACAAAGGTATATTTTTTTACTCATACTAGTCTATCTTCTCGTGAATTTCATGGGATTTTTTGGCTCTCTATTTCTAGAATATTTAGTGTAATTTTTTCGTTGTATATGTATTTTATGGTTTCTTCATACTTTTAATAATATAATTTTAATTTGATATTTTATACATATTTAATTCTAATATATACCCCCATAATTTTTATGAAATATTTTTTATTTTAGGTTTTGTTTTTTTTTTCATTATTTTTTACACTTTTAATAATGAGTTTAATTTGATTAACTTTCTGCGTAAAGTTTTTACATTATCACTAAATTATATGTTGACATATTATTAAAAAAAATATTTACTTTTCAAATAGTTGTTTTCATAGTCTAACTTATTTAATGATGTAATAACATATCATTGAATAATAGTGTAAAAAAAATTTATACTAACTGTGTATTAAAATTATATTGTGTAATAATACAATTTGACTTTAATTTTGAATCACTATCAGTGTAAAAAAATTTACACTATTGTTCGATCATATATTGATAAATCATTAAAAGAGTGTGACTTTTTAGATAGTTGTTGTTATAATTAAATTTTTTTAATGGTGTATCAATATATAATTAAGTGATAATATAAAAAAATTATACTCATAGATAATCAAAATTAAATCCATATAATTTTAATTGAATATTTATATTTATTTATTTATTTATTTTATATCTACGTGATTTTATTTTTTATTACAAATTTTAATTTTAAGACAAAATCATTCTTTAAAAGAATAATAAAATAGACAACGTTAAATTATTTTTATATAACAGTTACAATTTTGTTATGTAACTTTATATAACCGTAAAAATTTAATATCCTATATTAGATAGGTATGTTAATTAATTTAGAACAATGAATGTGAAATTTCTAAAAAAAATGACATCAAATATTAAATAGTAGTTATAGTTATATTATTTACATTTGTGTAGTACGTGGACTTTGTTCATAGTAATATTTAGATTTTAATTTCTCAAAACTTGGCATCAACAGCATGCGGAACAACTTGTCATTTCGAATTAGAAATAAAGGAGGAGACTTACACATGATGGAGCAACCGAAAGAAAATAAGAAACCAGATGTTGTTAGCTAGAATAAAAGAAATTTGAAAAAGAGAAGAATGAAGCAGAAATAGACAGGCAAGATTTAGGCAGGAATAATTTCTCTTGAATTAAAATCAGGTACTGTCATCTGGCGTTAGAGGCGTCCCTTTATTAATAGATAATAATAGATTTAAAATAAAGAGGAAAGTATTATTTTTAGAAGATAAATTATGAATATATTTTAATATAATAGATATGTATTTAAATAAAAATTTTGAGTCACAATTATAAAAGGAAAATTCTTAATTTTATTATTATTATGAGAATAAATCGACTGCTTTTTAAGTCTTTAACAATTATTCTTAAAATAAAAAATGAAATTTTTAACTAAAGAAAAAAAGATAGCAACAAATAATTTTAACAGCATTTTAATTCCAAAAGCATGCTATAAGTTTGGCATAGAAGCCACATGACACAGATAAACTACTTTTTACAAAAGTCAAAAACAAAATATTCAAAGAATCTGAGCCCACTTGCAAATAGGAATGAAATACTCAAGGAGAATGACGCTATAGTTCGGCGTGGGAAGAAATACTTCCAATACGGTTTGTATACAAAATTTATTCTAATTTAGTTCATACAGTCAAATGTAAAAGTCTAAATTACCCTTTTTTTTTTGCCTAAACCTCATTTTCCTCCTTTCTTTCTTTCTTTTTGCTCTTTTCTTTTCCACTTGCTCTTGTTTTTCCATTACTTCTGAATCATCCACCACACCCAAACCTCCAACCCCAAGATGCCTCACCCAAATAGATGTAGCCTCCTTCGTACATATCACCCACCCTATACCTCAAGCCATTTAAGGGAAGATCTAAAGGGATCTCTATGACACTCTCAAACCCATGTGTTTTCACCATTCTTCTATACTTTTCTTTTCAATTTCAGCTCGTCTACTTGCAAGACTACCAGATTAACTGAGTTTCAGCATTACTACTGTCACGACCGAAAAAAATCGTGATGGGAAGCGGCGAGATCAAAAATAGTTGTTTAGAAACAAAATAATAATGGAGTCGCCACCAATCTTTTATTTGATAGGGAAAATGACTGGTAAAACCTTTTAAAAATAAATTTAAAATAAAAACAAAAAGAAAAGGTTTGCGAAAACCAAGTAGGGTTCGAGAGTCGATTATGTACAGAGAATGGTGGAACCTTAATCACACAGCACCCCTGATACATCCGTTATAGAACGGTTACCTTAAGTTAGTTGTGCGAATTTAATAACCTTAATAATATTTGATTTTACCCCCTAAATAAAACAAGTCAAACTAATTGAAATAAAAATTATATTTTACAACTTGCAAATTTAAAGAAAAAAACACTTACAGGCTTGGTGGAAGAGAATAAAAATAAATAAATAAATAAATAAAATATTTACATATTTAGCTTGACTTGCAGGCCTACATATCCCTTGGTGCAATGGGGAATTCAAAGCCACGTAGTTCTCTATAAAATGATTGTGTGTTGGTTAATTTTATTTGCGAGAAATAATTTTATTAACTGATTAAACGAAAAAAGATTTAATTTGATTTAAAAATAAAAGATTTGACTAGAAAATGAAATTTTATTAACACATTCTAAATAGGATGAAAGGAGGTATTGAACCCCCTAATCCACCCTAAACAAACATCTAGTGGGTACTTGACCCCTGAAGACGGCTAGCGTAGTTTGTGGCATTGGACCACTTAAAGAAAATAACTTATATTTGTCTTACGTGGGGTGACAGGCAATACTAAGCTTGCTTATTCACCCCAAAATATTTGCCTAGTGGGTACTTGACCCCTGAAGACAACAAACGTTTTTCGTGGCATTGGACCACTTAAGGAAAAGTAAATTATATTAACGCCCTAAATGGGATGGAAGGTAGTACTTCACCTACTGATCCCTTCCAAAAAACTTGCTTAGCAGGTACTTGATCCCTGAAGGCAATTAATGCGAATTGTTATGGCGTTAGACCATTTTATTTGATTATTACCCTATCCTTGTTCCTTTCTACATAATACATATAACTAATATAAAAATATCTAAACCAAGGTAAATATACTTAAGAGTAATGATATTAAATAATTGAACAAATGAGTAAACTAAACATGATAGGATAAGCCAAATAGCCAAAAGCAAATAAAATAAAAGAAAAGAAGTAATGCAATAAAATAATAGAGATAATAACAAAAAAGTATCAACCAAAGCTGAAGAGAACCATAAGTTGCTTTTTATATTTCCCTCGTTATTTCCATTTGGCCTACTCAGTTAGTCTCATTTACTATTTATTTTCTTTTTATTTATTTTTTATTTCAATTAATCTAACCTATCTCATTTATCTAAACCCCTCTTCCCCCTTTTTATAACCCAACATAAGCCGAAGCCCAGTATATTAAAAGGGAGACCAAAAACAAAATAAAGAAAGGACTAACCCACTATAAAACTTATACAACCTAAGCTCGAATTATCCCAAGTCCAAAAGAAAGAAAAAAAAACCCAACGTCTTCTTTGCCCGCGAGCTTCTGCCATACCTGGCCCTGTGCGCCCTGTTGGAGCATAGGGATGGGGAGGCGGGTCCTAGGCTGCTGCGACGCAGAAGGTGATGGCTCAGGGGAAGGAAAAAGCAGGGGTGCAGTGCAGGGTTGGGTCCAGGTCCGCGGCTCAGTGTGGCCATGGGGAAGGGTGAGGCGCGACTGTTTGTATGGCGGTGGTAGCAGGGCAGAGGCGATGGCTCAGGGATGGAGGCGGTGCAGGCCTGGGTTAGTACGATAGGGGATGTGGGGCGGCTAAGGTGCGTGGTGTGGCAGGGGTATGGGGAAGAGGAAGGCACTGGGGCTGCTGCGCAGCAGGGCAAGTGGGGAGAAGGAAAGAGAGAAAGGGAAAGAAAGGGGAAGAGGGGTGGCTAGGGCACAGTTTGGGAAGGAAAGGGGACGTGGGTTTAGGGGGTGGATCGGATTGTATGACTGGGTTGGGGAATGAGCCAGGTTAGGTTGGGGTATGGGTTAAATGAAGTTGGACTAGACTATGGGATCTGGGTAATGGGTTCAAATTGGGCCAGGGTGGAGGAACCAGGCCAGGTAGAGTTTTGGGTTGTAAAAAGCTTGGGCTCTGGATTCATAAATTATTGGAAGAGAGATAAAAAGTTATCGGCTTAGGTAAATGGGCAAGGAAAAAAACTTGCATGAATTGTCAATTTCTCTTTTCTTTTATTTTTTTTTTAATCTTTCATTTTTGATTTTTTTTGTAATTAAATATTAAATAAGAAATTTGGATTGGCTAAAAAAAATTTGTTAATTAAACTTCTTTTTTTTTTCTTTCAAAATTTTTTCTCTTGTTCCCATTTGTCCCATTTTTGGATTTTTGTAATTAACTAATTTAAATTTATTTTGATTTTTGTGTTTTTTGCATTTTTTATTTTTTTTTATTGGCTAAAAGCATTTTCTTTTTATCTCTTTTTTTTAAAGTGGCCTGGACAAATTTAGGTGTTCACAGCTGCTGTTGAAGGCGCGTGTTGACGAGCTTAAGCAAGTTTGATTCCTTGGCCAAATCAAGTGAGAAGGTTGGTCTCTAACATGTATTTGGAGATTTCTTGGTGGCCGAGCAAAGGGATTTCAAGCCCTAATGGAGGGAGATTTGCTCAGTTGTGCTTATGCTCATCAAAGTGGAGAGCAAGGAACCGAGATGGACGGCTGTGTTGCGGCTTCTTGAAGGAGCACAAGATCTTGGTGTTTTGGTACGCACTCAATCGAATCAGATGTGGATTCACAGCTTGGAGAAAATAAATATTGGTGCATTCAAAGATAGAGAGAGCATTATGAAAGAGTAAATGAGAGATTATAAGAAAAATAGTGAACAAACACAAGCAAGGGGTCCTTTGGGGGTTCTAAGAATTTTCTTTGAGTTTGCTTTGTATTTTGAGGTTTGGGAGAGAATGAGAAGCATAGTCTAGGATAGAGGCAACAAGAAAGGAAGAGGAAGAGAGGGAATTCTACAATCAAGAAAGCCATATGTGGGTAATATTTCAGCCTCTCCTTTTTTTTTCTTTTTTTTCCCTGTATATTTAAGATTTAAATGTCTGTTTCATTTGTAACTAGATCCATTAATTTTGCTGAATCTACTGTAATTTGAATGGATATATTTAGATATTATTTGTTAATGATATCAATGTTGCATGAGTTAGAGTTATGTGTTTGAAACCTTTTCCATGAATGCTTTGTCTAATCTGATTATTCCAGTAGCATGTGTCTAATTTTAGCTCATTTATCTGACGTGGTACTATGTGTCTTGGAATGGATAGATTTGTACATAACCTGCTAGTTTCCTGTAAAGCATTTTATAAGTTGGAATTTAGAGTAAGTATTGACATGGTTTCTATTCTTCAACCTTTATTTTTTAGAATAAGGGTTGTGATTAAAATGGATGTTGAGGTATGCTTGGGAGTGGGATTTATCTTTTGGCTTTTGGGATGGATTGAGATTATGCATCATGTGTTTTTTACTATTATTCTTGTGATATGTTCAGAAATCTTGATAAAAGGGACTTTGTTAAAATTTCATGGTGTTGATTGTGACAATATGTTGTTTCAATGATTGTGTATGATTTCTTCAAGCTGGTTATCGTCATTCTTCCTATTTGATGATGATTTTATGTAATTTGTCTTGGTTGATGGTGGTAGATTTGGTGAAGCACTGTCGATTTGGCTTATCTCCACTAATATGATTGTGTTGATTAAGTTGAGTGTCATATAATGAAATTCATGAGTTACATGCCCCTATGGCAATGTGAACCATTTTTAGGATAATTTGAGCTATAAAACTCACATTCACATATTGTGTCACTTGTGGAAAGTTGGTATAGGATGCTTTTAATGTAGAAAATCTCATTTTCTAATTCCCATCGCATCATACCTGATTTGGTCCAAAGTTAATTCATGTTCAGCATATTGTCAAATTTTTGGTAGCTATCACATTCTCTTTCAAAATTTAAGTTATACATTTTGGAATCACCCACTGTTTGTCTTGTTGAAAAGCTAATACATAAGGCCTTTAAGTGTGAAAACTTTAGTTTTGAACTTCTGCTCATTCAGGACCAATTTTTATTTCACTTGATCTGCTTGTCCATTTGTGTGGTTATTATAATCTAGTTTAGGATTTATAGTTGAAGAAAATTATGTTTCAATGATTAGTCTTGTAAGATTTTATCTTGCTTTCTTGTATTTTAAAATTTTAATATGAAAATCTGTTCGGATTGTATTTATTGAATTTGTTTTGAAACAGTTATGGATCAATTGGCAAGAACAAGGATGTTTGTTCTTTTGGCTTGGTGGTTACAAGACTAGAGAACTGAGCTTTTTTTGTGTTCATGGGTACAATGGTGTATAATAATACTGGTAATCTGAAAGAATATTTTAGATTTGGCTTCAAGACCTTTATGTTTAATGGAGAGCACAATGACTTGATCACAAGTTGAAATCTTATTTGGTCGCATTTGTATGATTAGATAATCACACTCATGATATAATATGATGTCTTAGTCTATAAGGTCAATGGGGATAAATTTAACCATACATTATTGTTATTTAACCATTGATTTATATTATATTAACCAATATAATGTATTACTCTATGAAACAAATGTGAATGAATTTAAACAAACAAGAGTTTCATATAACCAATTTTTAATATAATCTTAACTGATATCTTCACCAATGATAGAACGTGAACAAGGATTATTTTAACCAAACAATGATGATATTTAACCATTAATTTATATGATATTAACAAATATAATGTATTAGTGTATGAATCGAACATGGTTAATTGTAACCAAACAAAAAGTTATTTAACCATTCTTTACTATAATATTAACCAAAATCATGTCAGACTATGAAGTGAACGAGGATAAACTTAACCAAATAAGATTGTCGTTTAACCCATGGTTTAATAGCATTATCATGTATTACTTTATGAAGTGAACATAGAACAATTTAATCAAACAATATGGTTACTTAAAGAAGCGTTTATATCATTTTATCATTTCTTACTCTAGTAAGAAAATAATGATAAATTTAATGAAACATTAATGTTATTTAACGTATGTGTCATATAATATTAAGCAATGAGCAAAAATAAGTGTACGAGGTGAAGTGCAATATATTTAACTCAAGACGAATTAATAAGGAAAATGTTTCTTACACACCATTTTTTATACCACTTTTACACTTGGTTAATGATGAGTAAAGTTTTGGTTAATATAGTATATCGTTTGGTTAATAGGTTATGGTAACCAATTACTTACAAGCTGGTAATCTATTGACCAAATGATATACTTTATTAACCAATAATTTGTTCTTCATTAACCAAGTTCGTGAGTAATCGATAACCAAAACCCATAAACCAAATGATATACTATCTTAACCAAAACTTTGCACATTATTAATAAAGTATAAAAATGATGTAAAAAAAATAGTGTACAAATATCATTACTCAATCATTAATGATATTTTGACCCCAAAATGTTAAGTAATTATGTGAACGATGAGCATTTTTTGCTTAATATAATATAGGATTTGGTTAATGAGTTCTAGTAAGCAATCACGTACAAGCCCATAATTTATTAACGAAAAAATATGCATTAACTAATTATTTGTTTTTCGTTAACCAAATATGTAAGTCATCAATTTTGAGAACCCAATAACTAAATGATAAACTGTATTGACCAAAATTTTGTCATTGTTAACCAATTACAAAATTGCCATATGGCAAAGTTTGTAAGTATCATTTCCCAAGATAAATCTCATTTAGGCAAATTTTTTTTTTTACAAAAACAATAATATTCACACACCACAATTTACAAAATTTCCACACCATTTGTGTACCTGGTTAACTATGTAGTCATGTGTGGTTAATATAGTAGAGTAATTGGTTAATGCGTGTTGGTAGTCGATTATTCACAAAATTGGTCAACGAGAAACAAATTATTGGTGAATTAAGTATATTATTTGATTAATATAATAGTAGATTGTAAGTGATTGGTTAACAAAATTCATTAAACAAGCGATATAATGTATTAACCAAAATTTACTCATTGTTAACCACATGTAATAAAATTAAAAAAATTGTGTGCATTTATGTTTTCCTATAGCATTACAACAATGATATTTGTACACTCTTTTTACATCATTTTTATACTCAGTTAAGTATTTCCAAATGTTAGGTTAGTACAAAATATTATTTGGTTAATGAGTTTTAATAATCGATTATTCTAATATATGGTTAACTATGAACACATTATTGATTACTAATGTATATAGTTTGATTAATATATTATCAGTTTGTAAGTGATTGTTTACGAATATCCATTAACCAAACGATAAACGTTAATAACCTACAATTTATTCACCAGTAACCAACTTTAAAAATAGTGTAAAACATTGGCAACAATGATATTTGCACACCTAAATTTTACACAATTTTTATAACAATGAGCAAATTATTGGTTATTGCATTATATCATATGGTTAATGGGTTTGGGTAAACAATCATTTAATGTTATTGCATTTTTTCACTTGGATAACAATGAGCAATATTAATGTTAATACAATATGTCATGTGATTATTGAGTTTTGGTAATCCATTGGTTACGTAGTTGGTTAAGTATGAACAAATTATTGGTTATTTAAGTATATGGTTGGGTTATTATATTCACACTCCCAAGTGATAAGTTAGCAAAACTTATTAACAACAAAATATGTTATAGTCCTCCCCTCAGATCATATTATATAGTTGTAAAAGAAATATAAAATATCCATCAAAGCTTGAAGGAAAAGGGAAAACTATAAAATACATATCAAAGCTTGTAGGAAAAATGAAGAGAGAGCCAAAGTTCACCAAACATGACCATTTTATTCATCGGGGCCTTCAATAACCACCATTCTAGATGAATGACAAAACATGATACTCACAAGGCTACTATGTCGTAGGACATAATACTCACAAATATACCATACAACAAAACATGACCTATATACAAAAGTTTAGCTTTCACGAATAATTTGCAAGCTTCAGACCTAGTGGCACTTGATGCTGTCATTCAAAGAAGTGAGGGCTAATCAATCCAATAATCTCAAGGAAGCCAACTTGATCTTTCCCTACAAATATCTTCTTCAGCTTCTCATCACAAATTATAATCTTGTTTTCAGAGTCCTATCAGAATTAGAAGTACAACCAAGTTAAAACCAATCTAAAAAGGTTATATATGTTGCTGAATCTATTTGTAAATGCATGATATTAATGAATTATATCAAAATGATGCACCAATGAGTTAGAAAATATAACAGAAAACATCTCAATTTATGGAAGACTTGAAAATATTAATTATTTCTCACATTACATGCAACACACTGCACTTGTACAACCAAGAGCCTAGTTTGTAAGCTAGCAAATGCTCTCAAGACTAAGAAGGTAAATATTTATCACTAATAAATTTAACACGGGAACCTCTAAAATTGACCACAAAATCCCTTTACATCAACTGTTATAATATCAACACTTAACAGAATTACATATTCACCATATTCAAAAGAGTTGTGCAGATCAAGCTATTAAAAAGGAAATGATAGATAAATTAATGCTTCATGCCAAGATGGAGTAATTAAAATGTATGAGTCTTTCTTGTATAAAATTATAAAGAAGCTTAAAAATAATGAACATATCAAAGTATTATGAACATTGAGTCAACTCAAGGCCAACTTGCATGAGTAGAGATCATTGCAAAAAATTGTCCAAAAAGGTTTTGAACAGGTCAAACACATATAATTCTAGCAGTCTTGTAGTTTTGTCAAAAAAAAAAAAATTAAGAAGAAAAATACTGCAAATGGACTTGCAGCCTAGTGGCACCTAGCTTACTTAGGAAACACCTAATATTGGGTTCAATCCCGAGTGAGTCTCAATACTCATACTCCCCCTCACCTTCCCCTTTTCATATTTGTAAACCTCCTTTAAATAAACAAACAAACAACCTAAATAACTGTATAATATATAATCACCATTTCACCATTAAGCTATTTTAATTGCTAAACACATAAATATGCATACCCAAATACAAATCCAACAAGCGCACACATGACACATCATAGTGCAACATGTTTCTTTCCTTCCACTCAAACAACCACCATCATGGAAGCTGTGTTGAATAATCCTCAACCAAACACTTCATTCAACACACTCACAAGTCAAAAGCTAAGGGATATGATAGGATTGTATTCTCATGGTGCGTGAACAAAAGGCTAACAGAAAAGGATTCCATATTACTTTCCTCTTAGACTTTGATTCTTTCATTTTATTTTCAATTATCAGCAAACGAATGAAAGGGCTGTAATTCATTATCCCTTTCATATTTACTTTACGCATTTTCTCAAACAGCATAAATGCAATTCTAATAAATGGGTATGCATTCACTATTAGTTAAAACCACATATCACATAATGAAGTGCAGAACAAAGGGGTAATAGAAGGGTAATGATATATGTAAATATATATATATATATATGTAACTCAGAAACTTCTTAATTCTAAAAGTTTCTTTTTCAGTAACAAAACCAACCTAACAACTTTCTTCAGTCTTCCCTTTCTTGGAGATTCTAATCTCACAGCTTAAACATAAATCTACTTATGCTACAATATCCCCCAACCACATAAGCACAGCCTAGGTGACATTGACCCTAAAATTACCTCTATCAGATCTATCACTGCTACATTCAAATGCAATAACTCTCGTAGTTTGCTAGCAAATTGTCTTAAAAAATTTGCCTAATAACTATTTTTAGGAGAAATATACTTATGTCATACCCAATTTGCAGGCATTCATTCAGGTAATGAAGGGCCAACTGGACAAACTTCCTTTACCAAGAGCACTAGATCAACATATTCTCACATTCATTCATAAATAACAATAATAGATATGCATTTCAAATTTAAATGTGAACATATGAATTCTTTTCGAGTCACCCAAACCATTGACTTAGTATAATAAATTGTGGTTCTCAATTGAGGACTTTCATCAAACATGTTACGTTCATTCACCTATATAAATCAGCCTACGAGATATCAGAATGCTAAACATATAATTAAAATCCATTCATTATTCAACATGATCAAAAGCAAATGCTAATCCAACCAAACCTTTAAGATAACTCTAAGTGTAGTAACCATCCAATTATTCAAACCAGAACAAATGTAATTACATGCATTACCATCAGATTCCACTCAAGCAAAACCTTCCCATGGATGTAGAAACCACAATCAAGCATTACATGGAGTAAAAAAGTCATTGCTACAGATTAATGAATCAAAATCAACTATTCAAGCCTTACAAACACCCGAACCATTACATAGAAAAACAAAACTACCTCGAAAAGAAAAAACACTAGAAAGAACAAGGTTAGAACCTGCTCATAAGCATCGGAGTGTCTAAAAGTGCATGTGTGATCGATAAGAAAGTCGTTGGAGACATTGGGCATGGAATCTCAAGTCACAACAAGTTGCAACAACAAGACGACACGCCTTAACCAATCCTTTTCGCACGGCTTTATTTCGAAGTGGGTATCCGTGGAGTGCTTCTGGAACAGGTGCTGGTCCATTGGCTGTGGCAACCCTAAACAAAGTCAATGAGAAAATGATAAAATGAACATGACAGGGGGAGGGGAAGGCAGAGACAATGAGAATGAAATAAAGGAGAGAGGAAAAAAGGAACGGGAGAGTTTTTAGTTCTTCAAATAAGGGTATTTTGGTTCTTTTATTGATTGTAAATACTCTACATATAGTAACAGTTGTATATGAATCAAATGGTCCGTCTTTCTAACACGCCAAACTGTTAAGTCATTTTCCCAATACTCAACTTTCAAGCGGAACAAACAAGTGCATGCAGAGGCAGCAAGGGAAATGAAAATGAGTGAGAAGATTTTCTAATTAATTGCAACCTTGGATTGTCATGTGGCAAATAGAGGCAATCTCTTTATTAATGTCAGTTTACGCCTATGTGAATTTCACGATTTTTTATCTTTTTATTTTTTTTATAATTATGTGTTTTTCATTATTTCTTTATTCTTATAAAAATATAATTTTAGCTTAATATTTTATGCATATTCACTTATTCTATGTTTTAGATAATTTTGATTTTTATTAAAAAATTTATTTTATCTCAATCCTCCAATCCCCTTATAAATTTTACAAAGAACCACAGTCACCCAAATCTTCATAAAGATTTTAAAAACAACCAATTCATTTTAAATCAATATCTACATTTATATTATATAAAAAATCAGTATATATAATTTTTAAAATATTTATATATTATTATCAAAATAGACTAACAAAATTTGGCCAATTAACTTAAGAAATTGTATATAGGTTATCTACCTCTTCAATGATATTTCATAAAACTTGTAAAATCTTAAAGACAACCACATTATTAAGATTTCATAAATTTTAGCCATCATTGTTTTAAAAAAATAAAAGAAGAAAAATACTAACTAAAGAAAGGATTTTTCCCAAGAGTATGGTATTATGATAATGTAGTAGGGCATGATAACCAAGCCACGTGCTATCCTTTTTCACACTATAAATTATAGGGCATTACTTCGGTACCCATCTTTTTTTTAGGGTATCGGTACCCAGAATGAGTTGTTTAACATTCATTAGTTGTTATTTATATTTAATAGACTTTTTAGCATTTATTGTGATACCACCAATCAATAAATGATTAACAACTCACCCTGGGTATCAAACCCATCATGGTACCATAGCAACTCCCTAAATTGTATGTTGTGGCACAAGCTGAAAAAGGAAAAAAAACAATTAAGTTGGACGTTTTCATCCTACACGTGACACAATTTAATAGCTCATCAAATGAAGAAATATTTCAAAAAACTTTACAACAGGTGCATGATAAATTAGAATTTAGGCAGAAAAGATTTTTATTAAATTGGAATAAGAGATTGTCATGTGACATTAGAGGCAATCCCTTTATTAATTGATAATAGATTGTTCCTAATTATCCTTCTAGTTATTTCTCCACCACTCACTAAGAATCCTTCAAATCAATTAACTAATTATCCAACCAACCAAACCACCTACCTACTTCCTCAACTGAAACAATAGACAATTATTGACATATACCTATACTACAATGATGTTATTTATATCAAATGGAAGGTTGATATGGGAAAATATGGGTAAATGACCTGTATAGTGTATTTTTGGAAACTATTTATTAAAATGATGTAGTTTTAAAACTATTTATCAATATAGTGTGGTTTTTGCCACGTTGTAATTTTTTTGTATACATGGCACTTGCGCTAATCAATATTGAGCAAGTATCCACTGCTGCATGCCATGTGTCACGCATGCATGACTTGTGCTAGGCTGCATAGCTCAGGTGTTGCGCCACTTTGACCAGCGCAAATCATGCATGCGTGACATGTAGCATATAGCAGAAAATCCTACCCCCTCTCTTTTCCCTTCCCGCATCGTGTCGCCTCCCACCCTCTTTTCCCACTCTTTGTTTCCTTTCTCTTGTTTATCTCCATTTGTTTTGATCTTCTTCATTAAGGATTTCACTTGATCTATTAGTTTATTTTTAGTGTTAATATTATTTAGTGGTTGCGACTCTGTTCCTGTTGTTCGTTTCTTTGTCCCTGTTGGTAGTAGTTCAGTTCCTAGTGCCAATGTTCTTTTATTGGTCAATTTTATCTATCCTTTATTATGCATTTTTTAAATTTTAAAAAAGTTGTATTAATGTAATGTAGGTAGTTGTGTATTTTTTTTCTTGATAAAATAATTATTTAACTGAAATTAGGGATTATGCATAATTAAAAATAAATAAATTTATGTACTAATGTAATGCCGGTATTTTAATTATTATAAATTTTTTATGTCATTTAGAGTGAAATAAAATTATTAATTATGTATTTTTTAATTTTAGAAAAATATGTGTTAGTGTGATATAGGTAATTGTGTAGTTTAGTTTGTTCCTAAAATATTTATTTATCTGAAATTAGGGATTATGCATAATTAAATTTAAGTGAATTTATGAACTAATGTATTGTAAGTATTTTAATTATTATAATTTCTTTATGTAATTTAGAGTGAAATAAAATTATTAATTATGCATTTTATAATTTTAGAAAAATGTGTTAGTGTGATATAAGTAATTGTGTAGTTTAGTTTGGTCATAAAATATTTATTTATCTAAAATTAGGGATTATGCATAATTAAATTTAACTGAACTAATGTATTGTAGGTATTTTAATTATTATAATTTTTTTATGTAATTTTTAGTGTGATGTAGTATTCTTTTTAAATTACTATTGTCTTGACAGCCTGCTGTTGAAACCAATTTCTTATAAAAAGGTTTAAGTTCTAAATTCTTAAAAGCTATAAGCTTTCCCTGTTAAGTTTTGAGGATAACAAAAATATTTATTTAGTTTGAACAAGTAAGTGTTTCGACAATAGTTTTAACAAATCGCTACTTGTTGTGCGTCCATTCTGCTCTATGCTTAAAGTTAACTCTTCGTGCGTCCAATATGCTATAACTCTTCATGGGTCCAATAAATGTATTATATACTTTTACTATTGGTGCGTCCAATACTCGTATGCATATACTGTTACTTTTTATTAGTTCGTCCAATTTTATCATACGCCCAAGCTCGGACTCAACTCACTCTTTCAAAGTTCAAGCTCAAGTTCGCGTCCAAGTGAAATTTCAAAATGAAGAAGCTGTTCCTCATTAAATGCTAGAAAAGAACTCACGGCTCTCGTGACGAGAAGAAGTCAACTAAGCCACTTTCTTTGACATTGTCTAACAACTACAAAGATCTGCAAATAAGAAACCGTCTGCAATCTTAGACAAATCGGGACTTTTGTTTTCATTGATTGGAAATCTCGGAGAATAAAAGTCAAGTCGAGAAGAAGTTCAGCACTTTTCCGGTAGATGCATTTAATGCTACTCGGAAGCGGTAATAAATATTTCCGTTGGACGATCTAGCCCATGAAGTCTGCTCAAATTTGTTCTTACTTATAAAGAGAAGAAGCGACACTTGAAGAATGAGAGATCTTTTGCGAGAAGCATCCTTCAATAGTCTAAAAAGCTTTATTTCCATATTCGTGTAAAAAGAAAAAGCCTTGAGATTTCTATTGTCTATTCTCATTTGTTAGTGAGTTTCAAACTCAAGCTTTCATCTACTTTCAATTATTCATCTTAAGCCTTGTAAGCTGAAGAGGGTGTGTGTAAAAGAATACTTGTGAAATAGAACTGAAGAGGTTGAAAATACTTGTTACTGAAGAGGTGCATAATACTTGTAATCGTGAAAAAGATTAGTTGGAAAATCCTACGGTTGAAGGAATTTGGACGTAGCTCTTGGTTGATAAGAGTGAACCAGGATAAATCTCGTGTGTAAGCTTCTCCTCTCTTCTAGTGTGCTTGATTATATTCACTAACCTCTGGGGTTTACCATTGTGTTTTTTAACAAAGATCTTTTTATTTGGTTTTAGAACGTGTTAACCATTTTATTAAAAGTCTTTTCGAAACCCTTGGAGTCCAATAGGACTAAGTGGTGTTGGTCCTAAGTTCTTTGCTTGTTAAACTGTCTCCTTCGCTGTGTTCTATTTTCTTTTGAAAAGGAAAATCTTTTATTATTCAAAAAGGGTTAAGAAACACAATTCAACCCCCCTTCTTGTGTTTCACTTGGTTATTTCACCTGCATGTTTATTTATTAGGTTTTTGACATGGACGCTTTCGCATCTTCACAGTCTCGCCTCACAGATCCTAGACCAGTAAATCCTTCACTCTTGACCATCCAAGAGAAGCATGTTTCGCAACATATATGGACTGGAGATGAGGATCGCGTCTTAATGGTCAGGTGATCTCATCGGAAGCATCACAAGAAGTTCCTGATCAGATTGTGTAATACTTAGATCAGGCTAGATTTTTGGGTATTGCTCGTCTTAGGTATTAGCCACTTGATCACTATGCAACATGCCACCTTGAGACTTGAGACTTGAGATGCACACCTTCCACATGCCACCGGGGGAGTGTACGGTGACCTTACAGGATGTTAGTATTACGTCATACATATAGTTGCGAATATGCTCTATTAGTATATCTATACATAGAGCTGTGCAAGGCCACAGATATTGATCGTAATGAGATTACTGGCTTTTTTGTTCTGCTCCAGATATGGGGACTAGATAGATTCCCTGATATTGCGCCTAAGATTGAGACGCAAATGCCCCCAGCATGGCTCCCTCTTGGTGCATGGTATGTATAATGTGATTTGATATATTTTGATATTTAATGACTTAATTTATTTATTTGGTTACATAATGATTTAGTTATAATTTGTTATCTAATTATTGATTTCTTTTTTATGTGAAATTAACAGATGGGACAGTGACAAGGATTATTCAAAATGTCCTACGCACAAATTGACAAGTGATAAGATCAAATTTAACTGACTGAAGAGAAATCAAGTAAGTATATTCTTGTATATATAATAATTAGAAAGTTTAATTGTTATATTTACTTACATCATATTGCAGATTGTGTGGTAGTCATATAACTCGGATATTATGGGTTCACTTCCTATGATTTGCTTAGATGGTCTTGATACTTGGATTGTCGTCGCACCTTTAATATGTTTTCATATTGTGGAGTGGCACAATCTTGATCGAGCGATACGACCATTTGATGTGCAACAACACATTGCAGCCCTTCCACTATAGCTGGGCCACCTCCATGATATTACACTGCCTGGTCACTATGATAGTTATTGGCCTTAAGTGCACGAATAATACATTGGTTTATGGCAACAATGTTCTGACATTTGCCAATAGGGTCCTCCTATCCAGCAGGAATTGGGTGCAAACTCAAAATATATGAGGTGGTATTCAATGGTCACACGTCGATGGATCACACGGGATAGTCATCGCACTTGGTCAATAATAAGTTAGGCTTATTGTATTCTACTCTGTAATGATTTAATTTTATTATGTTATATCATTATTAATTTTTAATTACGTATCTTGTTTACATATTGTAGGTTGAAAGTTGTAAGAGAATGTGGTATTATGGAATAGAAGAGGGTCAATATGATTTTTCCTTCCACAGTCTCCAGGAGGAAGCTATGCATATACTATTAGGCTTAAGTGAACTTGATCACATACTTGAGCAAACTGAGGCAGCTCCTCCTACTCTTGATGTTCAAATCCCGAAGCCTTCTGAAGATGATGCTACCATACGAGCTCGACAAACAGGTTATGGACTTGGACGATGCAGGAGACGTGTTGATGTCGTACCTCAACCAGATCCACCGGCTCTTGCACCTGGGTTATATTATGCTCCTCCTCATATGCCAGGGTATCCAAATAGCATATATTATGTTCAACCATCATATACCCAGTCTTCATATGTTGGGCCATCATATGCCCAAATGCCAACTAGAGATGGTAAACGGGTCAACCCGCCCCTTCACGGGTTGACCTTAAACAGGGCGGGGCGGGTTGACCCGTTTTTGGTTACGCGGGTTGAAAATGTCAACCCACCCCGTTTTTATGGTGGGTTGGCGGGTTAATGGGTCAATTTATTTAAAAATTGAAAAAAATAAAAAAAAACCATACATTATTAACATTCACTCACTTAATAAATATTAAACACAAAATAAATATAAATAAGTCTATTTCATAAGCATTATGTACTTAGTCCACAAAAGAAAAGCATATAAGTCTATTTCATAAACAAACATTCAAATAAGTCTAATCTATAATCGATAAGCAATTCCATAAACCAAAAACAAACAACACAATTACACAAATTCATCATAAGACATCTAATCATCTTCCACATCAAGAACATTAGAAGCCCCTTTGGAAGTAGATGGCTCCAAATTTGAATCACCACCAAGTCTACCATTAACATCATCACCTTCTTCATCTACAAATCACAATCCAAAAAAGAAAACAATTACATTAACAAAACCATGCAACCAATTGCGAGTACAAATCAAAGCTTGGACATTTTGTGGCAAGAGGCGACTCCTATATTTATTAAGGACACATGCACCAATACTAAATGCAGATTCATAGGCCACACTAGTAATGGGAATGCTCAACAACCATTATTGATAGATCAGGAAAGCAGTTGTTAGTGTCCTTCCACCATTGTAACACATCCAAATCTTCATAATAATCAAAATCAAGATTTGGCTCATCCAATAAACATCAAGTTGAGACCTTCCAATCTTAGTGACACGTTGGCTCTCATACATCTTCACTTCCTATCATATTTGACAAGTGAAAGACATGAAAAGGAAAGAAAGATCAAGCTTAAAAAAAATACACAATAGACAAATTAATTTAGTAATTAAAAAATATATAAACTTACTCCAAACATTCTTTTCTTGATTGCCTTGTCTCCTACATCTAGTAATCCAGCATTGGGCACAATTGAAGATTGAGCATAAGAAGCACTTGGTGCATTAGAGTTGGAGGAATTGTTGCTTGAATATTTCTCAAAGAGCATGTACAACTTTCTCCTCACATGTTCTACCTTTTCATCACAAGTAGATTCATCAATGCACGAGTAACAATAACCCAACGAAGTAAACTTCATGCGTGGGTCAAGAACGGCTCCAAATGCAAGCACAATACTATACTCATCCCAATATTTCTCAAACTTCATCATCATCCTTTCAGCCATGCCCTTTATAACATCATCTTCATTGCTTAAATTCTCCTTTAGATTACATTGAATTTTCCAAACTTGCAAAAAATATAAGTTGGATGTAGGATAAGATGTGCCAGAAATCAAGTTGGTGGTATCATAAAATGGAAGCAAGAACTCACAAATTTTTTCACCTCTTTTCCAATCATCCACCGAAGGACAATACTTATAATTTCTATCATTTAATTGAAGACTAGTGAATGCCCGTTGATATTTGAGTGCACTTTGAAGCATCAAATATGTTGAATTCCATCTAGTAGGAACATCTAGACGTAAACCAATCCTAGTGTCAATACCACCAACATGTTGAATGCACTCTTCAAATTTTTTCATTCTACTCTCCGATCCCCTTACATGACACTTTCTCTGATTTTATGCAAGGCATCAGTAGCTACTTTCAACCCTTCATGAACAATCAAATTTAAGATGTGTGCAGAACAACGCATATGAAAAAACTCACCATCACATAACAACCAATTTTGCAAAGAAAGTTGATTTTTCAAAGTTTCTTGCATATTGTCATTCGCAGATGAATTATCCAAAGTAATAGAAAAAATCTTCTTTTCTATTTCCCATTCCTTCAAAAAATCAAATATCTTTGTAGCTAACTCAAATCCGGTGTGAGGAGGAGGCATGTGACAAAAGTTGAGAATTTTACTATTTAACTTCCAGTTTGCATCAACATAATGAGCAGTCAAACATATGTAACCTTCTGTAGTGCAAGCTGTCCATAAATCAGAAGTTAAACATATCCTATTAGGAATGTTAGCCATTGATTGTTTAAGATTCTCCTTCTCTTTCATGTGAATATTTAAGACATCAGCCTTAGCAGTTTGCCTAGAAATAGGAATTGCATCTGGATTTAAATATTTTATCCAACTCCTAATCTTCTTATATTCAACAAAGGAGAAAGGCAAATCATGCTCAATAATGGCAGCAACACACATCTCACGTGATACCATTTGATCTATCTTTGTAGATTTTAATTTTCTTTGCATGTCCATCATCATTTGACCAACATCATCAAATTTAAAAAGTTTACATTTTGGGATATGGCGATTTAAAGATGATGTCCCATATAATTTACCACCAACTCTATACTCTTGTTTACATGCCTTGCATCTTGCCCGTTCTATTCCATCTTTACCCGGTCCTACTTTTGTAAAAAAATTCCAACAATCAGATGTTAATGATTTAGCCTTTTTCTTAGAATGATTGTTAGGCTCAATGGATTCAGCTTCTTCAACTTCCAATTCCAAATTTTCCATATCAATAGGATTATTGACTGATTCCATAATCCATTTACAATTTCAGACAAAAATCAAACAACACCACACTGCAAAACCAAAATTACAATGTAATGCAACAAGTCAATCAGCCTGCATCCACAATCAGAAATCTATACACAAATAATAACCAATAGATAATGTAACCAACAACAAATCAAGAAAAATAGGCAAAAACATTAAACAAAAAATAATATCATGGATGATGGACCTCATCCTCATGTTTCAGGGGATAGTAACAAATTAACCAAATAACCAATAGTATACGGGGAAGGGAAAGGAGATGCACGAACCGTTGCTGGGGTGGACTGGACCGATGGAGCTGCACGAACCGTTGCTGGGGTGGACCAATGGAGCTGCACGAACCGTTGCTGGGGCAGTGGGGTGGACCGGCGGAGCTGCCTGGGCTGGACCGGTGGATGGCTGGGCTGCATCGTTGACACATTGCGAGCTATTGGAGGGCTGCGTCGCTGTGGAGTGGTGCAGCGTTGGAGCGTCGAGCTACTGGGACGGTGACGCTGGTGGCCGGTGGGAGGGGTGGCAACACTGCGTTAGGGAAAAATAAAAAATGGAAAGAGATGAGGGAAGAAAGGGGGCGGTGGGGCACTGGGGGAAGAAAGGGGATTTTCATCAATTTTGCCATTTTGGTATTACAAAAAAAAAAGCTGACCCAACGGGTTGACCTGACCCGCCCTGTCATAACCTGCGGGTTATACGGGGCGGGTTATATAACCCGACACCAAAAATGGGTTAAAAAACATAACTCACCCCGTTTTTTTTACGGGTTAGCGGGTTGACCCGTTGGGTCAAACCCATTGTACCATCTCTAATGCCAACTTCATAGTCGCCATATGTCCAGAGCCCGTACATTCCATTACCTTTATAGGAGGATTCAGTGACACATACACATCTTCAGGTGAGTGAGGCATATATTTCACTTATGTCATCAGTGCCCATTTATTTAGGGGGTATGACTCATTGATCTTAATGATCCTTATGGTAGGCGTTTAGTTCAGGTCACAGTAATGAGAGTCCTCACAGTAATGAGGGTCCTCAATAGACTTAGATATAATTATAGATTTTTCTTTCAACTACTTTGATAGAATTTCATGTATTGTTTTATGCTTATTATTATGTTAAATGTAATGAAAAAACAATTTAATTTAGAAAAATCTATCATATATTTGCTTAATTAATGATAAATTACATGTTTTCATATATTTCTTGATTGTCATTGATCTCCTACATCAAACATCCATATCGTCATCACCTTGTTGAGAGTTATCTTCTTGTGAGAGCCTACTTCTTGGACAACATCTTCTATTATGACCCTCTTGCTTATATATTGTACACCTTTGGCTTGGTTGCGACTTTTTCCAATCCATTTCATTGCTTATATGTGTGGATTTCAGCCAACCTTTTTTGTGAAGGGTGGAATGATCAGGCACTAATGTCCAAAGATTGGATTTAGGCAAGCAATCTTAATTTCCAATTGGCCACCACTGCCCACTATAAGCACCGACAATATTTTCAATCTTATAAACAGAATCGACAAATTGAAAACAATCAATTCGAACAATGGCACAAGCTGCAATAACATGACAACATGGATATCTAAAAGCTTGAAATCTCCCACATTGGCATTAATATATGTTAAGAATTACAAACCATTTGGTACCACCCTTCTGTGTCACGGGACTGAATGCTTCCTCAACCTGAAACCTCGTGGTTTGGATGTCACACTTTTGTACTTGATGTGAGCAAGCATGCTCTTGGTTTTTCAACATTGCCTTAGCCAATTTCTAACAAAATTTTTGACCTGTGTTTTATTGAGCTATAGCTTCAACACCTCTCTTGAGAAAGTATTCAATCATTTGCCAATATGTGCATTTCACCAATGTTGTGATGGGCAAATTTCGGGCACCCTTGAGCACTTTATTTACAGACTCAAACAGGTTGGTTGTCATGTGTCCATACCTATGACCTTCATCATGTGTCAGACTCCATTTTTCTTTGGAAATGACATCAATCCACTTATGAATGCTCTCATTGACTTCACAATTTTTTTCCAAATTCCTTTCAAAATGGTGCACCTTGATAGTATAACCTGTTTGAATAGTTGAACATGGTCCATATATTAGTATGTATTGATTGCTTTAAAAGTTAAAAAATAAAATGAAAAAGAATATTCTTTTTTGTTAACATTAAAAATTTACCTAGCTTCATCAAGTCTCCCTTCAATTTGCTATTCTTGAGCTTGTTGAAATTACTGGCGATATGATGTATACAATACACATGGTATGCATAAGGAGGCTACCACCCAAGTCATGCATTATTGACTGCCCCTTTTATGCTTGCATGTCGATCCGATATTAAACACAAGCCTTGTTTTCTAGTAACATGCTACCTTATGTTTGCCAAAAACCATGACCAAGCATGTAGGGTTTCACCTTCCATGATGACAAATGCAATCGGAAGTATATGACTGCTACCATCCTGTGTAGTGGTAATTAAAAGTATACCACAATATTTACCATATAGAAATGTGTCATCAATCTATATAATCGGTTTGCAAAATTTGAAACCATCGATGCACTGTTTAAATGCCCAAAACACTTGATGAAACTTCCAAAATCAATCATCGTCCCGATTGTTGACCACAAAATCGTTTATTTTGCCTTCCAACACTTCCTGTACGACACTTGATAGCCGAACATGCTTTTGATTCTTTCTTTGAGTAATGCAATTGTCACTGATGACTCTTCGTTCACCATACCTAATATACATAAATAAATCATATCAAATACTAACTTTGACTTATATTGAAAAATAAGCTTTATCAAATGAATAAGAATCATACATAGTATACATGAACAAATAAACTCGGAATCCAACTTCTTGTGATCTTGACAAAGAGCCGAATTGACATGTGTGAGGACCAACATATTTCATAATTTTCCATTTACCTGACTTCTTCCCCATCATTGCTCTCAATCGCCAGTTGCATCTTTTCCCAAATCTAGGATACTTCACACATAATAGTGTAGGCTTAGACTCAACCACAATAAATGATGGATGTCTCTTTAGAGAATGATGTTTCAAAACCAACTAAACAGACTCTTTTGAGTCAAATCGCAATCCAACATATAATTCATCTCCCTCCTTCCAACTTCTGGGCACATTCAATCCAGGGAAATCAGACTCTTGATCTGGTGCTTCCCAATTAATATAAGAGAAATGTGGAGATGAAGTTACATAAGGATTGGATAGTGAAATTGGTGCATCATGTTGATAACAATTGCCACTACCAAGTACGAATGATGCAATCAAGGAAGCAACTACAATCGGGGAAGACACAACACACCTGGAAGTTATGATATCAGCATCAAAATCATCATTAGAGTCACCCGAAATATCAGTGTCAACCAAATCATCATCCAGAAATTCGTCTTCATCTTCATCTTCATCTTCGCTAGTGTTAAATATTGGATCCCTGATGCAATCATCATCATTGTCGGAAAGATAAACATCATCATTCAGTGGTTAGGTTGTTACAGGTACATAAGAACTACCCACAACATTGATATCTGCATAAACTTTCATCACAGTCATTGTCAAATGCTACTCGAAAGTGCTAATCATGCACTCA
The DNA here is from genome assembly GCA_023212625.1 of Styphnolobium japonicum. NCBI lineage: Eukaryota > Viridiplantae > Streptophyta > Magnoliopsida > Fabales > Fabaceae > Styphnolobium > Styphnolobium japonicum. Next base: position 3,271,593 of record JALBWW010000010.1, read on the forward strand.
ATATCTTCATCATCAAATATTTCAAACCCTACATATGTATTTTCGTTCAAAAATCTAAATGTAAGACTTGATATCGTCTGATGTGACTGTAATTTCAACTTTGAATGAATCTTCTTCTTCAACATCTCCAAACTGATACTACGTTTAATTGGAACAGGTCTAGTACGACCTTCGAAGATAAGTCCATTGGCCCCTTCAAATTTTCTCCCGTTTGAATACACAAATAATACTATTTGACTCATTATATAAATCAAAAAGTAAAAAATTATCTAATTGGTAAAGATTATAGAGATTATAGTGTGAGAGTGAAAGTTGGGAGTGAGAGAGTGGGATATTTGGGGTGGAGGTATTTATAAGGTCGGGTGAAGGCTGGGCACTAGACACGTGGCAAATCCCCATGACTTACGCTAGTCCATGTAGAACAAGTGATGGGGATATGACACATGTCAATTTTGCAGGTGACGTGAAGTGTGTGGTCTAGGGGACTTGCTCTATTCCATCTAGCGCAAGTGATGGTCAACTGACACATGTCAGTCCGTGCATCAGGTGAGTGCAGGTGACGTGAAGTGTGTGGTCCATATCACTTGTGCTACTCTGTCTTGCGCAAGTCTTGCGCTACTTTGACTAGCACAAGTACCACATATGCAAAATAAAATAAAATAATGGGGTGATCTACCAGCGTGGAAAAAACCACCCCATTGTGGTAAATGGTATTAAAATTGCACAATTTTGGTAAATTGTTACTAAAAATGCACTAATAATGTCATTTACTTGGGGAAATATTGCCTTTAGTGTCTTCATATCTTTCCATGACGCATGCTTGATCAAATAATTTGAGACATTTATGTTAACTTTGTACTAGGCTTTATTAGATGTTTATTGTGCCAAATATTAGTATTTTAGATTAGTTTAATGTTGTTGGGCCTCATTGGGCTTTAATGCAAATTATGAATAATTCTTGGATTTTGATGCATTTTGACATTTCCTCCTTTTGAGGTGATCTTGTTGTCTTTGGAAAGCTAAGACAAGGATCTACAAGTTTCATGAAGAACTCAAGAGCTGGATCGGACTTCTAAGGGTCCAAAATATCCCTGCAATGTAGAGTGGGTTTGCTGTCACGAAAATCTGGGCAGTATGCATATATTGGACTATATAGTGGGTTATGAGCCTCCTCTTGGGATGAAACTTAGCCTTTTGAAAGATAAGATTCATATATCCAACTTCACTGAAGACCATTTAATCAATAGATGTCGTTTTAGGCATGATTATGAAGCTACAAGTTAGTTTGAATTTGGAAACATGTTCTGCCAACCTAACTTGAGGTAGGTGCAGTGTTTTTGGCATATCTAGAGTTCTAAAAGTCCAAATGGCATGAGTCCAACTCCAAAATTTCAAGGATACAACTTGCTACAACTATTATGAAGATCTCCAAGCCAAAATGCACCGTCTAGGTCATAAAAATCAAGCTGGAAGTCGGATAAGAGTTGCTGACTTGAAGCCACCAACCATACACCAACCCACCTACCATGCACCAACCCACAAACCATGCATCAAGCTTCCATATTTGACAATTTCCATGATTTTACAACTTTTATTCAGATTATTTTCAATTACAATTTGGCTTCTAGGATTAGTATAAATAGAATCAATCTTTTTGTATTATAAATCATTCAATTTTAAGTAAGTTTAAAGAAAGTTTGAATATTTGTGAGTGTTTTCTTTCTCTTCTTCTCCATTCTCTTTACAATTTTGTTTTTGTTCTTTTTATTTCTGAGTTATTCCTTCCCATCCATGGAAGGCTAGGCTCTTATAATCAATCCAAGGGATTAGCCATCTTGATGTTTAATTTGGAGATTTTGTTTCGCTTGTTCATATTGCTTAATTGTTATTCAAGTTTCTCTTCTTCTCTTTGATTTTTATTTAGATTGAATTGCTTAATTTGATTTAGATGTTGATGTGATACTAGCTTTATTATCATGTATTCAAAAAGGATCACAAAGACTAAACAATATATCAAAGCTTTTTGATGGATTGTTTAGCTTGGTTAAATCCCCGATCTTAAGTTAATCTATGTTTGGATGGTGCTTACTTTATCTAACCTTGGTTAATTAAATCCTAGATGCTTATCTAGTAGAGGATTCTTGGATCATGTTGAGGTGTCTTGATGTAATCTAAGGCCAAGAACATGGTTAGCAATTAAGTGAATTCCTTGTGATCAATGATGAATTAAACTCAAGATCGGTAAATTTCCTTGAATTGGTTACTTTGTTAATTGCATTTCTTTAATTCAACCGGTATATTTTCTTTTCAAATCATCAAAACCCCCTTTTAATTATCTTGATCTGATTAAATCTTTGTTCTTTTTGGATCCTTGAGAGACGATTCAGTTCATTCTCTATACTACAAATTAGTTTGTGAACTAGTAATTTTTATTATTTGACGGGTCTCGACAACCTCTTGCCAGTGCTCTCTAGTTTGATTCAACAAGTCTACTAATACTTGCACCACTTGCCCTTCTTAATTATTGATGGTACACTTAGCAATGATTGCTGTTGGTGGGTCTTCTGATTCATCTAATTGTTTTTACTTATAGTTTGGAGGCATGTGGAAGATTGAGTTGTGTGGCCCTCCATCTCTTAAGTAGATATATGTGGAAGACAAGATGGGCTCAACTGTTTGGAGTTAGTGCTAATATGTAAGCTATCGGTCCAATTTTCTCAATAATGAGGAATGGACCTTGGTACCTTTTCCCTAGCTTGGGATGTTCTTTTTGACCCAATGTATGCAACCTATGGTTATGAATTTTTAGCAAGCCAATAATTCCCCTACATTCTTTTGGTTTTCCTCCCTCTTTTTATCTCCATTTTCTTCATTCTGATATGAGCTTGTTCCAGACTGTTTTATAGTGGATTACTATACTCTAAGGAGACATAATATTGCGAGGATCTAGCCTCTAATAAGCAACAGAGATAACAAGTGAGGCACTTAATGGAAAAGCTTGGGTAGGACAACTTAGGAGTTAAGAGCATGGGCTACATATCTAATGAGTCAAGGCTTCTTTAAGGGAAGCTTTTAACCTCTCAGCTAGACTTGCGAGGCTTCCTTTGTGGAACAGTCAATAACACCCTTTTCTTTAATAAAGGTTTCAAGGCTTTTATGGAATCCTGATAGTGTTTGTGGGAAGCTTTTTTTTGAAATAAATGAGCAGGAACAAGTGAAGGATGATGAAGGAATTCAGAAGAAATAATGTGAGATTGAAAGAGAGGGAGAAGATGAAGGGGGTGAAGCTCTAAGTTGTATGGGTCTTCTAGTCTCCCCTTTGTCTTCAGGAGAGTGAGATATTCATAGGAGAGTCAAGGAAGGGATCATAGAATACTTTCTCTTTATACGAGGTCAAACATCATATTGTTTTTTGGGTCATATTTTAAAGTTTTTTTTAAAATGAAATATTAAAAAATTTGGATCAAAAGAAGTTTTTTTTATTAATAAATAAAAAGCAATGAAGTTAGAAAAAGAAAATAGAATGAAAAAGTTCAATATTAATACCATCCATTAGCCTAAAAATTTATATACTATTATATAAAACACAGGTCATGCAATTTGAACAAATGCCATGTGTCACTAATATGTCTTTTTTTTCGGCCAAATTTTTGCTCCCTTGATATAGGTTTGTGTTTAGATATATTGTGTCACGTGTTACTCATTCATAGTTTTGAAATTGAATTATAAAATTGTATTGATTTGTATTTATCTATGTTGAGATTATTGGTTTCAAAATTTTATACTAAAATTCCTTCAACATTGGTGAAATTTCAATTCAAATTTCAATTATCTATTTGAATCGTAATTTTATCTCTTTAGATATTAATAAAAGATCTAGTTGATTTTGAGGTCAATGCTACAAGATTAAGAATCAATTATTCATATCTCTACCCCTTGACTACTTCAACATAGCGCTCCCTTAATAAGATTATAAACTCAACAAGTATTTAATATTTATTTTTAAATAATTAATAAATTATCAAACTCCTTATTAAAAGAATCTAGAATTTTTTAATAGTAAATAATCAATGATTTAGCATCAGTTAAAATATTTCAATTTTACACTTAAAGTTAGTTTTCATTATTAATTAAATATAATTGAACTTTTAAATTTAAAAATCATAATAATTTAATAATATATATAAAAATAATATAAATAAGTTATACAATCTATCTATATACTATTATTAGTGTTTTGTACCAGTATAATGCACGGGCTAATTAATAAAAAAAATTATGTTTTTTATTCATTTAAAGTTTTTACTCTTGTGCGATGTAAATATTGGTATGTTTTCATGTAAAATTTTTAACCCCTGAGATATAAATTTTCACATATTTAAATATTAAAGAACAAAATATATCTGAATAAAAATAATTATTTTAGAAAGCAATAATTAATTAGTTTAGTTTTTTAATAATAAATTACAGTTCTTAAATTTAATTATATATTTATGTAAATTTATCACTCCAATGCAATACAAATATTAATATGTTTTCATGTATAGTTGTAACTGATAGCTATTTGGCAAGTATACCAAATCGCGCAAGTAATAAAGTGATGAGTAAATTATCGTCTCCACAGGAAATTGTGTTGTCAAGTACCAAATTACTAATTTAGATACTATTTAAACGATGCAAATTAATGAAGAGAATTAAAAAAAAAACTAAAATTTTAACTATGTTAAATGGGGTTGAGCAAACAAAGAGTGAGATGCTAGAGATCCGATTTCACTTGATTTTCCGATTATTTGGATTCTTTCTTAATTTAAATTCAAATTCAAGAATTGATGGTGGGATATCTAATTTAATTAAAACCCAATTCCTTGGTAGATTAATTCTCTTCAACTATCTAGAATTAACTAATTCCTTAGTCTAATTCCAAATAGAACAAGGCATAAATGAACAAAATCCCAAGTAATACTACACAATCAACAATATCTATTCCTAGATTATTGCTTAATCATGGTGTTTATCTCAAGAAGCAACATCACACATGAATTTCCCAATTCTATGCATGACCATCAGTTCAATTTATGGTTGATCAAGTCATAAAAGCATTAAGAATAGAGATGAACACTCAATCATGAAAGAAAACTTAAATTAAGAATTATAAATCCAAATAAATCATCCATTCAAGTTACATCATCACTCTAGCTAGGAAGAGTTTAGAAAAACATCAAGAAATAGGAAAACAAAAGATAGGAAATTGTAAACTCCATTGAATCCAAGACAATAAGAATATAAAGATCTTAAATCCTTGCTCCTTGATGATCTCCTTGGCTCTCCTAGGGCTGGAAGCCCTCTCCCCCAAAGTCCCCTATGGCCCCTTGGTCCGCTTTGCCCTCTTCTAGGGCAGAATAAGTCCTTTTATAAGATTTAGGAAATCATAAAGCAATTGAATGTTGCTGCCACTTTTCTTCATAAAAGTTTGGACATATCTCATCAAATCTGGTTGAATCAGTGATAGTGGTTAACATAATATTCGTAGATCTTTTTCTTAACTCTCCATATCCACCGGAATCATGTTATTTGAACTTCTTTGATTGAGTCTCCTTGATTAGTATCCCTTGATGATTCTTTGCACAAATTACCATAATTGCAGTAGATTTGTTCAAAGATCAACTTTCCTAAAATAAATAGCAAATAAACATCAATTAGGAGATAAAATCTCACAAAATCATATGATAAAGATAGGAAATATAAGTACTAACTAAGACTCATCAGTAACCTCATCATCAATAAAATAATCTAAGTAATATTTACAAAATTATTCATAAAGCATAAAAGAAAATATCATTGAATTTAAATTAGTGTTAACGATAAGAAGAAAAAAAGATCACTATATTAAAGAGTTCTGAGTTATGCCATGTAAAGGTCCCACTCTGAGAATTTGATCATCACATGATAATAGAAAGAAAATGGAAATGAGGAGAAGAGCTATTGCTACTTATCTTCATCACAATGGTGAGGTGACTTATTTTGATGAGTTGGGGTTTCTAATTTTAGATTGTGAATGGTTCAGTGGTGCAGCCCTTGGTCAACTCATAAATTAAATGTTAGAATGCACCACTACTCAAGTAACAATGGATTCATTAGCAGGAAGGAGTTGGAGAAAATCTTAAGGAGGAAGTTTATAGAGCTCGATTCCTGGTATGTATTTGAGAACTTAAAGAGGGTGGTGACCTTGTGAGAATGATGCTTAATCTTGAACTCTGTTATGTGCAAGATCCAAATTTTGTGCTATTGATTCCCTCCATTCTTAAAGAAGGCAAAAGAATCCCTCAGAGCTGGCAGTTAAGCTCACTAGACTACATTTTTGTAGGACATCATGTTGAGTGTGATGATTCATACCACATGTTTCTGACCCCAGGATTCTTCCCTCCTTTACAAGCATAAGTTCCTCTGTTGCACTCCATCTTCCCTTCCTTTTCATTGTTTTCACTTCTTTATTGCAACCTTTTTTGCTGAAATTATTTCTTACACTTGATATCTTAGTTTATCCAGTGTCTTATTTTTTGATTAAGCATAACCTAACTGAAATAAGGTTCACAAAATGCAAAAGCATTAACATACATATTAAATAAAGATTTTAGAAAGGAAAATCTGAAGTAAACAGGTGAAACACAAGAAGGGGGGTTGAATTGAATTTCTTAACTCCTTTTTAATTATTTTCAAAAAGCTTTTACACAGGAAGCAAAAGGCAATGGACGCAGAAAGTTTCTGAGTCCAATTGGACGTTAAAGCAAGTTTGAGAAAAACAACTTTAAACAAAGTGAAAAAGTTATGAGTTTTAACTCAACTCTTTAGTTAGGAAAACAATGGCAATCCCCAGATGTTAGTGAAACGTAAAACACAAGATGAAGATATAAAAGCTTACACCAGATGTTTATCCTGGTTCACTCCCACAAAACGAGAACTACGTCCAGTCCCTTCAACCAGAAGGATTTTCAACTAATCTTGTACAAAGATTACAAGTATTATCCACCTCTTCAGGTATACAAGTATTCTCAACCTCTTCAGGTTCTACTATACAAGTATTCTTTTATACACAGCCTCTTCAGGCTTAAACACCAAATAGAAAAAGGTATCGAAGTGCTTGAGTTTTTAACTCACTACAGATGAGAATTTAAAAAATAAATCTCAAGACTTAATCTTTTTTTTAAGAGATTGAATACAGAGAAGAATGAAAGCTATAAGCCTTTTTGCTTTTGAATTTCTCAGAAGGTGGTCGCACTTTCTTCTTCGAAGACAATTGTATTTATAGATGAGAGCAATTTGAGCAGTTTTCAATAAGCTTCTTCGTCCAACGGAAACATTTATTACCGTTCTGAGTGGTATTAAATGCCTAAGAAGAAGACGTGTAGAGCTTCTTCTGAAAAGACACTTTGATTGTTAGGAATGTCCAAGAATATGATATCTTACTCCTGACTTGTCTGAGCGCGCAAAAAGTTCCTTATTCGCAGGTGTTTGTAGTTGTTAGCAATGTCAGCTAAGTGGCTCAGTTGACTTCTATTTGAAGCGTGCGCTGTCAGAGTCCTTCTCAGCATTTAATGAAGAACAGTTTCTTCATATTTGAAAATTGGCATTGGACGAATACATTGAAACCTGAGCTTAGTACAAGAAACATTGGACGATCCAAGTATAATGAAACTTTGTGAAACAGTTTAAAAGGCATTGGACGCATCTTAGTTTCCTTTAGCTAAGAAGAGAATGGATGCACACACAAGTAACTTGTTTGTTAACACTTTTCTTTTTATTTAAAAAATTTAAAAAGTTACGAAACAAGTTATGTGGGTATTTTACATATTCAATCTGAATTAAAACTTTCATTATCTTCAAAACTCTTAAGGGGTAATAATTCTTTAGAATGAATGGTTCTAAACTTAGTTTCATAAGGTTCTTTGGTTCCAACAATCTCCCCATTTTTTATGATGACAAAACATTTTAAATTTTGATTGAATATATAACCTTTTACACGAGAGATCCATCAGGGTTTAGCTAGGAGTGAGTAAGTGTGCTAATGCAGCGCTTAGTTTTGAGCAAAAGTTGATTTTGAGTAGATACTTAAAGGATGGGAAAATGCTAATGTTAGAACAGAGTAAGCACATCCTTTACCAAAGCTAGCATTAGATTAAGAATGTAATCAGTTTAGATATCAGATAATGCATCAGAATAAGTATCATTAAATAAAACAGGTCATAATAACCAAATTTAGACAACATACAGAAAATTCATAGAAATGCTCTCACAGAAATGCTTATAATATTTCATCAATAGTGTTAACAGAATCAATCAAAAATTTCCCAATTTTCTCCCCCTTTGTCATCAGACAAAAAATGAGAGAAAAAAAAACATCATTGTCAAAAATTTTTATTTTTATTTTTATTTTAAAAAATTTTAAGAAAAGAAAAAAAACTAAGAAGGAGGAGTAGGAGGAGGCCCTTGATGAAAAATAGATTTGAGGAGGTCTTCAACTCTCTTGAACAGATGATCCATTTGATTGGTTACATAGGCCTGAACTGCAGGGGACACTTGAGATTGTGGGTCAACATTGGGAAGGTGATCAGCAGAGGTCTCTCGAACAACTAACTCAGTGGAAAGCGCAGGAGGAGCAACCGAAATAGGAGCAATACTAGAAATTGTGGATGCTGGCTCTTTTGCTGCCGTAACTACTTCAACTAAATCAACTTCATCATCTGACAAAGGAAGGTCAACATTCCAAGGGAGATGATTTTCTCGATATCCAAACATTTGATCCCAGGGATAAGGTCTTCCTAAGTTGTCAGAAGGAGATCCGGAGACATAGCTCTGAGAAGAGAAGATTGTGGACGCAGGCGTTCTCAGTGGTAAGCCAAGGATATCGTCCACAATGTAGATTGGATGAAAACACTGAAAGCTCTGGCCTGGCACCGTCACAGTTTCTTCCTTCTCTTCATTGCTTAGTCCTGATGACGAGGCCTGTTGTTCACAATCCTAGATATGCTTTTCCCATAAGATTTTTGCATCCTTCTCCTCTGCCTCTCCTTTCTCCGATATTTGCCGTAAGAATCCCAAGTCGACCTCAGGTGATTTTTGAATGCCAAAGGTAGGTTTGAAGTGGAACGGTGTTGGAAACGTGGCTTGACTTCGGTACTTCTTCAAATCCTTGTTCTTGTTCAAATCCACCATTGGCAGTCTTGGACACACTCGATCAGGCTGAATCTTGATGGCAGTTGCAGAAGAGATGATCAGAGAAGGGGGTACAAATCTCAGATCCTTCAACAGAAGACTCCCTTTGATGACACTGACAAAGATGGTGTCATATGGACTTGCAAACTGATCCATTTCTTCCAAAGTGACTGGTTTGAAAGTGAGTTGATTGGGGAAGATATGGATTCTTGTGGAGCAGCCATCACAGCATCGGGATCTTCTTGCTGTGAGTGAGAGAGAAGAGTCCTTAGATTCCCATCGAGGGATTAAGTGGGGGGTAACACCCACAGAGAAGGGCTGTAAGGTTGAGAAGGTCTTTAGTGATGGTGAAGGTGAAGGTAGTTTGTATGGTAAAGGTGAGGAAGGCTTGTATGGTATGGTTTGTGTGTGTGAGTGGGGTTCAGTGTATGATGAAGAGGAGGGTGAGTGAGAGTAGGGTGACGAGATTTGAGGTTCCGGATGAGATGAGGGTAAAGGTGGTGAGGAAGGGGAGCAGGAATGAGTTCCTCAAGAGTGGACGTAGCTTTAAACGTAGGCTTTCTTTTGATAGGTAGCTTCGTCTGAGTTCCTTTCGGAATTGTCACTTTGGACGCAACCTTCATCCTTTTCGCGATGGGTTGGTCATCGTCAGAGTCATCATCCATTATCAGTCTTCTTTTTGGAACGGCTTGGATAGACGGTGATTTCTGCTTTGGACTCTCAGCCTTTGCAGCTTTTAAAGGCTCTTTTCGCTCAAGAAATTCTTGGACGCTTTTCAGCTTCATTCTCAGCAAATTGCTTCGTCCAAAGATCTTCTTTTTCTCTTCTAAGTCTTTAGTCTCATGGGGACTAAAGATACCTTGATCTCTGAAGATCTTGGTTAAGAGAACACCATAAGAGATGGTGGTCTTCTTCCCTTTTCCTTGGACACTTCTCTTGAAGTTTTTAGACAACAGGGAAGGGAGATTGATCTGTTGATAAAGCATCAGATGGCACAAGCAGAAGGCATGAACTGAATCTTTGGACCCTACCTTGTGAAGTACTGCCTTGTTCAGTAGTTGATGCAATACTCTCGCCTTGTCATGCATTTTAGATGCAGTTATTTTCCTTGTAGATGACTCCTTTAGCAAGGTGTCAAGAACAACATCCATCCCCCCAAAGGCTTTCTCCTATTCTGAAGTGATGGTGGCTCCTTCCAACCAACACTGGGTGGCGTTGGAAATGGTTACTTCTGAAACAATAATTGATTTTCCTAGCACATATCCTCTGACCTCGGTTGCAGACACAGAGGCATTTTTCCAGAACATCTTCACCAGTTCCGGATAAACTTCCACTGGTTCTCTAAAGTAGCTATCCCAGCTAGCGCCAACAAGACTGTCCTTGATATCAACCCCACACTCTGCTAGAATCGAAGTTTGAAACGAGTACTCAACTGAAACCTCGGCTTTTTCGACGTTAAGGGTCATTCCTCCGGCCATTTCTTAGAGCTTTGAGAAAGGATTTTGAAAAATTTTGAGAAGAGAGGAAATTTGTTGAAGGCGTAAAAACTTGATCTTGAAAAGAAATGAGATATTTAAAAGAAAGTAGAGCTTATACTGAAAGGTTTCTGGAAAGAGAAGGTAAATCGTTTTTCAAACATCACAATAAATGTGTATTAAAAGTAACTGTCACGTCCGCAGTAAAAAGTAACTTTCGTGACCTTTCGAAAACTGACTCAGTGTGGGAAATTTGAAAAGATTCAAAAGAGACAAAAGGAATGTTAAAATAAATGCAATGGAAATATTAACTTATCCGAGAGACCACCACATATATTAACAAGTACAAACCTTGTTGGACGCAGAGTGTCAATGGACGCAAGAGATGTTAATTCTTTACAAAATGCATACTTAAATGCTTTCTAATAAAATTAAATCTTTCCTCAGAGAGGGGTTTTGTAAAGATATCAGCCCATTGATGATCTGTGTCTACAAATTGAATATCAAACACACCTTTTTGGATGTAATCTCTTATAAAGTGATGTTTAATTTCAATGTGTTTTGCTCTTGGATGTAAAATGAGATTCTTTGATAAGTTAATTGCAGCAGTATTATCACAGAGTAAAGGAATTTTACTTTCAAAGATGTTGTAATCTTCCAATTGATGTTTGATCCAAAGTAATTGAGAGCAGCAATTGGACGCAGAGATATATTCAGCTTCGGCTGTTGAAAGAGCAATAATGCTTTGTCTTTTGCTGAACCATGATACTAGGTTTCCCCCAATGAAGTGACATCCTCCACTGGTACTTTTCCTTTCAATTCTATCTCCAGCATAGTCAGCATCACAAAAACCAACTAATCTGTACTCATGAGATGTCTTAAATAACAAACCCAGATTAGTAGTCCCTTTCAAGTATCTGAATATTCTTTTAACCGCAATTAGATGTGACTCTCTAGGATCGGATTGAAACCGTGCACAAAGACACACACTAAACATTATATCTGGTCTGGACGCAGTGAGATATAAGAGTGATCCGATCATATCTCTATATACCTTTTCGTCCACCTTTCGATCTTTATCGTCCAATGTGAGTGTGGATGATGGATGCATAGGTGTGCTCATAGTTTTGCAATCGTCCAGTTTCAACTTCTTCAAGAGTTCATTTGCGTATTTTGTTTTATGAATGTAAATACCGTCCAGTGTTTGCTTTATTTGTAAGCCTAGGAAGAATTTTAATTCTCTCATTTAACTCATTTCGAACTCCTTCTGCATCAACTTGGAAAATTCCTTGCAAAGAGACTCATCAGTAGGTCCAAAGATAATATCATCTACATAGATTTGGACTAATATAAAATGTGAGTTTTTATCTTTTCGAAAGAGAGTATTATCAACTTTTCCTCTAGAAAAGTCATTTTCCATTAGAAAAGTGCTTAATCTTTCATACCAAGCTCGAGGAGCTTGTTTTAGTCCATACAGAGCCTTTTTCAGTTTGAAAACGTGCTCTGGGTGGTTTTGATCTTCGAAACCAGGTGGTTGCTTGACATAAACTTCTTCATTGATTATACCATTTAAGAAAGCACTCTTTACATCCATTTGATGAAGTCTCATTTTATAATGAGCAGCAAATGAAAGTAAGATGCGTATGGCTTCTAGTCTAGCTACAGGAGCAAAAGTTTCAGTAAAGTCGATACCTTCTTGTTGCGAGTAACCTTGAGCAACTAACCTTGCCTTATTTCTCATAACTTTACCATCTTCGTCCAATTTATTTCTGAATACCCATTTAGTGCCGATGATGGTCTTGTCTTTAGGCTTTTGAACCAGCGTCCAAACGTCGTTTCTTGTAAATTGATTTAACTCTTCTTGCATGGCTAAAATCCATCCTTCGTCCAACAGAGCTTCTTCAATTTTCTTTGGTTCCATTTCTGAGATGAAGGCCATATCGAAGTATTTTTTAAAAGTAGATCTTGTACGCACTTTATCTTCTGGATTTCCAATGATTTGATCTTCAGGATGGTATGTTTTGAAATGCCAATTTCTTTGAACTTCATTTCTTGTTGTGTTTTCCTCTCTTCTGTCATCGTCCAGAGCTTCTTTGTTTGTTGAAGATGTTCCTTCTCCGTTGTTATTGAGATTAAATTCTGCAAAAGACTCATCTAGCTCTGATAAATTTTTATCAGGCTGTTTGTCATTAAACTTAACATGGATAGATTCTTCAACAGTCAAGGAACGAGAGTTGTACACTCTATATGCTTTTGAAGTTTCAGAGTATCCTAAGAAAGTACCACAGTCAACTTTAGCATTAAACATTCCTAAAGAATCCTTCGTATTTAAAATAAGGCATTGACATACAAAAGAATGAAAATAAGAAATGTTGGGTTTTTATCCTTTCCACAATTCATAAGGAGTCTTATTTAGTAAGGGTCTGATATATATTCTGTTTTGAATATAACAAGCAGTGTTAACAGCTTCAGCCCAGAAGTGTTTGGAGGTTGAGTTGTCATTGAGCATTGTTCTAGCCATCTCTTGAAGAGATCTATTTTTTCTTTCTACCACACCATTTTGTTGTGGTGTTCTTGGGGCAGAGAAGTTGTGAAGAATACCATTTTCTTCACAGAACAATTGAAATGTCTCATTCTCAAATTCTCCTCCATGATCACTTCGGATTGAATTAATACACATGCCTTTTTCATTTTGAATTCTTTTACAGAATATAGAAAAGACTCTAAAAGACTCATCCTTGTGAGCTAGGAACAAAACCCATGTCCATCTAGTATAGTCATCTACTATGACAAATCCATATTTCTTCCCATTTAATGAGGCAGTTCTAGTTGGACCAAACAGATCAAGATGTAGCAGTTCTAATGGTCTAGAGGTGGAAACAACATTTTTGGACTCAAAAGAATTCTTTAATTGTTTCCCCTTTTGACATGCTTCGCATAGAACATTCGATTTGTACACAAGTTTTGGTAGTCCTCTTACGAGGTTATGCTTATTTAGCTTTGAGATTAATCTCAAGCTTGCATGACCAAGCTTCTTGTGCCATATCCATTGTTCTCCTTTTATGGATACTAGACAAGATACATTCTGATCTGAGAGATCCTCCAAATCAATCTTGTAGAGATTGTTTTGCCTTTTGACAGTGAAGAGTATGGATCCGTCAGAGTTTTTAACTATACATTCTTCATAGCTGAACGAAACATTAGATCCACTGTCGCATAATTGACTTATGCTAAGTAGATTGTGTTTCAAACCTTCAACCAGAAGTACATTATCAATAGAGGGAAAAGGATGCTTACCAATCTTACCTATTCCAACTATTTTACCCTTCTGGTTTCCACCAAAAGTGACAGAGCCACCAGCTTTAAGTTTGAGGTCTTGGAACATAGACTTTTCTCCCGTCATATGCCGTGAGCAACCACTGTCCAGGTACCATGACAGGTGTCTTTTTCTTGTTGCTAAGCACATCTGCAAGAGGAATTATCATATCCTTAGGTACCCATATCTTTTTGGGTCCTCTTTGGTTAGCTCTTGGAGATCCACAATGTATTGACATTTTATTGAAGAAAACTTTTGTGGTCGAGTGGTTTTTCCTTTTATAATCATTTCTAAAGGAATTAGATTGAGTAGGTGATTTTTGAAAGACTGTTTTCTCATTATTTTGATATCCCAATCCAAATTTGTCACGAGGATCTCTGGAATATCTGAGTAATATGTTTAGATGATTGGTGCTTTTCACAAATTTGCTGAGATCCTCAGTTAACTCTTATACTTTAGTATGAAGTTTATCGATTTCATCTGAATTATTGGATTCAGTGGAAGATTTCAAAAAAATATTTTCAGTTTTTAATTTTTCATAACAACATTCAAGTTCTTGTTTTTCTGAAAGCATTTTTCCATATTCTTTGGTTAATTTTGAAAACTTTCTCTTTAGGGATTTATATTCAACTGCTAAAATGGAAGAATTATTTAACAGTTCATCAAAAGCTTCTTGAAGATTAAGATTAGAGTTTGTTACCTCTTCTTCTTCTTCTTCAGAGGATGTGTCTGCCATGAGGCATAGATTGGCTTCTTCTTCTACTTCTTCTTCAGAGGATGTGTCTGCCATGAGGCATAGATTTGCTTCTTCTTCTGCTTCTTCATCATCATCAGTAGTTGAGAGGTCAAGATCTTCCCAAGTAGCCATCAGTCCTCTTTTCTTCTTTGGGGAAAATCTCATTTTCTCTTTCTCCTTGTTTAGTGAGGGATATTCAGCTTTAATATGTCCAGGCTTCTTGCACTCATAGCATATGATTGGACTCTTGTCTTTTGTTTCAGTCCTGTCCTTTGGAAGTCTTCATCCAAAGTGCTTTCTCCGCATGCCTCCTTTCTTTTTCCACATTGCTTGTATCTTTTTGGAGATGAAAGATAACTCGTCATTGTATGAAATATCTTCTCCAGATGACTCAGCCTCATCTGAAGATTCTTCAGTTTTAAGTGCTTTGGACGCACTTCCTTTGAGCTTTAAGGGCAATTGATTTCCCTTTTCTTGAACTTTCTTCTTCTTGGAGTTCAAGCTCATGAACTTTAAGGGAACCTAGGAGTTCTTCCATAATAAGAGAAGCTAAGTTCTTTGCTTCTTGTATGGCAGTAACCTTGGGTCTCCACTATCTGGAAAGGCTCCTTAGAATTTTTCTGATATGATCTTGATTATCATAGGTCTTTCTCAGAGATCTCAAACCATTGGTTATTGTTTGGAATCGCCCAAACATTTGATCAATGTTTTCATGCTCTCCCATTTTGAAAAGCTCATACTGATGAACCAGCATGCTTATCTTTGATTCCTTGACTTGAGAGGAACCTTCATGTGCTAAGGCCAGAGTATCCCATATCTCTTTAGCTGTTTCACAACTATGAACTTTGTCGTGTTCTGATCTGGTGATGGCGCACATAAGATAATGTGTGGCTTTTGAATTGAGCTGATGCTTGGTTCGTTGTCCTTCCGTCCATTGTGGTCAAGGAAGTTCCTGTCCTTCTGCGTTGGTGGGAACTTGATAGCCATTTTGGACTAGGTCCCAAATGTCCATATTTTGTGCATCAAAAAATGCGATCATTCTCTTCTTCCAGTAATCATAATCGTTTCCATTGAATAGAGGTGGTCTGTTCACAGCTTGTCCTCCGTTCTCCATTTAAGGGTGCACTGGATCTTTTCCTCTGCACTGTTAGATGCTCAACCCAAGAGGCTGAGCTCTGATACCAATTGAAGTAAACAGGTGAAACACAAGAAGGGGGGTTGAATTGTGTTTCTTAACTCCTTTTTAATTATTTTCAAAAAGCTTTTACACAGGAAGCAAAAGGCAATGGACGCAGAAAGTTTCTGAGTCCAATTGGACGCTAAAGCAAGTTTGAGAAAAACAACTTTAAACAAAGTGAAAAAGTTCTGAGTTTTAACTCAACTCTTTAGTTAGGAAAACAATGGCAATCCCCAGATGTTAGTGAAACGTAAAACACAAGATGAAGATAGAAAAGCTTACACCAGATGTTTATCCTGGTTCACTCCCACAAAACGAGAGCTACGTCCAGTCCCTTCAACCAGAAGGATTTTCAACTAATCTTGTACAAAGATTACAAGTATTATCCACCTCTTCAGGTATACAAGTATTCTCAACCTCTTCAGGTTCTACTATCCAAGTATTCTTTTATACACAGCCTCTTCAGGCTTAAACACCAAATAGAAAAAGGTATAGAAGTGCTTGAGTTTTTAACTCACTACAGATGAGGATTTAAAAAATAAATCTCAAGACTTAATCTTTTTTTTTTAAGAGATTGAATACAGAGAAGAATGAAAGCTATAAGCCTTTTTGCTTTTGAATTTCTCAGAAGGTGGTCGCACTTTCTTCTTCGAAGACAATTGTATTTATAGATGAGAGCAATTTGAGCAGTTTTCAATAAGCTTATTCGTCCAATGGAAACATTTATTACCGTTCTGAGTGGTATTAAATGCCTAAGAAGAAGACGTGTAGAGCTTCTTCTGAAGAGACACTTTGATTGTCAGGAATGTCCAAGAATATGATATCTTACTCCTGACTTGTCTGAGAGCGCAGAAAGTTCCTTATTCGTAGGTCTTTGTAGTTGTTAGCAATGTCAGCTAAGTGGCTCAGTTGACTTCTATTTGAAGCGTGCGCTGTCAGAGTCCTTCTCAGCATTTAATGAAGAACAGTTTCTTCATATTTGAAAATTGGTATTGGACGAATACATTGAAACCTGAGCTTAGTACAAGAAACATTGGACGATTCAAGTATAATGAAACTTTGTGAAACAGTTTAAAAGGCATTAGACGCATCTTAGTTTCCTTTAGCTAAGAAGAGAATGGACGCACACACAAGTAACTTGTTTGTTAACACTTTTCTTTTTATTTAAAAAATTTAAAAAGTTACGAAACAAGTTATGTGAGTATTTTACATATTCAATCTGAATTAAAACTTTCGTTATCTTCAAAACTCTTAAGGGGTAATAATTCTTTAGAAGGAATGGTTCTAAACTTAGTTTCATAAGGTTCTTTGGTTCCAACAAAATCATTAGGATCTACCTGCTTTAATTTGGTTAATTTTTAAAACATTTCATGCATAAAATCCCACATATGACTATTGCTTTACGAAGCATAACAATAACCTCCAATAATTTCATGCCCATGGGGCATGTACATACCCATTTCTTACAAACTTTTAATATTTTGATCTTCACTATTAGTCTTGAAAGATATAATATATAGGATTTTTAGAATTTTTTTGATTTATCATTTTCTAATTGATATTTTCTCCTGTTCATGTCATAATCTTCTAGTAAAATTTGAGGCCTATAAAATGCGGCTTATGCTTGAAATATTTCACGGACAAATCAAAACTTAGCTTCCATTCCAAAGGAATCAATAATGTTAAAAATCAAATTGAATGATGAGATCATAAAACAAAAAATTAATAGAAAAAAGATAACAACAATCCAAGAGGCATAAAATAATAAAAATGCCATGCTTAAATGGCAAATAAATCCTTATTTTCATTGTCAAAACTAGATTTTTCATAACTCAAATATTTACCATCAATATATAAATGAAACCCACAAGAAAATGAAATTATGAAGTTTCAAGTAAAAGTTAATTTATGATTAAAAATAAAGCATTGATAAAAAAATTAAAGAAAAACAATAGGACATGGGTTATTTTATATTACACTATAATAACACAAAAGTAAAAATAAAAACAAAATGCAAATACTAATGATTAAAGAGAAGCTATATTATCCTATCTAGTGATCCTAATCCTATTCGACTGTATCCCATACAGTGCGTGGAACAAGGCCAATTGATATCAATATTTTGACTAATGGCATATTTGAACCTTATGTTCATAGACCAAGAAGAGAAAATAGGCACTTATAACACCCACAACATTTTCTTATTCCATAACTCAAAAGGGTAGAAGAAAGTCTAAATATCACATATCATGAATACTTACAGAGTTCTCAAATTGAGCGCTATCTGCAGCATCAACATAAACCAGGATGATTAATGTCAAATCCCAAATTGTTTAATTGCAAATGTTCCAAATAAAACATTTAGAAGTAGATTCCAAAGAATTTATTCCCTTTTAGCCATAAACATGTTAAATACATAAAATAACTGGGCACTAACAATGGTTGCCTCCTTGGAGATAGCAAGCAACACTTGTCCATGTCTATTGATGCCATAAAAATCCACTAGTGACAATGATTGTGGTAAAAAATCCCCTATATGTAAAAAAAAAAACATTTCCCCTATATTGAAGCAAGATAACTATAGAAGGAATCCAAGTCATGCTTGTATATTGTTCACAAATTTACACTGCAAATCTATATTTCGTCTCTCTAGCATAAAATATTAAAACATCCAGAGCCACCAAATTAAATAAACATAATACTTTCCATGAAACTAATAAACAAAAAAGTAGTATAAGTAGATGAGGCCATGCTTTTACCCTCACCCAAACCCAAAGTTCTACAAAGTAGTTACCATCAAAAGATGCAAATCACAAGTCAATGGTTACAATTAAGATGATTAGATCAAGATGTAGAACTTAAATACCTTAAACAATTGACAGCCTTCTGTGCCAAACAATTTGAGCCAATGTATCCATGAAAATGTAAAGAAAAAATATAGCTCTAATTTAGAGAACTTGAATTTTCATATTATTCATCATAAAAAAAGTGGCCAAGGATAATATTATGCTGATGATTGATAAACACATTTTATATGCATAATTTAGTACCTCTCATTGGTCTATCCTTATGAAATTATTGCATATATGAAGTAAAAATTGTATAATTCCTCACATATTGGTTATGCTGTTACAAATTGAGCAGAACACCTGAAGGACTATTCAAAGCAGTTGTTGAACCAAAAAATCATGAACTTAAATATTTATATCAGTATAGCTCAAACAGAAGAGAAATGAAGACCTAAACTTAATGAATTTTGGGCTACATCAAATTCAGGACAAACCAAAAAATTCCTACTCAAACTTATACTTGATTATCTTGAATTGTTTATCTTACTTGTTCCTAATGCTTTTAATTAATTGGCCATTAATTAAATTGAATTGATAAACCTTAAGCAACTTGACAAAGGAATTTTGGTTAGGTAAGATAACATATGATCTTTGTGCGAAAGCCTTGAGTTTGTATATGATAGACATATACCTATATGACATATGTAACCATTAATGAAATCGGAACTTAATGAATTATTGATTACTTAATAGACATAGACATATAGTTTATCATTAATTAAGAATATTTCTATTTGACCATCGAAAGAGGCTTATAAATAAGTTATGATTTCTAGTTAACAAGTCAGATAATTAATTGATCTTAGATAAAAGTAAGAGAATCAAGTAAAGTGTGAGGGATAATTGCAATCCTAGGCTTGGTTAATTTGATCATTAAATTTATCTTTTTGTTTACTTTAATTTTTAGTCTTTCATAAATCATCTCTTATTAAGTTGTTTAAATAAGATTGAGTTTTGCAAACTTTTAGTAGATAGTCAAATTTAGAATTAATCCTTGTGGGTTCGACACTTTCTTACTATTATATTACTTGATTTGCGATAACGTATACTTGCGTTCTGAAATTCCACATCAATGATAACTACAATAGCACACAACTTATCACTCGAGCATCAGCCTCCTAAGCCACCCGAGTACCGAACACCCGAGCATGCACCATCCAATCCACCCAATCAACTAGAGCCCAAGTCATCCAACCTTCCCATCCAATCCACCTCATCTTGTATATAACTAATTACTGATAGAGTTAGTTAGTTTGTTAATCAGTTACAATTTTAGAGTTAGATATTTTGTTACTGATTTTGTATTTGGCTATATAAAGCCTTGTAACCAGACTCAACGCTAAGTTAATCTTCATATTCATGAACTTTTCCATTTCCATTATGGTATCAGAGCTCAATCTTTGAGCTTTGCTTCACACTGCACTTTCCTTCCAATTCAAGCTTCGTCAATGGAGAATTATGGTGCCAACACCATGGGGGATCACACACAGTATCCCTCAAACCCCCTTTTTCTTCATCCAAACAAGAATCCAGGGTTGGTTTTGGTCTCACCTCCACTCAAAGGGATGAATTATCGTTCATGATGCAGGGCTATGAAGATGGCCCTTCTATCAAAGAACAAGATGAAGTTCCTTGATGGAACAATTGCAACTCCACCTGCAAAAGATCCAATGCATGCATTCGGTTAGTCCTTCCATATCTCAAAGTATACTTTGGATTGATAAAGCCTCTAATGCTTGGAAGGATCTTAGAGAATGTTTCTCTCAAGGAGACATGATCAAGATCTCCAGCCTCCATGAAGAAATCTACTCCTTTAAACAAGGAAAGCTATCAGTTACAACTTACTTCACAGAGATGAATATTCTGTGGGACAAATTAGAGAATTTCAGGCCTATTCTGTATTGTTCATGTATAGTTCCATGTACATGTGATGCTTTCAGCACAATGAAAGCCTAAAGATAACAAGACTAAGTCATTTGCTTTCTGAAGGGGTTGAACGAGCAATTCACTCATGTGAAGTCTCAGATTCTACTCCTCGATCCCTTGCCCCTGATCAACAAAGTGTTTTCGATGATTGCACAACAAGACTGGATTCAGACTTGAATCAAAAGTGTTGATCAATGTTGTGACAACTAGTCTAAGCAATCAACTAGAATAGGTACATTTCCTGGTGAACATGGGAAAGGCTGGGGAAGCAAAGGTCAAGGTTCCAATGGAGGAAAAGTCTGCACATTTTGTGGCAAGCATGGCCACACAGTGGACACTTGCCATCATAAGCATGGGTTTCCTCCAAGTTACAAGTTTAGAAACCCCAAATCCTCGGTGAACAGTGCAAGCTCCAACCAAAAGCATGCCCCTAGCGCCAATTTGGATCAACCCCAAGGTAATCACGAGTTTTCAAAATAGTACTTCTCCTATGAGCAGTATCAGAATTTGCTAGCCCTGATCTAACATCAAGGTCAGGAATCCCAACCTCATTCCTCCAACCAAGTGAGTTCATTACCCGAACCCTAGACCACCAAATCCATATTACTCCACTCAAGTATAACTTTAAGTTATCCTTCATCATCCTATTCGAAATCCAATTATTGGATCCTAGACGCAGGAGCTACATATCACATTTGCCATAATCAATAAAATTGCGAAATGGCTTCCACATCATTGCATCTCACTCTGACACAATTCACTTTTCTGACTCATTTTACTTAACTAATGTACTATATATCCCTCAATTATTGTTTAATCTAATTTTTGTTTCCAAATTCATCACAAATTTGCATTGTCACTTGATATTGCAAAATTCTAAATGTTTGATTCTGGAAATGGCTAGCATGAGGAGGATTGGTTCAGTTGAAGTCAGAGATGGCCTCTATTAAATGATTGATCCAGCATCACTTCAGCCAAAGTTTCCTTGTAAATTTAACACTTGTATAAATTCTACTTCTGCTACCCAATTTGACTTGTGGCACTTTTGTTTAGGGCACCCATCATATGATAGGTTGCATCTTTTACATTCACATAATAATACAATTTCTTATACAAAAGTACCCATATGTGATGTATGCCATTATGCTAAGCAAAGAAAATTACCATTCTTTCCGAGTATAACCAAGTCCGTAAAACCTTTTGATCTCATTCATGCCAACATATGGGGCTCACTTGCTATTCCTTCCATACAAGGTCACAAATACTTTCTTACCATTGTTGATGACTACTCTCGATATACTTGGATTACTTTCATGAAAACCAAGTCAAAAACCTCATTTCACCTAAAATCATTCATCACTCTAATAGTGACCCAATTTGAAACCAATGTTTAAACAATCAGGAAAGATAATGGTCCCAATATTCGATCTTCATGAATTTTTTAGTCAAAAAGGAATTCACCACCAAAATAGCTATGTCTAAACACAAGAACAAAATGCCACTGTTGAAAGAAAACATCAACACATCCTCAATGTAGCTAGGTCTCTCTTATTTCAATACAACCTCCCAAAACAGTTTTGGTCATTTACCATTGCCCATTATGCTCATCTAATCAATAGACTCCTAACTCCGATCCTTCAAAATAAGTGTCCCTTTGAATCTTTGTACAACAAGTCGCTTAACTTGTCTTACTTGAAAGTATTTGGTTCTCTTTGCTTTGCATCCACCTCTAAAACTAACAAACACAAATTTGATCATAAAGCCAGGAAATGTATCTCTCTAGGCTTCAAACTTGGAACCAAAGGTTACCTCCTATTTGATCTAAACACCAATGAACTACTTCCGTCCAGGAATGTCATCTTCTACAGATCTACTTTCCTCTTGCACCAACATCCCCATATTGACATTCCTTCACCATCCCATTCAATTCCTCAAAACATACCCCCTAGACTATGATGAATTTCTCCCCTTAACCCATATGAACTCCCCTAGCCACCCTTCTCCTATTCCAGTATACTCCATTGCACCAGACATTCCACCCAACCTAAGCATAGTGTAACACCTCGAAATTTCTATTTCTAATTGAAATATTGATTTTTAAAATTTTTGTGATTTATGATGATTTTTGGGAATTTTTATTTGCTTCATTTAAATTGGGTTATTTTTCATAAATGCTATGTGCCGATTCGGGACAATTTCAGAAAATAAAAATAAATAACTTTTATTTTCGGCTCGTAAATACCCTTACTATTTATTAGGATCGAGGGAAAGTTACGGAACTCGAATCTAAGACCAGATTCTTAAGTTTTTTATTTTGAGAATTTTTAGTTTTTGTTGACTTTATGAGTTAAATCGGGACTATTTCGGATAATAAAATAATAATTTTAAAATTTTGACCTGGAAATACTTTGAATATTTATTAGAATAGGGAAGTTTATGAAACTTAATTTCAAGAACAAATTTAGAAGTTTTCCATTTTTAGGGATTTAATGTTCAAATAAAAATTTTGGGTAATTTTGGGCATATGCTATTGTCCATTGGACAATAGATACTGATGTTTGTCCGTTAGATAATAACTATTGAAAAATATCTTGTGTAATTATTGGTAGCATTTATGTGTATAATGACTCACCTAGGTGAGTCACTTAAGCATTAATGGTGGGAAATGAATCACTTAAGTGAATCACCTAGTCTTAATGACATGGTAATGGTCTTCAAATTGGAAACCACCACTTCCATCCAAGCCAAGGTGTGACCGACCAAGGGGAGGCAATTATCTAGATTTTTCTTTTTATTTAAATACATTTTAATCCTTACTTTTCTTCTATAAATAGCCAACTTCACCTTTTATTTGAAACACACCAAAAACCTTTACTTTCTCTCTCTAAAGCTCTCTCTAAAGCTCACGACCTAGAGCTCTTCTTCACCTTCCCAAACTCTTGCCAAAAATCTAAGTTAGTTTCTTGTATCCTAGTAGTGTTTTGAGAAACTTTGACGTTGTGAGTTTCTTAAAATACAAACTTCTTTCACTATTTTCAAGCTTGTCGAAATTTGAAGGAGCTTAAGGTGAAAATTCTTTCTCTTCACTTTTGAATTTCTATTTCAAAGTTTTAGATCATTGGATTGGTCCATGATCATCTTATACTATGGTCTTGTAGTATCAATCTTAGGACCTCATGAATGGTTAACTTAGCTGGTTGGGTCTTTGGGTTCCAATATGATCAATTTTATTGCTGTTAACCTGTTTTGTTTGGTTTCTCTGAATTCAACATAATCAATTCGTTCTTGAAATGAAATTGGTTCTTGTTATTTGGTGAATTGTACATAAGGTTGGTTTAACAGGTTTGGTGTTGGGGACTCTTGCTTTGCTTTCTTTATGTTTGAGTGCTCATCTTGGTTTTGGCAAAAGTTTTGAATTTGTTAATTGGCAAAATATTTGAATCACGGTTTAAGGCATGTTTTAGGAATATTGAATCTGCTCTTGATTAAGGGATTTTGGGGATCCGTATTAATTAGAGTTTTAAAACAAAGCCGTAGAATAATAATTGATTGGTATTTCAAATCTGCCATGATGGGCAAACTATCATGCTTTTGGTGGTTTAACACGGTCTTAGGTTTTATTTGTTTGGGCTACTGTCCAGCAATAATACTGCTGAATCTGTTTTCGTATGAATAATTAAGTAAATAAACTAATTGGGAATCTTGTGGTTAAATTATTGTGTGGTTGCAAGTGTTCTGGTTTGACTACAATAGCCATTTTTCTTTCCTTAAACATATTCACCTGTACATGTAAAAGCTTTAGTATTTAAGTGAGTGTGTATTTGAAACATGGTTTTAATCCGTTCCATAATGCTGTTTTTACAATTCTTGATTCTGGTTTAATAAGGACTGTTCAAAGTTTCACTTTGGTTTGATTGGTGATGATTTTGGTTTGGTTTGGCAATTCTGGTTGGACTGTTTAGTGTTTCTGGTTCAGTTTGTTTAGCATTTCTGTTTTGGGTTGTTTAACTGACTCTGGTTTAATGATGATGGTAAGGTGTTGGCCAAAAGTGGCAAATTCATGTTTGTGTTGTTCTTTCTGAAATATTTATACCTAGGGAGGATTTTAGTTCTTGTCTTGGTGTTGGGTTAGGATCTGTTGCATAATTGGGTTGTATGAACTTTGCTTGCACTTGATGTATTGGATCCTGAGTATCAGTGTTTGGATAGGGAATTCTGTTGAATGCAATTGTTAAAGTCTGGTGTGGGTTGCTTTCCTATCGCTGCTAGCATGTTTTTCTCTCCTTTTTTTCCTCTTGGTTATTTTTAACTAATTTTGTTTCCAGTTTCATCATAGTTGAGTATACTCAAAATGATATTTCATGAGGGGCTTTACAATTCACTGAGTTCTATCTTGTGACTAAATTGATGGGGCAAGTGATTTATTTGGCGTGTGATTGCTTGATAAAATGCTTGGGAACGTTTATATCAAGTAAAGATGTGATATGTGAACGTGATTGAATCAATTGAGTTTAATTCTTTAGGTCACATTGTGCATATCAGGATCTTAAGCATACATAGTGCTTTACTTTTTTTTTTCCTTCCCTTAAAGCTCATATACTATTTGATCTTTGTTAGTCATTCACAAATTGTTCAGCTTAATCCTTTTATTATTATTATTATTATTATTATGTTTTATTTTATTTTATTTTATTTTTGCTTTATTTTATTTTTGCTTTATTTTATTTTATTATTTATTTATTTTTCTTATCACTTGCTTGTCTTTCGCGTTCTTATTCTTATTTCCATTCATTGAATGAGGTGGAGAAAATGTGTTATTTATTTTCCAAATTCTCGCAAACAAAATTTAGAAGAGTTCAATAACTCATTTTAGCTAATTGATTTCAAAACCTGTGTTTGGTTGTCTTTAGGTGTCAAGTACCCACTAGACAGTTTTGTTTTGGGTGGATCAGTAGGTCAAAGTACTGCCTTCCATCTCATTTAGGGCGTTAATATAATTTACTTTTCTTTAAGTGATCCAATGCCACAAATAACATTAGTTGTCTTCAGGGGTCAAGTACCCACTAGACGTTTTCTTAGGGTGGATCAGTGGGTTTAATACCACCTTTCATCCTACTTAGGACGTATTAATAAAATTCCCTTTTTAATCAAATCATTAAAATTATTTCTCGTAAATAAAATTAACTCACGCGCAATTATTTTAGAGAACTACTTGACTTTGAATTCCTCATTGCACCAGGGGATACGTAGGCCCGCAAGTCAAACCAAATATGTAAACATTCTAATTTATTTATTTATTACTTTCCACCAAATCGGTAAACGTTTTCTTAAATTTTTAAATTGTGTAATTTAATTTTTTGACTTGTTTTATTTTTTTTACTTAGGGGGCAAATCAAATATTGTTAAGATAATTAAATTTGCACAGCGAACTTAGGGTAATCGTTTTGTAACGGATGTATTAGGGGCGCTGTGGGATTAAGTTTCTGCTTTTCCTTGTGCATAATCGACTCCCAAACCCTACCTAGTTTTCGCAGACCTTTTGTTTTATTTTTATTTTAAATTCATTTAGAAAGGATTTTGCTAATCATTTTCCCTACCCAATAAAAGATTAGTGACGACTCCATTATCCATTATTTTGTTTTTAAACCATATTTTTCTCTCGTCGCTACCCCATCGCAATTTTCTCCGGTCGCGACAGATGGCGACTCCATTGGAGATTGGTTGGAGAGTCAAGCCTATTCTAGTTAGTTGTGCAAATTTTATACACCTTAAAAAGTCTATTTTTACCCCCTATTTATCTGCTTTTATTTATTTGTTTATTGAATATTTTTTTAATTATTGTACCTCTTGTCTGTTAACATTTGTTGGTAGTTTTGCTTTATTACATTTATTTCATTTGTTAATATCTTGTTCTGTACCCAAATTTTTATCACTCGTATATATGCCAATTATGAATGTTATATTCGTCTTTTTTACTCTCTATACTTTAGGATAGACAATCACTAGTTCTGTTGAATATCACTTGTATATCTATTGTGTTTCGTGTTGTCTGCAGGATGAGGGTAGCTTGTTTTTAGGATTGTACAGGTTTGTATGCTGCCATCACACACTTCGCTCTTCACCTACCTCACACACTTTTCGCGCTCTATAACCGAGCCCGTGCGACCTCTAGGGCTAGTCGAAGGGTTGACTTAGTCATTAGTTGGCCCCTTGCCTTCTTGATAATGGTCGACTCTTCACTCAAATTGTATTTGGTTTCTTGAAACGACCATGATCAGAGGGTTCATCCCTACTTCATGGCTAATTTCAAGAAGCTAGATCCTTATCCTTTAGATAGGGGCAATCTGGGGACCTTTTCCGTCTAGGATCTAAAATCATCCTGAAAACCCTACACTAATAGAATAAGCCTAGTTGATGCCCGAATTAGAGTTCTGTCTCTAAGGATTTCCAACTTTAGGCTCTACCATGTAAGACATGACGGGAGCTTAAGTTTCTTTTTTCTTTCCTATAATATTTTTCTTTACGTTCCATGCTTAAAATAAAATTATATATATATATGTAAAAATAATTTGAGTTCGGTAAAATTGTTTTAGTCCACTAATGTGACAAATTTCGTCAGAAATCTTCCTGAAGAAATTTGTTTTAATCGAAAATGAAGTACAATCATTATTAGTGGATCAACAATTTATCAATCCAAATGACATTCATGAGAAATTTCTTTTCAACTGTTAGCATTTTCAATTACGTCGCGTATTCCACTAGAGCCCTTTTTCTCGTTTCTAATAAAAAGAGTCACTCGTAGCATGAATCTTTGCAAAAAAAGGGGGGGACAAAAAAATAAAAAAGAGAGAAGATTTTTCACAATTAGCAAAAAATAAAAAAAGAAAAAGAAAAACTTTTCATGGGATCTTGGCATACTTTTAGTATTTTAGAAAAAAAGAAAACAGAGAAAAAGAAGGAAAAGGTTGGCATGTTGCATCTGAAAAAAAGGGAGGGAACAAAAACAACAAAAAAATGGGGGGGGGGGTTTCATAAGCATTTTAGTGTTGGCAAAGTTTTGGTAGTTGAAAAAATGGGGGTACATTTAGGAGGCATATTGTCTCTTGATCGCAATTTCCCTATTTTTCTTTCAGTTCCCCTTACAGGTGAACATCTCTGGGTGTTGTGGAAAGGTTAACTTGAAAAGATAGTCACTATGAAAGGACTCTATACTGAGAAGAACACTAGCGGCGCAGTCAGTAACAAGAAAAATATAAGGATTGATGTGGTTATGAATAATTTGGGGTGAATCAAGGAGATCAGTCAACTCTTGCAATTCGAAGCTCGCGTTAGATTCCCGAAGAGATACGAAAAGATCCTTGATGTCCTGCTGATCTACGTTGAGGCTCCAGCTCTAAGTGCTTTCGGCCAATTTTAGAATTCGTCATTGAGGTGTTTCGACCTTTCTAACATGGACATCACCCTGACAATAGAAGAATATGCTAGAATACTTGGACTGCCAGTGCAAGGGAATTCAGTCGTCTACTCCAACCGAGGGCAAAACCAAGTTGACCCTCTTGAAAGTGATGAACTCTGTGAAACTCGGCCGCCGCTGCTACAGATGCTTCTCTCCTCGGGAACAGAACATAATTGGGCATTGTTAGAAGAAACACGAAGCCAGAGCAAGGCGCGAAGAGAATCTTCAAAGATAAGGGAAGCATGAACATAAATATATTAGGAATTAGGAATATAAAACAAAATTAAAATGGAGACAATCGGGACGCCATTGATGTGGTTATATATTGCAGCTGGAACTTGAAAATGAAATGGGAAAATGAATTAAAAAGCACATGCTAAAATGATGCCATAGTCAAACGAAGCCATCAATTAATCTACTGTAGTTGAGAAACGTAGGTACAAAACAAAATGAAAGGTCTGCTAATGGAATTGGAAAGCAGCTGGCGAGTCTAAAGGAAGATGAATTGATGCATTCATGGGAAAATGTAGAGGAGATTTTACATGGTAATTTTTTTTTCAAACTTGGTGTGAATAAACATGTTAAATCATTAATGTTGTCATTGGAATATGTAAAAGGAATTAAAAGAAAGGTTTGTAAATAAATGCACATGGTTGAACATTTAATGAAATGGAAGAATTGAACCGAGAGACAAAGCTTGAGACTTTCAATACAAAGTTTGAGACATTCAATGGATGGTCTTTAATGCAAGAATGAGAAAAGGGATGAAAAAATCAATAAATAGACTTCATGTTTAATTTAATCCCAACGTGAATAAACATGCGATTCCTTAATTGTAGTGTCATAAAGGGAATGCCAATTGGTAGAAATTTGTAAGACAAATGTCAAAACAGATTTCCAAATGTCAGAAGTGCCAAATGACAGAAATTTTTTTGCCACATAGCAATTTTGAACCTGTTAGTTACTTTTATATATAGTATTAGATTAGATGAGATGAATGATGTGTTAGTAAGCTTAGTTTTTTGCGTCAATAAGAAAATTTTAGTTGTAAGTGGACTTGGGCTATTTGGTTTGTTTTCTTCTATTTTGATTCATCATTTTGAAGTTTGCTTGTATGTTTTGGTTTATATTTTCTTTTATTTAGTTTAATAGTTGCTATCTATTTTTATTTAATTTCTTTATCAATTTAAGTCTTGATCTTATTATTATTATTATTTGTGAATTTGTAATGGTTGTTTAGTAAAACAAGCTAAAGTACTTAGGTCCTACTCGGGGTGGTTGTAAGTTTCCTGTTTTTTATTTTAAAAGCTAAATTTGACAACGAAACGTGTTCGGTTAAAATAAGGTTCAAATTGATTTTTTACTTAATTTTAAAATAGTTTTCTTCTAAGGCACAAAACCATAAAAATAGATTTTGTGATTTTTGTTTCAATTTTCATCTTAAAATCACATTCTCACTCTCGTGCCCCTTCACGCCTCTCTTGTGCCCTTCACCATCCCTTCACCATTCCTCTCCTGCTGGTGGTTCTTCTACTATTGACTCTCTTGCTTTTGTGAAGGTATTTTCTCTCATTCTTCCCTCTCTTATCTTCTCTGGCTATTTTTTTTCTATTTTTTTTGTCTCTGTTAAGAGGAAGATGAAGACTGGATTATGGTACAATTTAGCCACGGGACAAATTATTGCCTCAGATGATGAATGGAAGAAGCTATGTGAGGTGTGTTATAATTTGATATTTACATATTTGTGGTATGTTATGATTTTTCAAAATACTAATAATTCAAATATAATCTTGCAGAAGTATAAGTTAATAAAGCAATTTAAGAAGAAATGATGCTTACATTATGATAAACTTTGCATCATTTTTAGGGACACAACTGCCTCTGGTGCAAATCAGCACCTTTCTATCAAAAGTCCTTCGATAAGTAATAATGATAGTGAAGGAGAAAATGATTTTGATCAGGAGGAACATAGCTATCAAACAAAAAAGAAAGCAAATGTTGGTTCTAACTCCAAAAAATGGAAAGCAAGACATGTTGCCATATGCCTTGAAAAGGAAAAAATATATACCACTTGTGTGTTGTGTTATTCATAATTTTATTAAAATGGAGATGCAAAATGATCATCTATTTAGACAATATGTTGAAGAAAATGTTGAATTAGAAGTTAAAGATTTGGATAGGAACAATACGACAGGTTTGCCACCACTAGTGACTACAGCAGATACCCGTCGAATGACAATTTTTCGAGATCGATTGGCTCAACGATTATGGAATGCAACTAATGTAATATCATAATTATTATAATAAACTCTAACTATTATGACATTTTTGAATGTTTAAAACCTATGCACTTTCTCCTTTTTGTGGTTAATGAAATCATACGATATTTTTTTATGTTTTTACAATGTATTCATGTGTAATTTTTGCTCAATAGGAACTGAACACAAATTATATAAGCATTATAATTATTTTTATTATTATTGTTGTTATCGTGGTTAGTTCTACTACTTATGATTATCATTTTTATTATTTTTATAGTTTTATAATATTTATTTTTGTTGTCAAAATTTATATGTATATATTTTTAATTTTTTTAAGTATTTTAATCTTTTTTCCAACTTAATTGTTTTATTGTCATTTTTAATTATTTTTATGTGTCAATGTTTTTTTTATATTGGGTGAATTCATAATAAGGCAAGGTAAAGAGAGTGACTTGATTCAAGAAACAAAAAAAAAAACTGAAACTCAAAACTCAGAACTGAAACTAGATTTGGATTTTGAAAATTTCAAAACATAAAACCAAAAACCACACCAAATGAAGCCTTAAATTTAAAATTGTAAGATTATGCAAAAAATTATAATAAACATGTAACTAATGATTTTAATATTTTTCACACAACAGTAAATGATGCCAATTATATGGTCTTGTGTCATTTTTGGTATCATTCAAGTCTATAAGAATTTATTGTATGACCATGTGTCGTTTCAGATCCTCCGCAAAAATAAATTTCCTATAATTGCCCACACAATGGTCTATGAGGTTGATTATATGACATTCTTGAAATAACCAAGTGAAACACAAGAAGGGGGGTTGAATTGTGTTTCTTAACCCTTTTTGAAGATTAATAAAAGATTTTCCTTTTTAACAGAAGATTGAACACAGTGAAGGATAAAGTTTGACAAGTAAAGAACTTAGAACCAACACGGCTTAGTCCTATTGGACTCTAAGGATTTTGAAAAGACTTTTAAGAAAACAGTTAACACGTTCTAAAACCAATTAAAAGGTCTTTGTTAATAAACACAATAGTAAACCCCAGAGGTTAGTGAATATAATAAAACACACTAGAAGAGAAGAGAAGCTTACACACGAGATTTATCCTGGTTCACTCTTATCAACTAAGAGCTACGTCCAGTCCCTTCAACCAGAAGGATTTTCCAACTAATCTTTTTCGAGATTACAAGTATTATACACCTCTTCAAGTAACAAGTATTTTCAACCTCTTCAAGTTCAATCACACAAGTATTCTTTTACACACAGCCTCTTCAGGCTTACAATACTTAAGATGAATAAGTGAAAGTAGATGAAAGCTTGAGTTTGAAACTCACTGACAAATGAGAATAGACAATAGAAATCTCAAGGCTTTTTCTTTTTACACGTATATGGAAATCCAAGAAGAAATAAAGCTTTTTAGACTTTGTAGGATGCTTCGGCAAAGATCTCTCCTTTTTTTTTTTTTAAAGTGCTGCTTCTTCTCTTTATAAGTAAGAACAAATTGAGCAGACTTCATGGGCTAGATCGTCCAACGGAAACATTTATTACCGTTCTGAGTAGCATTAAATGCATCTACTGGAAAAGTGCTGAACTTCTTACATTTGTGACTTTTATTCTCTGAGATTTCCAATCAATGAAAACAAAGTCCTGATTTGTCTAAGATTGCAGACGGTTTCTTATTTGCAGATCTTTGTAGTTGTTAGACAATGTCAGCAAAAGTGGCTTAGTTGACTTCTTCTGTCGCCGTGAGCTGTCAGAGTTCTTTTCTAGCATTTAATGAGGAACAGTTCTTCATTTTTGAAATTTCACTTGGACGAGAGCTTGAGCTTGAACTTTGAAAGAGTGAATTGAGTCCGAGCTTTGGCAGACAGATCGTATTGGACGAACCAATAAAAATAGTAACAGTATATGCATACAAATATTGGACGCACCAATAGTAAAAGTATATAAGATATTTATTGGACGCACAAAGAGTTATAGCATATTGGACGCACAAAGAGTCATAGCATATTGGACGCACAAAGAGTCATAGCATATTGGACGCACAAAGAGTCATAGCATATTGGACGCACAAAGAGTTATTTTTAAGCATAGAGCAGAATGGACGCACATACAAGTAGCGATTTGTTAATACTATTGTCGAAACACTTACTTGTTCAAACTAAATAAATATTTTTGTTATCCTCAAAACTTAAACAGGGAAAGCTACAGCATTTAAGAATTTAGTACTTAAACCTTTTTATAAGATTTTGGTTTCAACAATCTCCCCCTTTTTGATGATGACAAAAACTATTAATTTGATTGAACACAGATTCTTTTTAAAACAAAATTGCTCCCTGACAAGAGGTTGTCGAGACCCCGTCAAATAATAAAAATTACCGGTTCGCAAACTAATTTGCAGTATAGAGCATGAACCGAATCGTCTCTCAAGGATCCAAAAAGAACAAAGATTTAATCAGATCAAGATAATTAAAATGGGGGGTTTTGTTGTTGATTAACAATATTGATAAAAATACAAGACTTAAATTTGAAAACAAATCTAAGGAAACAACCAATCCAAGGAAATTTACCGATCTTGAGTTTAATCCATCATTGATCACAAGGAATTCACTTAATCGCTAACCATGTTCTTGGCCTTAGATCACATCAAGACGCCTCAACATGATCCAAGAATCCTCTACTAGATAAGCATCTAGGATTTAATTAACCAAGGTTAGATAAAGTAAGCACCATCCAAACATAGATTAACTTAAGATCAAGAATTTAACCAAGCTAAACAATCCATCAAAAAGCTTTAATAAATTGTTTATTCTTTGTGATCCTCTTTGAACACATGATAATAAAGCTATTACCACATCAACATCTAAATCAAATTAAGCAATTCAATCTAGATAAAAATCAAAAGAGGAAGAAGAGAAACTTGAATAACAATTAAGCAATATGAACAAGCGAAACAAGATCTCCAAATTAAACATCAAAATGGCTAATCCCTTGGATTGATTATGAGAGCCTAGCCTTCCATGGATGGGAAGGAAGAACTCAGAAATAAAAGAACAAAAACGAAATTCTAAAGAAAATGAAGAAGAGAAAGAAAACTCTCACAAACACTTAAACTTTCTTGAAACTTACTTTCAAATTGAATGCATCTAATACAAAGAGATTGGCTCTATTTATACTAATCCTAGAAGCCAATTTGTACATGTACATAATCTGAATACAAGCTATAAGAATATGAAAATTGTCAAAAATGGAAGCTTGGTTGGTGGGTTGGTGCATGATAGGTGGGTTGGTGTATGGTTGGTGGCTTTTAGTCAACAACTCTTATCCAACTTCTGGCTTCAAATTCATCACCTAGACGGTGCATTTTGGCTTGGATGTCTCATCAAAGTTGTAGCCAGTTGTCTCCTTGAAAATCTCCAATTTGAATCATGTCATTTGGACTTTTAGAACTCCAGAAATGCCAAAAACACTGCACCTACCTCAAGTTAGGTTGGAAGAACGTGTTTCCAAATTCAGACCAACTTGTAGCTTCAGAAGCATGCCTAAAACGACATCTATTGACAAAATGGTCTTCAGTGAAGTTGGATATATGGGTCTTATCTTTCAAATGACCAAGTTTCAGCCCAAGAGGAGGCCTATAACCCACTATATAGTCCAATATGTGCATACTGCCCAGATGGTTCCGTGACAGCAAACTCACTCTGTATTGCAAGGCTATTTTGGGCCCTTAGAAGTCCGATCTAGCTCTTGAGTTCTTCATGAAACTTGTAGATCCTTGTCTTAGCTTTCCAAAGACACCAAGATCACCTCAATTGGATCACCGAGTCCCAAGTTATGGCCTAACCAAAGAAGAAAGGTCAAAATACATCAAAATCCGAAAATTATCCAATATTTACATTAAAACCCAATGAAGCCAACAACATTAAACTCATCTAAAATACTAATATTGGGCACAATAAACATCTAATGAAGCCTAATACAAAGCTAACATAAGTGTCTCAAATTGATTGATCAAATTCCCCCACACTTAAGCTTTTGCACTCCCGGGCAAAACACATAAAAACAAAACTAAAGAAAAACAAGAAACATCAAATTATTAAACTAAAAACATAAAAAACTGATTATACCTAATCTAATCCATTTTCGTAGGAAAACACGATGGCACTTAGCATGTGCCACAAGCCTTTAAACCCCTAGGTGTCCCTAGTGGACGAGTTATAGTCTCGTGAGGGTTTACCAGGATGATACCCACAAACATGTAATATTTTATTTAATCAATTCAACTAATTTTTAAATACAAGCATTGTATCAAATATAAACCATAATTAATAAGTCAAGTATGCTTAACAAAGAATAGTTGAATCAAATCAATTGAGAATAAAGTATAGCATAATCATGCTTTAATCAGAAATAGGCATGTTCAGATTGAGTAAAATTCTTCACAAGTGACACTCAAATCACACAAGGTGTTTAGGTTAACTGTTTACGCTCAACTCAGTCAAATTATGAAAGTATTTTACCATAGGCTTGCATATACATCAATTCTCCACTACTTAGATCAAATAAATTGCAAAAATCAAGAGGTCTTTCAAAAAAGTTGTAATGGAACTTATAAGGTGAAGGAAGGGAACAATATGGATAATAGCAGGTTAAAACCAAAGAGAATAAAAGAGCATTGAGGAGTAACTCAAGTAGAAAGAATAAAATTTTTACCCAAAACCATAAAATGCTCATTCTTTTCACACATTCCTTCCTTTTTCTATTCTTTTATTTTTTTCTTTTTTTTTGTTTTTTTTTGTTTTTTTTTGTTTTTTTTGTTTGTTTTTGTTTTTGTTTTTTTTGTTTGTTTTTTTTTTGTACCAAGCATTTCGTATCAGCACACCAATTCCCCCACACTTAAATCATTGCAAGCAAAAGAACTTCTCCAATAAGAAAATCAATGCTCTCCCATTCCCTAAGGTA
The DNA here is from genome assembly GCA_023212625.1 of Styphnolobium japonicum. Classification (NCBI taxonomy): domain Eukaryota; kingdom Viridiplantae; phylum Streptophyta; class Magnoliopsida; order Fabales; family Fabaceae; genus Styphnolobium; species Styphnolobium japonicum. The sequence continues at coordinate 3,306,972 of JALBWW010000010.1, forward strand.
AGGTAAAACATGGTTTTTCACTCAAAGCTTGTAATGAGCTAAGAACAAAGAATAGGTAAATAAGCTCAGAGGGAGTTAATATTTGGATAAATGCAAGGTAGGTTTATTTGGCCCAAGTAGCTAAGTCAAGAAAAAAAAATTCCTCTGTCATTTTCATGCAACATACAGACCAATGTAATCTCAAATCGATTCAATGCAAGTTCTAGAAAATAAATTCATAATTGACATCACTCATGAAAGAAAATAACCAAGTGTAAGTATCAAACTTGGAAAAGCCCAAAACTCACAAAGGTATGGAACATTCACTCAATTCAACCATGCCTTCTTCCTAATATCCACAATCATATACACATGTATATCATGAAAATGGTTCAACTATAAACTATTTTGCATACTTTTATCATCAATTATGCTCAGATTCAGCACATGCTTGTATCAAAATCAATTGAAAAGATCAAAATGATTTTTTTTTAATTTTTTAATTTTTAAAATTTTTTTTTTAATATGCAAGAACAAAATAATTTAAGACACACTATGAAATGCAAGTTAAGATGCGTCTCAAGAGCAAAACTACTCCTTACTCTGTCATCATACATCTAATAAGTTAGTAACAATAAAGATTAGCTTGTTAGTTTTTTTTTTTACTAAACTATGTACATGGTAATGTCAACTATCCCTCCCCCCAACTAATTAAAGACATTGTCCCCAATGTCAAAATAAAGATAGGTAGAGTGTAGAAGGTCTTACCAGAAAACTGCAAATCGAGCCTGAAATAAGAAAAATTACAAAAAACTAAAACCGTAAGAGAAAACAAAAATTCACAAAGACAAATTCAAATCAAGTTTTGGCTTTTTGCTGCTGCTGCCTTGTTCCCAATTCCGTGGAGCCATTACTGGATCACGTTGTGGTATAAATTCATTTAGTTGATCGAGCAATTGTTCGGGAGTTGCGCGATTACAAGACTTTGACGTGTCGCTTGTGAGATGAACCTTTTTTCTACAGCATGATCAAGAAAACAAAACAAACTGTCATAAAAACCATTAACATTTAATATACCTATGGGCTTTTGGTGAAAGTTCTGCTGTGACCATGATATAATTTGAAAGAGCTCTTCCAAAGTTCCAAAACCACCAGGTAGGGCAATAAAGGCATCAGCATTTGCTATCATAATGTTCATGCGTTGGTGCATGCAAAATACCATTACTTCATCCCCTAATGTTTTTCCAATGGGCTTGCTGGTAGATAAAGGACTGGGAATGACACCAAGGACTTTGCCACCTCCTAAATGTGCAGCAGTCGCTACACAATCCATTAACCCAAGACTACCTCCTCCATAAACTAAATGGATTTCTCTCTCAGCTAGCACTCGACCAAGATGGTGTGCAATATTTACAAACTCTTTATCTTTCCCAGGATTAGATCTACAAAAGACACAAACACTCTTGATCCGACGAACTGAAGTGACTTCCATTTTTTTCTCTTTGTTTTTTTTTTTGTACTCTCACCTTATCAATGATCTGAAGAGAGCAAATTGCATTATTTAAAGGCATCAAAACTCAAAGGTAATAATTACACCTATAAAGGAGGGGTAGATCTGCGTGTCAGATAAGTTTGAAAAATAAGCACAGAAATGATAATAGCTATATGACAAAGATAAAAGGCTAATCTATATGTGTCAGAAGAAGTTTGAAAATATGCAACACATATTTCAAAAAATACGGCTATTTTTTTTTCTTTTGAATTTTTTTTGAATTTTTTTTTGAATTTTTTTTAATAAACAAGAAGAAAAAAAAGGAAAAATAAAAAATAAAATAAAAAATACTTACAGGAGGTGTGATTGTGGCTCACATTTTCCTCTGGTTTTACGTCCAGTAACGTCTTGAAGCTCTCTATGGGCCGATGGTCGGCTTCCCATCCAATTTTCTTAAAAATTGGCAAACAGGGTCTTTTTGAGTCAGATTCCCGAGACTATATCGCTCATGTTCATCTTGGAATATTGGCCATAAATCGAGAAGTACTCTCTGCACATCTCCACTAGGATGCGTCTCAAGAGTCAATAGAATGTTATCTAAAGACTCCTTACTCATGCCATCCTTTATGAAGTTAATTTTATCATCTCGGTTTATAGACGTCATTCCAATTGATTTGCATTTTGTGTTACAGGTCCATCTTGCACATTTATAGCAGACAGTAACCTTTTGCTCTTCTCTTCTTTGCATATGAACTTTTGCCTAGCCCTGGCATATATGAAACAAGAGCGTCGGAAAATTCACCTCGAGTCGGACCTTTGCTTGATTAACGGCGTATATCCGCAGGGATGCCTTTGTGCATAAGCATCCTTAATCTCTCAAACCTTGCACAATAAATGTTAGTTAAAGCATTTTGAGGGAGAGAGGGGAATTGCTTGCGGAGGTTAACAAGCTGATTATCCATTTCGAAATAAAGAAAGAAGAAGGGAAAAAAATTAGTAAAATTTTATCTGATTTCGGTGTTTGTGGGTAGCGAAAGGACCGAAAAATTTTTTCACGAAGTACCGTTATCCGCCATTTAACGGGTGAAAAATCATCTCCACAATGAAAAACAAACAAAATTAAGACAGAAAAATCAAACTCGATAGATTTTCTTGCTCGGCACCGATTTCCTGTCTTGATTCCTGTGAATGCAAATAAGTCAAAGTTTGAAAAAATGAAAAAGTTAGAAGACCTGGGTTGCCTCCCAAGAAGCGCTACTTTTAATGTCTTTAGCCAGCGTGATTGAAGATTTTGCACGATCCATGGGTCCTCCCTAATAATGATTCAATTTCTGGCCATTGACCTTAAACGTAGCTTTTTTTTTTTTTCAACAAAGATTTATATAGAAAACAGAAAATAAAAATAGCAGACAAAACAAAAAATAAAAACAGAAACAGAGAAAAGAAGAAAAAAGTAATAAAAGACAAACATCAGCAGTACAGCAAAACAGAAGCAGAAATAGAAACAGACAACACAAACAGCAGAAACAACAACAACAGAAAAGAGTAAATTGTAACAGTCAAATAAAAACAGAAACAATATTAAAAACAATAGCAAAACAGTAAAAACAAAAAGAAAACAACAACTAGAAAAATGAAATAAAAGTGTGGAAAGATAACTCCCTATGGATAGCAGAAGAATTAACATTCCAGCAGCCACACCATAGCCAGTGTAATGGATCACCACATCCAGAATCAGAGAGTTTAGTCTCCTCGGGGGTTGCTTTACTGGTTTAGCTCCATCTTCAAGTAAAATCTTATGCATGCAAATGGAATGGCTAATGCTTGGAATGTCTGCAAGTGTGATGGCTCTTTGATTCTCCTTAAAAATCTGCAGCAACCTCTCCTCCTCATCAGTAAGGAAGTTTTTAGCGACAATGGACTCCAATTTTGGTGGCTGCACTACTTTTGTAGATTGAATTGCTGCATTATCTGTTGAAAAAGATTCATCATGTCTTAAAAAGGCAGCAATCTCAACACATGCATTACACAACATATCACCATCACAACCAGTACAACAAACAGAATCATCAAAATCAGTAAAACTAGCAAATTCAGCACACAAATCATCAATTGATTTTTTCTCATCAATGATCTCATGTTTTGCGTAATCGTATTTACGCATCTGTTGCTTGCTCAACTGACTCAATGAAGATGTAAGTTGACCAACTTGGATCTTCACGTTTTGTACTATAGCTTCTGTTCTCTGCTGGAATTGGATGTTGTTCTGAGCAAATTGTTTCACCAAATCCTCTAGTGTAGGCTCAAATTCCATGCTTATTGGGGCTTGCTGCTGCTGCAGCATAGGTTGCTGGTATAGACTGATTGGTTCAACATAAGGTTCGAACCAAGGATGAACTCCCCAATCATGGTTATATGTGGTAGAATAAGGATCATATCCAAGCTGTGGGTATTGTGGTTCACCAAGAAATTCACCTGTTGCATCAACAGAATGGTTATGAAATACAGAACCATCATATTGTAGTGTGGTGCAAGCATATGTGGGATGATAAGAACTACAACATATACTACAAAATCTTGCAGGTTCTTGCACAGGTAAGTGATGTTGTTCCACTGCCAACTGCCCCACCAGATAAGCCAGCTCATCAAGTTTATGCTCCATCAGATTAGTGATCAAACACAAAATCACAAAAACAAGTCTAAATATACACACAAAATAATTACAGAAAACATATCTACAGATTTTTAAAAATTATGGGACTACCACAGAGTGAAATCTACACAAAAATTCTATCTAACAGAATAATAAAAAATCTTAAAAAATTGAAAGAGTAGTCTAAACGATGGAATTTGGCAAAAATAAGGGTGACCTCACTACAAGTAGTGAGCCTTTCTCAAAATCACGATTTTCATTAGTCTACCAAAATTCAGATTAATCAGAGATACGTTACCAAACCAAAATCTTGACAGGATGCTCTTTACCCAATTTCAGCCGAATTCCACTTGAAAATGCCTCAAAAACAAAACAAACACAATTGTTAGAGTTAGATGAAATGATCAAAAAGTTGCCTTTGGATTCCCCGGCAACGGCGCCAAATTTGACAAGAGGTTGTCGAGACCCCGTCAAATAATAAAAATTACCGGTTCGCAAACTAATTTGCAGTATAGAGCATGAACCGAATCGTCTCTCAAGGATCCAAAAAGAACAAAGATTTAATCAGATCAAGATAATTAAAATGGGGGGTTTTGTTGTTGATTAACAATATTGATAAAAATACAAGACTTAAATTTGAAAACAAATCTAAGGAAACAACCAATCCAAGGAAATTTACCGATCTTGAGTTTAATCCATCATTGATCACAAGGAATTCACTTAATCGCTAACCATGTTCTTGGCCTTAGATCACATCAAGACGCCTCAACATGATCCAAGAATCCTCTACTAGATAAGCATCTAGGATTTAATTAACCAAGGTTAGATAAAGTAAGCACCATCCAAACATAGATTAACTTAAGATCAAGAATTTAACCAAGCTAAACAATCCATCAAAAAGCTTTAATAAATTGTTTATTCTTTGTGATCCTCTTTGAACACATGATAATAAAGCTATTACCACATCAACATCTAAATCAAATTAAGCAATTCAATCTAGATAAAAATCAAAAGAGGAAGAAGAGAAACTTGAATAACAATTAAGCAATATGAACAAGCGAAACAAGATCTCCAAATTAAACATCAAAATGGCTAATCCCTTGGATTGATTATGAGAGCCTAGCCTTCCATGGATGGGAAGGAAGAACTCAGAAATAAAAGAACAAAAACGAAATTCTAAAGAAAATGAAGAAGAGAAAGAAAACTCTCACAAACACTTAAACTTTCTTGAAACTTACTTTCAAATTGAATGCATCTAATACAAAGAGATTGGCTCTATTTATACTAATCCTAGAAGCCAATTTGTACATGTACATAATCTGAATACAAGCTATAAGAATATGAAAATTGTCAAAAATGGAAGCTTGATGCATGGTTGGTGGGTTGGTGCATGGTAGGTGGGTTGGTGTATGGTTGGTGGCTTTTAGTCAACAACTCTTATCCAACTTCTGGCTTCAAATTCATCACCTAGACGGTGCATTTTGGCTTGGATGTCTCATCAAAGTTGTAGCCAGTTGTCTCCTTGAAAATCTCCAATTTGAATCATGTCATTTGGACTTTTAGAACTCGTAAATGCCAAAAACACTGCACCTACCTCAAGTTAGGTTGGAAGAACGTGTTTCCAAATTCAGACCAACTTGTAGCTTCAGAAGCATGCCTAAAACGATATCTATTGACAAAATGGTCTTCAGTGAAGTTGGATATATGGGTCTTATCTTTCAAATGACCAAGTTTCAGCCCAAGAGGAGGCCTATAACCCACTATATAGTCCAATATGTGCATACTGCCCAGATGGTTCCGTGACAGCAAACTCACTCTGTATTGCAAGGCTATTTTGGGCCCTTAGAAGTCCGATCTAGCTCTTGAGTTCTTCATGAAACTTGTAGATCCTTGTCTTAGCTTTCCAAAGACACCAAGATCACCTCAATTGGATCACCGAGTCCCAAGTTATGGCCTAACCAAAGAAGAAAGGTCAAAATGCATCAAAATCCGAAAATTATCCAATATTTACATTAAAACCCAATGAAGCCCAACAACATTAAACTCATCTAAAATACTAATATTGGGCACAATAAACATCTAATGAAGCCTAATACAAAGCTAACATAAGTGTCTTAAATTGATTGATCACTCCCTCTAAGAAAAACATTTGAAAGAGATGGACTCAAAGTCTGTTGGACACAGAGTCGATTGGACGTAGTACACGAAATTTATTTTTACGAAACAAGTTTCAAGAGCAAGTAACATTATCTTTGTATCGAAGTTTAGTACTCGAGAAAAGTGTTTAACAGAGACAATACCTTTTGAAAAGAAATAAACCATGCTAAAATTTAGAGCAGATCCTTCACAGCAACACAGTGCATTAGCAGAGTATTCACAATTTCAATTAAAGCATTTATATAAGGGCAACAGAATAAACGAGACAAGGATAATGAAACAACCAGATAAAAAAAATTCATAGTTTCATTGAATCAGTATAAATTATAAAACAAATTTGTTTGTAACAAGTCAAATTCCCATTATTCTCCCCCTTTGTCATCAGACAAAAAGAAAGAAAGACATCATTGTCAAAAAAAATTTGGCTAAAAGAAAGAATCAAGAGGAAGAAGGTGGAGGAGGAGGAGGTGGCCCTTGTTGAAAAAGAGATTTGAGGAGGTCTTCAACTCTCTTGTACATTAAGTCCATCTGATTATTCACGTAGGCCTGAAAAGCTGGGGGCACTTGGGTGAGAATGTCAGCAGAAGGTTGTGGTTCCACAATAGCTAACTCAGTGGTGGAAGCAGGAGGAGTCACATCCATTTGCTGCTGCACAATGCATTCAACTTCGTCTTGAGGAGAGGAAGGTCAAAATCCCAAGCAAGAGAAGTTCTCCCAGGTATCCAAACATTTGATCCCGGGGATAAGGCACTCGCCTAAGTTGTCAGACGGAGGTCCAGAGACATAGCTTGGACAAGAGAAGATTGTTGGCAATGGCGAGTTCAGAGGCAGTCCAAGAAGATCATCTACCATAAAGATAGGACGAAAACACTGGAAGCTCTGACCAGGCACAGTTATAGTATCTTCCTTATCTTCATCGCTTAGACATGAAGAAGACGCTTGTTGCTCACACTCCCAAATGTGCTTTTCCCAGAAGGTCTTAGCCTCGTTCTCCTCAGCTTCTCCTTTATTCGAAACTTGCCACAAGAATTCAACATCAACATCAGGGGAACGTAAGCTCCCAAAATTTGGCTTAAAGAGGACGGGCTTGGGAAAGGTGGCTTGGCTTTTGTACTTTTTCAAGTCTTTGTTTTTATTTAAATCCACCATTGGCAACCTTGGACAAACCCGATCCGGCTGAATCTTGATGGCAGTTGTAGAGGAGATGATCAGTGAAGGGGGTACAAATCTCAAATCCTTCAACAGAAGACTCCCCTTAATGACACTGACAAGGATGGTGTCATAAGGACTCGCAAACTGTCCCATTTCTTCCAAGGTGACAAGTTTGAAGAAGAGATCACTAGGGAAGATGTGAACTTTTGTTGAGCAACCATCACAGCACCGGGAGCGTCTTGCTGTGAGTGAGAGAGAAGAGTCATTGGATTCCCAAAGAGGGATAATGTGGGGAGAAACCCCCACAGAGAAAAGGTTAAGGTAGGAGGAGTTGTAGAAGGTCTTTTGAGAGGGTGAAGGTGAAGGAGATTGGAAAGGTATGATGTGAGTTTGAGAAGAAAAAGGTTCAGTGTTTAAGGGAGAGGAAGTTATTTGAGAGGTTGGGAAGGAGGTTTGTGGTTCTGGTTGAGAAGAGGGTAAAATGGAGGAAGAGGGAATGGTAGGAAGAGGTTCCTTAGGAATGGACGCAAGCTTGGAAGAGGGTTTCCTTGTGATGGGTAGCTTCGTCCGGGTTCCTTTTGGGATGCTCGCAATGGACGCAACCTTCATCCTTTTAGCGATGGGTTGGTCATCTTCAGAGTCATCGTCCATTATGAGTCTCCGCTTGGGAATGGCTTGGACGGATGGTGATTTCTTCTTTGGACTCTCAGCCTTTGAAGGAATTAGAGGCTCTTTCTGGTCCAGAAAATCTTGGACGCTTTGAAGTTTCATTCTTAGAAGATTGCTTCGTCCAAAGATTTGTTGCTCTTGGATCCGTCCAAAGATCCTCTTCTTCTCTTCAACATCTTTAGTCTCATGGGGACTAAAGATACCTTGATCTCTGAAGATCTTGGTTAAGAGAACACCATAGGAGATGGTGGTCTTCTTCCCTTTTCCTTGTACACTTCTCTTGAAGTTCTTAAAAAGCAGAGAAGGGAGATTGACCTGTTGACACAGCATCAGATGACACAGGCAGAAGGCATGAACTGTAGAGACTGAGTCTTTGGACCTTGCCTTGTGGAGTACCGCCTTGTTCAGAAGTTGATGTAATACTCTTGCCTTGTCATTCATCTTGGATGCAATTATCTTCCCGTGGATGACTCCTTTAGTAAGGTGTCAAGAAACGACATCGCTTCCCAAAAGCTTTTTCCCGATCAAGTGATGGTGGCTCCTTCCAACCAACATTGGGTGGCGTTGGAGATGGTTACCTCTGAAACCACAACGGGTTTTCCCAAAACACTCCCTTTGACCTCTGTCGCAGACACGGATGCGTCTTTCCAGAACATTTTCACCAATTCCGGATAAACCTCCACCGGTTCTCTGAAGTAACTATCCCAACCAGCACCGACGAGACATTCTTTGATATCTATTCCACATTCTGCTAAAATTGAAGTTTGGAACGAGTATTCAACCGATACCTCGGCTCTTTCAACATCAAGGGTCTTTCCTCCGGCCATTTCTTAGGGTTAAGGAAATTTGAAAGAGAGAGAGAAATTTGCTAAGGTTCTTTTTGCAAATGTTTTCTTTCAAGGCTTGAAGGCGTAAAAATTTGATCTTGTAAAGAAAGAAAATATTTATAGAAGAAGGTAGGTTTTTACACTGAAAGGTTTCTTGAGAGAAAACGAATCGTTTTTCCCTTTTTTTTAAAAAAAACAAACACATTAAATGTGTATTAAAAGCAATCATCACGTCATGATAAAAAGTTACTTTCGTGACCTTTCAAAAACTGAATCAGCGTGGGAAATTTGAAAAGTTTCAAACAAGATAAATGCAAATGATTTATGTCTTATCAAGAAATTTACCACACCATTTATCAAGTACAAAGCATTTTGGACGCAGATCTTCAATGGACGCAAGAAATATTAATTCTTTACAAAATCCATACTTAGATGTTTTCGAATAAGAGTGAATCTATCCTCTGAGAGGGGTTTTGTGAAAATATCTGCCCATTGATGATATGTATCCACATATTGAATATCAAACACACCTTTCTGAATATAGTCTCTTATAAAGTGATGTTTGATTTCAATGTGTTTTGCCCTTGAGTGTAGTATAGGATTTTTTTATAAGTTAATTGCAGCAGTATTATCACATAGTAAAGGAATCTTACTTTCAAAGATGTTGTAATCTTCTAATTGATGTTTGATCCAGAGTAGTTGAGAGCAACAATTGGACGCAGAAATATATTCAGCTTCAGCTGTTGATAGAGCAATTGTGCTTTGTCTCTTGCTGGACCATGATACTAGATTTCCTCCAATGAAGTGACATCCTCCACTTGTACTTTTCCTTTCGATTCTATCTCCAGCATAGTCAGCATCACAAAAACCAACTAATTTGTACTCATGAGATTTCTTAAATACTAAACCCAGATTAGTAGTTTCTTTCAAGTATCTGAAAATTCTTTTTATAGCAATTAAGTGTGACTCTCTAGGATCAGATTGAAAACGTGCACAAAGACACACACTAAACATTATATCAGGTCTGGACGCAATGAGATATAAGAGTGATCCGATCATACCTCTGTATACCTTTTCGTCCACCTTTTTATCCTTATCGTCCAATCTTAGTGTGGACGACGGATGCATTGGTGTGCTCATTGTTTTGCAATCGTCCAATTTGAATTTCTTCAGAAGTTCATTTGTGTATTTTGTTTGATGAATGTAGATTTCGTCCAATGTTTGCTTCACTTGCAAACCCAGAAAGAATTTTAATTCTCCCATTAAACTCATTTCGAACTCCTTCTGCATCAGATTGGAGAAATCCTTGCAAAGAGATTCATCAGTAGCTCCAAAGATAATATCATCAACATAAATTTGAACTAAAATGAATTTCGAGTTTTTGTCTTTTCGAAAAAGAGTAGTGTCAACTTTTTCTTTAGAAAAACCGCTTTCTATTAAAAAGGTGCTTAACCTTTCATACCAGGCTCGAGGAGCTTGTTTTAAACCGTACAAGGCCTTTTTCAATTTGAAAACATGCTCAGGGAAATTTTCATCCTCGAAACCAGGTGGTTGTTTAACGAAAACTTCTTCATTGATTATACCATTTAGAAATGCACTTTTTATGTCCATTTGATATAGTCTCATGCTATGATGAGCAGCAAATGAAAGTAAGATGCGTATGGCTTCTAGTCTAGCTATAGGAGCAAAAGTTTCAGTGAAATCAATACCTTCTTGTTGTAAGTAACCTTGGGCTACCAACTTTGCTTTGTTTCTCACAACCTTACCATCTTCGTCCAATTTGTTTTTGAATATCCATTTTGTGCCGATGATGGACTTGTCTTTAGGCTTTTGAACCAGCGTCCAAACATCATTTCTTTTAAATTGATTTAACTCTTCTTGCATGGCTAAGATCCATTCTTCGTCCTGTAGTGCTTCTTCTATTTTTCTTGGCTCCATTTCAGAGATGAAGGCAACATTTGAGTATTCTCTGAAGGTAGATCTTGTACGCACTTTATCATCTGGATTACCAATGATTTGGTGTTCTGGATGATAAGTTTTGAAGTGCCAACTTCTTTGACCATCAGTTGTTTCTTCTTTTCTTTCATCGTCCAATGCTTCTTTGTTTTGGGTTGCTGATCCTTCTCCTTTGTCTTTTAAGTTTAACTCTGCAAAGGACTCATCTAGCTCTGACAAGTCATTGTCAGGCTTTTTGTCATTGAATTTAACATGAACAGATTCTTCAACAGTTAGAGAGCGAGAGTTATATACTCTATATGCTTTAGATGTTTCTGAGTATCCTAGGAAAATACCAGAGTCAACTTTAGCATCAAACTTTCCTAAAGAATCCTTAGTATTCAAGATAAAGCATTGTGACCAAAAGAATGAAAGTAAGAGATGTTGGGTTTCGTCCTTTCCACAATTCATACGGAGTCTTGTTTAAAAGAGGTCTAATATATATTACATTTTGAATATAACACGCAGTGTTAATAGCTTCAGCCCAGAAGTGTTTGGAGATTGAGTTGTCATTGAGCATTGTTCTAGCCATCTCTTGAAGAGATCTATTTTTTCTTTCTACCACACCATTTTGTTGTGGTGTTCTTGGGGCAGAGAAGTTGTGATGAATACCGTTTTCTTCACAGAACAATTTGAAGCTCTCATTCTCAAATTCTCCTCCATGATCACTTTGGATTGAGTTGATACACATGCCTTTTTCATTTTGAATTCTTTTACAGAAAATAGAAAAGACTTTGAAAGACTCATCCTTGTGAGCTAGAAACATAACCCATGTCCATCTAGTATAGTCATCTACTATGACCAATCCATATTTCTTTCCATTTAGTGAAGAAGTTCTTGTAGGACCAAATAGATCAAGATGTAACAATTCTAGTGGTCTAGAGGTGGAAACGATGTTTTTGGATTCAAAAGAATTTTTGATTTGTTTCCCCTTTTGACATGCTTCACAAAGAACATCTGATTTGTACACAAGCTTTTGTAGTCCTCTTACGAGGTTATGCTTATTTAGTTTAGAGATTAATCTCAAACTTGCATGACCAAGCTTCTTGTGCCATATCCACTGTTCTCCTTTTATGGAAACTAGACATGATACATTTTGATATGAAAGATCTTCCAAGTCAATTTTATAAAGATTGTTTTGCCTTTTAGCAGTGAAGAGTATGGATCCGTCAGAGTTTTTAACTATACATTCTCCTTGATTGAATGAAACATTAGATCCACTATCACATAATTGACTAATGCTAAGCAGATTATGTTTCAATCCTTCAACTAGAAGAACATTATCGATAGAGGGAAAAGGATGCTTACCAATCTTACCTATTCCAACTATTTTACCTTTCTGGTTTCCTCCAAACGTGACGGAGCCTCCTGAATTAGTTTTGATGCTTGGAACATAGACCTTTCTCCCGTCATGTGCCGTGAGCAACCACTGTCCAGGTACCATGACAGGTGTCTTTTTCTTGTTGCTAAGCACATCTCATCTTCTTCTGACAAGGTGTTAGCCATGAGACATAGATTTGCTTCTTCTTCTGCTTCTTCTTCATCATCAGTAGTTGAAAGATCAAGATCTTCCCAGGTGGCCATTAATCCTCTTTTCTTCTTTGGAAAGAATCTCCTTTTCTCTTTCTCCTTGTTTAGTGAAGGGCATTCCGCTTTAATGTGTCAGCTTCTTGCATTCATAGCATATGATTGGACTCTTGTCTTTTGTTTCGCTCGTCCTTTGGTGACCTTCGTCCAAAGTTCTTTCTCCGCATACCTCCTTTCTTTTTCCACATTGCTTGTATCTTTCTAGAGATGAAAGATAACTCGTCATTATCATATATATCATCTTCAGATGACTCGGCCTCGTCTGATGATTTTTCAGCTTTAAGTGCTTTGGACGCACTGCCTTTGTGAGCTTTAAGGGCAATTGATTTCCCTTTTCTTGAGCTTTCCTCTTCTTGAAGTTCCAGCTCATGAACTTTAAGAGAACCCAAGAGTTCCTCCATGGTAAGAGAAGCTAGATTCTTTGCTTCCTGTATGGCAGTAACTTTAGGTCTCCACTGTCTAGAAAGACTCCTTAGGATTTTTCTGATATGATCTTGATTATCATAGTTCTTTCCCAGAGATCTCAAGCCATTGATTATTGTTTGGAATCGTCCAAACATTTGATCAATGTTTTCATGCTCTCCCATTTTGAAGAGCTCATACTGGTGAACCAGCATGCTTATCTTTGATTCTTTGACTTGAGATGAGCCTTCATGTGCTAAGGCCAGAGTATCCCATATCTCTTTAGCGTTTTCACAGCTATGAACTTTATCGTGCTCTGATCTGGTGATGGCACACATAAGATAATGTTTGGCTTTTAAGTTAAGCTGATGTCTGGTTCGTTGTCCTTCCGTCCATTGTGGTCGAGGGAGATCCTGTCCTTCTGCGTTGGTGGGTGTTTGATATCCATTTTGAATTAGGTCCCAGATGTCCATATTTTGGGCATCAAAAAAGGCAATCATTCTCTTCTTCCAGTAATCATAGTCGTTTCCATTGAATAGAGGTGGTCTGTTCACCGCTTGTCCTTCGTTCTCCATTAAAGGGTGTACTGAATCTTTTTCCTCTGCACTGTTAGATGCTCAACCCAAGAGGCTGAGCTCTGATACCAATTGAAATAACCAAGTGAAACACAAGAAGGGGGGTTGAATTGTGTTTCTTAACCCTTTTTGAAGATTAATAAAAGATTTTCCTTTTTAACAGAAGATTGAACACAGTGAAGGATAAAGTTTGACAAGTAAAGAACTTAGAACCAACACGGCTTAGTCCTATTGGACTCTACGGATTTTGAAAAGACTTTTAAGAAAACAGTTAACACGTTCTAAAACCAATTAAAAGGTCTTTGTTAATAAACACAATAGTAAACCCCAGAGGTTAGTGAATATAATAAAACACACTAGAAGAGAAGAGAAGCTTACACACGAGATTTATCTTGGTTCACTCTTATCAACCAAGAGCTACGTCCAGTCCCTTCAACCAGAAGGATTTTCCAACTAATCTTTTTCGAGATTACAAGTATTATACACCTCTTCAGGTAACAAGTATTTTCAACCTCTTCAGGTTCAATCACACAAGTATTCTTTTACACACAGCCTCTTCAGGCTTACAATGCTTAAGATGAATAAGTGAAAGTAGATGAAAGCTTGAGTTTGAAACTCACTGACAAATGAGAATAGACAATAGAAATCTCAAGGCTTTTTCTTTTTACACGTATATGGAAATCCAAGAAGAAATAAAGCTTTTTAGACTTTGTAGGATGCTTCAGCAAAGATCTCTCCTTTTTTTTTTTTAAAAAAGTGCTGCTTCATCTCTTTATAAGTAAGAACAAATTGAGCAGACTTCATGGGCTAGATCGTTCAACGGAAACATTTATTACCGTTCTGAGTAGCATTAAATGCATCTACTGGAAAAGTGCTGAACTTCTTCTGACTGTGACTTTTATTCTCTGAGATTTCCAATCAATGAAAACAAAGTCCTGATTTGTCTAAGATTGCAGACGGTTTCTTATTTGCAGATCTTTGTAGTTGTTAGACAATGTCAGCAAAAGTGGCTTAGTTGACTTCTTCTGTCGCCATGAGCTGTCAGAGTTCTTTTCTAGCATTTAATGAGGAACAGTTCTTCATTTTTGAAATTTCACTTGGACGAGAGCTTGAGCTTGAACTTTGAAAGAGTGAATTGAGTCCGAGCTTTGGCAGACAGATCGTATTGGACGAACCAATAAAAATAGTAACAGTATATGCATACAAATATTGGACGCACCAATAGTAAAAGTATATAAGACATTTATTAGACGCACAAAGAGTCATAGCATATTGGACGCACAAAGAGTCATAGCATATTGGACGCACAAAGAGTTATCTTTAAGCATAGAGCAGAATGGACGCACATACAAGTAGCGATTTGTTAATACTATTGTCGAAACACTTACTTGTTCAAACTAAATAAATATTTTTGTTATCCTCAAAACTTAAACAGGGAAAGCTACAGCATTTAAGAATTTAGTACTTAAACCTTTTTATAAGATTTTGGTTTCAACACTTCTGTCGTCTTTAGTGCCGTTTTAATTTATAGGGATTTATTATATGGCCATGTGCCGTCTTGTGTCTTATGCAAGAGTACATGTTTTTCCAAAAAAATTGATTAATCACTTTTAATGAATTTTCAATCTTTTTAAATAATTTAATCATTTTTAATTAAAATCAATCAACCAACTAATTTTTTTTTCATTTTTAAAAAACTACATGGCTTTAAGTTTCTCATTACACCTAGAAATATATAGGTGCACAAGTCAAGCCAAAATCATAATTTTCTTTATATATAATTTAGTTCTTTTATTCTAATTTGTAAATATTTGTCTTTATCTGTAAATATTTTCTCTTGTTTAATTTTATTTCTTTGTTAAAGTGGGTAAAATGAAAATTATTAAGGAATTGGCTTTAGGGCAACCATTTTATGATGAATATATTATGAGTACAATAATATTAAGTTCTTGTCATTCCTTGTCCATAATTAATCTCTTAAACCTAAATTTCATTTCAATATCAGTTTTCCAAATAAAAAGGAATTTTCACAATTATTTCTCAATTAAAATAAAAATTAGCAGCCACTCCTAATTTTTCTTTTAAAAATTTAGTTGCCTCTTATTTCGCGACACCTTTCTGGGTACGTCGTGACACGAGAAATGCCCTGTCATGCAATTAGTGCATAATCAGTCGGGGGCAACACTAACCAAGGCTACGCTGGCCAAGGCTATACGCACAAGGCCTCTTGGCTAGACATGTTCGGAAGCTAAAAATGACGAGTAAAATGGGGATGGTCAAATTAGTGGGATTGCTTGTGTTAGTGGACAAAGTTTTATTTAATGCCTGAGGCTGCTTACACCTGATTCCCATTAGAGAGTCCTTACCAAGGTGTTGAATCCTTGATGAAAATTTTACTCACTTAAAAGCCTATCAAGCACAGAAAGCATAGCTCCCTAGAGCAAAGGAGTCGAGGCTTCCTCAAGGCGTGCTCTGCTTCCTTAGGGCACCATGGGCTTCCTCAAGGCGCCCTGAGCTTCCTCAAGGCGCCCTGAGCTTCCTCAAGGAGCAAGGCCTCCTTTGTAGAGCATAAGGTGGTGTCCTATACTAAGCGTGTCTTAGAAGTTCGGCGTCTCAAGGCGCCTTAGTAGCATTATGTCTACATCAAAATCCATGTAGAAACATAGACTATCCAGTAGCTTTTATTTCAGTTTATCACTTTTAGCTAGTTCCTCTGATGCTAAGTAGCTCCTCATTGGTCTTGTTAGTTGCCCTAATCTTATCCCATAAAGAACATTGAATCTGATACATATTGTTTAATTGAGCACTTGGTTGAGGAATTCTTGAAAGAGCATATGCAACCTCATTTTGTTTCCATGGTTTATAAGTAATTGTGTAATAACAACCTAGCAATTCACTTAGGTAATGCTGCTACTTTAGAGTCTGAATTACTTGACTCATCAGTTCTTTTAAGCTTCGATAGTCAGTTCTTATCAGAAAGCTTCTTCCCAACAAGTAATATCTCCACTTAGCAATGGCTTGTGTAATTGCATTTAACCTTTTTACATATATAGATGAATTTGCAAGCCTAGGACTTAACTTCTTACTAAAAAAATGTGATGACCATTCTACACTAAGACTGCTCCAATTCCAAATGTGACGCATTTGTTTCAATCTCACATTGTAAATTGAAGTTTGGCATTGCTAGGACTAGAGTTTCAATAATATGAAGCTTTAATTTTTCAAAAGCATGATGTGCCACTTCAGTCCATTTAAATGCATCTTACTTGAGTAGATCAGTTAAAAGGAGATGCAATGCAGGCATAATCTCTAATAAATTTTATGTAATAGCAAGTAAGGCCCAAGAAACCTTATAAGTGTTTTTTTGGTATATAACAGGGCAAAAGCCCAAAAGAAAAAGAACTACGTAGAAAAGATACAGGGTATAGTGGCCCCTATGGTATCACCAAGAAGGACTAGCCTTAGCTCAGTTGTAGGCTAGACGATTTCCTCAACTCCAAACTCTATAGCGAGGCTCCAATTAGCGAGTCAATCAACACTTTTATTTGTTTCCCTCCAAGTATGGAAAAAATGGATGTCCCGGTCTGATGCTCAAGATCTAGGCTCTTCCTATAAAGCTGATTTCTAGCTAGGGTAGCAGAAGTCGCAGAGATTGCTTTTAATTCAGTCGAGTATACCATTTAGTCAAGGACATGATTCTAATGGGGTCAGCTTTAACACCATCTTGGATCACAATGTGACCTAAATACTCTTCTTACTCTTGGCAGAAAGACATTTACTCTTCTTTGCATAAATTTGATGGTGAGATAGGCTCTCTAAGACTTGCCTCAAGTGGCTAAGTTACTGAATTAAGTCATTGATGTATATGAGTATATCATTGAAAAATACAGCTACAAATTTTCTTAAAAAATGTTGGAAAATAGAGTTCATTATTGACTGAAATATAGCAAGTAAGCTTGTTAATGCAAAAGGCATCACCATGAATTCCTAGTGACCTTGGTGGATTCTAAAAGTTGTCTTATGTTCATTACCTTCACGCATCCTGATTTAGTGTTACCTTGCCCTAAGATCCATCTTGGAAAATATGGTGGCTCCTTGCAACTTATCCAAAAGTTCATCTATGATAGGTATAGGAAGCTTGTCCTTCACTGGGATCTTATTTAGGGCCCTATATTCCACATAAAAATGCCAAGTTCCTTATTTCTTCTTGACTAAAAGGACTTGAGATGAAAAGGGACTTTGCTTGGTCTAATAATGTTGCTTTTGAGCATTTCATATACTAATTTCTCCATTTCTGCTATATGAAATTGGGGATATTTGTAGGGTCTAACATTGACAAATGTAGATGTAGGTAGTAAATAGATGTAATGATCAACTTCTCTGGGTGGAGGTAGATATTGAAGTTCCAAGAACAATGAGCAAGCTCTAATAGTAAAGCTTCAATAGATTGTCGTAGTTGTGGTTCTAGAATTGTTGGAACACTCTTAGTGTCACGACCGGGAAGAATAGCAACAGGGAGCGGTGAGAGAAAAATAATTTAAATAACAATAGAGTCGCCACCAATTGTTTATTAGGTAGGGAAAATGACTGGAAAAACCCTTTTAAAATTGATTTAAAATAAAAACACAAACAGAAAAGGTCTGCGAAAACCAAGTAAGGTTCGAGAGTTGATTATGCACAGGGAATGGTGAAAACTTAATCCCACAACACTCTTGATACATTCATCCTAAAACGGTTATTTTAAGCTAATCGTGCAAATATTAATAACCTAGGTGATCTATTTTACCCCTTTTAACAAATAGCGAAATTAAACAAGTGCGAACAAATATTTACAGATAACAAAAAATTAAATTGCGAAAATTTAAAACTTGGCTTGACTTGCGGGTCTACGTATCCCCTAGTGCAATGGGGAACTTAAAGCCACGTAGTTCTCTATAAAATAATTGTGGGTTGATTGATTTTAATTAGAGGAAATATCACTTTAAAGTTGATTGATTAAAAGAAAAAGAATTTATTTGGTTAGAAGTGGATGAACTGATCCATCCCACAAAAAATGTCTAGTAGGTACTTGACCCCTGAAGACAACTAACGCGATTTGTGGCATTGGACCACTTATTTAAAAGGGGCTTTTATTAACATAACCTAAATGGAATGGAAGGTGATACTAAGTCCACTGATCCATCCTAAGGAGATATTGTCTAGTGGATACTTGATCCCTGAAGACAGCTAAGCGCGAACACTGTGGCATTGGACTACTTATTTTATAACTCAATGTTTATAACATAAAGGGAAGCAATAACCAATGGACATTCATTAAAAATAGAAATTTAACAGTTAGAAAGTAAAGTAAAAACACAAACAGCACAAAGGAAACAAGACCGATCGGTCGGTTGGTAGGCCGAGCACCTCAGGGAGAATCCGACCGGACCACTAAAATTGCAACAGGAAACGCGGTCTGCTTGATCAGATCCTATCGAAAATGGGGAGGGGTACTCTGTGGAGACCCCAAATCGGTCAGGAACCGAACAGACAACGGTAAAGTCATGGGATGGGATCGAATCACGCACGAGACTGATTGGTTTGGTGGGTCAAGGGAAAGGGATGCTTTGATCGGTCATGTCCGATCGGCAATTGTTGTGAAATGGATATTGAGCTCGTATTGGGTAGGCAACGATTGACTCAATTAGTGAGGATGAGAGAAAGTGTTTTAAGGGATCCCGGCTCAGTTAACGTAAATTGTTGAGGGAAAGTGTATAAGGTTGGATCAGATGAAAGTATCTCTGCTCGGTCGAGTAATAGGCGAGGGAAGGTGTTTAAGGGACTGGATCGATAAAGGGTGCTCGGGTCGGTTGGCTAGTGGGCGATGGAACGTGTTTAAGGCGTTGGATCGGCAAAGGGTGCTTGGGTCGGTCGGGTCGGTCATAGTCCTGGGCAGGGTCCTGGGTCGGACATTGGTTTCTGAGACGTGATGAGGGGTAAGTGGTCAGTCGGATGGTTAAAAAGGGAAAAGTGTTTGGGGAAAACTAATCAGTTACTAATCCTAACAAGCAAATAAACCACCTAAAACCACATTTGGCCAAGTCCCAGCCCCTAACAAAACCAAATCAACACTACTTATGTCCAACATGTATAAATTTTAAATACACAACAAGTCTCTATAATGGTAACTTGCCTAACACCTCAATAAGCAAACAAAACACATAATGCAACATATCAAACCAAATCCCAACCTTTAGACAAGATTGCCCAGCATCTAAAGCACCATAGATCCCAAAAGATTCAACTCAGCATAAGTCACTCCATAGGAAGATCATAACTATGTGAACAAAAGAGGCATGCATCACCACCCATTAAACATAGACCCCAAAACTGAATAATCACGAACAAATTCCATACCATGACAAAAATAGGACTAATTTCAACATGAAATTGGTACCAAATGACAAAGCACATTAAACCTTTATGTGTTAGCTTCACAATGCCACAGGCAGGATGCAAATTAGATGTTTATGGCCAAAGATGTGCATGAGAGTGTGAATGCTGTCCAAAACAGAAATTGTGCCGAGCAAAGTGGTGATCAAATGAAATTTGGGTGTTGAGTTGCCACAAGTTTTGGAATGAAATGTTAGTGCACAATAGTCACTCCCAATCGTCTTCCAAATGCTACAACTGATGCATAAATTAAAGACACATGGTCCAAGTTAAGATCAAAACATCACGTGCTGACAGAACATAATTATGCAGCAAACATAACCTACTTTGAATGCAAACTGGTATCAGATAACACAAGGGGAAAATCTGCAATTTTTAAAATTAAAGGATCTATGTCTTAGCCTTCTAATGCAACAAATGGATCCTAATTTAGAGTTGTGTAGCTCATTTTATGCAGAGAAAAGCATGTGCTGTCATAAACAAGAATTATGCAGAATGCACTGACTTTAGACGAAAACTGGTACTGATTGGCTAATTGGAAAAATATGATATTTTTACACATGCAAGGCTCACATCTTAACTTTCTAATGCAACAAACATAACCCAATTAGGAGTTGTGTAGCTCATTTTATGCAGAGAAAAACATGTGCTGTCAGAAACAAGAATTATACAAAATGAACTGACTTTAGACGAAAACTGGTACAGATTGGCTAATAGGAAAATTTTGAAATTTTTACCCATGCAAGCCTCACATTTTAACTTTCTAATGCAACAAACAGAACCCAATTTGGTTTTGTGTAGCTCATTTTATGCAGAGAAACACATATGCTGTCAGAAATAGGAATTATGAAAAATGCACTGACTATAGATGAAAACTAGTACTGATTGGATAATAGAAAAAATTTGAAATTTTTACACATGCAAGTCTCACATCTTAACTTTCTAATGTAACAAACAGAACCCAATTTGGAGTTGTGTAGCTCATTTTATGCAGAGAAATGCAAATGCTGCCAGATGAAGGAATTATGAAGAATACACTGATTTTGGATGAAAATTGGTACTGATTGGAAAATGAAAGAAATCTAAAAATTTTACACAAGCAAGCCTCACATTCTAGCTTTCTAATGCAATAAACGGATCTTAATTTGGAGTTGTATAGCCCTGTTTGTGCAGAGTAATACATATTCTGTCAGAAATACCCATTATGCAGAAAACTACTGACTTTAGATGAAAACTGGTACTGAATGGTGAGGATTTAAAATCTGAAAATTTTGCACAGGAAAGCCTCACATCATAGATTTCTAATGCAACAAACGGATCTTAATTTGGAGTCGTGCAGCTCATTTTATGCAGAGAAATGCAGGTGCTGCCACACTTATCTCAGCATGGGAAAATGAAATCCCAATTGATACTCCAGTCATAACTCAGCAACTCAAACAACATTAGGTCAAATCATGAATCATGTGTTCAGGATCCTGAAACTCTAATCATGGCTAAGGTCCAAACAAAGACACATTCACTACACTGTCACATATATCACCAATCAAAACTCATCAGCATTGACATTACCAAAGTCAAAACTATTATCCATTAAGCCCTTAAGTCCAAAGTGATCTGAAATCTTGTGTCATGCCAAGTCCAAGCAAAATTAAATCAAACTGATCATCACATCACATTAGCGACTATGAACAGAATTCGCATTGATTTTAGACAAACCATAGAGCAGATCAAATAGTTTCGATGTTCAGGCACACACACTACATCCAAGTATTTCAATATGCATTAGTCATGATAGTATGAGACTAAGAACCAGAATCAACCCAACTAGAAAGCATATAGCCCAAACAGTGCAGGTCCAGTGATAAGATTTTATATTGGTAGTGAAAACAGATTCAAATCTAAGTTTCTCAACATGTAAGCCAATATTACACATTCAAGTCTTATGCCAACACCTCACCTGTGAAACCAGCCTTAACAACACAGTTCACCCAATAATAAAGATCGATTCTATTTCAAAAAAGAACGATTGATTATATTGAATTCAAAGAAAGCAAATAGATCCAAATCAGCCATTTATATGACTATGACACTGACACACAAGGCCAAAGGAGATTAAACAGGGAGTTCTAACACACAATCCGAAAATCCCAAGCATCAGGCATATTCTCAGTACACAATGCACAAGTCGTGATCATAAGCATCCACCAAAAGAAATTAGTTCATTGGCAGAATCATTCAATATTAATTTCTAGTTTTAAGTGAAAAACGACAACAATTAAAGAAATGGACTGCATATGCCGAACCTTGTTTCTTCCTTTGCAGACCTTGATTCTTCAGTTTCTCCATACTCGCTCTTGCTCTCTGGTCTCTCTCTCACTCTCAGAATAAAGAGAGAAAAAACGAAAGAAAATGCTCACCAAGAAAGCATAACCACTCAAGGCAGCAACCAAAATTTCCCCAACCCTTTTTTTAGAGCCCTAGCCTCATATTTATAATCCCCCTCTCAAAAATAAAACCCCCTGATGATCCTTCGTGCTAATCCCTCTCGAGCAACATCCTCCAGACCAAAGCTTGCCCTCTGCTATGAGCGCAGGGGAGGAACCCCATCTCTGACCATGCTGAAAGCTTTGTCTCCTTTGAGCATAGCCAAGGGTTGTGAGGTGGCTGTGTGTGCATGGCGTCTGGGCAGTGTGTGCGCGCGTAGTAGGTATGGGAAGATGAGATGAATGTGTGCGTGCAGAGTGAGTTGGGTGGTTGT
Organism: Styphnolobium japonicum; assembly: GCA_023212625.1. NCBI lineage: Eukaryota > Viridiplantae > Streptophyta > Magnoliopsida > Fabales > Fabaceae > Styphnolobium > Styphnolobium japonicum. Next base: position 3,329,650 of record JALBWW010000010.1, read on the forward strand.
GTTCAGACAAATGGGTGTGTGTGGCTGTTTTGTGTCAAAGGGGAGGAGGAAATGGATGATGGGTTATGGGTTATGGGTTATGGGTAAAGGGCTTAGGTAGGAAGATGGGTAATGGGTTGGCCGTGGACTTAGGATCAAGAGGAAATGGGCTTGGGTTTTGTATTAGTGAACTTGGGTCAGGTGGATGGGGTTGGGTTTGCCTGAATATGGACTTGGATCAAGCAAAAAAATAAAAGGGGTTGGATGAATAGAATTTTCTCTTTTTTCTTTCAAATTTTCTCATTTTTTCATTTTTTACTTTCTTTCATTTTTTAGATTGTTTTTTACTTTTAAATTTGCTAAATAAATTAAATTAGAATATTTTATTTTCCTAAAATGACCCGGACAAATTTGGGTGTTCACACTTAATGATGTGGAATTGAAAGAATGATGTGATACTTTTAGTCATTGCAAGTCTCTTAACCTTCTTTGAGTTTAAAGGTTCAATGTTAAACTGAGAATCACCTTGTAATAATTAAGATATGTTGACCTTGCCATTGAAGCTGCATGGTCAAGTTTTTAAAATCTATAATGATAGGACAAGTGTTTGTAGCCATTGAACTCTAAGAACCACCTTAGCCCCCTCCATATCTAAAATAAACAAATCTAGAGTGACTTTGTAAATATGAAGAATCAAAGGAATAACATCATGTAAGCTCCAAAGCCCTAAAACTTTGTGTTTTGACAATTAACAACCAATACAATCAGTTTGTGTTACTATTAAAGCTCAATTCCATGTTTTTAGTAATCTTACTTATGCTTTGAAATGATAAGAAAGTTCTGGATGATTAGTGTATATAAGCAGCTTCATCTGAATATTAAGAATGTCGATAAGAAGCATCATTTCATAAACTTAGCTCAAGCCAAGACTCAGATTTCAATTTGAAAACAAGATTAGAAGTCTGAAAGAGCTAAGAAGGATCACTCTACTGAAATGTTAGAAGATCCACTCTTATGGGGATTCAAAGAAAAACTCTCAAGAAGTAATGAAGTTGGAAAAGTAAGATAAGAAGATTCGATTGCAATTGCATCGAGTTAAGAAGGTTCATCTTCAACCAACCTTCTCATCAACGTTGAAAGTCAAGTTTTAAAGCATACTGACACACCAGAGAAAGTACTTCACCAACAAATACTTTGCTCAGAGCATGTCAGAGCTCTTTTCAAGGTGTCAACGACTATTTTTAAAACCTATAAAATGATATCAACTTCGAAAGATGAGAAAGAGATGCTACATTGATTATTTGTTCAATACAACTGAACCTTCCCATCTATTACTCGTTGTGTATTTGCTAAGCTCAGTCTTAGAATCTTTTTTGTGAGAGCAGTTTGCTTGTACTGAAGTGTATTATCCACTCTTTGATTGTTTTCGAAAGCTACCTAAACACAAACAACCTTGTTTATTTGTATTTTGATTTTGTAAAGATTGGTTGTAAGTAATGTGAGCAGTTGAAGGCTATTGTTTACTAGCGTATTGACCTGAAAAGGCAAGTGTGAATCAAAGAATACTTGTAATCTAGCTTGGAGAGGCTAGCATGAATGAAAGACTACTCTTTTGCTATAAAAATCCTAGTTTTAGTTAGGGACAGGACGTAGGAACATGGTTTGACTGAACTAGTATAAATTTTGTGTGTTGAGCTTTTCTTCTCCAAACCTTCTTTACTTAAAGTTTCTTATGTGCAATTTTATAAGATAACTTTCCTAAAGAAGTTTTTCAACTCAACTCTACTTTAAGCAACCTACTTATCCATTGCTATTAAGTTTTATAACTTAAGATTTATTCAAGTTGCTTACTGTTGAACTTACTTTTGAAAATACTTCTTTCTGACCAAACCTTCTTTTCATAATCGTTGAAGTAGTTTTTTAAACTTGCCTTAGAGAAGTAACTTTCTTTTGAATCTACTATGATTTTATTTCAGTTGTTTATCTAACCCTTCTTTTGTCCAAGTTTAAACAACTTAGAAGGTTTAAAACTTTGCAGAAGTTTTTAAAAGATAGCTAAACAATTCAACTCTCCTTCTTGTGTTCACTTTCTTACCTTCATCAAACACTTCTGGTTAAATATCAATCTGAATGAGTGTACAGTAAAGGATCTATATATCCTTTTATACGTGATTGTTCTTATCTATCCTTCTTCTAGTTATTCACCATTGATCACTAATAGTCCTTTTAACCAATTATTAATTCAGGTACCAATCAAACCAACTAATTATTTCAACAATTATTGACTTATACATATACTACAATTATGCTATTTATATCAGAAACATAAATATTTATCTTATTTATATTTTATAGATAATACTTACTTTTTAGATTTTTTTTAAATACTATCATAATAGTATGTTCACTTTTTAGTTATTTATCTTATCAACGTTATTTGAAATTATAAAAATATACTCTTGTATTTTTTTGACAAAAATATACTTCAATTTGAAAAATGAGAAATAATATAATTAAATAAAAAGAATGAAAACAAATATAAAAAGTACCCAAATTTTATTAACTAATCAACTTCAAAATTATCCGTATCTCAACAATAGAAATCAACAGTAAGAATATTATATTTTATTTATACACAATGTTTTGTATACATGATCAATCAATTTAAGACACTTATGTTAGCTTTGTACTAGGTTTTATTAGATGTTTATTGTGCCTAATATTAGTATTTTAGCTAAGTTTAATGTTGTTGGGCCTCATTGGGCTTTAATGCAAATTGTGAATAATTCGTGGATTTTAATGCATTTTTATTTTTCCTCCTTAGTTAGGCCATAACTTGGGACTCAGTGATCTATTTGAGGTAATCTTAGAGTCTTTGGAAAGCTAAGACAAGGCTCTACAAGTTTCATGAAGAACTCAAGAGCTGGATCGGACTTCTAAGGGTCCAAAATTGCCATGCAATTCAGAGTGGGTCTGCTGTCACTGGAATCTGAGCAGTGTGCACATATTGGACCATATCGTGGGCTATAGGCCTCCTTTTGAGCTGAAACTCGGCCATTGGAAAGATAAGATCCATATCTCCAACTTCCCTGAGACCATTTAGTCAACAGATGTCGTTTTAGGTATAATTATGAAGCTACAAATTGGTTTGAATTTGGAAACACGTTCTACCAACCTAACTTGAGGTAGGTACAGTGTTTTTCAAATATCTGGAGTTGTAAAAGTCCAAATGGCATGAAACTAACGCCAAAATTTCAAGGAGACAATGATCTACAACTGTCATGAGACCTCCAATCCAAAATATATCGTTTAGGGCATGAAAATCAGGCTGGAAGTCGGAGTAGAGTTGCTGACTAGAAGCTACCAACCATACACCAACCCACCTACCATGCACCAACCCACCAACCATGCATCAAGCTTCCATATTTGACAATTTTCATGTTTTTACAGCTTGCATTAAGATTATTTTCAATTACAAATTGGCTTCTAGGATTAGTATAAATAGAGCAAATCTCTTCGTATTATACATCATTCAATTTGAAGTAAGTTTGAAGAAAGTTTGAGTATTTGTGAGAGTTTTCTTTCTCTTCTTCTCCATTATCTTTAGAATTTCGTTTTTGTTCTTTATTTTATGAGTTCTTCCTTCCCATCCATGGAAGGCTAGGCTCTTATAATCAATTCAAGGGATTAACCATCTTGATGTTTAATTTGGAGATCTTGTTTCACTTGTTCATATTGCTTAATTGTTATTCAAGTTTCTCTTCTTCCTCTTTTGATTGTTATCTAGATTGAATTGCTTAATTTGATTTAGATGTTGATGTGATAATAGCTTTATTTCATGTATTCAAAAAGGATCACAAAGACCAAACAATATAGCAAAGCTTTTTGATGGATTGTTTAGCTTGGTTAAATTCTGGATCTTAAGTTAATTTATGTTTGGATGTTGCTTACTTTATCTAACCTTGGTTAACTAAATCCTAGATGCTTATCTAGTAGAAGATTTGTGGATCATGTTAAGGCTTCTTGATGTGATCTAAGGCCAAGAACATGGTTAGCAATTAAGTGAATTTCTTGTGATCAATGATGGATTAAACTCGGGATCGGTAAATTTCCTTGGATTGGTTGTTTCTTTAGATTTGTTTACAACTTTAAGTCTCGTACTTTTGTCAATCTTGTTAATCAACAGCAAAACCCCCTTTTTCTAATTATCTTGATCTAATTGAATCTTTGTTTTTGGATCTTTGAGAGACGATTCGGTTCATTCTCTATACTACAAATTAGTTTGTGAACCGGTACATTTTATTATTTTAACGGGTCTCGACAACCTCTTGTCAAATTTGGCGCCGTTTCCGGGGATCCAATGAAACTAATTGATCATTTCAAGTCCCCATCTAACTCTAACAGTTGTGTTTGTTTTGTTTTTGAAGCTTTTTCAAGTGGAATTCGGCTGAAATTGGGTCAAGAATTTCGGTTCGATAAAGTATCTCTGATCGTGCTGAATTTTGGAAGACTAATTGAAACCATTATTTTGATAAAGGCACTTTTTAGCCAAATTCCATCGTTTAGAGCACTTTTTCAATTTTTTTAAGATTTTTTATTATTTTGTTGGATAGCATTTTTGTGTAGATTTCACCCTATGGTGGTTCCATAATTTTTAAAATTCATTTGATATTGTTGTTATTTTCGTTTATATTTTTGGAGTATTTGTTTTAGGAATTTTTAGTGTTTTAGTTGTTATTACTTTTCTATATCTTCCTATGAGCTGCATGCTGTATGACTAGGCCTAGTCCTGGTACCTTGCAATCATTTGATCCTGAAATTGATAGAACCTTTCATACACTTTTCAGAATTCATAGGACTGGTAGTAGCATTAATATAATCACTTTTGGAATTAGACTTGAACTTGGCATTGCACCTGATCTTGTTGAGTCTGTTAATCATGTTGAGTTTGTTTCTGTTAGTGCTTCAGTGTCTGATACTGAGTCTGCTGATTTTACTATGGCTGATAATTATAATAGGACCCTTAAGAAATTGGCTGCACCTGATGTGAATTATCAACCTTTGTGCATTCAATATCCTGAACTTAATGTTGATTTTGAGTTGAAATCTGGATTGATACACTTGCTGCCCAAGTTTCATGGTCTTGCAGGTGAAGATCCACATAAGCATTTAAAGGAGTTCCACGTTGTCTGCTCCACCATGAAACCTCATGGAATAGTTGAAGATCACATCAAGCTGAGGGCCTTTCCTTTCTCCTTGGATGGTGCTGCTAAGGATTGGTTGTATTACTTACAACCTGCTGCCATCACTTCTTGGAATGACATGAAAAGACTGTTTCTAGAGAAGTTCTTTCCTGCATTAAGAACCGCTGCAATAAGGAAAGATATTTGTGGCATAAGGCAACTCAGTGGTGAGACTCTCCATGAGTATTGGGAGAGATTCTAGTAATTGTGCTCGAGCTGCCCACCCCATCAAATCAGTGATCAACTGCTAGTCCAATACTTCTATGAAGGGTTGCTACCTATGGATAGAAGCATGGCTGATGCTGCTAGTGGAGGTGCCTTGGTTGACAAAACTCTAGCTGCTGCTAGGGATTTAATTGCTAATATGGCTGCCAACGCCCAATAGTTTGGCACTAGGGTCATTACCTCAACTAGAGGAGTCAATGAGGTTCATGTTTCCCATGCTAACCAACAGAGGATGGAGCATCGAATTGATGAGTTAACCTCCTTGGTGAGGCAATTAGCCATGGGAAAGCATCAAACACATGTGGCTGCAAGAGTTTGTAGCATATGTTCTAGTCCCTCTCATCCCACAGATTCAAGCCCCACATTGCAAGATGATTCTAAGTTTCAAGACCACTATGTGGCTGCAGCTGGTATATTTCCTGGGAAGCCACAGTTCCATCAGCAGCAACAACAGAAATATGATCCATTCTCCAACACTTACAACCCTGGCTGGAGGGACCATCCTAATCTGAGATATTGGAATGCATCAAATCAGCAGCCACCAAACCAGTATAGACCACCATTCCAGCAGCAAGCAAGGACAAATCAGTTTCAGCCACATACTGGACCAAGTATACCACCATTCTAGCAGCAAGGTCCTGTAGGCACGAAATCTGAGCCCTCATTGGAGGATTTGGTGAAACAGTTGGCCACCAATAACATCCAGTTTCAACAGAGAACTGAAACCACCATTCAGAACTTGGAGACTCAAATTGGTCAACTTGCCACACCTATTCATGAATTAAAGTCATAGGGTTCTGGCCAATTACCCTCTCAAACCACTCCAAATCCTAGAGGCAATGTCAGTGCTATAGCTTTGCGCAGTGGTAAGCAAGTCAATGGACTAGTGCAGCAGATAATTCCAAATTCTACCCTTGACCCAGAAAAACAAGATTCTGCAGCAATTCCGATGCTGTAGCAGATTCAGGGCAAATTTAAATTCTTTAGCAGCAAATGATCCTACAACAGCTAAGCAGAAAACCAGATCAAACTAGCAGTTCACAGAAAATTCAGTACAACAGAAAAGTAAGCATCCACAGAAGTCAGCTTCCAACATTCCTCTTCCTTTTCCCAACCGAATGATACAGCCAAGGTATATGGTTGTGACTGACTTGGAAAAGGAAATTATGGAGATTTTTCAGAAGGTTGAGGTGAATATACCTCTCTTGGAGGCAATTAAACAGATCCCCAAGTATGCTAAGTTTTTGAAAGAGATGTGCACCCATAAAAGGAAGCTAAAGGGGACTGAAAAAGTAAGTATGGGGAGGAAGTCTCTGCTTTGGTTCAGCCCAACCTGCCTCCCAAATGCAAAGACTCAGACACTTTTACCATCACTTGCACCATAGGGCACCAATAGTTCACTCATGCCTTGCTAGACTTGGGAGCCTCCATCAATGTAATGCCAAAGTCAGTTTACACTTCCTTGCATATGGGAGAGCTAAAGCCCACCAGCATTGTCATTCAGTTAGCAAACCAGGGCACGGTTCAACCTGCAGGAGTGTTGGAGGACGTTCTGGTTCGGGTAAATAATTTAATATTCCCAGCTAATTTTTATGTGTTGAATATGGAAGATGAATCTGCCTCTTCCCCACCCCATTATCTTAGGTAGGCCATTTTTGAAAACTACTAAAACTAAGATTGATGTGCATGCTGGTACCCTTTCCATGGAATTTGGTGATGATATCATTCGGTTTAACATTTTTTATGCCATGAAATATCCTTTAGAGGATCATTTTGTTTTTCATTTTGATGTCATTGATTTATTGGTTGATGATATGCATGCTGATATGTTGGCAGAGTTCCCTGAAATTGTAGGATACACTGATAGTATAGCTTGCTGATAAACATATTTTATATGCATAATTTAGCACCTCTCATTGGTCTATTCTTATGAAATTATTGCATATATGAAGTGAAAATTGCATAATTCCTCATTTATTGGTTATGTTGTTACAAATTGAGCAGAACACCCGAAGGACTATTCAAAGCAGTTGTTGAATCAAAATATCATGAACTTGAATGTTGATATCAATATAGCTCAAACAAAAGAGAAATGAAGACCTAAACTCAGTGAATTTTGGGTTACATCAAATTCAGGACAAATCAGAAAATTCCTGCTCAAACCTATACTCGGTTATTTGGTGATTTCTCAAGATCTAACCGTTGGATGTAGCTGAAATTTTGATATGTCATTCATGACATCATTCTCTATGACTTTCCTAGAAATGAAGATTTCCAGATTAGCACCGGAAGTGGGTCAAAATTAGGCAACAAGTTGGTGGCTGTCATTATTGATATAATCTGAGTAGTTTCGGAAAAATGGTCAGATCTCAAGATCCAACCGTTAGATCTGGCTGAAATTTTGACATGTTCTTCACGACTGCATGTGCTACAACTTTCATGAAGAGAAGATTTCCAAATTATGACGGGAGCAATGAAAAATTTGATAATATTCGGAGCTGAAATTTCAACCCATGTGCAAAGAGATTTGACAAAATTGTAATTGAATAGTTCTGGCCTTTGCCTATAAAAGGAAGGCATTAGCCACACTTAAGGGCATCCCATTTCTGAATTCTCTCATTGTAGTTTGAGTTAGGGGTGAAACTTTGATAAATTATGAGATTTATACTTTGATTTCAAGGTTAGATCTTCCAATTTGTTTAAAGTAAATCCCAAAGCTCTTGTAGTTTGTATAATATAATCTTCATCTTATTCAAGTTTCTTCATCTTGATATCTAGTTAAGGTTCTTCCTAGAGTTAGGGGTGAAGCTTTCATAAATTGTGAGATTTATACTTTGATTTCAAGGTTAGATCTTCCAATTTGTTTAAAGTAAATCCCGAAACTCTAGCCCGTTGTGTTCTTGTCAATACCAAACAACCACTTTCATTTCTATCATGCTTTTCACTTATTCTTTTGTTTCCTTTAATATAATGAGTAGCTAAATTTCTATACTAGGATTGCAATTTGAACTCACACGTAATTTGATTCGTTTATCATATCCAAGAATAGGTTGATTATCTTGAATTGTTTATCTTACTTGTTCTTAATGCTTTTAATTAATTGGCCATTAATTAAATTGAATTGATAAACCTTAAGCAACTTGACAAAGGGATTTTGGTTTTAGATCTAGGTAAGATGACATATGATCTTTGTGCGAAAGCCTTGAGTTCATATAGGATAGACATATACCTATATGACATATGTAACCATTAATGAAATCGGAACTTAATGAATTCTTGATTATTTGATAGACATAGACATATAGTTTATCATTAATTAAGGATATTTCTATTTGACCATCGAAAGAGGCTTATAGATAAGTTAAGAATTTCTAGTTAACAATTCAGATAATTAATTGATCTTAGATAGAAGTAAAAGAATCAAGTAAAGTGTGAGGGATAATTGCAATCCTAGGCTTGGTTAATTTGATCATTAAATTCTTCTTCTTGTATACTTTAATTTTTAATCTTTCTTAACATTTCCTCTTATTAAGTTGTTTAAATAAGATTAAGTTTTGTAAACTTTTAATAGATAGTTAAATTTAGAATTAATCCCTGTGGGTTCGACACTTTCTTACTATTATATTACTTGATTTGCGATAACGTATACTTGCGTTCTGATTTACCACATCACTTGCAATACTTGTTTTGCCTACTTCGGACTTTCTAGTTGTAAACCCACTGCAATATGTGCAGCTGTGCTGAGATTTCTACATACTTGTCATGTGCTGTTGTTAATTGTGCTGTCATTGATGATTCTATTTGTTATTAATGGCAATGATGTTGTTATTAATGATGTTGTCATTCGTCCTGTAACTAAGGGTGATACTTTTGATTCCATAGGATATGATGATGTTGTTTTGCAAGATTGTGTACAGCTTGCAAGTACAGTTGCAGCAGGTGCAAATGCTGAGAATTTGGCAGATTTAGTTTCGATTCCAAAACTAGTACCGTCAGTCCAGCAACCACTGATCAATCAATTTGAGACACTTATGTTAGCTTTGTATTAGGCTTTATTAGATGTTTATTATGCCCAGTATTAGTATTTTAGATGAGTTTAATGTTGTTGTACTTCATTGGGCTTTAATGCAAATTGTGAATAATTTTCGGATTTTAATGCATTTTGACCTTTCTTCCTTGGTTAGGTCATAACTTGGGACTCGGTGATCCATTTGAAGTGATCTTGGTGTCTTTGGAAAGCTAAGACAAGGATCTACAAGTTTCATGAAGAACTCAAGAGCTTGATCGGACTTCTAAGGGTCCAAAACATCCCTGCAATGCAGAGTGAGTTTGCTGTCACGGAAACATCTAGGCAGTATGCACATATTGGACTATATAGTGGGTTATAGGCCTCCTCTTGGGCTGAAACTTGGTCATTTGAAAGATAAGACCCATATCTCCAACTTCACTGAAGACCATTTTGTCAATAGATGTCGTTTTAGGCATGCTTCTGAAGCTACAAGTTGGTCTGAATTTGGAAACACGTTCTTCCAACCTAACTTGAGGTAGGTGCAGTGTTTTTGGCATTTCTGGAGTTCAAAAGTCCAAATGACATGATTCAAATTGGAGATTTTCAAGGAGACAACTGGCTACAACTTTCATGAAGACATCAAATCCAAAATGCACCGTCTAGGTGATGAATTTGAAGCCAGAAGTCGGATAAGAGTTGTTGACTAAAAGCCACCAACCATACACCAACCCACCTACCATGCACCAACCCACCAACCATGCATCAAGCTTCCATATTTGACAATTTCCATATTTTTATAGGTTGTATTCAGATTATGTACATGTATAAATTGGCTTCTAGGATTAGTATAAATAGAGCCAGCCTCTTTGTATTAGATGGATTCAATTTGGAAGTAAGTTTCAAGAAAGTTTTAGTATTTGTGAGAGTTTTCTTTCTCTTCTTCTCCATTCTCTTTAGAATTTCGTTTTTGTTCTTTTATTTCTGAGTTCTTCCTTCCCATCCATGGAAGGCTAGGCTCTCATAATCAATCCAAGGGATTAGCCATCTTGATGTTTAATTTGGAGATCTTGTTTTACTTGTTCATATTGCTTAATTGTTATTCAAGTTTCTCTTCTTCCTCTTTTAATTTTGATCTAGATTGAATTGCTTAATTTGATTTGGATGTTTATGTGATAATAGCTTTATTATCATGTATTCAAGAGGATCACATTGAATAAACAATTTATTAAAGCTTTTTGATGGATTGTTTAGCTTGGTTAAATTCTTGATCTTAAGTTAATCTATGTTTGGATGGTGCTTACTTTATCTAACATTGGTTAATTAAATCCTAGATGCTTATCTAGTAGAGGATTCTTGGATCATGTTGAGGCGTCTTGATGTGATCTAAGGCCAATAGCATGGTTAACAATTAAGTGAATTCCTTGTGATCAATGATGAGTTAAACTCAAGATCGGTAAATTTCCTTGGATTGGTTAATTTGTTAATTGCATTTCTTTAATTCAACCGGTATATTTTCTTTTCAAATCATCTAAACCCCCTTTTAATTATCTTGATCTGATTAAATATTTGTTCTTTTTGGATCCTTGAGAGACGATTCGGTTCATGCTCTATACTACAAATTAGTTTGCGAACCGGTAATTATTATTATTTGACGAGGTCTCGACAACCTCTTGTCAACCACCCTCCATTGAACTTAAGCCCCTGCCCGAGCATCTGAAGTATGTATTCTTGGAGAAGGATGAGAAGCTCCCGGTCATAGTGGCCAAACACCTCCAACCTGAGCAAGAAGCCAAATTATTGGAAGTCTTGAAGCAACACAAAAGGGCAATTGGTTGGACACTTGCAGACATTCCTGGTATTAACCCCTCCACATGCATGCACATGATATTACTTGAGGAGGAAACTAAACCAGTGAGATAACCCCAGAGGAGACTGATTCCTCTCATTCTATATGTGGTGAAAAAAGAGGTGACCAAGCTACTGCAGGATGACATTATCTATCCCATCTCTGATAGCAAGTGGGTGAGCTCGATGCAAGTAATTCCAAATAAATCCGGGGTGACTGTCGTGGCCAACTAGAAGAATGAGCTCATTCCTGAAATAACCAAGTGAAACACAAGAAGGGGGGTTGAATTGTGTTTCTTAACCCTTTTTGATTAATAAAAGATTTTCCTTTTCAAAAGAAAATAGAACACAGCGAAGGAGACAGTTTAACAAGCAAAGAGCTTAGGACCAACACCACTTAGTCCTATTGGACTCTAAGGGTTTCGAAAAGACTTTTAATAAAATGGTTAACACGTTCTAAAACCAAATAAAAAGATCTTTGTTAATAAACACAATGGTAAACCCCAGAGGTTAGTGAATATAATAAAGCACACTAGAAGAGAGGAGAAGCTTACACACGAGATTTATCCTGGTTCACTCTTATCAACCAAGAGCTACGTCCAGTCCCTTCAACCAAAAGGATTTTCCAACTAATCTTTTTCACGATTACAAGTATTATGCACCTCTTCAGGTAACAAGTATTTTCAACCTCTTCAGGTTCTATCTCACAAGTATTCTTTTACACACAGCCTCTTCAGGCTTACAAGGCTTAAGATGAATAATTGAAAGTAGATGAAAGCTTGAGTTTGAAACTCACTAACAAATGAGAATAGACAATAGAAATCTCAAGGCTTTTTCTTTTTACGAATATGGAAATAAAGCTTTTTAGACTATTGAAGGATGCTTCGGCAAAAGATCTCTTATTCTTCAAGTGCTGCTTCTTCTCTTTATAAGTAAGAACAAATTTGAGCAGACTTCATGGGCTAGATCGTCCAACGGAAATATTTATTACCGTTCTGAGTAGCATTAAATGCATCTACTGGAAAAGTGCTGAACTTCTTCTGACGGTGACTTTTATTCTCTGAGATTTCCAATCAATGAAAACAAAAGTCCTGATTTGTCTAAGATTGCAGACGGTTTCTTATTTGCAGATCTTTGTAGTTGTTAGACAATGTCAACAAAAGTGGCTTAGTTGACTTCTTCTGTCGCCGAGAGCTGTCAGAGTTCTTTTCTAGCATTTAATGAGGAACAGTTCTTCATTTTTGAAATTTCACTTGGACGCGAACTTGAGCTTGAACTTTGAAAGAGTGAGTTGAGTCCGAGCTTTGGCAGATAGATCGAATTGGACGAACTAATAAGAAGTAACAGTATATGCATACGAGTATTGGACGCACCAATAGTAAAAGTATATAATACATTTATTGGACCCATAAAGAATTATAGCTTATTGGACGCACGAAGAGTTAACTTTAAGCATAGAGCAGAATGGACGCACAACAAGTAGCGATTTGTTAAAACTATTGTCGAAACACTTACTTGTTCAAACTAAATAAATATTTTTGTTATCCTCAAAACTTAACAGGGAAAGCTTATAGCTTTTAAGAATTTAGAACTTAAACCTTTTTATAAGAAATTGGTTTCAACAATCTCCCCCTTTTTGATGATGACAAAAACTATTAATTTGGTTGAACACAGATTTTTTTTTTTTTATAAAACAAAATTGCTCCCCCTAAGAAAAGCATTTCTAAGGGACGGACTCCAAGTCTGTTGGACGCAGAGTCGATTGGACGTGGTACATGAAATTTATTTTTACGAAACAAGTTTCAAGAGCAAGTAATATTATCTTTGTATCGAAGTTTAGTTCTTGAGAAAAGAGTTTAACAGAGACAATACTTTTGAAAAGAAATAAACCATGCTAAAAATTAGATCAGATCCTACACAAAGAACACAAAGGCAAATGTAATAACCGAGACAAGGATAATGAAACAACCAGATGAGAGAAAAACATAGTTTCATTGAATCAGTATAAATTATAAAATAAATTTGTTTGTAACAAATCAAATTCCCATTATTCTCCCCCTTTGTCATCAGACAAAAAGAAGGAAAAACATCACTGTCAAAAAAAATTTGGCTAAACGAAAAATAAAATAAAATAAAATCAAGAGGAAGAAGGTGGAGGAGGAGGAGGTGGCCCTTGTTGAAAAAGAGACTTGAGGAGGTCTTCAACTCTCTTGTACATTAAGTCCATTTGATTATTCACGTAGGCCTGAAAAGCTGGGGGCACTTGGGTGAGAATGTCGTGAAGGTTGTGGTTCCACAATAGCTAATTCAGTGGTGGAAGCAGGAGGGGTCACATCCATTTGCTGCACAACAGACTCAACTTCGTCTTCAGACAGAGGAAGGTCAACATCCCAAGGAAGAGAGGTTCTCCGGTAGCCAAACATTTGATCCCAGGGATAAGGCCTGCCTATGTTGTCAGACGGAGGTCCAGAGACATAGCTTGGACAAGAGAAGATTGTTGGCAATGGCGAGTTCAGAGGCAGTCCAAAAAGATCATCTACCATATAGATAGAACGAAAACACTGGAAGCTCTGACCAGGCACAGTTATGATATCTTCCTTGTCTTCATCACTTAGTCCTGAAGAAGACGCTTGTTGCTCACACTCCCAAATGTGCTTTTCCCAGAAGGTCTTAGCCTCGTTCTCCACAGCTTCTCCTTTATTCGAAACATGCCACAAGAATTCAACATCAACAACAGGGGAACGTAAGCTCCCAAAATTTGGCTTAAAGATGATAGGCTTGGGAAAGGTGGCTTGGCTTCTGTACTTTTTCAAGTCTTTGTTTTTATTTAAATCCACCATTGGCAACCTTGGACAAACCCGATCCCATTTGAATCTTGATGGCGCTTGTAGAGGAGATGATCGATGAAGGGGGTACAAATCTCATATTCTTCAACAGAAGTCTCCCCTTAATGACACTGACAATTATGGTGTCATAAGGACTATAAGCTGTCCCATTTCTTCCAAGGTGACAGGTTTGAAGGATAGGTCACTAGGGAAGATGTGAACTTTTGTTGAGTAACCATCACAGCACCGGGAGCGTCTTGCTGTGAGTGAGAGAGAAGAGTCCTTGGATTCCCAAAGAGGGATAATGTGAGGGGAAACCCCCACAGAGAAAAGGTTAAGATAGGAGGAGTTGTAGAAGGTCTTTTGAGAGGGGGAAGGTGAAGGAGATTGGGAAGGTAATATGTGAGTTTGAGAAGAAAAAGGTTCAGTGTTTAAGGGAGAGGAAGTTATTTGAGAGGTTGGGAAGGAAGTTTGTGGTTCTGTTTGAGAAGAGGGTAAAATTGAGGAAGAGGGAATGGTAGGAAGAGGTTCCTTAGGAATGGACGCAAGCTTGGAAGAGGGTTTCCTTGTGATGGGTAGCTTCGTCCGGGTTCCTTTTGGGATGCTCGCAATGGACGCAACCTTCTTCCTTTTAGCGATGGGTTGGTCATCTTCAGAGTCATCGTCCATTATGAGTCTCCGCTTGGGAAGGGCTTGGACGGACGGTGATTTCTTCTTTGGACTCTCAGCCTTTGAAAGAATAAGAGGCTCTTTCTGGTCCAGAAAATCTTGGACGCTTTGAAGTTTCATCCTTAGAAGATTGCTTCGTCCAAAGATTTGTTGCTCTTGGATCCGTCCAAATATCTTCTTCTTCTCTTCAACATCTTTAGTCTCATGGGGACTAAAGATACCTTGATCTCTGAAGATCTTGGTTAAGAGAACACCATAGGAGATGGTGGTCTTCTTCCCTTTTCCTTGTACACTTCTCTTGAAGTTCTTAAAAAGCAGAGAAGGGAGATTGACCTGTTGACACAGCATCAGATGACACAGGCAGAAGGCATGAACTGTAGAGACTGAGTCTTTGGACCCTGCTTTGTGGAGTATTGCCTTGTTTAGAAGTTGATGCAAAACTCTTGCCTTGTCATTCATCTTGGAAGCAGTTATCTTCCCCGTGGATGACTCCTTTAGTAAGGTGTCAAGAAACGACATCAGTTCCCCCAAATGCTTTTTCCCAATCAGAAGTGATGGTGGCTCCTTCCAACCAACATTGGGTGGCGTTGGAGATGGTTACCTCTGAAACCACAACGGGTTTTCCCAAAACACATCCCCTGACCTCTGTCGCAGACACGGATGCGTTTTTCCAGAACATTTTCACCAATTACGGATAAACCTCCACCGGTTCTCTGAAGTAACTATCCCATCCAGCACCGACGAGACATTCTTTGATATCTATTCCACATTCTGCTAAAATGGAAGTTTGGAACGAGTATTCAACTGATACCTCGGCTCTTTCAACATCAAGGGTCTTTCCTCCGGCCATTTCTTAGGGTTAAAGAAATTTGAAAGAGAGAGAGAAATTTGCTAAGGTTCTTTTTGCAACTGTTTTCTTTCAATGTTTGAAGGCGTAAAAATTTGATCTTGTAAAGAAGGAAAATATTTATAGAAGAAGGTAGGTTTCTACACTGAAAGGTTTCTTGAGAGAAAACGAATCGTTTTTTTTTTTTTTTTTAAAAAAACAAACACAATAAATGTGTATTAAAAGCAACTGTCACGTCCGCAGTAAAAAGTTACTTTCGTGACCTTTCAAAAACTGACTCAGCGTGGGAAATTTGAAAAGTTTCAAACAAGATAAATGCAAATGATTTATGTCTTATCAAGAAATTTGCCACACCATTTATCAAGTACAAAGCATTTTGGACGCAGATCTTCAATGGACGCAAGAAATATTAATTCTTTACAAAATGCATACTTAGATGTTTTCGAATAAGAGTGAATCTATCCTCAGAGAGGGGTTTTGTGAAAATATCTGCCCATTGATGATCTGTATCCACATATTGAATATCAAACACACCTTTTTGAATATAGTCTCTTATAAAGTGATGTTTGATTTCAATGTGTTTTGCCCTTGAGTGTAGTATGGGATTTTTTGATAAGTTAATTGCAGCAGTATTATCACATAGTAAAGGAATCTTACTTTCAAAGATGTTGTAGTCTTCTAATTGATGTTTGATCCAGAGTAGTTGAGAGCAACAATTGGACGCAGAGATATATTCGAAACAATTTGTTGATAGAGCAATTGTGCTTTGTCTCTTCTTTGGACCATGATACTAGATTTCCTCCAATGAAGTGACATCCTCCACTTGTACTTTTCCTTTCGATTCTATCTCCAAAGATAGTCGGCATCACAAAAACCAACTAACTGTACTCATGAGATTTCTTAAATACCAAGCCCAGATTAGTAGTTCCTTTCAAGTATCTCAATATTCTTTTACACCAATTAAGTGTGACTCTCTAGGATCGATTGAAAACGTGCACAAAGACACACACTAAACATTATATCGTGTCTGGACGCAGTGAGATATAAGAGTGATCCGATCATACCTATGTATACCTTTTCGTCCACCTTTTTATCCTTATCGTCCAATCTTAGTGTGGATGATGGATGCATTGGTGTGCTCATTGTTTTGCAATCGTCCAATTTGAATTTCTTCAGAAGTTCATTTGTATATTTGGTCTGATGAATGTAGATTTCGGCCCAATGTTTGCTTCACTTGCAAACCCAGAAAGAATTTTAATTCTCCCATTAAGCTCATTTCGAATTCCTTCTGCATCAGATTGGAAAAATCCTTGCAAAGAGATTCATCAGTAGCTCCAAAGATAATATCATCAACATAAATTTGAACTAAAATGAATTTCGAGTTTTTGTCTTTTCGAAAAAGAGTAGTGTCAACTTTTCCTCTAGAAAAACCGTTTTCTATTAAAAAGGTGCTTAACCTTTCATACCAGGCTCGAGGAGCTTGTTTTAAACCGTACAAGGCCTTTTTTAATTTGAAAACATGCTCAGGGAAATTTTCATCCTCGAAACCAGGTGGTTGTTTAACGAAAACTTCTTCATTGATTATACCATTTAGAAATGCACTTTTTACGTCCATTTGATATAGTCTCATGCTATGATGAGCGGCAAATGAAAGTAAAATGCGTATGGCTTCTAGTCTAGCTACAGGAGCAAAAGTTTCAGTGAAATCAATACCTTCTTGTTATGAGTAACCTTGGGCTACCAACCTTGCTTTGTTTCTCACAACCTTACCATCTTCGTCCAGTTTGTTTTTGAATATCCATTTTGTGCCGATGATGGACTTGTCTTTAGGCTTTTGAACCAGCGTCCAAACATCATTTCTTTTAAATTGATTTAGCTCTTCTTGCATGGCTAAGATCCATCCTTCGTCCTTCAGTGCTTCTTCTATTTTTCTTGGTTCCATTTCAGAGATGAAGGCTACATTTGAGTATTCTCTGAAGGTAGATCTTGTACGTACTTTATCATCTGGATTACCAATGATTTGGTGTTCTGGATGATAAGTTTTGAAATGCCAGCATCTTTGACCATCAGTTGTTTCTTCTTTTCTTTCATCGTCCAATGCTTCTTTGTTTTGGTTTGCTGATTCTTCTCCTTTGTCTTTTAAGTTTAACTCTGCAAAGGACTCATCTAGCTCGACAAGTCATTGTCGTGCTTTTTGTCATTGAATTTAACATGAACAGATTCTTCAACGATTAGAGAGCGAGAGTTATATACTCTATATGCTTTAGATGTTTCGAGTATCCTAAGAAGATACTGAGTCAACTTTAGCATCAAACTTTCCTAAAGAATCCTTAGTATTCAAAATAAAGCATTGATGTACCAAAAGAATGAAAGTAATAGATGTTGGGTTTTCGTCCTTTCCACAATTCATACGGAGTCTTGTTTAAAATATGTCTAATATATATTCTGTTTTGAATATAACACGCAGTGTTAACAGCTTCAGCCCAGAGTGTTTGGAGATTGAGTTGTCATGAGCATTGTTCTAGCCATCTCTTGAAGAGATCTATTTTTTCTTTCTACCACACCATTTTGTTGTGGTGTTCTTGGGGCAGAAGTTGTGACGAATACCGTTTTCTTCACAGAACAATTGGAAGCTCTCATTCTCAAATTCTCCTCCATGATCACTTCGGATTGAGTTGATACACATTCCTTTTTCATTTTGAATTCTTTTACAGAAAATAGAAAAGACTTTGAAAGACTCATCCTTGTGAGCTAGAAACATAACCCATGTCCATCTAGTATAGTCATCTACTATGACCAATCCATATTTCTTTCCATTTAGTGAAGAAGTTCTTGTAGGACCAAATAAATCAAGATGTAACAATTCTAGTGGTCTAGAGGTGGAAACGATGTTTTTGGACTCAAAAGAATTTTTGATTTGTTTCCCCTTTTGACAAGCTTCACAAAGAACATCTGATTTGTACACAAGCTTTGGTAGTCCTCTTACGAGGTTATGCTTATTTAGTTTAGAGATTAATCTCAAACTTGCATGACCAAGCTTCTTGTGCCATATC
Organism: Styphnolobium japonicum; assembly: GCA_023212625.1. Lineage (NCBI taxonomy): Eukaryota > Viridiplantae > Streptophyta > Magnoliopsida > Fabales > Fabaceae > Styphnolobium > Styphnolobium japonicum. Next base: position 3,348,345 of record JALBWW010000010.1, read on the forward strand.
CACTGTTCTCCTTTTATGGAAACTAGACAAGATACATTTTGATCTGAAAGATCTTCCAAGTCAATTTTATAAAGATTGTTTTGCCTTTTAGCAATGAAGAGTATGGATCCGTCAGAGTTTTTAACTATACATTCTCCTTGATTGAATGAAACATTAGATCCACTATCACATAATTGACTAATGCTAAGCGATTATGTTTCAATCCTTCAACTAGAAGAACATTATCGATAGAGGGAAAAAGATGCTTACCAATCTTACCTATTCCAACTATTTTACCTTTCTGGTTTCCTCCAAACGTGACGGAGCCTCCTTTATTAGTTTTGATGTCTTGGAACATAGACCTTTCTCCCGTCATGTGCCGTGAGCAACCACTGTCTGTACCATGACAGTGTCTTTTTCTTGTTGCTAAGCACATCTGCAAGAGGAATTATCATATCCTTAGGTACCCATATCTTTTTGGGTCCTTTTTGGTTAGCTCTTGGAGATCCATAATATTTTGACCTTTTATTAAAAAATCTATTGAGGAAGAGTAAACGTTCTTTTTACAAACATTCTTAATGAATTTAGGTTGAGTAGTAGTTTTTTGAAAAACGTTTATCAAGATCTTGATATCCCAATCCCGATTTGTCACGAGGGTCTCTGGAATATTTGAGTAAAATGTTTAGGTTGTTGGTGCTTTTTACAAATTTACCGAGGTCCTCCGTTAACTCTTTTACCTCATTATGAAGTTTGTCAACTTCATCGAAGTGTTGGACTCAGAAGATGTTTTTAAAAGAGCATTTTCAGTTTTTAATTTTTCACAATAAATTTCAAGTTCTTGTTTTTCTGAAAACATTTTTCCATATTCTCTAGTTAATTTTGAAAACTTTCTTTTCAAGGATTTATATTCAACCGCTAAAATAGATGAATTATTTAACAACTCATCAAATGCATTCTGAAGATCAAGATCACAGTTAGTTACCTCATCTTCTTCTTCTTCTGACACGGTGTTAGCCATGAGACATAGATTTGCTTCTTCTTCTGCTTCTTCTTCATCATCAGTAGTTGAAAGATCAAGATCTTCCCGGTGGCCATTAATCCTCTTTTCTTCTTTGGAAAGAATCTCCTTTTCTCTTTCTCCTTGTTTAGTGAAGGACATTCCGCTTTAATGTGTCCGGGCTTCTTGCATTCGTAGCATATGATTGGACTCTTGTCTTTTGTTTCTGTTTTGTCCTTTGGTGACCTTCGTCCAAAGTGCTTTCTCCGCATACCTCCTTTCTTTTTCCACATTGCTTGTATCTTTCTAGAGATGAAAGATAACTCGTCATTATCAGATATATTATCTTCAGATGACTCGGCCTCGTCTGAAGATTTTTCAGCTTTAAGTGCTTTGGACGTACTGCCTTTGTGAGCTTTAAGGGCAATTGATTTCCCTTTTCTTGAGCTTTCCTCTTCTTGAAGTTCCAGCTCATGAACTTTAAGAGAACCCAATAGTTCCTCCATGGTAAGAGAAGCTAGATTCTTTGCTTCCTGTATGGCAGTAACCTTAGGTCTCCAGCATGTGGAAAGACTTCTTAGGATTTTTCTGATATGATCTTGATTATCATAGTTCTTTCCCAGAGATCTCAAGCTATTGATTATTGTTTGGAATCGTCCAAACATTTGATCAATGTTTTCATGCTCTCCCATTTTGAAGAGCTCATACTGGTGAACCAGCATGCTTATCTTTGATTCTTTGACTTGAGATGAGCCTTCATGTGCTAATGCCAGAGTATCCCATATCTCTTTAGCTGTTTCACAGCTATGGACTTTGTCGTGCTCTGATCTGGTGATGGCACACATAAGATAATGTTTGGCTTTTGAGTTAAGCTGACGTCTGGTTCGTTGTCCTTCCGTCCATTGTGGTCGAGGGAGATCCTGTCCTTCTGCGTTGATGGGTGTTTGATATCCATTTTGAACTAGGTCCCAAATGTCCATATTTTGGGCATCAAAAAAGGCAATCATTCTCTTCTTCCAGTAATCATAGTTGTTTCCATTGAATAGAGGTGGTCTGTTCACCGCTTGTCCTTCGTTCTCCATTAAAGGGTGTACTGGATCTTTTTCCTCTGCACTGTTAGATGCTCAACCCAAGAGGCTGAGCTCTGATACCAATTGAAATAACCAAGTGAAACACAAGAAGGGGGTTGAATTGTGTTTCTTAACCCTTTTTGATGAATAAAAGATTTTCCTTTTCAAAAGAAAATAGAACACAAATGAAGGAGACAGTTTAACAAGCAAAGAGCTTAGGACCAACACCACTTAGTCCTATTGGACTCTAAGGGTTTCGAAAAGACTTTTAATAAAATGGTTAACACGTTCTAAAACCAAATAAAAAGATCTTTGTTAATAAACACAATGGTAAACCCCAGAGGTTAGTGAATATAATAAAGCACACTAGAAGAGAAGAGAAGCTTACACACGAGATTTATCCTGGTTCACTCTTATCAACCAAGAGCTATGTCCAGTCCCTTCAACCAGAAGGATTTTCCAACTAATCTTTTTCACGATTACAAGTATTATGCACCTCTTCAGGTAACAAGTATTTTCAACCTCTTCAGGTTCTATCTCACAAGTATTCTTTTACACACAGCCTCTTCAGGCTTACAATGCTTAAGATGAATAAATGAAAGTAGATGAAAGCTTGAGTTTAAAACTCACTGACAAATGAGAAATAGACAATAGAGATCTCAAGGCCTTTTCTTTTTACACGTATATGGAAATCCAAGAAGAAATAAAGCTTTTTAGACTTTGTAGGATGCTTCGGCAAGGATCTCTCTGTATCCTCAAGTGCTGCTTCTTCTCTTTATAAGTAAGAACAAATTGAGCAGACTTCATGGGCTAGATCGTCCAACGGAAACATTTATTACCGTTCTGAGTAGCATTAAATGCATCTACTGGAAAAGTGCTGAACTTCTTCTGATGGTGACTTTTATTCTCTGAGATTTCCAATCAATGAAAACAAAGTCCTGATTTGTCTAAGATTGCAGACGATTTCTTATTTGCAAGATCTTTGTAGTTGTTAGACAATGTCAGCAAAAGTGGCTTAGTTGACTTCTTCTGTCGCCGTGAGCTGTCAGAGTTCTTTTCTAGCATTTAATGAGGAACAGTTCTTCATTTTTGAAATTTCACTTGGACGAGAGCTTGAGCTTGAACTTTGAAAGAGTGAGTTGAGTCCGAGCTTTGGCGCATGTGATCGTATTGGACGAACTAATAAAAGGTAACAAGATATATGCATACAAGTATTGGACGCACCAATAGTAAAAGTATATAATACATTTATTGGACCCACAAAGAGTTACAGCATATTGGACGCACGAAGAGTTATCTTTAAGCATAGAGCAGAATGGACGCACATACAAGTAGCGATTTGTTAATACTATTGTCGAAACACTTACTTGTTCAAACTAAATAAATATTTTTGTTATCCTCAAAACTTAAACAGGGAAAGCTACAGCTTTTAAGAATTAGTACTTAAACCTTTTTATAAAAAATTTGGTTTCAACACAGACGCCTTAACCAAGCCACTCGGAAAGATCATTACCCCCTCCCGTTCATTGATCAGATGCTAGAACGGTTGGTTGGTAAGTCTCATTACTGCTTTTTGGATGGATACACTGGATACTTCCAAATCCACATTGCACCAGAGGATCAGGAGAAGACCACATTTACCTGTCCCTTCGGCACCTTTGCTTACAGACGGATGCCCTTCGGCCTCTGCAGTGCCCCTGGTACCTTCCAGCGGTGCATGGTGAGCATATTTTCTGATTTCTTAGAGGAGTGCATGGAGGTATTTATGGATGACTTCATTGCCTATGGTTCTTCTTTTGATTCATGTTTAGCTAGCCTATCTAGAGTGCTGCAAAGATGCATTGAGACTAACCTTGTGCTAAATTTTGAGAAATGCCATTTTATGGTAGAATAGGGTATATTTTTAGGCCATGTAGTATCCAGTAAGGGCATTGAGGTAGATCCTACCAAGATTGATGTAATTACTTGTTTATCTTACCCCACATGCGTGTGGGTAGTGCATTCTTTTCTTGGCCATGCACAGGCGCTTCATTGCCGACTTCAGTAAGATTACCCTTCCACTTTCCCACTTACTGCAAAAAGATGTAGAGTTTAATTTTGATGACAAGTGCAAGACAACTTTCAACCACTTGAAGCGGGCCTTGACCAGTACCCCCATCATCCAGCCACCTGACTGAGCATTGCCATTTGAGTTAATGTGTGATGCTTCTAACTGTGCAGTAGGAGCAATCTTGGCACAGAGAGTGGGGAGAGCTTCTCATGTGATATACTATGCTTCCAAAACTCTGGATGTTGTTGAAAAAGATCTTTTAGCCATTATTTTTGCTTTGGATTAGTTTAGATCATATTTGCTTGGTTCTAAGGTTGTTGTGTTTACTGATCATGCAGCTCTAAAGTTCCTTTTGAAGAAGCCAGAGGCAAAGCCCCAACTAACAAGGTGGATGCTACTTCTCCAAGAGTTTCATATAGAGATTCGTGACAAGAGTAGAGTAGAGAACCTAGTGGCAGATCACCTGAACCGTATTGAAAGGGCTTCAGATCCCTTTCCTGTACAGGACTCCTTCCCAGATGAGCAGCTTCTGCAGCTGCAAGGTAAGAAAACCTCCCCTTGGTTTGCAGATATGGTTAATTTCCTGGTTGCTGGTGTTCTTCCTGCATGTTTTATTAGAGCTCAATCTGATAAATTGAAAAGTGAGTCTAAGTACTATGTATGAGATGATCCTTATCTATGGAAGCTTTGTAGTGACCAGATTATTAGAAGGTATGTCTCTGATCATGAGTTTCATTCCATTCTTAGCTTTTGTCATACATTTGCATGTGGTGGGCACTTTGGCTCCCAACGTACAGCTAGGAAGGTTTTGGACTCTGGGTTGTATTGGCCTACCCTATTTCATGATGCATATCTGTTTTGCAAGTCTTATGAACAAGGAAAATTTCACACAGGAATGAGATGCCTAAGCAGCCTATGTTGTCTTGTGTGATCTTTGATGTTTGGGGTATTGATTTCATGGGCCTTTTCCCTGTTTCCTTTGGTTTTATTTATATTTTGTTGGCTGTTAATTATGTATCCAAATGGGTGGAGGCAAAAGTCACTCGGATTGATGATTCCAAAGTTGTTGTGAACTTTGTTAGATCACAGATTTTCTACAGGTTTGGAATCCCGATTGCCATTATCAGTGATCAGGGTTCACACTTTTGTAACCGAAGAATAAAGGCTTTGATGAGAAAGTACAGCGTGTTGCACAAGGTTTCTACACCTTATCACGCCCAGACAAACGGGCAAGCCGAGGTCTCAAACCGAGAGATCAAACACATACTTGAGAAGACAGTCCATCCGAATAGGAAGATTGGAGCCTAAGACTTGAGGATGCTCTGTGGGCTTACCGAACTTCCTACAAGACACCGATAGGGATGTCACCGTACCGAATTGTTTTTGGGAAGGCGTGCCACCTTCCGGTGGAAATTGACCATAAATTCTATTGGGTGGTAAAACATTGTAACCTTGACTTGAGTCAAGCCGGATCTCAAAGGAAGCTCCAACTTCAGGAACTTGAAGAGCTTCGATTAGAGGCGTATGAGAACTTCCGGATCTACAAGGAGAAGATCAAACTCTTTCATGATAAGATGTTGGTATGAAAGGAGTTCACCATTGGTCAAAAAGTCCTTCTCTACAACTCTCGCCTCAAACTTATGCCCGGTAAGCTTCGTTTTAGGTGGCTTGTACCTTTTATTGTTATTAATGTTTTTGCTCATGGTGTAGTAGAAATTAAGAGTGAAGCCACCAATAAAGTGTTCAAAGTAAATGGTCATCGCCTCAAGAATTTTTATGAAGGAGATCACGAGAACCTTGTGGAGGAGGTTCAACTGCAGGAGGCCCTCTACCATGATTAATAACTACTTAGTTGAAAAAAAAAAAACTCAAGCCACGTTTAAGGTCAATGGTCAGAGATTGAATCATTATTGGGGAGGACCCATCGATCGTGTAAAATCTTCAATCACGCTAGATTATGACATTAAAAGTAGCGCTTCTTAGGAGGCAACCCAAGTTTCTAACTCTTTCATCTTTCACACTTTGACTTATTTGAAATCACAGGAATCGAGACAGAAAATCAGTGCCAAGCGATAAAATCTATCAGAGTTTGATTTTTTCCGTCTTAATTTTGTTTGTTTTTCATTGACAGATGATTTTTCACCGGTTAAATGGCGGATAACGGTACTCCGTGAAAATCTTTTTCGGCCCCTTCAGTTACCCACAAACACTGAAATCTGTATATTATTTTACTCAATTCTTGTTTCTTTCTTCTTTCTTTCTTTCAAAATGGATAATCAGCTTGTTAACTTGTGCAAGTGATTCCCTTCTCTCCCTCAAAATGCTTTAACTAACATTTATTGTGCAAGGTTTGAGAAATTAAGGATGCTTATGCACAAAGGCATCCATGCAGATATACGCTGGTTAATCGAAACAAAGGTCTGAATCACATGGGAATTTTCTGACGCTCTTGTTTCATATATGCCAGGGATAGGCAAAAGTTCATATGCAAAGAAAAGAAGAGAAAAAAGGTTACAAGTATGCTATAAATATGCAAGATGGACAGGTAACACAAAATGCAGATCAATTGGAATGACTTCTATAAATCGACTTGATTAAATTCACTTCATTAAGGATGGGATAAGTAAGGAGTCTTTAGATAACATTCTATTGACTCTTGAGACGCATCCTAGTGGAGATGTGCATAGAGTACTTCTCGATTTATGGCCAATATTCCAAGATGAACATAAGCGTTATAGTCTCGGGAATCTGACTCAAAAAGACTCAGTTTGCCAATTTTTAAGAAAATTGTATGGGAAACCGACCATTGGCCTATAGAGAGCATTCAAGTAGTTACTAGACATAAAACCAGAGGAAAATGTGAGCCACAATCACACTTCCTGTAAGTATTATTTTTCCTTTTCTTTTTCTTTTTCTTCTTATTCATTAAAAAATTCAAAAAAAAAAATTTAGCCGTATTTTTTGGAAATATGTGTTGCATATTTTCAAACTTCTTCTGACACATATAGATTAGTTTTTTATCCTTGTCATATAGCTATTATCATTGCTGTGCTTATTTTCAAACTTGCCTGACACACGGATCTACCCTTCATTTATAGGTGTAATTATTAGATTTGAGTTTTAATTCTTTAAAATAATGCACTTTGCTCTCTTCAGATCATTGATAAGGTGAGAGTATAAAAAAAAATGGAAGTCACTTCAGTTCGTCGGATCAAGAGTGTTTGTGTCTTTTGTGGATCTAATCCTGAAAAAGGATAAAGAGTTTGTAAATATTGCAAACCATCTTGGTCGAGTGCTAGCTGAGAGAGAAATCTATTTAGTTTACGGAGGAGCTAGTCTTGAGTTAATGGGTTGTGTAGCCACTGCTGCACATTTAGGAGGTGGCAAAGTCCTTAGTGTCATTCTTAGTCCTTTAGCTATTGGCAATCCCACTGGAAAAATAATAGGGGATGAAGTAAAGGTATCTTGCATGCACCAACACATGAACATTATGATAGAAAATGCTGATGCCTTTATTGCCCTACATGGTGGTTTTGGAACTTTGGAAGAGATCTTCTAAATTGCATCCTGATCACAGCTAAACTTTCACAAAAAAACCCATAGGTATATTAAATGTTAATGGTTTTTATGACAATTTGTTTTGTTTTCTTGATCATGCTGCGGAACAAAGGTTTATCTTACAAGTGACACGTCAAATTCTTGTAACTGCTGCAACCCCTGAATAATTGCTCGATCAACTACACGAATTAGTACCACAACGTCATCCAGCAATGACTCCACTGAATTGGGAACAAGGCAGCAATAGCAAAAAGAAAAAACTTAATTTGACTTTATCCTTATGAATTTTTGTTTTCTCTTATGATTTTTGTAATTTTTCTTATTTCAAGCTTGATTTGCAGTTTTTTGGTAAGATCTTCTACACTCTACCTATCTTTATTTTGACATTGAGGACAATGTCTTCAATTAGTTGAGGGGAAGGATAGTTGACATTACCATGTACATAGTTAAAAAAAAAACTAACCAGCGAATCTTTATTGTTTCTAACTTATTAGATGTATGATGGCAGAGTAAGGAGTAGTTTTGCTCTTGAGACGCATCTTAACTTGCATTTCATAGTAGGTCTTAAATTATTTTATTCTTACATATAAAAAAAAACAAAATTTTCATTTTGATCTTTTCAATTAATTTTGATGCAAGCATGTGCTGAATCTGAGCTTAATTGATGATAAAAGTATGCAAAACAGTTCATAGTTGAATCATTTTCATGATATACATGTGTATAAGACTATGGATATTATGAAGAAAGCATGGTTGAATTGAGTGAATGTTCCATAGCTTTTGAGTATTGGGCTTTTCCAAGTTTGATACTTACACTTGGTTTATTTTCTTTCATGAGTAATGTCAATTATGAATTTATTTTCTAGAACTTGCATAGAATCGATTTGAGATTACATTGGTCTGTATGTTGCATGAAAATGACATATGCATTTTTCTTGACTTAGTTACTTTGGTCAAATAAACCTGCCTTGCATTTATCCCATTGTTAACCCCCTCTGAGCCTACTTGCCCATTCTTTGTTATTAGCTCATTACAAGTCTTGAGTGAAAATTCATGTTTTACCTCATCTTAGGGAATAGGAGAGCATTGATTTTCCTATTGGATGAGCTCTTTTGCTTGCAATGATTTAAGTGTGGGGGAATTGGTGTGCTGATGTGAAATGTTTGGTACCAAAAAAAATAAAAAATAAAAAAATAAAAAAGAAAGAAAAAGAAAATAAAGCCAAAAGGTTATAAAAGAAAAGAATAGAAAAATGAATGAATGTGTAAAGAGAATGAGCATTTTATGGTTTTGGGTGAAATTTTATGCTTTCTACTTGAGTTACTCCTCAATGATCTTTTATTCTCTTTGGTTTTTATCTGCTATTATCCATATTGTTCCATTCCTTCACCTTATAACTCCATTACAACCTTTTTAAAAGACCTCTTAATTTTTGCAATTTTTTTTATCTAAGTAGTGGAGAATTGATGTATATGCAAGCCTATGGTAAAATACTTTCATAATTTGATTGAGTTGAGCACAAACAGTTAACCTAAACACCTTGTGTGATTTGAGTGTCACTTGTGAGGAATTTTACTCAATTTGAACATGCATATTTCTGATTAAAACATGATTATGCTATACTTTATTCTCAATTTGTTTGATTCAACTATTCTTTGTTAAGCATAGTTGACTTATTAATTATGGTTTATATTTGATGCAATACTTGTATTTAAAAATTAGTTGAATTGATTAAATAAAGTATTACATGATTATGCTATACTTTATTCTCCTGGTAAACCCTCACGAGACTATAACTCGTCCACTATGGACACATAGGGGTTTAAAGGCTTGTGGCACATGCTAAGTGCCATCGTGTTTTCCTACAAAAGTGGATTAGATTAGGTATAATCAGTTTTTCTTAGTTTAATATTATGATGTTTCTTGTTTTTCTTTAGTTTTGTTCTTATGTGTTTTGCCCAGGAGTGCAAAAACTTAAGTGTGGGGGAATTTGATCAATCAAATTGAGACACATATGTTAGCTTTGTACTAGGCTTTATTAGATGTTTATTGTGCCAAATATTAGTATTTTAGCTGAGTTTAATGTTGTTGGGCCTCATTGGGCTTTAATACAAATTGTGAATAATTCGTGGATTTTGATGCATTTTAACCTTTCCTCATTGGTTAGGCCATAACTTAGGACTCGGTGATCCATTTGAGGTGATCATAGAGCCTTTGGAAAGCTAAGACAAGGCTCTACAAGTTTCGTGAGAACTCAAGAGCTGGATCCGACTTAAAGGGTCCAAAATTGCCCTACAATTCAAAGTGGGTCTGCTGTCACTAAAATATGAGCAGTGTGCACATATTAGATCATATTGTGGGCTATAGGCCTCCTTTTGAGCTTAAACTCATCCATTGGAAAGATAAGATCCATATCTCCAACTTCCGCGAAGACCATTTAGTCAATAGATGTCGTTTTAGGCATGATTATGAAGCTACAAGTTGGTTTGAATTTGGAAACATGTTCTGCCAACCTAACTTGAGGTAGGTGTAGTGTTTTTCGAATATCTGGAGTTGTAAAAGTCCAAATGGCATGAAACTAATGCCAAAAGTTCAAGGAGACAATGGTCTACAACTATCATGAAGACCTCCAATCCAAAATACATCGTTTAGGGCATGAAAATTAGGCTGGAAGTCGGAGTAGAGTTGCTAACTAGAAGCCACCAACCATACACCAACCCACCTACCATGCACCAACCCACCAACCATGCATCAAGCTTCCATATTTGACAATTTCTATGTTTTTACAGCTTGCATTCAGATTATTTTCAATTACAAATTGGCTTCTAGGATTAGTATAAATTGAGTCAATCTATTTGTATTATACATTATTCAATTTGAAGTAAGTTTGAAGAAAGTTTGAGTATTTGTGAGAGTTTACTACTCTTCTCCATTCTCTTTAGAATTTCATTTTTATTCTTTATTTTTTGAGTTCTTCCTTCCCATCCATGGAAGGCTAGGCTCTTATAATCAATCCAAGGAATTAACCATCTTGATGTTTAATTTGGAGATCTTGTTTCGCTTGTTCATATTGCTTAATTGTTATTCAAGTGTCTCTTCTGTTGGAACCAAAGAACCTTATGAAATTAAGTTTGGAACCATATTGATTAAATAATCATTACCCCATAAAGTTTTTAAGATAACGAAAGTTCCAATTTAGATTGAATAAGTAAAAGACTCTTGTAACTTGTTTCGTAACTATTTCAAGAAGAAAAGTGTTAACAAACAGTTACTTGTATGTGCGTCCATTCTCTTCTGAGCTAAAGGAAACTAAGTATGCGTCCAATACCTTTTGAACTGTTTCACAAAGTTTCATTATATTTGGATCGTCCAGTGTTTTTCTTACTAAGTTCAGGTTTCAAAGTATTCGTTCAATGCCAAATTTCAAATATGAAGAAACTGTTCTTCATTAAATGCTGAGAAGGACTCTGACAGTGCACACTTAAAAAAGAAGTCAACTGAGCCGCTTAGCTGACATTGCTAACAACTACAAAGACCTGCGAATAAGGAACTTTCTGCGCGCTCAGACAAGTCAGGTGTAAGTTATCATATTCTTGGACATTCCTGATAATCAAAGTGTCTTTTCAGAAGAAGCTCTACACGTTTTCATCTTAGGCATTTAATACCACTCAGAACTGTATTAAATGTTTCCATTGGACAAAGAAGTTTATGAAGACTGCTCGATTTGCTCTCACCTATAAATACAATTGTCTTCGAAGAAGAGAAGAAGTGACAACTTTTGAGAAAATCAAAAGTAAAAAGGATTAAAGCTTTCATTCTTCTTTGTATTCAAACTCTTGTAAAGAGATTAAGTCTTGAGATTCATTTTCAATCCTCACCTGTAGTGAGTTAAAAACTCAAGCTCTTCTATACCTTTTTCTATTGGTGGTTAAGCCTGAAGAGGCTGTGTATAAAAGAATACTTGAATAGTAGAACCTAAAGAGGTTGAGAATACTTGTATACCTGAAGAGGTGGAAAATACTTGTAATCTTTGTACAAGATTAGTAGAAAATCCTTCTGGTTGAAGGGACTGGAAGTAGCTCTCAGTTTGTGGGAGTGAACCAGGATAAACATCTAGTGTAAGCTCTTCTTTCCTCCTCTTGTGTTTTACTTTTTTCAATAACTTCTGGGGATTGCCATTGTTTTCCTAACTAAAGAGTTGAGTTAAACCTTAGAACTTCTTCACTTCGTTTAAAGTTGTTTATCTCAAATTTGCATTAGCGTCCAATTGGACTCAGAAGCTTTCTACGTCCATTGCTTTTCGCTTCTTGTGAAAAAGTTTTTCAAAAAAGTTAAGAAACACAATTCAACCCCCCCTTCTTGTGTTTCACTTGTTTACTTCATCTTCTTCCTCTTTTGATTTTTATTTAGATTGAATTGCTTAATTTGATTTAGATGTTGATGTGATAATAGCTTTATTATCATGTATTCAAAAAGGATCACAAAGACCAAACAATATATCAAAGTTTTTTGATAGATTGTTTAGCTTGGTTAAATTCTGGATCTTAAGTTAATTTATGTTTGAATGGTGCTTACTTTATCTAACCTTGGTTAACTAAATCCTAGATGCTTATCTAGTAGAAAATTCTTGGATCATGTTAAGGCTTCTTGATGTGATATAAGGCCAAGAACATGGTTAGCAATTAAGTGAATTCCTTGTGACCAATGATAGATTAAACTCAAGATCAGTAAATTTTCTTGGATTGGTTATTTATTTAGATTTGTTTACAACTTTAAGTCTCGTACTTTTGTCAATCTTGCTAATCAACAACAAAATCTCCTTTTTAATTATCTCGATCTAATTGAATCTTTGTTTTTGAATCCTTGAGAGACGATTCGGTTCATTTTTTATACTACAAATTAGTTTACGAACTAGTACATTTTATTATTTTAACAGGTCTCGTCAACCTCTTGTCAATACAATACAACTAACCTTGAGGAATATATATTTACCATTGATTTTTTGTGTATACATGTAAACTATTATAAAATATATAAAGAAGGGATACGAGTTGATTTATATTACTCAATCACGTATTATCATGTCATTAAAAATGTTTGACTCTAGTAATAGAAATACATGATTGAATGATAATGTAAAAGACTTTAGACTTTTAAAAGATTTTACATTGAGAGTATATCAAAATTAAACTCTAAAAATATATAAAAATAATTTTAAAAATAAATTATACTCCATTAGCTCAAGTTTTGTCAAAATAATAACAAAAATTCAACTTAATCATAAATTACACTGAAATACACTATACTTCATTTTTCTTTGATATTAACTGTTAAGTATCTCAAAAAGGAAAAAACTTACCAATGATTAGTTATGAGCGAGCTCAATACTACAATAAAAGTTGTCCAAGCTTAATAAGGGGTTCCCCCCTCCCCCCCTTCCCCGCCCCCCTCCCTTCATTTTTGAGATACTTAATGGTGTTAAGGCAATAATTAAACAAAGAAACAAAATGGAGTGAAGTGTATTTATGGGCAAGTTATGAGTTTGTTGTCATTTTAACAAGCTTTAAATATAATTTATTATTTTTAATTTACTAAACTACGATAATCATAATTGTTCACGTGTACACATAAAAATTCAATGATAAAGATATTATAGTGTATTCATACAATATAATTTTATAATATATTGTAGAAGCTGTCATACTAATTAGGTCAATGACAAGAGGTTGTCGAGACCCGTCAAATAATAAAAATTACCGGTTCACAAAATAATTTGTAGTATAGAGCATGAACCGAATCGTCTCTCAAGGATCCAAAAAGAACAAAGATTTAATCATATCAAGACAATTAAAATGGGGGGTTTTGTTGTTGATTAACAATATTGATAAAAGAACAAGACTTAAAATTAAAAACAAATCTAAAGAAACAACCAATCCAAGGAAATTTACCGATCTTGAGTTTAATCCATCATTGATCACAAGGAATTCACTTAATCGCTAACCATATTCTTGGCCTTAGATCACATCAAGACGCCTCAACATGATCCAAGAATCCTCTACTAGATAAGCATCTAGGATTTAATTAACCAAGGTTAGATAAAGTAAGCACCATCCAAACATAGATTAACTTAAGATCAAGAATTTAACCAAGCTAAACAATCCATCAAAAAGCTTTAATAAATTGTTTACTCTATGTGATCCTCTTGAATACATGATAATAAAGCTATTATCACATAAACATCCAAATCAAATTAAGCAATTCAATCTAGATCAAAATTAAAAGAGGAAGAAGAGAAACTTGAATAACAATTAAGCAATATGAACAAGTAAAACAAGATCTCCAAATTAAACATCAAGATGGCTAATCCCTTGGATTGATTATGAGAGCCTAGCCTTCCATGGATGGGAAGGAAGAACTCAGAAATAAAAGAACAAAAATGAAATTCTAAAGAGAAGGGAGAAGAAGAGAAAGAAAACTAACAAATACTCAAACTTACTACAAACTTACTTTCAAATTGAATCTCCTAATACAAAGAGGTTGGGTCTATTTATACTAATCCTAGAAGCCAATTTGTACATGTACATAATCTGAATACAAGCTATAAGAATCTGAAATTTGTCAAAAATGGAAGCTTGATGCATGGTTGGTGGGTTGGTGCATGGTTGGTGGGTTGGTGTATGGTTGGTGGCTTTTAGTCAACAACTCTTATCCGACTTCTGGCTTCAAATTCATCACCTAGACGGTGCATTTTGGCTTGGATGTCTTCATCAAAGTTGTAGCCAGTTGTCTCCTTGAAAATCTCCAATTTGAATCATGTCATTTGGACTTTTAGAACTCCAGAAATGCCAAAAACACTTCACCTACCTCAAGTTAGGTTGGAAGAACGTGTTTCCAAATTCAGACCAACTTGTAGCTTCTGAAGCATGCCTAAAACGACATCTATTGACAAAATGGTCTTCATTGAAGTTGGAGATATGGGTCTTATCTTTCAAGTGACCAAGTTTCAGCCCAAGAGGAGGCCTATAACCCACTATATAGTCCAATATGTGCATACTGCCCAGATGGTTCCGTGACAGCAAACCCACTCTGCATTGCAGGGATATTTTGGACCCTTAGCATTCCGATCCAGCTCTTGAGTTCTTCATGAAACTTGTAGAGCATTGTCTTAGCTTTCCAAAGACACCAAGATCACCTCAATTGGATCACCGAGTCCCAAGTTATGACCTAACCAAGGAAGAAAGGTCAAAATGCATCAAAATCCGAAAATTATTCAATATTTGCATTAAAGCCCAATGAAGCCCAACAACATTAAACTCATCTAAAGTACTAATATTGGGCACAATAAACATCTAATAATGCCTAATACAAAGCTAACATAAGTGTCTCAAATTGATTGATCAAATTCCCCCACACTTAAGCTTTTGTACTCCTGGGCAAAACACATAACAACGAAACTAAAGAAAAACAAGAAACATCATATTATTAAACTAAAAACATAAAAACTGATTGTACCTAATCTAATCCACTTCCGTAGGAAAACACGATGGCACTTAGCATGTGCCACAAGCCTTTAAACCCCTAGGTGTCCCTAGTGGACGAGTTATAGTCTCGTGAGGGTTTACCAGGATGATACCCACAAACATGTAATACTTTATTTACAAGAGGATTATGAGTAACCACAATTTCAAGGATTCCAAACATTCATGAAGTGATATGCCTTTACATCCCAAATTAACAAGCAAGGTGAATTCAAGTAGAATCATGGATCAAGCATGATAGAATCTCACAAGATACACTCTCAATCTCTCAAGTGTTTAGGTTTGTGTTTACACTCAAATCAACTCATGAAAAATTGCACTACCATAAGCTTGCTTATCTTCTACTTCTCCACTACTCAAAACATATGCACACACAAATCAAGAGGACTTTATTCAAGGTTGTAATGGGGCCAAGGTAAGGGAAGGGAATAATATGGATATAACAAGTTAAAACCAAAGAGAATAAAAGAGCAAGGGGGAGGAACTCAAGTATCAAGCACTGAAGTTTACCCCAAACCATAAAATACACATTCTCTTAACACATTCCTTCTTTTTTCTATTCTTTTCTTTTACAACCTTTTGGCTTTATTCTTTTCTTTTCTTTTTCCACTTTCTTTTTTTTTGTTTTTTTTCAATCAAAATTAACCATTTTTTCTTTTTCTTTCTTTTGCACCAAACATTTTGCATAAGCATCCCCCCACACTTAAACCATAGCTTGTCCTCAAGCAAAATGAGCTCCTCCAATAAGAAAACCAATGCTCTCCTATTCACTAAGGTGAGGTAAAACATGAATTTTTTTTTTTTTTACTCAAGGCTTGTAATGAGCTAAGAACAAGAATGGGCAATTAGGCTCAAAGGGGGTTAACAATGGGATAAATGCAAGGTAGGCTATTTGGCCAAAGTAGCTAAGTCAAGAAAAGTGCCTCAATCATATTCAAGCATGCATATGAAAATGTAGCCTCAAAAAGAATCAAAGCAAGTTCTAGAGTGACAAAATCCATGGGTGAAACTCACACAAGAAAGGAAGAAAATGACATAGATGCAACATCCATTCATCAATAGGTTCAAAATCTCACAAGGTATGGATGTATCTACCAAACTTAATCCACTAATCCAAAATCCAACACTAAGCATGTGAAATTCAAAAGGATAGACAATTCATTCATTTATGTTAGGAAACTTGAACTTCAATTAATACAAACTCATGACTTTCATAATTCTTAAAACATGATTGGAAGGGACTAAACACATGAAAATCGCACCTCTTTTTTTTTTCAAAACAAAAATTTAAATAGAAAACAGAAACAACAAATAAAACAGAAAATAGAAATGAAATACAGCAAATAGAATCAAAACAGAGACAACAAACAAAAAAAATGATAGCAACAGAAAAGAGTAAACAGTAACAGTAAAATAAAAACAGAAATAGGATTGAAAATAATAGCAAAACAGTAAAAACAAAAAGAAAACAACTAGAAAAATGAAATAAAAGTGTGGAAAGAAAACTCCCTATGGATAGCAGAAGCAACAAAATCCCGGCGGCCACACCATAGCCAGTGTAATGGATCACCACATCCAGAATCAGAGGGTTCAGCCTCCTCGGTGGCTGCTTTATTGGCTTAACTCCATCTTCAAGTAAAATCCTACGCATGCAAATGGAATGGCTAATGCTTGGAATGTCTGCAAGTGTGCATGCTCTTTGATTCTCCTTTAAAATTTGCAGCAACTTCTCCTCCTTATCAGTAAGGAGGTTTTTAGCCACAATGAACTCCAATTTTGGTGGCTTCACTACTTTTGCAGATTGAGTTGCTGCATAATCTGCTGAAAAAGATTCATCATATCTCAAAAAGGCAGCAATCTCAGCACATGCATTACACAATATATCACTATCACAACAAACAGAATCATCAAAATTAGTAAAACTAGCAAATTCATCACACAAATCATCAATTGGTTTTTTCTCATCAATGATCTCATGTTTTGCAGAATCAGATTTCTGCATCTGTTGCTTGCTCAACTGACTTAATGAAGATGTAAGTTGACCAACTTGGGTCTTCACGTTTTGTACTATAGCTTCTGTTCTCTGCTGGAATTGGATGTTGTTGTGAGCAAATTGTTTCACCAAATCCTCTAGTGTAGGCTCAGATTCCATGCCTATTGGAGCTTGCTGCTGCTGCATAGGTTGCTGGTATAGACTGATTGGTTCAACATAAGGTTCGAAACAAGGATGATCTCCCCAATCATGGTTATATGTGGTTGAATAAGGATCATATCCAAGTTGTTGGTATTGTGGTTCACCAAGAAATACACCTGTTGCATCAACAAAATGGTTATGAAATACAGAACCATCATATTGTAGTGTGGTGCAAGCATATGTGGGATGATAAGAACTACAACATATACTACAAAATCTTGCAGATTCTTGCACAGGTAAGTGATGTTGTTCCATTGCCAACTGCCCCACCAGATAAGCCAGCTCATCAAGTTTATGCTCCATCAGATTAGTGATCAAACACAAAATCACATAAACAAGTCTAAATATACACACAAAATAATTACAGAAAACATATCTACAGATTTTTAAAAATTATGGGACTACCACAGAGTGAAATCTACACAAAAATTCTATCTAACAGAATAATAAAAAATCTTAAAAAATTGAAAAAGTGGTCTAAACGATGGAAATTGACAAAAATAAGGGTGACCTCACTACTAGTAGTGAGCCTTTCACAAAATCACGATTTTCATTAGTCTGCCAAAATTCAGATTAATCAGAGATACGTTACCGAACCAAAATCTTGACAGAATGCCCTTTACCCAATTTCAGCCGAATTCCACTTGAAAATGCTTCAAAAACAAAACAAACACAATTGTTAGAGTTAGATGAAATGATCAAATAGTTGCCTTTGGATCCCCGGCAACGGCGCCAAATTTGACAAGAGGTTGTCGAGACCCGTCAAATAATAAAAATTACCGGTTCACAAAATAATTTGTAGTATAGAGCATGAACCGAATCGTCTCTCAAGGATCCAAAAAGAACAAAGATTTAATCATATCAAGACAATTAAAATGGGGGGTTTTGTTGTTGATTAACAATATTGATAAAAGAACAAGACTTAAAATTAAAAACAAATCTAAAGAAACAACCAATCCAAGGAAATTTACCGATCTTGAGTTTAATCCATCATTGATCACAAGGAATTCACTTAATCGCTAACCATATTCTTGGCCTTAGATCACATCAAGACGCCTCAACATGATCCAAGAATCCTCTACTAGATAAGCATCTAGGATTTAATTAACCAAGGTTAGATAAAGTAAGCACCATCCAAACATAGATTAACTTAAGATCAAGAATTTAACCAAGCTAAACAATCCATCAAAAAGCTTTAATAAATTGTTTACTCTATGTGATCCTCTTGAATACATGATAATAAAGCTATTATCACATAAACATCCAAATCAAATTAAGCAATTCAATCTAGATCAAAATTAAAAGAGGAAGAAGAGAAACTTGAATAACAATTAAGCAATATGAACAAGTAAAACAAGATCTCCAAATTAAACATCAAGATGGCTAATCCCTTGGATTGATTATGAGAGCCTAGCCTTCCATGGATGGGAAGGAAGAACTCAGAAATAAAAGAACAAAAATGAAATTCTAAAGAGAAGGGAGAAGAAGAGAAAGAAAACTAACAAATACTCAAACTTACTACAAACTTACTTTCAAATTGAATCTCCTAATACAAAGAGGTTGGGTCTATTTATACTAATCCTAGAAGCCAATTTGTACATGTACATAATCTGAATACAAGCTATAAGAATCTGAAATTTGTCAAAAATGGAAGCTTGATGCATGGTTGGTGGGTTGGTGCATGGTTGGTGGGTTGGTGTATGGTTGGTGGCTTTTAGTCAACAACTCTTATCCGACTTCTGGCTTCAAATTCATCACCTAGACGGTGCATTTTGGCTTGGATGTCTTCATCAAAGTTGTAGCCAGTTGTCTCCTTGAAAATCTCCAATTTGAATCATGTCATTTGGACTTTTAGAACTCCAGAAATGCCAAAAACACTTCACCTACCTCAAGTTAGGTTGGAAGAACGTGTTTCCAAATTCAGACCAACTTGTAGCTTCTGAAGCATGCCTAAAACGACATCTATTGACAAAATGGTCTTCATTGAAGTTGGAGATATGGGTCTTATCTTTCAAGTGACCAAGTTTCAGCCCAAGAGGAGGCCTATAACCCACTATATAGTCCAATATGTGCATACTGCCCAGATGGTTCCGTGACAGCAAACCCACTCTGCATTGCAGGGATATTTTGGACCCTTAGCATTCCGATCCAGCTCTTGAGTTCTTCATGAAACTTGTAGAGCATTGTCTTAGCTTTCCAAAGACACCAAGATCACCTCAATTGGATCACCGAGTCCCAAGTTATGACCTAACCAAGGAAGAAAGGTCAAAATGCATCAAAATCCGAAAATTATTCAATATTTGCATTAAAGCCCAATGAAGCCCAACAACATTAAACTCATCTAAAGTACTAATATTGGGCACAATAAACATCTAATAATGCCTAATACAAAGCTAACATAAGTGTCTCAAATTGATTGATCAGTCAACTTTACAATATACTATCAAGTTATAATGTATGTGTTGAGAATTTAAGTGTGAATGAAAAAAATCTCACAATAAAAAAAAGAATGGACTAATTAAAAGCCGTATAACTATTCGTGGAGAGGCTCATATACCTAATGTGATTAAATCAAATTAACTTTTCTTTTGTTGTGTTTTCTCTCAATCTTTTTATTTAATTATATATTCTTTTCAATCTTTATATAAGAGTAGTTTTTTCGTCAAAACATTTAAGATTTATTTTAAATAAAAAAATATAGGGGTATAATCTTTAGATAGGAGTAAAATGAATATGCATGTTGTTATACTTTTTAGAAATTTTCAAATAGCTCCTTATAATTTAAAAACTATAAATGAGTAATTATAATTTCAAAAATATTTTTAATTGCCTCCCCTATAAAGCTCTAATGATAGGTTGAATTCAGGATCTCATTAAAAAAACTTTTAAAACTATAAAAACTTATTTATATATAGTTTCTAAATTATCAGAAGAGCTCAATTTCTTATTGAGTAGAGCCTGAACTAGGCAAACTTAGTTTAGCTCGATTTATTTTCAATCCTAATATCCAGTTCATTCAAATATTAAAATTGTAATTTTCTTCGCACAATATTATGATTTTATTTGAGAAAATAAGTATAAATTTATTTTTCTAAACGTATCATGCATATTTATCTTTTTTGGTTGCAACTAATATTCAATTTTTTGTTTTTAGTTATTTATCTTATCGATGTCTTCTAACGTTTTTAAAATATACTCTTATATTTTTTATTAGAAAATACACTAATTAAAGAACAAAAAATTATAACTAAATAAAAATAATGGTTGGAAATGCAAAATACCCCCTACTTGATTTTAGACCCCAGAATAAAATAGAAACTCTGCTTTTAGCTTGCTAGAACTGGTTAGCCAGACTCATAATCACATGCTTAAGGACTCTCCTTTTGAATCTTCTTTTCCTCTCTTGTTGTTAAGTTTCTTTTGGCATGAGCCCTGCCCGTGCATTTTATACTCGTGTATGCAGTTATTTTGTTCCCTCTCCATCTGCTTGAACGATTTGGGCATAAACTTCACATTGAAGTACACCAGTAAAGTATGTAATAACCTGCAATGCAAAACAAGTATGACCCTCTTTTGGTTAGCTTTTGGAATGTTTATCCAGTTCAAATTTAACAGTATATTAAATGTGAGACTAATGATAAAATCTGTGTGGTTTGCAAAGTTTAATTTTGGATCCACTAATTGCAACTTCTTCCCTTGTGCTTGTTATTACTTGTTTGCATCCGCTTAGCCACATAGTTATTTGTTTCTATGCTTTATTATCTCTGTGACTCTGTCCAAAGATGCCTTTGTCAGAACTTCTCGCCAAAAACTTTCTGATAGCAGGCTTGAAGTTAGGAACTTGGTTTCCAGATTGAGGAAGTTTCTTCCCCTTTAAACAAGGAATAAGGAGCAACAAAAGCCCTCATTCCCATGCAAAAGCAAAGACACAAGGAAAAAAATACAACCCATTACCCAAAATTTCAAAATAAGGATCAGATTCCGTAGTTTCCCACTTCTAGCTAAGAGAGTAGTTAGGGAAATGTGTCATCATCTATAGCGTTGATTTAGAACCCTGGCTGTCAATGCATTGTTTGCTTTCCGGGCCTTCTTTCTGTTTACCTTTTACCTACTTGTTTGTTTGTTCTCTGCATGTTGTTTTAAGTTTTTATCATAAGGTACTTGTGCTAACTGAAATATCACAAATCATTGTGTTATATCTTTTCTTTTTATTTTCTGGTCATTAGTGTTAATTTTATCTTTTCTCAAAACTTAGATTATAAACTCGTATAATATTTCTCATCCTGTGTTTTCTCAGAAAAAGTTTATAATTATTTTTTAAAGAAAGCAAACATGAATTTTAAACTTACTTCTATTAATTTATTACTTATGAAAATTAATAATTTCCTATGTTGAGATTTTTATGTTTGTGAATGGCTTAGGAAACAAAATTGAAAGAATATATATCGATCTGTATCCACCATCCAGCTTGGGGTTTGGCACAAACCTTAATCTTTCGTATGCTTGAGATTTTTTACTCTAATATTAACCTAACCTTACCACAATAATCATGCTAAAATAGGAATATATACCGTAAATTTGAAGAAATCAGATATTGATACAACATTGCCTGCAATATGTATGATCTACAGTAACTGTGACAAACGATTCCCAAATGATAGAGGAAACAAGGAACCAATATAAGCTAAGTGAAAAGATGAAAATATTTCAGTGTATGATCACAATTATAATGGACCACAGATGATTGGCTCTATAATTGAACTCTGCTCTGGATGTATAAGTTGACGTATGTTCATCATGACAAATGGTGGAGGCTCTGATGTATAATAGCTAGTTGACCAATAAGTATGTGGGCACAACTTTACAACAACAAAGTACAAATGATAGTTGTTGGGGGCGAAGGAAGAAAGATGAAAACAATTGGTGAAATTTTTCGGTGCAAACTTTACGGTTATCTCCTTGTAGTGTTGCACTTATCGAGTTGCAACGAGCATGAATAGGGAACAGTGCTTTCCTCAAGTATGTCCAACAAACAAGTCCAACCCAATAAAAACAACACCTTATGACACACTCTAAATTGCAGAGTGGGGTCTAGTCCCTCCTCAGAAGCCTAAATAATAAATCAAATGTCAATTTCAAGCCCCATCTTAATTGATATTATATTCTATGCTTTCTGTCTCAAAGGACTTGGTGGTTTTTCCTTTATGGGCGAAAATCCAACTCCATGAGACATTTGAATAGGGACTTCCTAACCATGATATTCAAGCTCCTCCATTTGCTTTGTTGGTATTCAAATACATATAAAAAATGTTTAAGTGGAAACATAAAATGTTGTATTGAGACATTTTTCGGTGTGCCTAGCTATGGAAGGAAAAAAAGTTTATAGACTACTTTGGTGCAACATTATTCATCCTCCTTTCTTTGCCTTTTATTGAAAGAATTCATAAGCAAAATTTCGTTGGAGTTCTGGTTTGCACAGTGCATTCTCTTTTTGTTTCTGAAATGCACTGTTAGTGCCTAATTGCCAACCTGATTGTAAGGGAAAACGAAACCCATCTTATTGTCTTTCAGCAAATCGAGCATATTCTTTATTTCTTCTCAGGTTCTCAAGAAATTATTAGGCATCACCACTATATATTTTGTAATCAATCAAGGTAAACTATTCTTTGAAAGAAAGATATGCACTTTTCAACTATTTGCCAAAGAAAGATAACATATTTTTTGCGTGTAAATTTTCCATATCTAAAATTGGAATATTTTAACAGTTCAATGAAAATAAGAATGTAAATTATGGCATCGCTCTTAGGAAAGTTATCCATTTTAATCTGAAACATCAGTTGGAAGGCTCATTTTAAATTTATAAATTGCATTACCCCACACAAATTAAAGAAGGAATAAAAATTTCAATTTGTCGCTCCCAAAAGTCAAGAGGAGGTATACCCTTTTTTATATCTACTTTAAATACATGAAATGAACATGATTTGGTAGAACCAGTCCAAGGTATAAGTCAAATATATGGTAAAAAGAGATTTAACCAAAGATTGAAAAATTGATGGAATCCAAAGTTTTTCTTGGAGTTTGGAATGGAAACAAAAAGATAGAGGTCTGATACCATGATCACAGAGGGACAACCCTCTTCCCTGAGAGCAACAATTTCAGACTTCTAGTGAGAATATAGAAATTTTGGTAATTATCATCATACACTTGCCCTCATAGAAAGAGAGAAAGCCTCAAATTTTACACAGCGTACTTGGCCTTTAACCTCTTGTACCCTTTTACCAAATGGTCCAAACTCTTCACAAGAAACCACAGAACTATGCATAGACTCGCTGACAATTCATGCATATAGCGCGCTCAGCTATTAGATCTTCACAAGTTAGTGAATTCTCTCTCTCTCTCTCTTTGATCTTTCACAACGGTCCTCTACCAAGGTATTGGATGGAAAGAATGCGAACAACAACAAAAACAACAAACACCAAATCTCTGCTTACCCCGAAATCTATATAGAAAAGCAACAAGAGGAAAAAGCATAGCATTGGTTCCAGTTCTTTGCTTTGGACTTTTCATTTGGCCCCTTCTTCTCTCCTCTCGATACTCACACACACACACACACACTCTCAAGTCCAACTAGCTATAAGAACAACTAATTCAGCTTGTATTAGCAGGAATTTTAATAATATAGACAAATTATACATCTTCATTCACTAAGAGGGAGTTTGGCAAGCTAAAAATTGATTTAGAATGGTTCAAATTAAAATTAATTATGCGAATATTAATTAATTTTAAAATATATAATTTGTTAAAATTTAATTTTAAACTAGTTTAATATCAAATACTATTTAATAAATTTTGATGCTCTGTTTTTTAATTTTTGATAATATAAAAACAGATATAGTAAGAAAAAAAATAAAAAATTGATTTAAATATAACTTGATTAGTTTTAAAGTAATGAAATTTTTATTAAATTTCTTTTAATAGTTTTGACCGGTTATTCTGGTCAAAGTCTTCGTTGAGATTACCCTCATTTTATGCGTAGGTAACTCCCCATCAGATTGCATGGCCAACGTGGAAGCTTGTTACCATCAAAGTCTCACTCTTTGGGTACTTCCTTTCTCTAATATTAACAGGGTTATGATCGTCGTTTGGACGTGTTTTTTTATATAAATTTTTGTTTGAAATAAAAGTATTTTTGTTGTATTTTAATGTGTTTAGATGAGTATTTTTTACAAAAAAAATGTTGAAGCACGAAAAAAGCATATATTTTGTGATTTTTTTAGCTAGATTTTGTTACTATTTTTTAAAAAAATTATAATATAAAAAAGTTGTTCCATCATAAAAGAAGTTCTTGTCAATTATTACATCTAAACATAAAATAAGTTTTATTTATTTTATAAAAGATATTTTTAAACAAATATAAGAAAAATATATTTTTTAATAGAAAAAGTATCTCACTTTTTTCTCTTTTCACTCGTGCTCAAAAGTCAAAACAGAAAATTTAATTATACATTTTTTAATTTTAAATAAGTAAAATTTAAAATCAGTCATATTATCTAATTTTTAAGATTATAAATTTGATCAATTTATTAAGGTAAAATTTTTTATATTATCATTTAAATAATATATTGTATTGGTACATTATTAAAAAAATATTTTTAAAAATTAACAAAAACTAATAAAAAAAAGCAATGATATATAGACATACAATATTTTTTACATATCTCATATATTCTTATTTTATTTTTTTATTTCCTATTCTATCTCTCTTTCTTTTTAACATTAAAATTTTTAAATAAATAGAAATGTGAGAGATATGTGAAAAATATTGTATGTGTATGTCATTTCTCGCTAAAAGAGCATTCTATAGATTGCATGCAGTAATATTTACTCAGTTCAGTCTCCTTTCACAGCCAGTACCCAGTATCTCATTTGGAAATTTCCCAGAACGAAAAGAAAACTCTAAAACTTGAATGTAACAAGTTAAAAAAATTCACGTTTCTTTGTTTTTGCTTTTGTCAGCTTTCTAAATCTCTATCCCCCCTCAACCCAAAGTCAATCTTTCTCTGAGCGTCACACCCTTAAAACCTCACACCCCCCTTCACCACCTTCACATCCCATTTCCCACACAACCTCTCTCTTTCTCTCTCTCTCTCTCTCTCTCTCTCTCTCTCCAAAATGGTGCACCACCACCACCTCCACCACCACCATGAAAACTTGCATGAGAAAAGAAGAAGCAAGCCAAAACCAGAAGAACAAGAGAAACGACCCAAGTTCTTCATAAACGACCACATCGACATCCTCGTAGAAATCCTTAAACGACTCGACGGCCCCTCCCTGGGTGTCTCCGCCTGCGTCTGCCGCCTGTGGTGCACCCTGACCCGCCAGGACGACTCCCTTTGGGAGCACCTCTGCTTCCGCCACGCCGCCGCTCCTCCTCCGCCGTCCGTTCGGCCCCTCGTGGCGGCGCTCGGCGGTTACAAGCGCCTCTACAGGGTGTGCGTGTTGCCCGTTCTGAGTCGACTCGGTGACTCGGGGCGAGTTCGGAAGCGAGTCTGGACTCGGCACGAGGTTCAGCTCTCCCTCTCCTTGTTCTGCATTGATAGCTATGAGAGGTTGGGAGGGAGTGGAAGACTCGGTGGTGGTGACGCGCCTGCATCGTCCCTCATGTTCCTCTGCAAAACCATAAACATTTGATTCATTGACCTTGCGTTTTACGACCATTCCTTTTATGAAGTGATTTCTGATTCATATATCTTCTCATTAATTGCACAATAATAAGCATATTAGCATACCTCCAATTATAATCTATATATGTGGAATTTGTTTTGTTTGTTTATTTATTTATTTTTTTCATGTTGCTGGTGTTGTTGTTAAATATTATTATCAATATATAGAAGCTTATAGTGAATACTTATTTCAATCTTTTAAAAATATATGTAATTTTAAATTATTTCTTTATTTATAAATGTATTAAATTGTTGATCAAAAGATATATGAGATATCAAATAAATTCTTAAATGTTATAGTTTTTGTCATAAAATTAATCGTTAGAATAATATTAAATTAGTTTTTGAATAATGAAATTGATACATTAACTATTATTAAAAAACTAATTTGATGTCACCAATAACTTAATTACTAATATAATATTAGATATATTTTTAGAATACTAAAATAAATATTTACTTTCTTTTGATTTATTTATTTGTCACTACAATTTTTTTGTCAAAAAAAAAAGTTGCAAAATTACTATAATGAAAGTTATATGTTCAATGTGGATATGCCTAGAAAGCTAGAAGTAGTTGGTTAAATTGATAACAGAAAATTTTTAAGGTAGATAAATTGTTGCAATCCC
The DNA here is from genome assembly GCA_023212625.1 of Styphnolobium japonicum. NCBI lineage: Eukaryota > Viridiplantae > Streptophyta > Magnoliopsida > Fabales > Fabaceae > Styphnolobium > Styphnolobium japonicum. The sequence goes on from JALBWW010000010.1 coordinate 3,375,083, forward strand.
AAAAGTTGTACCACTTATATGGAGCTCTTTCGAATTCAAAACATCCATCTTGTAATTATCCAATATTCCTCTTCTTCATTTTCTTCTTTTTTTATTTTATTTTTTATTTTAGTGACATCAGTATCTTCTTTTCACTAGAGTCCTTTATTCTTATCAAATAAAACAAGGCATTTTGACCTAATTATTGTTGTTTTTAGAACTTATTACTGAAATAGTATTGTTTTGAAACATAGTACCTTTTTACTGTTATTTTTACTACATAAGAAAATATTTTTTTTATATAAATACGCCAAATGTATTGGCGCTTCCATGTAAGATACACTAAACCCGTTGGCACATCTATAAAGGATATGCCAAGTACGTTGGCGTATTTACGTGAAAAATATATATATTTTCTTATGTGGATATGTCAAAGTGTTTGGCGTATTCTATATGGATGCACCAACGCATTTGATGTATCCTACGTAATACATGAAAATAAAAAAGTTTCTTATGAGGCAAAAATAATAATAAATATGTATTATGTTTCAAAACAATAGCATTTTAGTAATAAGTTTCCACAACAACTATAATTTGGTCAAAAAGTCATAAAACAAAAGCTTCTATTCGTTCTTTCTAGATCCTATTTCTTTTTTCAAGTAAAATTTTATATTTTTAAACTATTTAAAATTATTCCCTAGCCCCATCAAAGGAATTTTTTAAAAAAATTATCTGTTCCTTTCTTATTTTTCTCTCTAAACCATTGCTTTCGTTAGAGAAATTAAAAATCAACTGAACATGCTAAACTTATTTTTAAAATGAACATTTTTATAGTATTGTAACATTGGAATAGTACAATTAGGGTTCAACTAAGACCTCTAACATTCAGTTATGGCAAAACAATTGGGAGCTTAAGATCTTACTTTATTAATATGGTGTCGTACAAGTGATAAATATTTAGATTTCTTAAGTATGTAGTTAGAGGTTCGATTCCTAATTCACGTGTATGGAAAAACATCTGTTGGGAAAGGTCAACCCCTTAAATAGATCTCATTATCTCGAGGGATTAGTCTCCGCAGTTGCGTGCGAGAGATATCCTGATAAATAAAATAAAAAAAGACCCCACTTTTAACCCCCCTTCTGTTTAAGAACCCACGCTTACCTAATTTTATGTCGGAGGGCTTAAATATATACCTCTTAAAATCCAATTTAAAAACTAAAATTAATTTTATTGTATACAAAGAAATTTTTTATGAAACAACTAGGACATCGATACTCAATGTCCATTTAGAATATTCTTTTCTTTTGCTATATATAATTAATTTTCTAGTAAACTACCAAATTGGTCATTTAAAATATATGTGACATCAGTTTAGTTCTTCAATAATTTTTTATATCAAATTAGTTCTCGAATGTTAATTTTTTCACATTAAATTGGTCCTCTAAAATTATTTTTGACATCAAATTGGTTCCCAAAAAGGACCAATTTAATGTAAAAAATTATTGGAGGACTAATGTGACGTCTGTGAAATTTTTCAGAGACGAAAATGATGGTTTACTCTAAATTTATTAATGTAATTTTCATAAAGATGTGGTAGATAAAATATATCCAACCATTTTTTTCTTTCTTTTGCGAATTGATTATTTTATTAAGGCCATAATAATTTCAAAGGCCAAAATCACAATTTCCCCTTCTTCATTGGCTTATTTGCCTCCTTAAGATATAATAGTCATTATACGTATGATTTACATATTCTATTCAAGTATACGAAAAAAAAACACAAGGGAATCCTCCTTTTGTTGACTAGGGAGCAAATAGATGGATTTAGTGGATTTTGAATTGTATCATAATAGATGGACAAAAAAATAAGAATTTAATTTTAATCTACTCTCAGTATAAAGTTTTCTCTAATCATGTGTTTACATATTATTAAAAAAAGTTAGACTTTCTAAGTAGTTGTTGTGATAGTCAATCTTTTTTAACGATTTGGCAATATATGAATGGATGACAATGTAAAGAAACTTTACACTAATGACGGATCAAAATTAAACTCAAAAAATAAATTATTAATCCATTTAAGATCTATTAAAAAATTGTTAAACCTATCTAACCTATATATGATCCATTTTAATATATGGATATCCAATCTATCCATTAATTCATTTTAATTTATATAATGGATATATATATATATATATATATATATATATATCTAATCCACCTATTTGAAATCATATTTTTTTGGTCTAAATAAACTTTTGGTCCCTATAGTTTACACTCATTTTGATTTTAGTCCCTATACTTTTTTTCTTTGTAAATTAGTCTTCATACTTATAATCAGTTACAAAATAGTCCTTACCGTTAGTTCCGATTATGATGTCATCAGTTTATGGTCCCCAGTGTTTTCTATTTTTTTGAATTTGGTCATTATAAGTTTTTAATTTGGTCTCTATAGTTTTCTCCTATTTTTAATTTAGTCCCTATAAACTGACGGCGTTATAACGATTCTAACAGTAAGGACTATTATGCAAACATCGGATGGATAAGTTTTTCCACTAAAATCGATAACAACCATGTTAGTCGACATCAAATCCAACTCATTTTTTTACCAGTCTTTTCAACATCGCCCTAGGTATCAGTTAATGATTGCCCCTCCATCCACCAACACTCTATTTGTCGATTTACCTTCCAACAATGCTTTGATATGATGTGTTATAGGTGAAAACTTGTCAGGCAATGTACCGACAAAAACTTGGTTCCAAAGTGCCAAATTTGTCGATTATCAGATTTGTCGGTGCCTAAGTTAACAATATTGCAGTTCATGTTTTTAATCTTGGAAGAGAACCTCCTCTACTGGGTTCTCACTTTCAAGTGATTAAAGTGTCAGTTGGATCAAAAAGTATCAAAAAAAGAAGAAGAAGAAGATGAAGATGACGATGACGATGAACAGAAATGTAAAGTGAAAGCAATTAAAGAAAGCAAGTAAAGAAAATCAAAAGAAAATGAAATACAGTAAAGAACCTGAATTTAAATTGCATAAAATGAAAGTGGCATATAAACTTGATTGATCTGTGTATCCTTTGAGCGTTGCTGGGACTTTAGGAGTGTAGGATGTTTCAAGTTGCAGCCCCTAATACATTGTTCTATGTAATATTTATAGAGAAAATCCTACATCTAAAATCCCTAAAAACCTGCCATTTGTTGGACAGGTGGCTTACATGCAACTAATACATGTTTATTATTTAATAAAATCCTAAAAACTACCAGCAACTGCCATTGAGTCTGTTAAAGGTGAAAAATTGTCAGGCAATGTACCGACAAAAACTTGGCTCCAAAGTGCCAAATTTGTCGATTATCAAATTTGTCGGTGCCTAAGTTGACAATATTGCAGTTCCAGTTATTAATCTTGGAAGGGAACCTCCTCCACTGGGTTCTCACTTTCAAGTGATTAAAGTGTCAGTTGGATCAAAAGTATAAAAAGAAGAAGGAGATGAAGATGAAGATGACGATGAACAGGAATGTAAAATGAAAGCAATTAAAGAAAGCAAGTAAAGCAAATCAAAAGTAAATGAAAATGCAGTAAAGAACCTGAATTTAAATTGCATAAAATGAAAGTGGCGTATAAACTTGATTGATCCGTTTTCCTTTGAGCGTCGCTGGGACTTTAGGAGTGTAGGATGTTTCAAGTTGCAGCCCCTTATACATTGTTCTAAGTCCTATTTATAGAGAAACTTCCTACGTCTAAAATCCCTAAAAACCTGCCATTTGTTGGACAGGTGGCTTACATGCAACTAATACATGTTTATTCTTTAGTAATAGCCTAAAACTACCAGCAACTGCCATTGAGTCAGCATTAGCAGTTCCTTGATTCTTGGATGCAACCGCTACTTTGAAATTCAAATTGATAACCGTCAGCTCCTGGATAATGATTTTGTCGGTACACCAGCTTTGTCAGTAATTTGCAAGTCCCTTTGTCGGTTGAGTGTATACTTTGTCAAGTACTTCTTCAAAACTTGACTTGTCGAGCATAGCATTACTGTCGGCTTCACACATTTGTCAAACGAAACTTATTTGTCGAATACCTTTTCTTGATTTGTCGGATATAACACTGTTGTCGGTTTTGAACATTTGTCGGTTGTAACACATCAAATGTCGGTTCAATCCCAGATTTTGTCGATTCAACCTTTAACACCATTTCATGATTTCAACTAAGTCTGAATTGTCGAATAACACATTTATTCCATTTTAAACTTGCACATTTCTAGATTCAACCTTGCAAAGTCTCACAATTTGTCGATTACCAATTTTGTCGAAAACTGGAAATTTGGTAATAACAGAGTCAGCATTAGCAGTTCCTTAATTCTTGGATACAACCGCTACTTTTGAAATTCAAATTGATAACCATCAGCTCCTGGATAATGATTTTGTCGGTGCACCAGCTTTGTCAGTAATTTTCAAGTCCCTTTGTCTGTTGAGTATATACTTTGTCGAGCACTTCTTCGAAACTTAATTTGTCGAGCATAGCATTATTGTCGGCTTCACATATTTGTCGAACGAAACTTATTTGTCGAATACCCTTCCCTGATTTGTCGGATATAACACTGTTGTCGATTTTGAACATTTGTCGGATGTAACTCATCAAATGTCGATTCAATCCCAAATTTTGTCAACTCAACCTTTAACACCATTTCATGATTTCAACTAAGTATGAATTGTCAAATAACACATTTATTCCATTTTGGACTTGCACATTTCCAGATTCAACCTTGCAAAGTCTCACAATTTGTCGATTACCAATTTTTTCGATAAAATATTAGACATCCATGTCGACAATTAACACTTAGCAAAATAAATACACTGCCACGACATAAGCTACATTCGAGTTTGAGCCTTTTCTAACTGACAAATTTTAAAACCAAGTTTAATATTGGCCAAAAATTTTTTGAAAACAATCACCAGGATTCATTCTGACAAAACGAATTAACAAACTTCATATAAATGTCAGCTACATCAACCGGCACATTTTTACTTTGAATTATGGGTTAGTCTTTTTAAATGTCGATAATTTTAAACCGACAAACTATTGGCCAGATCAATCTGTTCCTAGGAAACAGGAAACACCTTTTCGTTTTTTATGGAATTTTAAAATATATTTTGAAATTCAAATTATAATAACTTTATCTGATCCCAATCTTTCTTAAAAAGGATCATCTCATGATGTAACCACCAACTATGCACGTTTTCTACTATTATGGCTAGGTGGCAATTTTTGGTTTGCCAACATCTCAAAAATTAAATACAATAAAGGTGGTAACTCATCATTACACCATTTATAAATTCGAAAAAGGGTTTCATTTATCCTTTACCTTTTCAGAAACCTTCTTCGAGTATCTCCACTCTTCTTCAAGATTAAACCTTTCTCAAAATCTTCTTCACACCTTCATCAATGGCGTCTTCATCAGCTCAGTCCAGTTCTTTTGCTACCCAAAAAACTAGGTCTTTCTCAACTTCCATTCCACTGGCTTCTTTTTCCGTGGAACCCATTCGCCACGATGATATTCTCACTGTTCCTGACCCTTTAGTGGAAAACTCAGAGCTCTGGAAAACCCAGGTACTTATACCTTACGAGCTCACTCATAGAATAAGTGCTTTCTTAGGTCCTCTTCTTCCTCCTTCTGCAATTTCTGAAACTTCCATCTCGAGTCATTTTCCTTGTCAAGAAGACCAAGAAATCATTGCCTCTAAAAATGTTATTCCCATTTTTCATTTTGACCTAAGTAATCGTCTATTTCGATGTTTTCCACCAAAACCGACAAACCAATACATAAAATGGCTCGACATAATTCAATCTGTCAAATCCACCTTCTGGAAAGACATCGGCATTTTTTATGTCATTCAACTTAGTCGGTTTAAAATCAAATTTAACTCCCCCATGCTTGGAGCTGCTCTTTGCTTTTGGAACAAAACCACCAATAACTTTCATTTTCCTTATGGGATGATGGGTCCTTCTCTTTTTGACCTTGCTGCCATTGCTGGATTTAAGCCCAATGGCATCCCCATTACACCAGATTTGTCCACCGACAAAACTTTTGACATTGAGGCCGACTCCATGTCCTACGGCCCTTTTATAAAATTTCATTCTCAAACCTTTGGGGATGTAACAGATTTTGAACATGTTGCATTTCTCACTTCTTGGCTCTCTGCACATGTATTTTCTACAAAATCAATTCAAGTGTCAAGAGCTTACTTACCTTTGGCAATTCTACTCCATGAAGGTCAACATTTGGCCTTAGGCCAACTTGTTATTGCTCGTTTATACAAGTCAATCAGTGAAATTATCGAATCAATGAAAGATTTGACAAAGAAAACAAATCTTGGGGGCCCATTGTGGGCTCTTCAACTCTGGCTTAATGCCATTCTTCTTCCACAACTTTCGACAAAAGCTCCTGACAATCTCCCCTCCAATATTCTTGGAGTTAAACTATCATATCTTTTTGCAAAAGAAAAGTCGACATCTTTCATCGACAATTTCAAACATTACTTTGAAATTTTTCATTCTTTATCTACTTCTTCCAAGAAAATTATCTTTTCTCCCTTTGCCCAACGATCTGTCGGTCCAAAATGGTTTACTAGAAACTTAGTATCCGACAATCCTGAAACACAAGCTAAAATCAATGATATTTCATTACTCTTCATCTTCCAAACACCATTGCCCGACAAATGGGTTTTTCTCAAGCATTACCAGCCCCCATTTCTTTAAATTCGACATATAAGCTGTGTGATACTGTTCTCGACAGTTTGGATGTCATTCCAAACCTTGTCAGGAGAAACACCAAATTTCGTCAGCAGTTTATTCCTCGAGAATTTCGACTAAGTTATTATGTAATGATAAGAGGTTGTCGAGACCCGTCAAATAAATAAAATTTACCGGTTCGCAAACTAATTTGTAGTATAGAGCATGAACCGAATCGTCTCTCAAGGATCCAAAAAGAACAAAGATTTAATCAGATCAAGATAATTAAAAGGGGGTTTTGATGATTTGAAAAGATAATACACTAATTGAATTAAAGGAAAGTAATTAACAAATTAACCAATCCAAGGAAATTTTACCGATCTTGAGTTTAATTCATCATTGATCACAAGGAATTCACTTAATTGATAATCATGTTCTTGGCCTTAGATCATATCAAGACGCCTCAACATGATCCAAGAATCCTCTACTAGATAAGCATCTAGGATTTAATTAACCAAGGTTAGATAAAGTAAGCACCATCGAAACATAGATTAACTTAAGATCGGGGATTTAACCAAGCTAAACAATCCATCAAAAAGCTTTGATATATTGTTTAGTCTTTGTGATCCTCTTTGAATGCATGATAATAAAGCTATTATCACATAAACATCCAAATCAAATTAAGCAATTCAATCTAGATCAAAATTAAAAGAGGAAGAAGAGAAACTTGAATAACAATTAAGCAATATAAACAAGTAAAACAAGATCTCCAAATTAAACATCAAGATGGCTAATCCCTTGGATTGATTATGAGAGCCTAGCCTTCCATGGATGGGAAGGAAGAAATCAGAAATAAAAGAACAAAAACGAAATTGTAAAGAGAATGGAGAAGAAGAGAAAGAAAACTCTCACAAATACTCAAACTTTCTTCAAACTTACTAAAAATTGAATCCCCATAATACAAAGAGATTGACTCTAATTATACTAATCCTAGAAGCCAATTTGTACATGTACATAATCTGAATACAACCTATAAAAATTTGGAAATTGTCAAATATGGAAGCTTGATGCATGGTTGGTGGGTTGGTGCATGGTAGGTGGGTTGGTGTATGGTTGGTGGCTTTTAGTCAACAACTCTTATCTGACTTCTGGCTTGATTTTCATGATCTAGACGGTGTATTTTGGCTTTGAGGTCCTCATGAAAGTTGTAGCCAATTGTCTCTTTGAAATTTTGCAATTGGAATCATGCCATTTGGACGTTTAAAACTCCAGATATGCCAAAAACACTGAACCTACCTCAAGTTAGGTTGGCAGAACGTGTTTCCAAATTCAAACCAACTTGTAGCTTCATTATTATGCATAAAACGACATCTATTGACTAAATGGTCTTCAGTGAAGTTAGAGATATGGGTCTTATATTTCCAATGGCCAAGTTTCAGCCCAAGAGGAGGCCTATAGTTCACTATGTAGTCCAATATGTGCATACTACCTTGATTTTCCTGACAGCAAACCCACTCTGCATTGCGGGGATATTTTAGACCTTTAGAATTCCGATCCAGCTCTTGAGTTCTTCATGAAACTTGTAGAGCATCGTCTTAGCTTTCCAAAGACACCAAGATCACCTCAAATGGATCACGGAGTCCCAAGTTATGGCTTATCCAAGGAAGAAAGGTCAAAATGCATCAAAATCTGAAAATTATTCAATATTTGCATTAAAGCCCAATGAAGCCCAACAACATTAAACTCATCTAAAGTACTAATATTGGGCACAATAAACATCTAATAATGCCTAATACAAAGCTAACATAAGTGTCTCAAATTGATTGATCATGTAACTCAATCTTTTGTCGAATGGTGGCATAATTACTACAAACCACTTCACCACCAACTCAAGGATTGCTTTGACAAACTGCTGACTGAATTTACTCCTTCTGTGCAGACTGGGAATCCAGCAAAGAAATCTAAAGTTATGCATTTACGAGAAATTCAAGCATTTGAAAAATATTTCAAGGTTAAATGGAATCCCAAATATCCCAAATCAGTTGTTCGAGAAGTTGAACTTGTACTTAAGAAAAAACGAGAAGCACATGACAGTAGGTGCTCATTAGCATACCATAAAGCTTGGCTTGTCAACAAAAATGTCGACCCCAAACACTATCTCAAACCTTTTCGTCCAAAACCAATCCCTTTTCTAAATGTTCCATTCGAATTGGCTGACATTTATCCAGACCCACCAAGAGGTGCTTTGGATGTTTTTATCGACAAAAAAGAAATAATATAATTTTTCAGATATTTATACCCATATGAACTTCGTTTTGTCGAATACTATCATCGAATAGTTCGTTATCCACCACATGGTAAAACATATTTTCTTACAATATTCTTTTTATCAACCATTATATTCTGACATTTTTTCTTTTGTTTTGTTTTTCAGTTTCTAAATCAACCCCTATAATGTTGGCTCCTGAGCCGACAATTCCTACTTCTGTTAGGAATGAAGAAGAAGAAGAAGAGGAGGAAATTGTAACTCCACAAAAGAAAAGAGGCAGGTCCACTGCCAAACCTACAAGAAGTCGAGGCCAGAGTTCCAAAGCCCCAAAAAGCCGGAAAAGGATCAAGACTATTGGCCAACAATCTGCAAAGGCTACTGAAAGCCAAAAAGTATGTTTAACATTTTATTTTGTCAATGGACTTTTATGCTTTACTTTGTCGATTAACTCTTCATACTATATTCTAATATCTTTTTGTTCTTTTATTAGAAAAACAAGAAGACTGAGGAGACTCCAACCAAAACTCCTTCTCCTCCAACTTCTCAGACCAACAAATCATTGAGCAGTCAACAAAATAAAGAACAAGAAGCCGAATTTGAAAATGTCGGTCTACCTGTCGAGCCCTTTCAAAGCCCAGATATCTTGGACCTGACAATTGAAGAGTCCACTCCTATTCCTGACAAAGGAAAGACACCAATGGAGATCGACATACTTGAATTTGGCTTCTCAGATGATGAAGACCCCTTCGCTGAGGTAGAAAGCATTTTGTCGGGAAGTCATCGTTCTTCTCCAAAATCCATCAAGTCAGTCTCACTCGGCAATACCTCTGTCAAAGAAGCACTCTACAACTTAGAGTGTTTATTAAAGAATCCTGTTGATTCTCTCACTACTGATCCAAAATTATGTCGACAGCTCCAACTTGTGCTCGCTTGCTTGGATGAATATGATGATTTGCCTGAGGAAATGGTTCAATTGGTCGACAAAATGAAGACCACAATTCCAAACCTCCTTGAACATTATCCTTCAGCCCAACAAATTGTCAACAAGCACCTTTGGCATCTGGATGAAAATGATACCATTTCTAAAACCACAAGTGATGCCAAGCAACGACATATTCTTCTAACTAATGAAATTGTCGAAGACAAGGCTGAGGTTGACAAAATCAATGCCGAAATTGTCGAGGTCAAACAAAAGTTAGAAGGTCTTGTCAAGAAGCAAGAAGAGCTGTCCTCAACTTTACAGAGTCGTGAGGAGGAGAAAAAGAAACTAAGAGAAGAAGGCCGACAATTGGTTTGAAAGAGCAAAGAAATTGTATCGGCCATTGAGAACTCTACACCAGATTATAAAGCTGCTTTAACTAAGCAGGCTAAAATGAACGAGAATTGGGAAGAGTTCAGAAAACATTTGGCCGACAACATTTAGAAACTCATGTAATCTTTTAAAATGTCGATCTCTTTTGTTATTTTGAATTTTGTCGGTTTCTTTTACAGACATTTTTTATATTTGAACTTTGTCAATTTTTAATGTAATATTTTGGAAATGTCGACCATTTTAGGCCGACAATTTAATGACAATTATCATATTCGTACTTCATGCATTGTCGGTTTATAAGCTTTCAAATACTTTCCATTTATTGCTTTTATCTTTTGCTTGGAACTGACATCAACTACTTCATAAGCGTTTCCTGAAAACACTTTTGTTACTTCAAAAGGTCCCTCCCAATTTGGGGTCCATTTCCCATATGTCCGACATTTTGACCAATTGGAAAAATCACTTTCCAAACTAAATCACCAACTGAAAATGTCTTAAATTTAACTCGACAATCATAAAACCGAGCAACTTTTTCTTTTTGTCGAATGAGATTTTCAAGTGCTGTTATACACTCATTATCTAATTGATTTAACTCATCATACATCAAATTCCAATAATCATCAACTGACAAATCATTTTGTCATTGTAATCTAGTCGCTTGAATATTAATCTCAATTGGCAACACAGCATCATGACCATAAACCAATTTATAAGGAGTTGTTCTTGTTGACTCCCTTGGTGAATTCCTATATGCCCACAAAATTTGTTCAAGAGTATTATGCCAATTTTTTGGCTGTCGGCCAATATGTTTCTTAATTAAACCAATAATAATTTTATTGGCAGCTTCAACTTGTCCATTGGCCTGGGCATAATAAGGTGTCGAAGTCAATAACTTTATTTTTCTTGAATCAGGACATTCGACAACCTTTCTACTAGTAAAAACTGTTCCTTGATCAGTTGTCAAAGATTGTGGTATCCCATACCGACAAATAATCTTGTTTTCGACAAAATCAATAATCCCTTGTTGTGTTACTTCTTTTAAAGCCACCACTTCCACCCATTTAGTGAAATAATCAATAGCTACAAGAATATATTTATGTCTTTTCGACGAAAAAGGATGAATTTGTCCAATTAAATCCAAAGCCCAACCTCTAAATGGCCATGGTTTTATTACAGCATGTAATTCACTTGCTGGCAAATGTTGCACAACACCATGCTTTTGACATTCTTCACATGATTTAGCAAATTGAATACAATCTTTAATCATTGTTGGCCAATAAACTCTTTGTCGGTTAAATATCCATTTCATTTTCTCACCTGTTTGGTGAGCACCACAAATCCCCTCATGAACCTCAGCAAGGGCCAAATATGCTTCTTGTTCACCTAAACAAGTTAACAAATTATTGTCGACAGACCTCTTGTATAAAGTTCCACCCAGCAAAACATATTTCATAGATTTATATTTCAATTTTCTGTCGACGTGTTGATTTGAATTTGACAAATAATCAATGATCGGCTTTCGCCAATCTGTCGGATCAACAACTCCTGTAACATTAACTTCTCTTTCTTCAAAGGGAAATAATTTCTTTTCATCCTTTATTAATTTCAATAATGTCGAAGATAACACTTTATATCCAGAAGCTATTTGAGCCAATTCATTGGCTTCTTCATTATCTTATCGAGGTACATGTCTAACAATTACTTCATCAAATTCATACAAGAGCCTTGCAACTTTTGACAAATATTTCATTAAATGTTCACTGACACATCTATATTCCCTCGACAATTATTTTATAATCAATTGAGAATCTCCAATAATTTCGACATTTTTCACATTCAGATCAATTAAAATCTCCAAACCAGCAATTAAGGCTTCATATTCTGCCTCATTATTTGAACATTTATATTCAAGATTAAACATAAATTTTGTCGGTTCATCTTTGGGCGACAAAATTAATATTCCAAGACCTACACCATTTTGATGGCAAGAACCATCAAAATATAATCGCTAAGGTTTGATTCTGACAAAATCAATTTTGTCAATTTCAAAACAAGGATGTTCTGCTAAAAAGTCAGTTATAACTTTACCTTTCATAGCTTTCAAAGGCACATAATGTAAAGAAAATTCTGTCAAACCAAGGGTCCAATGTCCAATTCTTCCATGTATTATTGGCTTAGATAACATGTACTTAATTACATCAGTCTTCAACAGTACATATACTTCTGTCGGCATAATATAATATTTCAATTTGGTACATGAATAATATAAAGCCAAACAAAGTTTTTCAATAGCACTATATTGACGTTCAGCTTCATTTAAAATTCGACCAAGATAGTAAACAGCTCTTTCAACTTTGTTCTCATCTTCTTGAGCCAGCATACTTCCTATTGTCTCATTAGAAGCCGAAATATACAACTTCAAAGGATGTCCAGAAACCGGTGGAGTCATCACTAGAGGATTTGTCAAATACTCCTTAATTTTGTCAAATGCCTCTTGGTGTTCAGCTTCCCATATAAACTCCTCTTTTTCTTTCAATTTCAACAAAGGAGCAAACACTTTGATCTTGCCTGACAAATTTGAAATAAAATGTCGCAAGAAATTAATCTTGCCAAGGAATGATTGTAATTCCTTTTTATTTGTTGGCGGTGAGGCTTCCAAAATTGCCTTTGTCTTGTTTTTGTCAACCTCAATTCCCTTTTTATGCACAAGGAATCCAAGGAAATTTCCTGCAGCAACTCCAAAAGCACATTTTAATGGATTCATTTTTAAACCATGTTTTCTCATCCTATCAAAAGATTGTCTTAAATTGACTAAATGATAATCATGGGATTTAGATTTAACTACAACATCATCAATATAAACCTCTAAAAACTTGCCTATCATGTCATGAAAAATAGTATTCATAGCTCTTTGATATGTAGCATCTGCATTCTTTAATCCAAAAGGCATTACAACCCATTCATACGTACATATAGCACCTGGACATCTAAATGCAGTTTTAGGCACATCATCCTCTGCTATAAAAAATTGATTATATCCAAAATGTCCATCCATACAACTTAAAATTTCATGACATGATGCTGAATCTACTAACATGTCAGCAATAGGCATAGGATATTCATCTTTAGGTGTTGCAGTATTTAAATTTCTAAAATCAATCCAAACTCTAAGCTTCCCATTTTTCTTGACAACTGGAACAACATTAGATAACCAATCGACATACCTGGTGGTCTTGATAAATTTTGCCTTTAGAAGTTTTTCAACTTCTTCTTTAATCTTCAACACTACCTTTGGTACAAATCTCCTTGGACTTTGCTTTACAGGTCGACATCCTTGCTTCATTGGTAATCTGTGCTCCACCAAATTTCTGCTTAAACCTGGTATTTCATGATAATCCCATGCAAAACAGTCTTTGTACTCTTTAAGTAATACTATAAGAGCACTTCTAAAATTGTCCGACAATAATTTATTGATAAATGTCGGTCTTTTATCATCATCATCACCCAAATTGATTTCCTCCAAAGGATCTTGGACTTCAATCTTCTTAGCATTATCTTTTAACGGTGATTCCTCAAATCCTAAAGATTCGTCATCATAAATGCAATCTGATACTGTGCTTGACGCTGCACAGACCAAATTGTCGGCTAAGTAAGCCGACAATCGAGCCAGTTGGCTCGACAAACTCATTCTAACTCATCTGATGGCCGACAAAAAGCTGCCTTTGGAACAAGGTGAAAACCATTGCAATCCATAACACATACTTCCAAATATTCCTTGTCAAAAGATTCCTCAATCTTCATTTGTTTAAGTTGAGGGTTATAAATCTTGTAATCAGCATGACATTGTTGCATGTAACATGGACTTTCATCAGTTTCAATACTCTCGACAAAACCATCATCATTCCATAATATCATTATCTGGTGAAGTGTCGATGGAATTGCGCCAACAGCATGAATCCAGTCCCTTCCCAACAATAAATTGTAACTTGCTCTTGAGGGAACAACAACAAATAAAGTTGGTCTTTTAATAGTTCCCACTTGAATGGTTAGCATGGTAACCCCATTAGATGGAGAAGTTCTGCCATTAAAATCAGTAACAACCATATTAGTAAGAATTAAATCATATTCAGATTTACCTAGCTTTTTGAAGACATTTCAGGGCATTAGGTTGACAGCAGCACCACCATCGACAAGTACACGATTTGTCGGAATGCCCTCAACAATTGCTCTAATATGCAGTGGTCGTAAATGTTCTTTCATTGCTTCAGTTGGTCTGTCGAATTGAGCCATGACATCATAAACAGTCAACATATCGATTTCAAATGTCGGTATTGTCCATTCAAGGTTGTCATCAACAAAATCTTCTTCATAAATTTCTCAGAATTCGTCAGCTTCAAATTCAACTGGCAAATCTGACACTAGATTAACATCCATATTGGTCAGAATATTGTTGATTTCATCATCCAGACCATCAAAATTGTCGAGATCATCAATATCAGTACTTTCATCTGTCGACAAAATGACTTGTTTGCCTTTTCCACTTGTTTTAGTAATATGCTTCTCAGTTTCTTGAATAGTATCATTAATAATCAATGAAGCCATTTTCTTTGGGTGTTTAGTCACCTTAGTTTTACCCTTGTCATCCTTGACAATTTGCTGAGAACCTTCAGTAGCTCTCCTTTGTTCAGTTCTAATTCTTTGCATTATTCTCTTTTGAGTTTTTGTCATGGTATACTGAGGGTAAGAAGTTCCAGCTTGATTCTGCAAAACCCAAATGTTTGTTTTATGATAAGCTGGGAATCTGTCAGCAGGATTTCTATACCATTGATTTTGCCCAGGGAAGAATCTATGAATATATGGTTGACGAAATGGTTGAAAGTTTTGCACCCATTGAGTATGAGGAACATTTGCCGGTGGAGTTCTTGTACATCCATAATTCCTCATATTTTTAGGAGTGTCAACAACCACAACAGAGCGTTGCTTAGGAGCTGACATTTCCTTATTAAGCATTTTGTCGGTTCTCTGTTTGTCAGCTTTTGCTTCTTCAACACGGTCAGCAGCAACTTCATCATAAACAGCATTGCATCTGGGACAAAGTTTCACTTTTCCATTATCCTTCTTACGCTTGACAAATTGTGCCAAAGTTTCCCCTTCTCGAGGATAAACATCATCAGCTTCAGTTGTGTCAATTCCCAATTTTTTGTCTTCCTCAGAAATATTCAGCATATTCACCTGCATACATAAAGGTTCGACAAAATTTGAGTTAACTTCAAATGGATCCGTATCCACTTTCATGTCGACTTGGGCTTTGTCAGTGAACTTCAGACGTCCGTCTTTAATGCCCTTTTGAATAAGATCCTTGAAACGGACACAATTGTTAGTATTATGTCCATAAGAATTATAAAATTTGCAATACTTTTTATCCTTAACTTCATCCAAAGTAGGAATTTTCTGTTCATTGATCAATCAATTTGGAGACACTTATGTTAGCTTTGTATTAGGCTTTATTAGATGTTTATTGTGCCCAATATTAGTATTTTAGATGAGTTTAATGTTGTTGGGCTTCATTGGACTTTAATACAAATTGTGAATAATTTTCAGATTTTGATGTATTTTGACCTTTCTTCCTTGGTTAGGCCATAACTTGGGACTCGGTGATCCATTTGAGGTGATCTTGGTGTCTTTGGAAATCTAAGACAAGGCTCTACAAGTTTCATGAGAACTCAAGAGCTGAATCAGACTTCTAAGGGTCTAAAATATCCCTGCAATGCAGAGTGGGTTTGCTGTCACAGAAATCTGGGCAGTGTGTACATATTGGACTACATAGTGAGCTATAGGCCTCCTCTTGGGCTGAAACTTGGCCATTGGAAATATAAGACCCATATATCCAACTTCACTGAAGACCATTTAGTCAATAGATGTCGTTTTAGGCATCATTATGAAGCTACAAGTTCGTTTGAATTTGGAAACACGTTCTGCCAACCTAACTTGAGGTAGGTGTAGTGTTTTTGGCATATCTGGAGTTCTAAAAGTCCAAATGGCATGATTCAAATTGCAAAATTTCAAGGAGATAACTGGCTACAACTTTCATGAGACCTCTAAGCCAAAATGCACCGTCTAGGTCATGAAAATCAAGCCAGAAGTCGGATAAGAGTTGCTGACTAAAAGCCACCAACCATACACCAACCCATCTACCATGCACAAACCCACCAACCATGCACCAAGCTTCCATATTTGACAATTTCCATGTTTTTACAGCTTGTATTCAGATTATCTACATGTATAAATTGGCTTCTAGGATTAGTATAAATAGAGTCAATCTCTTTGTATTATATGATTCAATTTTAAGTAAGTTTGAAGAAAGTTTGAGTATTTGTGAGAGTTTTCTTTCTCTTCTTCTCCATTCTCTTTACAATTTTGTTTTTGTTTTTTATTTCTGAGTTCTTCCTTCCCATCCATGGAAGGCTAGGCTCTCATAATCAATCCAAGGGATTAGCCATCTTGATGTTTAATTTGGAGATCTTGTTTCGCTTGTTCATATTGCTTAATTGTTATTCAAGTTTCTCTTCTTCCTCTTTGATTTTTATCTAGATTGAATTGCTTAATTTGATTTAGATGTTGATGTGGTAATAGCTTTATTATCATGTATTCAAAGAGGATCACATAGAATAAACAATTTATTAAAGCTTTTTGATGGATTGTTTAGCTTGGTTAAATCCCTGATCTTAAGTTAATCTATGTTTGGATGGTGCTTACTTTATCTAACCTTGGTTAATTAAATCCTAGATGCTTATCTAGTAGAGGATTCTTGGATCATTTGGAGGCGTCTTGATATGATCTAATGCCAAGAACACGGTTAGCAATTAAGTGAATTCCTTGTGATCAATGATGAGTTAAACTCAAGATCGGTAAATTTCCTTGGATTGGTTGCTTTTTTATATTTGTTTACAACTTTAAGTCTTGTACTTTTTTTTCAATCTTATTAATCAACAACAAAACCCCCTTTTAATTATCTTGATATGATTAAATCTTTGTTCTTTTTGGATTCTTGAGAGACGATTCGGTTCATGCTCTATACTACAAATTAGTTTGTGAACCGGTAATTATTATTTATTTGACGGGTCTCGACAACCTCTTGTCATCCATCTGGCAATTTTATCTGTTTATCTTTCAATAGCAAATCAAAAATTTGATCTACTTTTGTTATGTCAAAGGCTTTTTATTGACATAATTCATTTTTTCCTTAGCCCTGATAGGTTTCAAAGCTTGACAAACATATGGTTGTCCAGATTGTAAGTTTGCGACATTTATCTCATTTTCATCGACATCTTCGACTTCATCAATTTCGACATATGCAATTTTATCTTTCCTGACAAATTTCCTAAATTTTTCTTTCTCAACTTTGAGTTGCTCAATTTGTCGAACTCTATCAGCCAATTGGGCCATATCAAGGAATTGTTGATTAATCAACTTTTTCCTTATAGAATAGTCACGTCCACTTGCAGCAATCTTGACAATTTCATGTTCAGGGATAGGTGTAAAACACATGTTTTTCATTTGTTGAAATCTATTCAAATAGTCATCCACTGACTCATTAACCATTCTTTTGATATTGAATAAGTCGGTGATACTTACTTTCATTTCTCCTCTAAAAAATTGTTCATGAAACAATCTTTCTAATTGAATCCATGAATGAACTGAATTTGAAGGAAGAGTAGAATACCAAGAAAAAACATTCTTGGTTAAGGAGCTGGGAACATATCTCATTTTAAGATATTCATTTGTTGATATTTCTACCAATTCAATTGTGTACCTAGCAATGTGTTTGACAGTTGACTCACCATCTTCACCAGAAAATTTTGTCAATTTTGGTATTTTCACACCTTTAGGTAATTCAATTTGCTGAATCCACTCAGGAAAGGCTGACACAAAATGTGGCTGATTTGCATAGCCGACAGTAAAATCAAACCTATCAAGGATTTGTTCAACAGCATTGTTCAAATTTGGATTCACAATTTGATGCCCCCCAACATTATTTTTTTCGAAATATCTTATGGGCATCATTGTCAGCAATGTTATTCCAATTTGGATTGACAAATTGTTGCCCCCCCAACATTATTTTGTCAGTAGAATATGTGGGCATAATTGTCAACAGAATTATTCAAATTTGGATTGACAAATTGTTGCCTTCCAACATTATTTTGTCAGAAAATTCTTTGGACATCATTGTCAGCCCTTTGTTGATTCTCATCTTGGTTTCTTTCCAAGATTCTGACATTCCCATACTGTAACTCAAGTTGATGATTCTGATTATGAGGAGGTTTCCTCCAATATGGTGTACAATTGGATTGTCAACAAGCTCTTCACTTCCTAAAGCACTGGCTAATCTACCAACTTGTCGAGCCAATAAATTACAAGTATGATTTGTAGTTTCAATCAATGGCGAGATGACAGTATTCATCTGTTGTGTTATCATATGTGCCATATCATGATTACTTTCATCCATTTGTTGACGAACAACAGCCAATTTATTTAAAGTTGGCCTTAAACTCGTCTCCGGCATTTCCCTAGACATTACAGGAAACGTTGGACCCATTGAAGTCCCCAAATTCAACCTTTCTGGTCTAGGTGTTTGACTACTAGTTCCTGGAGCAAATTGCCCATGATATTGGTTTATTACACTCATGGCTGCTGTTTATGGTGAAATTTGGTAAATGCAAACTTCACAAACAAACAAATATATTTATCAGTCGAATGTGGGTTGCGACGAGTTACGTGGTAATCTCGTGTGAGAAAAGGTAAAAACTTGGTGTAAAACAAGAAGGAGTTAAGTACAAGAACGAAAAACAGCGCAAATGTAAATTGCAGAAAACGACTGAAGCAATAAACGAGTGCAAGTAAAAGTATAATGAAACGTAAAGAAATTTAAAGGACAAGGCAAAGTAATGTAAATTGCAGAAAGTAAAGGAAAATAACAGCGTGACAAGAGAAAGTAAATGAATTTAAAGAACAAGACTCCAAAGTAAATGAACTCAAAAAGATAAAGTGCAGGAAATAAAAGGAATTGTAAAAGAACATTGCATTAATATAAATTGCTTGAAACGAAAATGGAAGGCATACTTGGAGTCAAATCCTTTAATCTGCTCGGGTGAGATGTTAGGATTGTATATCCAGTAACCAACCTTTATTACATCGTAAATTCTAATATTTATAGACAAACTAAGTAAAATAACCGACTCCTAAAACATAAACACGTGTACATGGCAGTTAAGTCACGTATTCGTTGTACAAAACTGTCAAAGTCATAAGGAAATTGGGTGCAACTTTTCGACGGAGACTATTATTCGACGATCAATCACTGTCTTCTTTGACGAAAACTTGTCATCCGACGAACAACACTTGCAAACTCATTATCCGTCGAATAATATTTGCAGCATTTTCCACCAATAAAATGAATCTTTTCGACATTTACAATCATCCGACGGACAACATTTGTAATATCATCTTCGACGAAAACTTATCATCTGACGAAAAATGAATCTTTTCGACATTGACCAATTATCTGACAGACAACATTTGTAATATCATATCCGACGAAAAACTTATCATCCGACGAACAATGCTTGCAATAACTTCAAACCTTGGAGAAATTCTTCAAGTTCACTTATCCGTCGAATTAGAACATTTCTCTATTATTTTCTTCATCGAATAAGAACTTCATTTCTTCCCCCAACAGATGCCCCCCAAAATTTGTCTTTCGACATCGTCAGGAGAAAGATAAATTTTTAAAACACTTCATCTCCTATTGTAATCAAGACTTTCTTTGATTCGATCTACTTGACGATATTATATGTAACTTGCCAAGTATATGAAGAAAATTTGTCTCAATTAGTCCTTATCAATCTTTACTTCACACATTGTCGGCCTATATGGCTTTAAATATTTGCCATTAATGGATTTGATCCTTAAATTTGAATCAATTCCGACAAGTGCATAAGCATTTCCAGAAAATACTCGAACAACTTTAAATGGTCCTTCCCATTTTGGGGACCATTTTCCATACTCTCGACAATTTTTATCCATGGGCAAAATCACCTTCCAAACTAAATCATTAATTTTGAAAGATTTATACTTAACTCGACTATTATAAAATCTGGCTATTCTTTCTTTCTGTCGAATCAAGTTTTCTAAGGCGATCAATCTCTCATCACTTAATTCATTCAACTCATCAAACATTAAGTCCCAATAATGTTCAACTGGCAACTCATCTTGTTTCTGAATGCGAATTGATCCGAGATTGATTTCGACAGGTAACATAGCATCATGACCATATACCAACTTATATGGTGATGTTCCCGTCGATTCTCTAGGTGAATTTCTGTATGCCCACAAAATTTGGTTAAGAGTATTATGCCAATTTCTAGGCTGTCGACCAACATGTTTCTTTATCAGACTTATAATTATCTTGTTCATAGCTTCTACTTGGCCATTGGCCTGAGCATAATAAGGAGTCGACGTAATCATTTTAATATTCCTAGAATTGGCATACTCAAGAATTTTCTTACCGACAAAAACTGTTCCTTGGTCAGTAGTCAAAGTTTGCGGTATACCAAATCGACATACTATATTATTTTCTATAAAATCAATCACATCTTGTTGGGTCACTTCTTTCAAGGCTATGGCCTCTACCCATTTACTAAAGTAATCGACTCCAACAAGGATGTACTTGTGTCCTTTTGACGATACAGGATGAATTTGGCCTATCAAATCTAAAGCCCATCCTCTAAAAGGCCATGGTTTAATTATGAAATGTAATTCACTAGCAGGAACATTTTGTATATGGCCATGTCTTTGACATTCCTCACAAGACTTAGCAAACATAATACAATCCTTAACTAATGTTGGCCAATAAAACCTTTGTCGTCGAAGGACCCATTTCATTTTATCACCTGCTTGGTGTGCCCCACAAATTCCTTCATGAACTTCTGCCAAGGCCATATAAGCCTCTTCTTCATTCAAACAAGTTTCTAAATTTCCATCGACAGACTTTCTGTATAATGCTCCTCCTAGTACTACAAATTTTGATGCTTTGAGCTTAAGCTTCCTATTGACATTTTGACTTGGATTGTCCAAATAACTTAGTATTGGTTGCCTCCAATCTTTACTTGTCGAAACATCATTTTGTAGTACATCTCTTTCTTCTAATGGGTATAAAAGTTCCCTAATCTCTCCCATTTCGACCAAAATTTCTAATCCGACAATTAAGGCTTCATACTCAGCCTCATTGTTAGAACAGTCGTATTTTAATTCAAACATAAATTTGGTTGGAATGCCTTCAGGAGAAATTATTAAGACTCCTATTCCAACTCCATTTTTTTGCCTTGAACCGTCGAAATACAAACGTCAAGGTTTTAACTCGACATAGTTTGTGTTCTCAACATCCAAACATGGGTGATCCGCCAAGAAATCAGCAATCACTTGGCCTTTTAACAGCTTTCATTGGAACATATTGTAAAGAGAATTTCGACAATGCAACAGTCCATTTACCAATACGTCCATTTAACACTGGCTTTGACAACATGTATTTTATTACATTGGTTTTTGACATAACCAACACATTACAAGGCATCATATAATACTTAAGTTTGGTACAAGAGAAATACAATGCTAAACATAGCTTTTCTATTGCACTATATTTTTTCTCAGCATCGTTCAAAACTCTACTTAAATAGTAAACGGCTCTCTCGACATTATTTTCATCATCTTGAGCCAGCATACTTCCTATGGTTTCATCCGACGCTGAAATATACAACTTCAATGGTCTTCGAGACACTGGAGGTACCATGACCGATGGATTCGCCAAGTATTGCTTTATTTGGTCGAAAGCCCCCTGGTGACTAAGATCCCACACAAAATCTTGTTCATTTCTTAGCTTTATCAATGGAGAAAAGATTCTAGTTCTTCCTGACAAATTGGATATGAATCTCCTGAGAAAATTTACTTTGCCCAAGAAAGATTGCAATTCTTTCTTATTTGTTGGTGGTACTGCCTCCAAAACTGCTTTGGCTTTATTTTTGTCCACTTCAATGCCTTTCTTGTGAACCAAGAAGCCCAAAAATTTGGCCGCTGACACACCAAATCCACATTTCTCCGGGTTCATCTTGAGGTTATGCTTTCTCATTCTGTCGAACGCCTGCCTCAAGTTGACCAGATGACTTTCCTTTGTTTCGGATTTAACAATCACATCATCTATATATACTTCCATAAATTTCCCAATAACATCATGAAAAATTGTGTTCATGGCTCTCTGATAGGTGGCCCTTGCATTCTTCAAACCAAAAGGCATGACTACCCATTCATATGTCCCGATGGCACCCGGACATCTGAACGCGATTTTCGACACATCCTCCTCAGCTATGAAGATTTGGTTATAACCTGCATGGCCATCCATGCAACTGAGCAACTCATGTCCAGATGCGGCATCAACCAACATATCCACAATTGGCATGGGATACTCATCTTTGGGGGTGGAAGCATTTAAATTTCTAAAATCAATACATACTCTCATTTTACCATTTTTCTTCAACACAGGAACTACATTAGAAAGCCATTCGACATACCTGGTTGTTCTTATGAACTTTGCCTTGAGTAGTCTCTCGACCTCTTCTTTTATCTTCAAGACCACCTCAGGTGCAAATCTCCTATTAGCTTGCTTCATTGGCTTGCATCCTTCCTTCAAAGGTAATCTATGTTCGACAAGATCTCTACTCAGCCCAGGCATCTCGTTGTAGTTCCATGCGAAACAATCTTTGTATTCTCTAATTAATTCGACAAGCTGCTCTTTAAATTCCTTTGGCAGAAATGAACTTACAAAAATGGGCCTTTTCTCTATTTCTGTGCCCAAGTTTACTTCCTCCAAAGGGTCTTCAATTTCCACATTTTGTCTTTCATCAAAACTTCTTTCAAAACCTAACGGACTATCATCAATTATACAATCCGACAATACACCTTCATTGGTGTATATTGCCCTGTCGGCCAAATAAGCTGACAGTCGATCCATGTGACTTTCAACACTCATGACTAGTGTTTGGCCGATCTGTTTCGGCTTTTTTCACTAGTCGGATCCCAAACTGATCCATTAAGCATGCCTCGAGTGCCTCCTTATCAACCACTCCATCTTTTGCTGTGACTGGCTTCACATTTAGAGCATAAATCTTAAAATCAACATGCAATTGTTGCAGGTAGCAGGGGCTATCATCCGCCTCAATAATCTCCACTTGATTATTTTCATCCCACAAAATAAGTTTTTGGTGAACTGTTGAAGGTATAGCACCAATAGCGTGTATCCAATCTCTTCCCAACAGAAGATTGTAACTGGACTTAGTCGGAATAACCACAAATAACGTTGTCCTAGCAACGGATCCAACTTGTACATTTAACATCACCACTCCGTCGGATGGAGAGGTCTTTCCACTAAAATCAGTGACGACCATGCTAGTTGTCATTAGATCCGATTCATTTTTACCAAGCCTTTTCAACATTGCTCTAGGTATCAGATTAATTGCTGCACCTCCATCCACTAACACTCTATTTGTCGGTTTTCCTTCCAACAAAGCTTTAATGTGAAGCGGTCGAAGATGAGCTCTCTGTTCCTCCGACGGCCTTTCAAACTGTGCTGGATTGTCGAATACAGACACCAAATTGTCTTGGAGAAAACACCAATTATCCCAAGGATCCTCCAAGTCATCCTCAATTGGCTCATCATATTCAACCTCATAGTAACCTTCAAACTCAGTTGGTAACACTGAGATCAAATTCACATTCATTGACTTCAAAAATTCTTCCTCGTCGGATAACTCTGCATCCATAGGCCTTCCTATCCTGAAATATTCTTTGTCGATTGTGCTCGTCGAGGAGATAGTGTTATCCATAGCCTTTATTATTTCATCAAGACCTCTACTAAAGTCGACATCCATATCAAACTGTTCAGAGTCACCGAGGCCAAGCAAATCATCAGGGTCTTTTAAGGCCTCAATGACCTCATCAGCAGTTAGATGATCATCACCCACTGAGCAATTAGGCTCTGTCAACTCTCTTCCTTCTTTGATCATACTGTGGATCTTCTGTTTCCACTCAGCATCCTGGTTAGGATCCTTTAGGACCCTTATTACCTGTTCCTTTGACCAATCTTCGAGATCTCCAAAAGTAACAGATTCACCTTCACGGCCCTTAACCTTCTTTATTTTTTCTATCATCTGTTTGACCATCAGTCGGTCCTTCTCTCTATTTTGTTGTGCTTCTTTTTCAGCTGCAACTAGTCCCATTGGCCATTGTCGTCCAATTTTATGCGAACCATGGCCTTGAACCTGTTTTCCTTTCTTAATCTCTTCCAACTTCTTTTGTCGAATGCAACTATCCTCCTCTAGTTGCTTAACGGTACTTGCCGACGCACCTACAACTGATTTCTTTTGATCGACAGGCCCTTTTGTAATGACACTTTTCAGCTTCCCATCACCTCGACCTTTACCCGGTGATGGCTTAATCCCGACGATTAAGCATCCTTTCTCGTCGAATTGTTCCTTCACCTCCAAACCCTCGGCCATTTCCTTCCTCTTTTGAGCCTGTCTCAGCCTTTGCAACCTCCTCTTTTTACTTTTTGACATTGGTTGAGGTTATAAGGGTCCGGTATCATCCTGGTGACAACCCACGTTCCTCAGGTTGATTTTTCCATGTTTATAATCTTCGTTCCAGTAGGGTTGGTTATTATGAAACTAATACCTCTTGGCAATCACCCTTCGACGAAGCTCTGGGTGAACAGCCATTGCGGAATTTCTTACCCACCTGTTGGCTGCAACGTTTGCAGGTGGTACTCGTGTCTTCGTTGGCCCGACGCGATCTTTTGGGAACGCATTGCTTCCAACTGATTCACCAGGTTTTTCAACCAACCATCCATTCCCATTAGGCCTAGGTGTATAACCAGGCCTTGGTCTTGGTGTATAGAATGGTCGACGAGGCTTCCAAGCTTTTCTGTCGAATAGCTTTCTTTTATCTAGAAAACTTCCTTGTCGAATCTCATCCTTTTCCTTCGCAGCAAGCTCATCATAAACTGCATTACACCTTGGGCATAACCTCACCTTACTGCTTTCCTTCTTTCTTTTAAGGAACGCGTCCAGAGATTCCCCTGGCTTAGGGTATGTGTCTAATGCATCTTCCATATCAACATCAGAATCTTGCATTTTTTTCATATTAACCATTCCTATACTCATAGGAGTTTGCTGTTCAACATAAGTGATACCAGCCTGGAATGGATCCGTGTCAACTTTCATATCTGCTTTTGGTTTATCAGCAAATTTCAAACGCCCATCCATCACTGCTTTCTGGATTAAGTCCCTGAAACGAATACACTCATTAGTAACATGACCAAAATTGTTATGAAACTTACAATATTTTCGGTCCTTTATCTCATCAGGCTTCAAAAGCCTATGACCATCCGACAATTTAACTTGTTTATCTTTTAATAATAAGTCAAATATCTTGTCGGTTTTAGTTACGTCGAATGTATACGTTTTCTTATTAGAATAACCCATTTTCTCTTTATTTCGCATAGGCTGCAAAGCCTGGCAAACATAAGGAGGACCTTTTTGAAGCTCAGCAATGTTCACCTCAAATTCATCATCACTGTCCTCAATTTCATTGTCAGACTCTTCCAATCCGACAAACGCTACTTTCTCCCTTTTTAGGAACCTTTTCTGCTTTTGTATTTTTTCAGTTTTTAGTTGTTCTATTTGCCTAACCTTTTCTCCTAGTTGGGCAAGATCAACTAAGTGTTGGTTCACTAATTTCTTTCTTATGTAATAATCCAGACCTCCTGAAGCAATTTTTACTATTTCTGCCTCAGGTATGGGAGTAAAACACCTACTCCTCATTTGTCGAAATCTAGCCAAGTAATCATCCACAGTCTCGTTATACATTCTTTTGACATTAAAGAGGTCTGTAAGTCCTACTCTTAAGTCTCCCCTAAAGAATTGATCATGGAAACTCCTCTCTAATTGAGTCCAAGAATGGACTGAGTTTGGCCTTAGTGTTGAGAACCTAGAAAATACATTCTTTGTAAGAGAACTAGGAAAAAATCTCATTTTAAGGCCTTCTACGGTGGCTAACTCTCCCATTTCTATGGTAAATCGAGCAATGCGTTCGACAGTCGATTCTCCGCTTTCTCCAGAGAACTTAGAAAGTTTAAGAATCTTAGTTCCCCTTGGCAATTTTGCCTGTTGGACCCAATCAGGAAAAGCTGAAACAAAATAGGGATGATTGGCATAGCCAACATTAAACCCAAAACGATTTAACACTTGTTCTACCACCTGGTTAACATTTTGTTCGACCACCTGTTGCCCCCCAAGGTTTCGACGAAGTAATCTCATGGCTAAATCATTTCTTGCCATTTGATCCTCATCTCCTCGACGGAGCATATGGACATTGCCATGTTCCAGGTGTGGTTGTTCATTCTGACCTATTTGACCAGGATCTTGATTATTTTGTTCGACGTTGACTTGGGGTACATTTACTTGAGCAGTAACATTGGCCGTATCATCTATCCCTATGGCTTGATTCAATCTTGCCATTTGTCGGGCCAATGCATTACAAGTATTATTAGTCATCTCCATGATTGGCGTAATCACTGCACCCATTTGCTGAGTGAACATGTGCACCATTTCATGGTTGCTCTCATCCATTTGCTGTCGAAAACTGGCCAAAGAATTTACAGTGGGCCCAGTTATGCTTTGGGGAATATCCCTCGACATGTTTGGGAATACTGGCCCCAAATTCATCCTTTCTTGTCTAAAAGGAGTAGGATTACTAGGGCCTGCAACTCCAATTCCTTGGCCATTAAATCCGACCAAGGCTGAACTGATTTGTGGCTGACTCATAGAAGCCGCAATTTGGCCTATGGTACTGGCCAAAGTGCTGCCTATTCCCATTTGTGCCATCACAGGAGGCACATAATTGGGTGGCAAACCATATTGCGGTGCAAACCTTGAGTTTGAATTTATTATACTTTGATTGCTGGGTTGACTCGGTGATGGCTGAGTCGTTGCAGGTACTATTTGTTCCAACACTGGATTACTCCGAAGAGTACCAGTTGGCACTTCATCGATTACAGGGCCTGAACTAACACCGGCTGAAGGTGGCACGGTGACTTCGGCCACTGGTGCATTCGACACTTGATTTTGTGTATTACTCATGGTTTGTGTATTTTGAGAAGAGGAAGAATGAACAAACCTTCCACTTCTTAAATGCATATAATGAACCTCTTGTGAGAACAAGGTCCTTGACACTACGAGTTACTCTAAACTCGTCCCACCGGGTGTGCCAATTTGTTTATGGTGAAATTTGGTAAATGCAAACTTCACAAACAAACAAATATATTTATCAGTCGAATGTGGGTTGCGACGAGTTATGTGGTAATCTCGTGTGAGAAAAGGTAAAAATTTGGTGTAAAACAAGAAGGAGTTAAGTACAAGAACGAAGAACAGCGCAAATGTAAATTGCAGAAAACGACTGAAGCAATAAACGAGTGCAAGTAAAAGTATAATGAAACGTAAAGAAATTTAAAGGACAAGGCAAAGTAATGTAAATTGCAGAAAGTAAAGGAAAATAACAGCGTGACAAGAGAAAGTAAATGAATTTAAAGAACAAGACTTCAAAGTAAATGAACTCAAAAGGATAAAGTGCAGGAAATAAAAGGAATTGTAAATGAACATTGCATTAATGTAAATTGCTTGAAACGAAAATGGAAGGCATACTTGGAGTCAAATCCTTTAATCTGCTCGGGTGAGATGTTAGGATTGTATATCCAGTAACCAACCTTTTTTACATCGTAAATTCTAGTATTTATAGACAAACTAAGTAAAATAACCGACTCCTAAAACATAAACACGTGTACATGGCAGTTAAGTCACATATTCGTTGTACAAAACTGTCAAAGTCATAAGGAAATTGGGTGCAACTTTTCGATGGAGACTATTATTCGACGATCAATCACTGTCTTCTTTGACGAAAACTTGTCATCCGACGAACAACACCTGCAAACTCATTATCCGTCGAATAATATTTGCAGCATTTTCCACCAATAAAATGAATCTTTTCGACATTTACAATCATCCGACGGACAACATTTGTAATATCATCTTCGACGAAAACTTATCATCCGACGAAAAATGAATCTTTTCGACATTGACCAATTATCTGACAGACAACATTTGTAATATCATATCCGACGAAAAACTTATCATCCGACGAACAATGCTTGCAATAACTTCAAACCTTGGAGAAATTCTTCAAGTTCACTTATCCGTCGAATTAGAACATTTCTCTATTATTTTCTTCATCGAATAAGAACTTCATTTCTTCCCCCAACAGCTGCCAAATATTGGTTCATAGTAGGAGTAGCCGTTTGTGTAACAGGTTGATGTAATAAAGTGGAGACAATAGGAGTTGTATTCATATAACTCATTGATGTTGTTCCCATGATGGGTTGCGTCATTGTTTGTGGAGTAAATCTTGGTGGTAAGCCATACATTGTCACAAATCTTGAATTTCCACCATTCACATTCCTCAAATTATTATTTGGCACTGTAGTTTGAGGATTTGTCATTACAACCTCTTGGCCGTTACTTCTAACAGCCTCAACATTGGTATTAATTGCATTGGCATTACTACCATTGCTATTATCATTAGCCTCACTTACATTATGATGAGGCTGTTCACTTGAAGAAGAATTATTTCCAGACATTTGTGGAACTCTTGTACCACTTCTTAATTGCATGAAAATATAGGACACTGTTTAAATCACCAAGTGTCCCACCGGGCGTGCCATCTTGTTAAAGGTGAAAAATTGTCAGGCAATGTACCGACAAAAACTTGGCTCCAAAGTGCCAAATTTGTCGATTATCAGATATGCCGGTGCCTAAGTTGACAATATTGCAGTTCCAGTTTTTAATCTTGGAAGGGAACCTCCTCCACTGGGTTCTCACTTTCAAGTGATTAAAGTGTCAATTGGATAAAAAAGAAGAAGAAGATGAAGATGACGATAAACAGAAATGTAAAGTGAAAGCAATTAAAGAAAGCAAGTAAAGCAAATCAAAAGAAAATGAAATGCAGTAAAGAACCTCAATTTAAATTGCATAAAATGAAAGTGGCATATAAACTTGATTGATCTGTGTATCATTTGAGCGTCGCTGGGACTTTAGGAGTGTAGGATGTTTCAAGTTGCAGCCCCTAATACATTGTTCTAAGTAATATTTATAGAGAAAATCCTACATCTAAAATCCCTAAAAACTTGCTATTTGTTGGACAGGTGGCTTACATGCAACTAATACATGTATATTCTTTAATAAAATCCTAAAAACTATCAGCGACTGCCATTAAGTCAGCATTAGCAGTTCCTTAATTCTTGGATGCAACCGCTACTTTTGAAATTCAAATTGATAACCATCAGCTCCTGGATAATGATTTTGTCGGTGCACCAGCTTTGTCAGTAATTTGCAAGTCCCTTTGTCGGTTGAGTATATACTTTGTCGAGTACTTCTTCGAAACTTAATTTGTCGAGTATAACATTATTATCGGCTTCACACATTTGTCAAATGAAACTTATTTGTCGAATACCCTTCCCTGATT
The DNA here is from genome assembly GCA_023212625.1 of Styphnolobium japonicum. Classification (NCBI taxonomy): domain Eukaryota; kingdom Viridiplantae; phylum Streptophyta; class Magnoliopsida; order Fabales; family Fabaceae; genus Styphnolobium; species Styphnolobium japonicum. The sequence continues at coordinate 3,405,054 of JALBWW010000010.1, forward strand.
TGTCGGATACAACAATGTTGTCGTTTTGAACATTTGTCGGATGTAACTCATCAAATGTCGATTCAATCCCAGATTTTGTCAACTCAACCTTTAACACCATTTCATGATTTCAACTATGTATGAATTGTCGAATAACACATTTATTCCATTTTGGACTTGCACATTTCCAGATTCAACCTTGCAAAGTCTCACAATTTGTCAATTACCAATTTTGTCGAAAACTGGAAATTTGGTAATAACAGATGTGGACGGAGATGAGTTTTCTATTCCTCAGTCGGCTTTTCGAATTGTGCTGGGTTGTTGAATACCATTACCAAATTATCTTGGAGAAAAAGCCAATTATCCCAGGGATCATCCAAATCATCTTTAATTGGCTCATTATACTCAATTTCGTAGTAACCTTCAAACTCAGTGGGCAATACTGAAATCAGATTAACACTCATTGATTTCAAGAATTCCTCCTCGTCGGATAGCTCCACATCCATGTGCCTTCCTATCCTGAAATACTCTTTGTCAATTGAACCTGTCGAAGATAAGTTGCTATCCATGGCCATTATTATATCATCGAGATCCTTGTTAAGATCGAAATCCATATCAAATTGCTCAACATCATCAAGGCCGAAATGATCATCAGGATCATTTAAAGCCTCAATGACTTCATCAGTAGTCAAATCAATGCTGGTAACTAGGCAACTCGCGTTGTTGACCTTCCTTTTTCTTTGATTAATCCACATATCTTCTCCTTCCACTCAATATCTTGATCAGGGTCTTTCAAAACTTTCATTATTTTTTGACCAATCCTCAAGATTGTCGACATTCCCAAATTCACTTTCAAGGCCCTTGGTCTTGGTCATTTTCTTTATCATTTTCTCAACCATCAATCGGTCCCTTTCTTTGTTCTGTCGAACCTTCTTTGCTTCCTTCTTGGCAGCTACTAATCCTATTGGCCATTTCTTCCCTGTTTCATTTGGAATATGGCATTGAACCTGTTTCCCTCTTCTTATCTCTGCCAACTTTTCTTGTCGAAGACCACTGTTCTTATCCAGGTCCTTATCATTGCTTGTCGACACACCTGGAGTTATCTTCTTCTGATCAACAGGTTCCTTCCTAACAATACTCTTCAATTTTCCATCCCCTTGATTTCTGTCGGATGATGGCTTAATCCCAACCACTAAACATCCCTTCTAGTCGGGTTGTTCCTTGACTACTAAACCCTCTGCAATTTCCTTCCTCTTTTGTGCTTGTCTCAACCTTTGCAACCTCTTTTTCTGACTTTTTGACATCGGCAGAGGTTTCGAGGGCCCATAATCACTATGGAATTGATTATAGCCCACATTCCCTTGGCTGATTTTACCAAGTTTGTAATCTTCATTCCAGAATGATTGATCATTATGAAACCAATTCCTCTTGGCAATCACCCTTCATCGAAGCTCTGGGTGAATTGACTGCAACATTCACAAGTGGTACTCTTGTCCTTGTTGGCCCGACGTAATTTTTAGGAAACAAATTGCTTCTCACTGACTCACCAGGCTTTTCAGTCAACCAGTCATTCCTATTAGGCCTGGGTGTGTAATCCAGCCTTGGTCTTAGAGTGTAGAATGGTCGACGAGGATTCCAAGCTTTTCTGTCGAAAACCTTTCTCTTGCCTTGAAAATTTCCTTGTCGAACATCATCCTCTTTCTTTGCAGCGAGCTCATCATACACTGCATTGCACCTTGGACATAACCTTACCTTATCGCTTTCCTTCTTCCTCTGAAGGAATGCGTCCAGGGATTCTCCCAGTTTTGGGTATGTGTCCAACGCATCCTTCATGTCAACATCAACTTCTTGCAATGTTAACCTCGAATTCATCATCACCGTCCTCAATTTCATTAGTAGATTCTTTTAATCTGACAAATGCTACTTTTTCCCTTTTAAGGAACCTTTTTTGCTTTTGTACTTTTTTCAACTTTAGTTATTCTATCTGCCTAACCTTTTTCTCCTAGTTGGGCAAGATTAACCAAATTTTGATTTACTAATTTATTTCTTATGTAATAATCCAAACCACCTGAGGCAATTTTCACTACTTTTGCCTCAAGTATGGGAGTAAAACACCTACTCCTCATTTGTCGAAACCTAGTCAGGTAATCATCCACATTTTCGTTATACATTCTTTTAATACTAAAGAGATCCGTGAGTCCCACTTTCAAATCTCCTTTAAAAAATTGATCATGGAAACTCCTCTCTAGTTGAATCCAAGAATGTACTAAGTTTGGCCTTAGCGTCGAAAACCAAGAAAATGCATTCTTTGTAAGGGAACTAGGTAAAAATCTCATTTTAAGGCCTTCAACGGTGGCCAATTCCCCCATTTTTATGGTAAATCAAGTAATGTGTTTGACGGTCGATTCCCCACTTTCTCCAGAAAACTTAAAAATTTTAGGGATTTTGGTTCCCCTTGGTAACTCTGCATGTTGTACCCAATCAGGAAAAACTAAAACAAAATAGGGTTGGTTGGCATAGCTAACATTAAACCAAAAACGATTCAACACTTGTTCCACCACCTGGTTAACATTTTGTTCGACCACCTGTTGCCCCCTAGGGTTTTGGCAAAGCAATCTCATGGCTAAATCATTTCTAGCCATTTGATCTTCATCCCCTCGATGGAGCATGTGGACATTACCATGTTCCAAGCGTGGTTGATCATTTTGACCCATTTGACTAGGATTTTTTTAATTTTGTTCAACATTTACTTGGGGTGCATTTGCTTCAACATTTACCCCAGTTTGGGCTCTTAGAGCAATAACATTGGCTGCATCTTCTATCCCCATGGCTTGATTTAATCTTGCCATTTGTTGGGCTAATGCATTACAAGCATTATTAGTCATTTCCATGATTGGCGTAATCACTGCACCCATTTGTTAAGTGAACATGTGTACCATTTCATGGTTGCTCTCATCCATTTGTTGTCGAAAACTGGCCAAAGAGTTCATAGTCGGCCCAGTTATGTTTTGAGGGATATCCCTCAACATATTTGGGAATACTGGCCCCATATTCACCCTTTCCTGTCTAAAAGTAATGGAATTACTAGAGCCCGCAACTCCCATCCCTTGTCCATTGAAACTCACCAAGGCTAAACTAATTTGTGGTTGACTTAAAGAAACCGTTGTTTGGCCTATGGTACCGGCCAAAGGGCTGCCAATTTCCATCTTGGCCATTACACGGGGCACATAATTGGGTGGCAAACCATATTGTGGTACAAACCTTAAGTTCGAATTAATCACACTTTGATTGCTTGGTTGACTCGGCGATGGCTGAGTCGTTGCAGGTATTATCTATTCCGACATTGGATTACTCCGAAGAGCACCAGTTGGTACTTCATCAATCACAGGGCCTGAACCAATACCGATTGAAGGTGGCACAGTGACGTCGGCCGCTGGTGCATTCGACACTTGGTTATTTACACTACTCATGGTTCGTGTGTTCTGAGAAGGGGAAGAACGGATATACCTTCCACTTCTTAAACACATATAATGAACCTTTTGTGGGAACAAAGTCCGTTACACTACAAGTTACTCTAAACTCGTCCCACTGGGTGTGCCAATTAGTTTATGGGGAAATTTGTTTAAATGCAAACTTCTACAAACAAATATATTTGTCAGTCGAATGTGGATTCTCGAGTTACATGGTAATCTCGTATGAAAATGTTTTGTTAAACTTGGTGTAGGAAAAGAGCGAATTAAAATGCAATGACAAAGAACAATGCAAAGTAATCTAAATTGTAGAAAATAGATGAAAAGCAATAAATTAATGTAAGTAACAATACGATAAATGTAAAGGAATTGAAGAACAAAACAATAACGTAAATTATAGAAAAGTAAAAAAAAGTAACAACATAACAAGAAAGGTAAGAAAGTTTTAAGGAGCGAAGTGTTGAGAAGTAAAAAGAATTTAGAAGAACATTGCATTAAAGTAAATTTCTTGAAATGAAAATTGAAGGCATACTTGAAATCAAATCCTTTGATCTGCTCAAGTGAGATATTAGGATTGTATATCCAGTAACCAACATTTTTTACATTGTAAATCCTAGTATTTATAGACAAAATAAAGAAAATAATTGTCTCCTAAGAAACATACATGTGTATATGGCAGTTAAGCCATATATTCGACATACAAAGTTTCAGAGTTATAAAGAAATTTGATAAATCTTCTCGACGAAAGCTATCATTCGACGAACAACACTTGTAGTATTTTCTACCTCCAGCAAAATGGATCTTTTCGATATAAACCGATCATCCGACGAATAACATTTGTAATATCTTTTTCGACGAAAACTTATCATCCGACGATCAATACTTGCAAAAACTTCAAACCTTGGAGAAACTCTCCAAGTTCACTTACTCGTCAAATTAGAACTTTTTCTTCCCGTAGTCATGGGGATACCAATTCGGGCAAAGATGGGCCATACCAGGCTTGGGCGAGGGTCGGGTCTCAGTTTTGGCTTTCACAAATTGAGTATTTGAAATAATATCTTTGTTTTATTTGAAAAAAATTATATGTAGCATTGAAGAAATAATTAAAAAAATCATTGACAAAATAAGAAAAGTAATATCCTTTTTTTCCAATAAGAAGAAAGATATTTTTTTCAAGCAAAAATTGGATAAAATTTTTGGAGCATTCATAAGATGTCTTATCCAACTTTATACTAACTGCTTCCACCAAAGAAATTATAGATAAATAAAACAAATTTATGAAGGGAATTATAAAAAAACGAATAAACACTTAAAATGGTTCTCCAAAGATACATGTGACATCAATTTAGCCCTCCAATAATTTTTAACATCAAAATAGTCATCGAATGTCAATTTTTTTTATATCAAATTAATAATCTAAAATTATTTTTTGACATTAAATTAATTTTTAAAAAGATCAATTTAATATAAAAAATAATTAAACGTCTAAACTGATGTGATAGATATTTTTGAAAAATAAAATTAAATATTTACTCAAAAAAAAATCATAACAACAATGAAATGCTCAAATAATAAAAAAAGAAGCAAAAGGTGAATCTCCTTTGACGCCATAACGCACCTGGGGTGCACGTTAGCTTGTTCCAAGTTTCCAACCAACTTAGTAATAATAACAATTATCATTTTATTATTATTATTCATAATAATAATAATAATAATAATAATAATAATTCGTATTATTCACTTCTACCATTACCAGATCGGCCATTGTCGGAAGCTCCTATTCATAGTCCGAATCGGACCCACTTCGGAACCCGAATCCGATTTTTCCCATTCAGCAGACTCCATGAAAATCGGGTTCTGTGTTTCTCTGTTTTTAGTGCACTGAGATTTTCGCAGTTCACTCAGCTCAATTTTGCTCCAGCTCCCAAGTACACGGGGCGATCTGGGTCTTCTTCAACATCCATTTTCAGCTCCAATCTCAGTTAGTATTTCTTTTTCTTTTTCATCGCTTTAATTTCGGTGCTAATTTTTACCACATCTGGGGTATTTTTTTTTTTTTTAATAAATTATGATTTTTATTTTTGGGCCTTTTTTTTAGATTTTCGATCTGTGTGCAAAAGTGTTGGGTTTTTATCGAATTTAGCTGAATTTGGTTGCGGATTTCAAGAGATAAATGGTTTCTTGATTTTGAAATTGGAAGTGTTTGGTTTCTGGGAAAATCTAGGAATGAGGAAGGAAAGTAAATTTTGGACATTTGCATCAACGTTTATGATATTTTCTTTAATGAAAAGAAAATTTTCGTGTAATCAACTCAACAGCTTGATCCGTGTTGTTTCGATTTAGGTTGTACCTGGTTTCTCAGGAACTGTAATTTTGCATGAATTGTAGGTTGAAGTTGGAAATTTCTTTATAAAATTGTTAATTTATGGCATTTGAGTTTGTTCATTTTATTGAAAATGTTTGGAGTAAACATCTGTTTTGGTTCTCCAAAAGATACAAGTGTCATCAATTAGGTTTTTTAATGATGAATCCGTCAAATTGGTCTTTCAATATCATTTTTTGACATCAAATTGGTCCTTCAATGTCACTTTTTTACATCAAATTGGACCAATTTGATATAAAAAATTATTAAAGGACCAAACTGATGTCACTTGTATCTTTGGAGGCTCAAAATAGATGTTTACTCAAATTTTTTTGTATTGTTGTTCTTGGATCTCTCAGCTGAAAATTTTGTGAGCTTTAAAACTAAAATTACTGTTTTATTTATTTATTTATCTTTTCTTTTCATCCCAAAACTGTCAGCAGACATGGAAAGGAGGTTAGATGTGAGATTGGAGGCATTGTCATGGATAACTATGTTGGGTTGGTTATAGCTTCTGTTTCAAGAGTTCAGTTGTGAAGTGGTTTGGTTCTACATGGAAGCAAACAAAGAGGAGGCACTTAAAGCAATAGAGATTGCTGAGAAGCGATTTGCTCAGAGGGACTTTGCAGGTGCAAAAACTTATGCTTTAAAGGCTAAAACACTTTGTCCCGGATTGGAGGGTATATCTCAAATGGTGGCCACATTTGAAGTTTACATTGCTTCTAAGGTCAATTATAATGGCGTACTAGATTACTATTCGATTCTTGGATTAAAACCTTCAGCAGGTAAAGAAGCTGTCAAGAAACAGTACAAGAAGATGGCTGTGTTGCTTCACCCAGATAAGAACAAATGTGTGGGAGCTGATGGGGCATTTAAGCTTGTTTCTGAGGCATGGGCTTGGCTGTCAGATACTGCTGCCGTGCATAATTCTTATGATCTCAAGAGAAATGCACAATTGGCTGCTGGGATTAATCAGACGAATTTGTCTTCAGTCCATGCTACTGGTGCTACAGGTTTTAACAAATGTTCCAATTTGTCAACCTCTCGTGGGAGGCATGACACTTTCTGGACAATTTGCAACTATTGTAAGGTTCAGTATGAGTATCTGCGCAAGTATGTGAATAAAAGACTTTCTTGTAAGAACTGTCGTGGCACTTTCATTGCTGTTGAAACTGGGGCAGCCCCAGCAAATGGTTCGTTCCCATATTGTCCTTGGTCATATGTGCCAGGAAATGGGTATGGAAGGCATTCATTTGATGGAGTTACATATGTTCCAACTACTGCCACCTATTTCAGTGGCAATGGGGTAACAGGATACCATTCTGGACATGGACATGAGTATGTTTCAAATGTTTCATATCAGTGGAGCTCTGCTGGACTTGTCAATCAAAATGGATCAACTACCTTGTCTGCTGATTCTGGTTCTCAGGCCAATGGAAATGTAAAGAGGGGAAGACCAAAAGTCAAATCAGGAGTTGATAGGAAGCATCACGTGGCAGAGACTGTGGTCAATATAAATTCAGATGTATCATTCTCCTGTAATGAATCCCAGGAAGTTAAGCCAAGTAGACCTGACAAGAAAAGGAAAGTTGTTGTCGGAGCTAGTTTCAGAAATGACTATGAAGAAAAGGGGTCAAAATGTGCTTCAGAATCAACATTGGCTAATGGAAATGAAAGCATTGGACATGGCCAGAGGCTTTCCTGCACAAGTGAAGTTCAAACCAAACAGTATTCCGTGGCACCGGCATTTGATGCGAGAAAATTATTGATTGAGAAGGCCAGGACAGAAATAAGGAAGAAACTGGAAGAGATGAAGTTGGCATCTGAAACTGCTGCTGCTGTTAATGAGAGAGAGAAATCACTAGCTGAAGTTTGTCAAATCAAAAGAGAGACATGTAGAAGAACAGTTCTGAATGTTTCTGGTCATCAATTAGAGCATAGGAAAACTGGTCAAGTCTCAATAACTGTCCCAGATCCTGATTTTCATGACTTCGATAAAGATAGGTCAGAGGAATGCTTCAGGCCAAAGCAAATATGGGCCTTATATGATGAGGAGGATGGCATGCCTCGTTTGTATTGTCTGATCCGTGAGGTTATCTCTGTCAATCCTTTTAAAATTCATATTAGTTACCTGAGTTCAAAAACTGATAGTGAGTTTGGCTCAGTGAACTGGCTTGATTCAGGTTTTACCAAATCTTGTGGAAATTTTAGGGCCTCGAATTCTGATGTTGTTGACCAAGTTAACATTTTTTCTCATGTTCTAAGCCGGGAGAAGGCTGGTCGAGGTGGTTGTGTTCGCATATATCCCAGAAGTGGAGATATTTGGGCTGTTTATCAAAATTGGTCAACAGATTGGAACAGATCTACTCCAGATGAAGTTAGGCATCAGTATGAAATGGTGGAGGTGCTGGATGATTACTCTGAGGAGCTTGGTGTTTGTGTTACTTCCCTTATTAAGTTGGCTGGATTTAAAACAGTATATAAGAGGAATACAGACAAAAGTGCCATTAGATGGGTACCAAGAAGAGAAATGTTGCGCTTTTCACACCAAGTGCCTTCTTGGTTGCTGAAGGGGGAGGCAAGCAATTTACCTGAAAAGTCTTGGGACCTTGATCCGGCTGCAACTCCAGACGAGCTTCTTCATGCTGCTACAGAAGCAAACGCTTCCTAGGTATTGGTGAAAACAATTATTTGGACACACATCAGCATTCTTCCGGCAGTATTTTAGATTAAACTGTACACTATGTCACACTTAGAGACCAATGAGATATTAACCACTGATGTGTTTAGAGGGTGAAATTTTATTTAGTAACATTTGTCTAGAATTTCAGATCTAGTGATTGCCTGTTCACTGAAGTTTCTTCTTGCCATAGGAGGTGTAACTCTTGTAAGAGCTCCGGACAGGTTGGCATTAGGTCTGCTACTTGTAATTGTATTTCTTGCCAGGATTTACTGGTAAAGAATTAAAGGCTGAAAACAATTTTAAATCTGAATAGAGACAACTTTGAGGGATAAAAAAGAAGCACAATCAGTGACTAGAATTGTTGCATTGTATATGGATTTGTGTTGAAAATTGTTGATGTGATCGCATAGATCTAAAGATGAATTAAATAGTAAAAAAACAGTTCTAAATTTTAATTTTTCTAATAAAATTTGACAGCTTCTGCATTCTTTGGAGTTTCATACTTTCTGGTCTCTACTTTTTCTTAAGAAGTAGTCTTAGAATTTTCTCAACACAGTAGTTTACCTGAAATGACCTTTTCCTTTGTTACTTTGACAAGTTCAATAAAATTACATATTTTTTATGCAATTTTATTATACAGTTGGAAATAACAATTGGTATTTGCTTGATCATTTTCTATGTTAATTTAAGCCATTAAAAATGGGCTAGTAGTGAAGAATTTAAAAGTGAGCTAGGAGTGAGAAATTTAAATAATTTGTAAAAGATTATAGGCTCCAATTTACGTACAATCATGTTATAGGAAAATAGTGCAGTCCTTGGGCTTTCCCAATTTTAGTAGCTTACGTTTGATTCTGTTATGGTGAGGATCTTATGTAAAGGGTGGAGAGCATATAACAATAATCATCCATAACCAATATCAAATATACATTTCTTCCTCTCTCTGTTTTTATTGCATATTCTGTAGGCTTTAATCACTGAATATAGCCTTCGAATATTGGTATTTCCCTGGTTAATTGTCATTGAAACCCTCGGCTTCCTACCATTCCATGGGTTTCTCAATACAAAATTTTAATTCGGTAACAATTGGTACCAAAGCTCCGATTCTGCGAACGAGAGCTCATGGCTGACGCAACTCGAAGGCAAACATCCAACCAAGAGATGGAGAAGTCTCTTACCCACAAGATCAATGAATCAACTGCTTTCATGATTGCTAAAATGGATAAGGTAGCTGCTTATCTCTATGAGCTTAAACAAATGCTTCAGAATCAAGCTCGCATCAATGGTGAATCCTTTAACAATGCTAGTCTACAAGATCTGATCCCAGAAAGCCAAAATAAGGAGTATCAATGTTTTTCTTGTTCTGAAATCATGGATTCGATGGATGTGAAGTCAGATCAAAGAATTGCAGAGAACAGTCTTGAGGAGACGAAGCATTGGGAATCATAGACAGAGAAGCCGATACTTACATTCGATCGACAACCAGAGCCAATACAAGTTACAACAATTGTCTCGAAAACCCAAACCACGAAAATGGGTACATCTGAAATTTATGGTCCGCAATCATGGTCACGGTCTATGGCCGCTCCTCCGCTACCTCTGGTGTTTTGGAAGTTAACATAGTTTGATGTTTCCAGATTGTTTAATGGGTCGTGGGTCATGTGGGCACGATGGATGAATGAACAGGGAAACATTCGCTGGGGAAGTTTGTGGTCTGACCACTCTGCAAGTTTCTTGAAGCATGAGTATACGGTAAGAAATAAGAATGTAATTATTTTTTATCTTGGTGGTGTTCAGTTTTACCCTCTACTCCACTGGTTGTGTTCCAGAACCATCCTTGCTAAATGCTCCAAATTGCTGTGTTTGGAAATGGTGATGGAGGCATTTCGATTTCATAGTATCACTTATGGGCTTGAGTTTTTTAGTAGGATGTAGAAGGAAAACAACAGAGGAATTAATGTTGCATCACTAGGAATGGGTCCACTGCTTGTGTATGGAACTGAAGGGGCTAAAGTGGAGAAGGCTTTTGCGAACATTGTTGGTGTTGAGGTTGCCAAGATGGGGAGACTCAATCTGCTCAGGCTTGCACCAAAGCCGTGTTCTAAGCTATTATGGACAGAGATTATTTTGTTTATTGTGAAGAGCCAATTTGTTCAGCATGTGGCTGTCAATGCTCTTGTCGAGAGAGGATAAAATGCAGAGAATGCAGAAGCTTCAAAGTCTTGCAATTGCGCTATTAGAGATGTGGAATTTGATGAATATACCACTTGAGGAACAACCGAAATTTCACAATGTAACCAGTAAAATTGCTGCTTTGGAGTCTGAATTTATTGAGCCTAACATTCTCTCAATTGACTCAATCATTTTTGTTCAGAGAATAAAGAAGGCTTCAACAACTTAAATCGACCAAAATAAAAGAACTTTTACTGAAAAAGAAGTTCGAGCTAGAGGAAATATGCAGGAGCACACATTTGACTACACAAGCAGTTTGTCCAAGGGAACATCCAATTGAATTTATAGACTCTAAATCTGTAAACGATGAATACCTGTTCGAACAAATTGAGCACCAAATTACAAGGACGAAAGAGGAAGCTTTTAGCAGGAAAGAAATCCTTGAAAAGTTTGAGAAGTGGTTGGCTGCTAGTCAAGAAGAAAGCTGGTTGGAAGAGTACAACAGGGATGATACTGGAAGAGAGATACATTATGACCACCTTGCTTCATTTGCCAAGTTCCTAATTTAGACACTTGAGGACAAGGGATCTTTTTAGGGGGAAGGATTTGTTATAGGAAAATAATACAGGCCTTGGGCTTTTCTAATTTTAGTAGCTTACGTGTGATTCTGTTATGGTGAGAATCTTATGTAAAGAGCGGACAGCATAGAACAATAATCATCCATCAATATCAAATATACATTTTTTCCTCTCTATTTTTACTGCATTTTATTGCATATTATTTAGACTTTAACCATCGGATATAGCCTCTGAATATTGCTATTTCCCTAGTTAATTGTCATTGAAACCCTCGGCTTCCTAGCATTCCCTAGGCTTCTCAATACAAAATTTTAATTCTTTAACAAATCAGTATTTCAAAAAACTATATTCTATGTCAGGTTGAGAACCTCTTTTTTGAGCACCCTTTAAGAATTATAGTATGACAAATAGTGGAGAGCATAGAACAATAATCATCCATCATCAGTATCAAATATACATTTTTTCCTCTTTCTGTTTTTACTGCATTTTATTGCATATTCGTTAGACTTTAATCATTGGATATAGCCTCTGAATATTGTTATTAACTAGTTAATTGTCATTGAAACCCTCGGCTTCCTAGCGTTCCCTAGGTTTCTCAATACAGAATTTTAATTCTGTAACAAATCAGTATTCCAAAAAATTATATTCTATGTCAAATTGAGAACCTCTTTTTTAAGCACCCTTTAAGAATTATAGTATGAAAAATTACAGAATAAACTTTCTCAAAAGAAAAATGAAACACCGAATGAACATTTTAATGTTAAATGCTTGAATTTCGTGAAATCTCTCAATGGTCCAACTCAATCACCACATTTACGCCCCTCAATTACGAGTACTTACAAAAGTTAGATAGGAGCGCTTGCGAGATTTTTCTAAGTTCAATAATTTAATTACAAAAGATCAATTTAGAAGAGATTTGACGAAATTTTTTCATGAGCATATAGAGATCTAACTTTTTTACAATCCAGTGATACATTTTGGACCAACCTCACTCACTTTCCTTACTTCCCAAGTCCCAACGAAGAAATAGTGATCTCGCTGTTGTCAACATATTTAGTAATTCAACTAAATAAATGCTCATTCTGTTACGACTCAAGTATGAGAAGAATCCAACCCAAAATACTAGCCTATTGGATGAAGAATCTCATGACTTAAGTATCCCATTGAGTTGTCTTTCCTAGGCAATGTGAGACACAACACATTCACTGCTCTTTGAGGCTTTGAGTCAGGAACGTACAAGTTGCCAAACCATTTATTCATTTGCAGATTGAGATTATGTCAACAATTTGATTGTAAATTAGCTAACACTGCTGCCCATTATCTGTTTCTCGAGCTGCATCCTCCACTCCTAACAGTTTCAAATTCGTTCAAGTTTTTTAAACAACTACTATATCCTGAAGAAAATATTTGAAATCATCTAGAAATAAAAGGTTCCAATCCTTACCTTAACTCATGCCTAAGTCACTTGAAATGCCACGAGCCACAATCAGAGATAGCAACCACCAATGCTTAATGGTCACCAGTTGGCATGACCTAAAGAAAACAGGAAAAAGAAGCAATGCAAGAGCAAATATAACTCAACCAGCCATAGAGAACACAATAGAAAAAAAGGCCCAATATTTAGATTCTCTAGTTGTGGCACTAAATTTATAGTACAATATTCTTTCCATTGTATAAGCAGCTGGTCTATCCTCCTGGCTAGTAGTCATAAACTTTCAAGGGGGATTCTTCTGTTTTACAGGAAGGCTTCCTGCTGCCTGAGCAGTGCTGGGATTCGTAAACCAAGTGGTATAGAGGAACTGCTTATGAGCCCCTACATGGTTGCAAACAAGACGAACCTTCTGTCTCTCTCTCATCCATCTCAACACTATTTTCATATGCCTCTTGCTTGTCAAATCTTTCAATCCAACTTCCTGAAATAGTGTAGATGATTACTCAATAAGTTTATATTTGATTCACTGTTACTATCACTAAACAAGAAAGTACCACATCATTAAAGTAACTAAGAGTTTTCACATTCATTGCAAGGACTAAAAGCAATTTAGCTATTTCTTAAATAGGTGACACTACAAGATTCATAGATAGGGTAAAGTGGACCAACATTAAATCCTTACTCAATATGCATCCCAGAGATTTGCAACTAAATAAGATTCATAACCATTTCACAATTGTACATAACTATGTAAGAACGAAAAGAAAAAAAAAATTTGGAGGGAGACTGGGTCCCTTTGTTTACTCTTAAATTTATCTTTTCCTTGGCCTAAAAACTTCGAGGATTTAATTTTCATCCACTTTTACACTATCAGTTAATTATATTGTGCCACCTGATTAAAAACTATTTTTTTTCTCAAAGCGAAAAACCTTAGTTACTACAATGATTTTGTACTTTCTTGTTTTTATAGATAGTTTACACATCAAATTTATCTCAAAGTTCAATAGCATAATTACTTCAAAAGTTTAAACGAACAGCATGTCTATTTGAAATGCTGCAACCTTTTGTAAATGAGACTTAATTCACTAAACTATAAAACAGAATATCCATTCCTTCCTATGATAACTTAGCAAGCAACAGTGTATTATTTGAAAGACCCAGAAGCAAGACAAGTTGAAAGTAATACTCATAATGAGGACAGAGTGAAAGCATTTCAAAAAACTAATACGTAATAACAGTAACTCTGCATTAGAACATCCATCCTACAAAGAACTGGTATATTCAACTATACCTTGACACGTTCCCAGGTGTCTTCAATAGTGAGGGGACCATGCTCCCTCACAATATCAAAGAGGACTCTAGTGATGGTCTGCCTCTGCTCTGGTGGTGTTTTGAGCACTATCGGTCCCATCTTGGGCTTTGATTTGTTTGCAAAAAACCTGATTGTTGTCCCAAACATACTGTGTTCTTGGTTCTCAAACCCAAATTAATTCTACAAAATAAATGTTAAGATATAATTTAGTTCTATGAGAACATTTCTAAGTTTTTTTAAAAAAAATTCCTGAAAACTCAGCAACACAGATAAAGGAACAAACTATCATACCTTATTGTCAATTGCGAGTTACTTACCAGTTCAAGAATCGATTTTTTTATTTTGGCCAATAATAAACTAAAAGATATAGACTTATGTAAAAACAAGCATTGCAAGAAAGAAAAATTTAAGCACACGGTTCAAATAATAAGTATGTCAGTACACAGTTCAGACATGCCATGATTCTATCATCAATCATTAATTTTGCAACATTCATCAATTTTAAGCACCAAGTCAAACAGAAAACAACCTTTGAGTATTGAGCAGAACAAGTACTAGAGCACAACATTATGAAGTACCACAACACTGAACTCATTCAACCCAAATCTCAAAAAATTCGCAACAACAGAGTCTATTCAATATTGAATACAGATCACAGGGATTGACTCGTGAAAACCCACAATCGTCTGATTAAAAGTCAAATGATGGTTTGCATCATTACCTGCTGGTAGGGTGCCAAGGAGGGATGCCGCGGAGGTGGAGGAGGATGAGGTATATGGTTGGGCTTGGCTGGGTCAGTCAGAATTTGATCCAAGAAGGAAATGTTCAGGGTTTTAATAGTGGGCTTGGTATCTGGGTTTGGTTATTTAGCCTAGAAAAATTCCATATAAGAGAAATGGTAATGAGCAAAATAAAAAGGAGTATAGACTTATTTTGGTCTTTCAAAAATATAAGTGTCATCTGTTTAATTTTTTAATAATTTTTTACATCAAATTGGTCTTCTAAAATGACATTGAATGACTATTTTGATGTCAAAAAATGACATTGAAGAATCAATTTGATGTCGTAATTTGACATTAAATGATCATTTTGATGTATTCATCATTAAAGAATCTACTTGATAACACTTATATTTTTAAATGACCAAAATGAATATTTACGCAAATAAAAAGTGATATTGGGCCTATTATCTTTATTGGGTTTATTCCTAAACATTTGGTTTCAATTGGGAGCATATTTAAGAGAAACATACTCAAGAAAATGAAATCTCGGCTGGGTTCGTGGCCTAGGATTAGGTGCATCTTCCTGTAAGGTGTTTGGTTTCCTTATTTCTCAGCTTAGTGGCATGACTCTAGCTCGGATAGCAGTGCTAGAGCCGTCAAAATAGGTCAAACTCGTCGGGTCAGCCTGTTTACCTGTATAAATTATGTGAGTCGAGTTTCAAAAATAGTGACCCGTGAAAACATGGGTAATTTTGGATCGACTCGTTTAACTTGCGAGTTAAACAGGCCAGCTCGCGGGGCCCGCAGGTCTACTGCATAACCTTTTTTTTAAGTTTAATTTTTTTGTACAAATATAAAATTAAAAAAAACTTAGTTAGTTAAACACTCTTTTCTCAAGTAAAAGTACAAAATGTATGTATTGTACATGCTAGCATTGACACAACCCATAGATAAACACATCCGTCAAACTCAATAAGTTTATGTTATTTATTTGTTTGAATTCTTCCTTAACCCTTTAAATATGATTAAAAGTATTAAATATTATATCTATGTAATGTAATATTTGATTTGAGATTATTAAATTAATTTTTTCATTAAATGTAAATTTATTTCAAAGTTCACAAGTAAAAAAAAAGTTTCGCGGGCTGGCCCATTTAGGCCTGCGAGTTGATGCGAGGCGAGTGGATTTGGCTAATTTGTAACTTGTTTAAATGCGAGCAATTTTGACCCAGCTTGTTTAACCCATGGCCCGTTGCAGGCGGGCCTAAACGGCCCCGCCCAGCCCATTTGACGGCCCTATGCAGTGCTAAGGATGATGAGGTGATTCCCTTACTAATAAGTGAGTAGGGTACGATGAATAATGAGTTACAAACTATTTCACGGTGAGAATACACCTATGATAAATTATTAAAGAGTAAACACCCATTTTGATATTCTAAAGATACAAGTGACATCGGTTTGGTCTTCTAATAATTTTTGACATCAAATTAATACATTTGGAGGACCAATTTGATGTCAAAAGTGACATTGAAGGACCAATTTGATGTCAAAAACAGACATTGAAGGACCATTTTCATGTATTCATCATTGAAGGATATAACTGAAACACTTATATTTTAAGAGAACCAAAATGGATGTTTACTCATTATTAGATTTATGAGTAAACATTTATTTTAGTACTCCGATGATATACGTGACATTGTTGGTGTATGCCATAGAGGCCTGTTATATCTTGACTTTATGGTTTACATTGTATCATGACATTTATTTAATATATGAGGCATTTCATTTATTGTGTTGTTTATTTATATTAAACGAACATAATAAAGTCCTTAGAATGAATGTTCTATGCCATGGAATATCAAGTACATGACTTGATAGTGAGACATTGTTGGCACTCATTAGAACGCTATTCTTAAATATCCCTAGTCAAGTATTATTGTCATTTACGACAACAGTAATACATTGAGACTAGTATGTGCGTAGACTGATGACCATATCTCACGGGTCATAGATATGAGATATTAAGATTTCACATGGGTACACATTAGAGTAATGTTGTATTGGATTGACCTACCATGAGAACGCTGCATGGATCACTATGTAAATGTCATAAGCAATTCTCATAGTGACAATGGTGTATGTGATCCTTTGACTTGATGGCACTACAGTTCCCTACATATGGAGTTGTATGACTTGATACCGTCAAACGTCCCCTGTAACAAAGAGATCATTAAGATGGCTATTGGACATATTGCGAATCACGTAGAGGGATGTGAGTGACCTAGATAAGATTTGTCCCTTCTACTTAACGGGAGCGATATCTGTGGGCCCATTGATAAGAGTAAGACTAAAAATGTATGGCCGTGCTCAAATGAATCAATATGAGATATTGATATCATTTGTCTTAGTATGTCTACTCGGAGATCAAGAAACCAAAGATTGAATAGTACAAGGATGACATGTTTCATGCCTTGTGTTTAATCAAGATATCTAGACAAAGGGACTAAACTACATGGTAACATTGGTCACGGAAAGGTTATTTCAAACTATTGGCTTCCTCATTACTTGGGTAACAATGATGTGTTGCTAGATATCGCTCATTGTTTATAATATTTAAATATGATTTAATATTATTACCAACATAATGAGAACCTATGGGGTCACATACTTAGAGTAGATTAATTGGAGCATGAGGAATTAGAGTTGGAGTCAATCCCTCGCGGGCCAAGCTCATGTCAGATGAGCCCATAAGGCCAAGGCTAGGTCTTTTCACCTTACCATTGTGTCCTGCTTATAAATAGCAACACTAAGAGTGTTGTGCCGTCTAGTCGCATACTGCACTCAGTTTGTGTGAAAAGAAACAGTCACCACGTCTCTTTTGGCATCTAGCAGTGCTTTGAGACACGCTCCAAGAATTTGCTTGTGTGGACTTCGTAGAGGTGCTGTTACGTTACTGCGGTGCTGTAGTGTTTGACAGCCGTCATCTACACGTTTCACGCTACAAGAGGTAAATGTTTTGAACATGAACCATGACTATTCGCTTGGATTCTAGTGGGAACTTTTCCACTGCGTTTTGTTTTTATCCGCTTTTCCCAACAGTGGTATCAGAGCCACTTGCGAAACCATGGTTCTATTTGTGTGCTTTGCTTGTTATATGTGATAACATGTTCATTATGCAATTGTATGTGATACGTTTACGTTTCGATATGTTATGTATGATTGTATATATTCGATCATGGTTGATTATGAGTTTCTGTGTGACAGTTACGTTATCAGGATTCGTTTGGGATGACAAAGACGATGCACAAGGATTGTCTTCGGTTCGGAACCGTTGACGATCCAAGATCATCAAGTGTTGATGAGCGACAACGCTAGGGTTCTCAAGGAGTTTGAGGAACCCATGACGGTGCTTTAAGATCTTTATGAGATTTGATGAGATTTGATAAAGATTTGATAAGTTTTGATGAGATTTGATATCCTTTATCTTCCCTTGACTTATCCATCTGATTTCAAATTCAAATAAATATTAAATCTCAATTGAGGAAAACATATAATAAAGAATCCAAAGCTAAGATATGCAATCAATACACATAATCAAATAAAATCAGGTTTCTATGGAAATAATCTAAAACATTAATTTGTAATCATATGCTTTTTATGCATGGTGCATGGTTGTGGACTTAGTCCTTTTACTTACTTTCTTTTGGTTTTATAAATACGGCCTGCATGTCGTGCCTTTTGGTTTTTATATTAAAATATGGCCTGCGCGTCGTGCCTTTCTCTATACAATCTGATTGTACATTCTCTTCTCACCTTACTCCCCTCGTATGTAAAACGAGGTTTCTCCTTTGAAGGACAGAATTAGAGAAAGAGGCACTTGGAGAAGGTGCTTTGTTCCCTATGAAATAACCAAGTGAAACACAAGAAGGGGGGTTGAATTGTGTTTCTTAACCCTTTTTGATGATTAATAAAAGATTTTCCTTTTTAACAGAAGATTAAACACAGTGAAGGATAAAGTTTGACAAGTAAAGAACTTAGAACCAACACGGCTTAGTCCTATTGGACTCTAAGGATTTTGAAAAGACTTTTAAGAAAACAGTTAACACGTTCTAAAACCAATTAAAAGGTCTTTGTTAATAAACACAATAGTAAACCCCAGAGGTTAGTGAATATAATAAAACACACTAGAAGAGAAGAGAAGCTTACACACGAGATTTATCCTGGTTCACTCTTATCAACCAAGAGCTACGTCCAGTCCCTTCAACCAGAAGGATTTTCCAACTAATCTTTTTCGAGATTACAAGTATTATACACCTCTTCAGGTAACAAGTATTTTCAACCTCTTCAGGTAACAAGTATTTTCAACCTCTTCAGGTTCAAACACACAAGTATTCTTTTACACACAACCTCTTCAGGGTTACAATGCTTAAGATGAATAAGTGAAAGTAGATGAAAGCTTGAGTTTGAAACTCACTGACAAATGAGAATAGACAATAGAAATCTCAAGGCTTTTTCTTTTTACACATATATGGAAATCCAAGAAGAAATAAAGCTTTTCAGACTTTGTAGGATGCTTCGGCAAAGATCTCTTCTTTTCTTCAAGTGCTGCTTCTTCTCTTTATAAGTAAGAACAAATTGAGCAGACTTCATGGGCTAGATCGTCCAACGGAAACATTTATTACCGTTCTGAGTAGCATTAAATGCATCTACTGGAAAAGTGCTGAACTTCTTCTGACGGTGACTTTTATTCTCTGAGATTTCCAATCAATGAAAACAAAGTCCTGATTTGTCTAAGATTGCAGACGGTTTCTTATTTGCAGATCTTTGTAGTTGTTAGACAATGTCAGCAAAAGTGGCTTAGTTGACTTCTTCTGTCGCCGTGAGCTGTCAGAGTTCTTTTCTAGCATTTAATGAGGAACAGTTCTTCATTTTTGAATTTTCACTTGGACGAGAGCTTGAGCTTGAACTTTAAAAGAGTGAATTGAGTCCGAGCTTTGGCAATAAGATCGTATTGGACGAACCAATAAAAATAGTAACAGTATATGCATACAAATATTGGACGCACCAATAGTTAAAGTATATGTAGACAATCATTGGACGCACAAAGCAAAATAGCATATTGGTCGCACAAAGAGTCATAGCATATTGGACGCACAAAGAGTTATAGCATATTGGACGCACAAAGAGTTATCTTTAAGCATAGAGCAGAAAGGACGCACATACAAGTAGCGATTTGTTAAAACTATTGTCGAAACACTTACTTGTTCAAACTAAATAAATATTTTTGTTATCCTCAAAACTTAAACAGGGAAAGCTACAGCATTTAAGAATTTAGTACTTAAACCTTTTTATAAGATTTTGGTTTCAACAATCTCCCCCTTTTTGATGATGACAAAAACTATTAATTTGATTGAACACAGATTCTTTTTAAAACAAAATTGCTCCCCCTAAGAAAAACATTTCAAAGAGATGGACTCAAAGTCTGTTGGACGCAGAGTCGATTGGACGTAGTACACGAAATTTATTTTTACGAAACAAGTTTCAAGAGCAAGTAACATTATCTTTGTATCGAAGTTTAGTACTTGAGAAAAGTGTTTAACAGAGACAATACCTTTTGAAAAGAAATAAACCATGCTAAAATTTAGAGCAGATCCTTCACAGCAACACAGTGCATTAGCAGAGTATTCACAATTTCAATTAAAGCATTTATATAAGGGCAACAGAATAAACGAGACAAGGATAATGAAACAACCAGATGAAAAAAAAATTCATAGTTTCATTGAATCAGAATAAATTATAAAACAAATTTGTTTGTAACAAGTCAAATTCCCATTATTCTCCTCCTTTGTCATCAGACAAAAAGAAAGAAAGACATCATTGTCAAAAAAAATTGGCTAAAAGAAAGAATCAAGAGGAAGAAGGTGGAGGAGGAGGAGGTGGCCCTTGTTGAAAAAGAGATTTGAGGAGGTCTTCAACTCTCTTGTACATTAAGTCCATCTGATTATTCACGTAGGCCTGAAAAGCTGGGGGCACTTGGGTGAGAATGTCGTGAAGGTTGTGGTTCCACAATAGCTAACTCGGTGGTGGAAGCGGGAGGAGTCACATCCATTTGCCGCACTATGATTCAACCGTCTTCGAGACAGAGGAAGGTCAACATCCCAAGGAAGAGAAGTTCTCCGGTATCCAAACATTTGATCCCAGGGATAAGGCCTGCCTAAGTTGTCAGACGGAGGTCCAGAGACATAGCTTGGACAAGAGAAGATTGTTGGCAATGGCGAGTTCAGAGGCAGTCCAAGAAGATCATCTACCATAAAGATAGGACGAAAACACTGGAAGCTCTGACCAGGCACAGTTATAGTATCTTCCTTATCTTCATCGCTTAGACCTGAAGAAGACGCTTGTTGCTCACACTCCCAAATGTGCTTTTCCCAGAAGGTCTTAGCCTCGTTCTCCTCAGCTTCTCCTTTATTCGAAACTTGCCACAAGAATTCAACATTAACATCAGGGGAACGTAAGCTCCCAAAATTTGGCTTAAAGAGGATGGGCTTGGGAAAGGTGGCTTGGCTTCTGTACTTTTTCAAGTCTTTGTTTTTATTTAAATCCACCATTGGCAACCTTGGACAAACCCGATCCGGCTGAATCTTGATGGCAGTTGCAGAAGAGATGATCAGTGAAGGGGGTACAAATCTCATATCCTTCAACAGAAGACTCCCCTTAATGACACTGACAAGGATGGTGTCATAAGGACTCACAAACTGTCCCATTTCTTCCAAGGTGACAGGTTTGAAGGAGAGGTCACTAGGGAAGATGTGAACTTTTGTTGAGCAACCATCACAGCACCGGGAGCGTCTTGCTGTGAGTGAGAGAGAAGAGTCCTTAGATTCCCAAAGAGGGATAATGTGGGGAGAAACGCCCACAGAGAAGGGGTTAAGGTAGGAGGAGTTGAAGAAGGTCTTTTGAGAGGGTGAAGGTGAAGGAGATTGGAAAGGTATGATGTGAGCTTGAGAAGAAAAAGGTTCAGTGTTTAAGGGAGAGGAAGTTATTTGAGAGGTTGGGAAGGAGGTTTGTGGTTCTGGTTGAGAAGAGGGTAAAATGGAGGAAGAGGGAATGGTAGGAAGAGGTTCCTTAGGAATGGACGCAAGCTTGGAAGAGGGTTTCCTTGTGATGGGTAGCTTCATCCGAGTTCCTTTTGGGATGCTCGCAATGGACGCAACCTTCATCCTTTTAGCGATGGGTTGGTCATCTTCAGAGTCATCGTCCATTATGAGTCTCCGCTTGGGAAAGGCTTGGACGGATGGGGATTTCTTCTTTGGACTCTCAGCCTTTGTAGGAATTAGAAGCTCTTTCTGGTCCAGAAAATCTTGGACGCTTTGAAGTTTCATCCTTAGAAGATTGCTTCGTCCAAAGATTTGTTGCCCTTGGATCCGTCCAAAGATCCTCTTCTTCTCTTCAACAAGATTGCTTCGTCCAAAGATTTGTTGCCCTTGGATCCGTCCAAAGATCCTCTTCTTCTCTTCAACATCTTTAGTCTCATGGGGACTAAAGATACCTTGATCTCTGAAGATCTTGGTTAAGAGAACACCATAGGAGATGGTGGTCTTCTTTCCTTTTCCTTGTACACTTCTCTTGAAGTTCTTAAAAAGCAGAGAAGGGAGATTGACCTGTTGACACAGCATCAGATGACACAGGCAGAAGGCATGAACTGTAGAGACTGAGTCTTTGGACCTTGCCTTGTGGAGTACCGCCTTGTTCAGAAGTTGATGTAATACTCTTGCCTTGTCATTCATCTTGGATGCAATTATCTTCCCCGTGGATGACTCCTTTAGTAAGGTGTCAAGAACAGCATCAGTTCCCCCAAAAGCTTTTTCCCAGTCTGAGGTGATGGTGGCTCCTTCCAACCAACATTGGGTGGCGTTGGAGATGGTTACCTCTGAAACCACAACGGGTTTTCCCAAAACACTCCCTTTGACCTCTGTCGCAGACACGGATGCGTCTTTCCAGAACATTTTCACCAATTCCAGATAAACCTCCACCGGTTCTCACGAAGTAACTATCCCAACCAAAGACCGAGACATTCTTTGATATCTATTCCACATTCTGCTAAAATTGAAGTTTGGAACGAGTATTCAACCGATACCTCGGCTCTTTCAACATTAAGGGTCTTTCCTCCGGCCATTTCTTAGGGTTAAGGAAATTTGAAAGAGAGAGAGAGAAATTTGCTAAGGTTCTTTTTGCAAAGGTTTTCTTTCAAGGCTTGAAGGCGTAAAAATTTGATCTTGTAAAGGAAGAAAATATTTATAGAAGAAGGTAGGTTTTTACACTGAAAGGTTTCTTGAGAGAAAACGAATCGTTTTTCCTTTTTTTTAAAAACAAAACAAACACATTAAATGTGTATTAAAAGCAACTGTCACGTCCGCAGTAAAAAGTTACTTTCGTGACCTTTCAAAAACTGACTCAGCGTGGGAAATTTGAAAAGTTTCAAACAAGATAAATGCGAATGATTTATGTCTTATCAAGAAATTTACCACACCATTTATCAAGTACAAAGCATTTTGGACGCAGATCTTCAATGGATGCAAGAGATATTAATTCTTTACAAAATGCATACTAAGATGTTTTCGAATAAGAGTGAATCTATCCTCTGAGAGGGGTTTTGTGAAAATATCTGCCCATTGATGATCTGTATCCACATATTGAATATCAAACACACCTTTCTGAATATAGTCTCTTATAAAGTGATGTTTGATTTCAATGTGTTTTTCCCTTGAGTGTAGTATAGAATTTTTTGATAAGTTAATTGCAGCAGTATTATCACATAGTAAAGGAATCTTACTTTCAAAGATGTTGTAGTCTTCTAATTGATGTTTGATCCAGAGTAGTTGAGAGCAACAATTGGACACAGAAATATATTCAGCTTCAGCTGTTGATAGAGCAATTGTGCTTTGTCTCTTGCTGGACCATGATACTAGATTTCTTCCAATGAAGTGACATCCTCCACTTGTACTTTTCCTTTCGATTCTATCTCCAGTATAGTCAGCATCACAAAAACCAACTAATCTGTACTCATGAGATTTCTTAAATACTAAACCTAGATTAGTAGTTCCTTTCAAGTATCTGAAAATTCTTTTTACAGCAATTAAGTGTGACTCTCTAGGATCAGATTGAAAACGTGCACAAAGACACACACTAAACATTATATCAGGTCTGGACGCAGTGAGATATAAGAGTGATCCGATCATACCTCTGTATACCTTTTCGTCCACCTTTTTATCCTTATCGTCCAATCTTAGTGTGGACGACGGATGCATTGGTGTGCTCATTGTTTTGCAATCGTCCAATTTGAATTTCTTCAGAAGTTCATTTGTGTATTTTGTTTGATGAATGTAGATTTCGTCCAATGTTTGCTTCACTTGCAAACCCAGAAAGAATTTTAATTCTCCCATTAAACTCATTTCGAACTCCTTCTGCATCAGATTGGAGAAATCCTTGCAAAGAGATTCATCAGTAGCTCCAAAGATAATATCATCAACATAAATTTGAACTAAAATGAATTTCGAGTTTTTGTCTTTTCGAAAAAGAGTAGTGTCAACTTTTCCTCTAGAAAAACCGCTTTCTATTAAAAAAGTGCTTAACCTTTCATACCAGGCTCGAGGAGCTTGTTTTAAACCGTACAAGGCCTTTTTCAATTTGAAAACATGCTCAGGGAAATTTTCATCCTCGAAACCAGGTGGTTGTTTAACGAAAACTTCTTCATTGATTATACCATTTAGAAATGCACTTTTTACGTCCATTTGATATAGTCTCATGCTATGATGAGCAGCAAATGAAAGTAAGATGCGTATGGCTTCTAGTCTAGCTACAGGAGCAAAAGTTTCAGTGAAATCAATACCTTCTTGTTGTGAGTAACCTTGGGCTACCAACCTTGCTTTGTTTCTCACAACCTTACCATCTTCGTCCAATTTGTTTTTGAATATCCATTTTGTGCCGATGATGGACTTGTCTTTAGGCTTTTGAACCAGCGTCCAAACATCATTTCTTTTAAATTGATTTAGCTCTTCTTGCATGGCTAAGATCCATCCTTCGTCCTGTAGTGCTTCTTCTATTTTTCTTGGCTCCATTTCAGAGATGAAGGCAACATTTGAGTATTCTCTGAAGGTAGATCTTGTACGCACTTTATCATCTGGATTACCAATGATTTGGTGTTCTGGATGATAAGTTTTGAAGTGCCAACTTCTTTGACCATCAGTTGTTTCTTCTTTTCTTTCATCGTCCAATGCTTCTTTGTTTTGGGTTGCTGATCCTTCTCCTTTGTCTTTTAAGTTTAACTCTGCAAAGGACTCATCTAGCTCTGACAAGTCATTGTCAGGCTTTTTGTCATTGAATTTAACATGAACAGATTCTTCAACAGTTAGAGAGCGAGAGTTATATACTCTATATGCTTTAGATGTTTCTGAGTATCCTAGGAAAATACCAGAGTCAACTTTAGCATCAAACTTTCCTAAAGAATCCTTAGTATTCAAGATAAAGCATTGACAGCCAAAAGAATGAAAGTAAGAGATATTGGGTTTTCGTCCTTTCCACAATTCATATGGAGTCTTGTTTAAAAGAGGTCTAATATAAATTCTGTTTTGAATATAACATGCAAAGGTTAACTTGACCTAGAAGTGTTTGGAGATTGAGTTGTCATTGAGCATTGTTCTAGCCATCTCTTGAAGAGATCTATTTTTTCTTTCTACCACACCATTTTGTTGTGGTGTTCTTGGGGCAGAGAAGTTGTGATGAATACCGTTTTCTTCACAGAACAATTGGAAGCTCTCATTCTCAAATTCTCCTCCATGATCACTTCGGATTGAGTTGATACACATGCCTTTTTCATTTTGAATTCTTTTACAGAAAATAGAAAAGACTTTGAAAGACTCATCCTTGTGAGCTAGAAACATAACCCATGTCCATCTAGTATAGTCATCTACTATGACCAATCCATATTTCTTTCCATTTAGTGAAGAAGTTCTTGTAGGACCAAATAGATCAAGATGTAACAATTCTAGTGGTCTAGAGGTGGAAACGATGTTTTTGGATTCAAAAGAATTTTTGATTTGTTTCCCCTTTTGACATGCTTCACAAAGAACATCTGATTTGTACACAAGCTTTGGTAGTCCTCTTACGAGGTTATGCTTATTTAGTTTAGAGATTAATCTCAAACTTGCATGACCAAGCTTCTTGTGCCATATCCACTGTTCTCCTTTTATGGAAACTAGACATGATACATTTTGATCTGAAAGATCTTCCAAGTCAATTTTATAAAGATTGTTTTGCCTTTTAGCAGTGAAGAGTATGGATCCGTCAGAGTTTTTAACTATACATTCTCCTTGATTGAATGAAACATTAGATCCACTATCACATAATTGACTAATGCTAAGCAGATTATGTTTCAATCCTTCAACTAGAAGAACATTATCGATAGAGGGAAAAGGATGCTTACCAATCTTACCTATTCCAACTATTTTACCTTTCTGGTTCCTCCAAACGTGACGAAGCCTCCTGAATTAGTTTTGATGTCTTGGAACATAGACCTTTCTCCTGTCATGTGCCGTGAGCAACCACTGTCCAGGTATCATGACAGGTGTCTTTTTCTTGTTGCTAAGCACATTTGCAAGAGGAATTATCATATCCTTAGGTACCCATATCTTTTTGGGTCCTTTTTGGTTAGCTCTTGGAGATCCATAATATTTTGACCTTTTATTAAAAAGATCTATTGAGGAAGGGTAAACATTCTTTTTACAAACATTCTTAAAAGATTTAGGTTGAGTAGTAGTTTTTTGAAAAAACTGTTTATCAGTATCTTGATATCCCAATCCAGATTTGTCACGAGGGTCTCTGGAATATTTGAGTAAAATGTTTAGGTTGTTGGTGCTTTTTACAAATTTACTGAGGTCCTCCGTTAACTCTTTTACCTCATTATGAAGTTTATCAACTTCATCTGAAGTGTTGGACTCAGAAGATGTTTTCAAAAGAGCATTTTCAGTTTTTAATTTTTCACAATAAATTTCAAGTTCTTGTTTTTCTGAAAACATTTTTCCATATTCTCTAGTTAAATTTGAAAACTTTCTTTTCAAGGATTTATATTCAACTGCTAAAATAGATGAATTATTTAACAACTCATCAAATGCATTCTGAAGATCAAGATCACAGTTTGTTACCTCATCTTCTTCTTCTAACAAGGTGTTAGCCATGAGACATAGATTTGCTTCTTCTTCTGCTTCTTCTTCATCATCAGTAGTTGAAAGATCAAGATCTTCCCAGGTGGCCATTAATCCTCTTTTCTTCTTTGGAAAAAATCTCATTTTCTCTTTCTCCTTGTTTAGTGAGGGGCATTCCGCTTTAATGTGTCCGGGCTTCTTGCATTCATAGCATATGATTGGACTCTTGTCTTTTGTTTCTGTTCTGTCCTTTGGTGACCTTCGTCCAAAGTGCTTTTTCCGCATACCTCCTTTCTTTTTCCACATTGCTTGTATCTTTCTAGAGATGAAAGATAACTCGTCATTATCAGATATATCATCTTCAGATGAATCGGCCTCGTCTGATGATTTTTCAGCTTTGGACGCACTACCTTTGTGAGCTTTAAGGGCAATTGATTTCCCTTTTCTTGAGCTTTCCTCTTCTTGAAGTTCCAGCTCATGAACTTTAAGAGAACCCAAGAGTTCCTCCATGGTAAGAGAAGCTAGATTCTTTGCTTCCTGTATGGCAGTAACCTTAGGTCTCCACTGTCTGGAAAGACTCCTTAGAATTTTTCTGATATGATCTTGATTATCATAGGTCTTTCCCAGAGATCTCAAGCCATTGATTATTGTATGGAATCGTCCAAACATTTGATCAATGTTTTCATGCTCTCCCATTTTGAAGAGCTCATACTGGTGAACCAGCATGCTTATCTTTGATTCCTTGACTTGAGATGAACCTTCATGTGCTAAGGCCAGAGTATCCCATATCTCTTTAGCTGTTTATGACTATGAACTTTATCGTGCTCGACCGGTGATGGCACACATAAGATAATGTTTGGCTTTTGAGTTAAGCTGATGTCTGGTTCGTTATCCTTCCGTCCATTGTGGTCGAGGAAGATCCTGTCCTTCTGCGTTGGTGGGTATTTGATATCCATTTTGAACTAGGTCCCAGATGTCCATATTTTGGGCATAAAAAAAAGCAATCATTCTCTTCTTCCAGTAATCATAGTCGTTTCCATTGAATAGAGGTGGTCTGTTCACCGCTTGTCCTTCGTTCTCCATTAAAGGGAGTACTGGATCTTTTTCCTCTGCACTGTTAGATGCTCAACCCAAGAGGCTGAGCTCTGATACCAATTGAAATAACCAAGTGAAACACAAGAAGGGGGTTGAATTGTGTTTCTTAACCCTTTTTGATGATTAATAAAAGATTTTCCTTTTTAACAGAAGATTGAACACAGCGAAGGATAAAGTTTGACATGTAAAGAACTTAGAACCAACACGGCTTAGTCCTATTGGACTCTAAGGATTTTGAAAAGACTTTTAAGAAAATAGTTAACACGTTCTAAAACCAATTAAAAGGTCTTTGTTAATAAACACAATAGTAAACCCCAGAGGTTAGTGAATATAATAAAACACACTAGAAGAGAAGAGAAGCTTACACACGAGATTTATCCTGGTTCACTCTTATCAACCAAGAGCTACGTCCAGTCCCTTCAACCAGAAGGATTTTCCAACTAATCTTTTTCGAGATTACAAGTATTATACACCTCTTCAGGTAACAAGTATTTTCAACCTCTTCAGGTTCAAACACACAAGTATTCTTTTACACACAGCCTCTTCAGGCTTACAATGCTTAAGATGAATAAGTGAAAGTAAATGAAAGCTTGAGTTTGAAACTCACTGACAAATGAGAATAGACAATAGAAATCTCAAGGCTTTTTCTTTTTACACGTATATGGAAATCCAAGAAGAAATAAAGCTTTTTAGACTTTGTAGGATGCTTCGGCAAAGATCTCTTCTTTTCTTCAAGTGCTGCTTCTTCTCTTTATAAGTAAGAACAAATTGAGCAGACTTCATGGGCTAGATCGTCCAACGGAAACATTTATTACCGTTCTGAGTAGCATTAAATGCATATACTGGAAAAGTGCTGAACTTCTTCTGACGGTGACTTTTATTCTCTGAGATTTCCAATCAATGAAAACAAAGTCCTGATTTGTCTAAGATTGCAGACGGTTTCTTATTTGCAGATCTTTGTAGTTGTTAGACAATGTCAGCAAAAGTGGCTTAGTTGACTTCTTACGTCGTGAGTGGTATCGAGTTCTTTTCTAGCATTTAATGAGGAACAATTCTTCATTTTTGAATTTTCACTTGGATGAGAGCTTGAGCTTGAACTTTAAAAGAGTGAATTGAGTCCGAGCTTTGGCAATAAGATCGTATTGGACGAACCAATAAAAATAGTAACAGTATATGCATACAAATATTGGACGCACCAATAGTTAAAGTATATGTAGACAATCATTGGACGCACAAAGCAAAATAGCATATTGGTCGCACAAAGAGTCATAGCATATTGGACGCACAAAGAGTTATAGCATATTGGACGCACAAAGAGTTATCTTTAAGCATAGAGCAGAAAGGACGCACATACAAGTAGCGATTTGTTAAAACTATTGTCGAAACACTTACTTGTTCAAACTAAATAAATATTTTTGTTATCCTCAAAACTTAAACAGGGAAAGCTACAGCATTTAAGAATTTAGTACTTAAACCTTTTTATAAGATTTTGGTTTCAACACCCTAGGTTTAGTTGTTGAGTCCCTCATTGGCTTGAAGGAATCAATGCACTAGGGGCCACATCCATATCACTTTTGTTGTATGTCTTTTATGTATGTGATGCATGTTTAGTAATTGAATATGTATGAGATGCATGATCACTAGTTGTATGCTAATAGGTAATAAATGGTGAGATCAATTAATATTGTAACAAAATCCCTCAAAGCAAATATTAAGTCATATCTAGATGCCTTCCAATGTGTGGCACTCGTCAAGGCTAGGATCAATTAAGTATGGGCCTACCAAAGTAGGGTACCTTTATTTATCTTGGTGAGACGCGATACGATAAATGTAGTATCCAACTGCCAACCATTGGGCCTGACTTAACTGGGCTATTTCAATAGGATTAAAGGTCTAGAGGCATAGGGTTGGGCTTTAATCTATGAGATAGATTAGAATAAGTGTTATTCACCCAACATCCAAGAGTTACATATGATGCAATTGGGAAGGTGTTCCCTACCTAAATAAACTAAGTTTTGGGTGATCAGCCAAAGCTGACTCAGAACAAGGTGAAATATGGATCTTGGCCCACTAGACAATCTTACGATGAGATTTTCTGAGTCAATGATGAGGGTCATTGGTTTGATTAAAATAGTGGGAGGTATATTTAATAAAACACCTTATTAAATATTTTAATGGCATGATACTTACATTGTATATTTTTATTAATAGATCATAATGGCATCAAATACATCAACCAACATATCATTGCCATCAGTCCTTGAGAAGGACAAGTTGTCTGGGACAAATTTCCTAGACTGGTACAGTAATCTGAGGATAGTCGTCAGGCAAGAGAAAAAGTTGTATGTACTAGAGAGCCCGTTCCTGCACCACCTGCTGTTAATGCCCCATGTGCTGATAAAGATGCTCATAAGAAGCATCAAGATGATGCCTTGGACATTGGATGTCTCATGCTGGCCACCATGAACTCTGAGTTTCAGAAGCAACATAAGAACCTGGAGGCATATGATATGATCATACATTTGAAGAGGCTCTACCAAGAGCAAGCTAGGCATGAGAGATTTGAAGTCTCTAAGGCTCTGTTCCAAAGCAAACTAGCAGAAGGAAACCCAGTTGGAGCTCATGTGCTCAAGATGATTTGGTACATTGAGAACCTTAAGAGGCTTGGTTTTCCTTTGGGTCAAGAGTTGGCCTCTGACTTAGTCCTGCAATCGTTACTGGAAAGCTATAGTCAATTCGTCATGAACTATAACATGAATGAAATTGACAAACCTCTACCAGAGCTACTTAGCATGTTGAGAATTGCTGAGTAGAACATCAGTAAGGGAAAGGCCACTCTGATGGTCCAACCCGCCAAAGGTAAGGGCAAGGGCAAGAAGCAAACCACAAAGCCCAAGGGAAAGGACAAAGGCAAGGGCACTAAGAAGCCCAAGAATGCTGCCTTGAAACCCAAGGGTGGAGTGGCTAAGGAGGGAACGTGCTTCCTTTGCGGTCAAACCGGACATTGGAAGAGGAACTGCCACGTATACCTGGAAGAGCTGAAAAGGAAGAAGGGAGTTGATGCTTCCACTTCAGGTATATTTGTTATAGAAGTCAATTTATCTACTTCTACATCTTAGGTATTGGATATTGGATGTGGTTCTCACATTTGTGTAAATGTACAGGAATTAATGAGTAGTAGACCATTGGCTAAGGGCGAAGTGGACCAACGAGTTGGAAATGGAGCAAAAGTTACTACCTTGGCTGTAGGGATTTATCATTTATCTTTGCCCTCTGGGCTTGTTATTGAACAGGATAATTGTTATTTTGTGCCTGCTATTAGCAGACACATTATTTCTGTTTCTTGTTTGGACAAGAAAGGTTTTTCATTTATAATAAAGAACAAATGTTGCTCTATTTACATGAATGATATGTTTTTCCATACACCACAAAGATGGATTCTTGGACTTATTTGATTTTGAATCATATGAGGCATGAGAACCTTGTTTATTGGGAAAGATGACTAAGGCTCCATTTCTTGGAATAGGGGAAAGGGCTAATGATCTTTTGGGCCTCATACGTAGTGATATATGCGGATGTAACACCCTCGGTTGGGTGCCACATTTTAACATAACTAGTTTCTTAATAAATTTTTCTTAATCCTTTATCATAAAATTTTCTTTGTTTCTAGTGATGTAGTATAAACAGATACAGAATACACAACTAATATCCACATAGTTTTTATTTTTTAAGTTCATTTTACATATACTATTTATACACAGATATTTACATATGTCACATATTTTACAACTAGTTTAAACATATATACACAACTCAGAGGCCTCCCTCCATTTACATCGGAGGGTCATCATCAATAAGCCCATTATGATGTGAGGGTCCTGGAGCAGTGGTTCGATGAGCTCGACACCACCTAAGGGTTCGTGCTAAAGAGACTATGGATCTCTCGTGAGGCGTGCGGCGGACGGTGGCATTCCAAATGTCACTAAATGGCATGTGTAACTTAACATAAGCCGAAAGGGAAAACATTGTCACAAGATTCCCATCGTAGGTCCTCCGAAGAGTGATGGTGAGTTCCCCAACGTAGGTAACTCTCTCCTTAGTTAACTCAACATGCCAGATATTTGGTCCTTCGTGGAAATCAACGATGATGAACCTGAAGAATTCATTTCCAGCCATCTTTGAATGTATAGCTAAAACACAATTTTCACAAAAAGGGGGTAAGATTCTCACATCATCATAAATACTAATAAAATAATATACAAATAACATATAACAGTTACACAGTTTAATTCAAATCAATAGGCACTTAATCCATATGTAAAGTCATATTTCATCAATAAAATGACATACTAACCTTAGTGCACAAATTGATAATGCAAGTATGACAACTGACTATGCAGGTGTGACAAGAGGTTGTCAATACCCGTCAAATAATAATAATTACCGATTCACAAACTAATTTGTAGTATAGAGCATGAACCGAATCGTCTCTCAAGGATCCAAGAAGAACAAAGATTTAATCAGATCAAGATAATAAAAAGGGGGGTTTTGTTGTTGATTAATAAGATTGAAGAAAAATTACAAGACTTAAAGTTATAAACAAATCTAAAGAAGAAACCAATCCAAGGAAATTTACCGATCTTGAGTTTAACTCATCATTGATCACAAGGAATTCACTTAATTGCTAACCATGTTCTTGGCCTTAGATCACATCAAGACGCCTCAACATGATCCAAGAATCCTCAACTAGATAAGCATCTAGGATTTAATTAACCAAGGTTAGATAAAGTAAGCACCATCCAAACATAGATTAACTTAAGATTGGGGATTTAACCAAGCTAAACAATCCATAAAAAAGCTTTGATATATTGTTTAGTCTTTGTGATCCTCTTTGAATACATGATAATAAAGCTATTATCACATCAACATCTAAATCAAATTAAGCAATTCAATCTAGATAAAAATCAAAAGAGGAAGAAGAGAAACTTGAATAACAATTAAGCAATATGAACAAGTAAAACAAGATCTCCAAATTAAACATCAAGATGGCTAATCCCTTGGATTGATTATAAGAGCCTAGCCTTCCATGGATGAGAAGGAAGAACTCAGAAATTAAAGAACAAAAACGAAATTGTAAAGAGAATGGAGAAGAAGAGAAAGAAAACTTTCACAAATACTTAAACTTTCTTCAAACTTACTTAAAATTGAATCCTCTAATGTAGAGGTTGACTCTATTTATACTAATCCTAGAAGCCAATTTGTACATGTACATAATCTGAATACAAGCTATAAAAATATGGAAATTATCAAATATGGAAGCTTGATGCATGGTTGGTGGGTTGGTGCATGGTAGGTGGGTTGGTGGCTTTTAGTCAACAACTCTTATCCGACTTCTGGCTTCATTTTCATCACCTAGACGGTTCATTTTGGCTTGGAGGTCTTCATGAAAGTTGTATCCAGTTGTCTCCTTGAAATTTTGCAATTGGAATCATGTCATTTGGACGTTTAGAACTCCAGATATGACAAAAACATTGAACCTACCTCATGTTAGGTTGGTAGAACATGTTTCCAAATTCAAACCAACTTGTAGCTTCATTATCATGCCTAAAACGACATCTATTGACTAAATGGTCTTCAATGAAGTTGGATATATGGGTCTTATCTTTCCAATAGCCAAGTTTCAGCCTAAGAGGAGGCCTATAGCTCACTATGTAGTCCAATATGTGCATACTGCCCAGATTTTCCTGACAGCAAACCTACTCTGCATTGCAGGGATATTTTGGACCCTTAGAATTCTGATTCAGCTCTTGAGTTCTTCATGAAACTTGTAGAGCATTGTCTTAGCTTTCCAAAGACACCAAGAGCACCTCAAATGGATCACCGAGTCCTAAGTTATGGCCTAACCAAGGAAGAAAGGTCAAAATGCATCAAAATCCAAAAATTATTCAATATTTGCATTAAAGCCGAATGAAGCCCAACAATATTAAACTCATCTAAAATACTAATATTGGGCACAATAAATATCTAATAAAGCCTAATACAAAGCTAACATAAGTGTCTCAAATTGATTGATCAAGGTGCACACAAAGGACTCCTACTCCATGGAGCTAAACACAACAAAGTCGGAAAGAGTGATTGGGAGTACATGTTATGAATCAGTTAGCCAACAAGTGCTAACAGTTCGTTTGCGCATATGGCTCACGCGAACACTCTCAACCAATCGTGAATGGGCCAGTATATAGTCGAGATTGTCGGTGTTTTGCAATCATAATACCACGACACAGTCTCAGCCGGCCACTTGTGGAGTTTCTGAACCCTTGACAACTCCAAGATCATTGAAGATCTTCACTCAGCCATTCGCACCAGCACTAAGGTGTAAGCTCAATCTCCTAGGCTCCAAGCCTAACAACATCAAGTCTCATACAGATTAAATATATACATACATTATAAATATCCCCAGAATATATATACACAATCCCTTTGGGATTCAATTTACCATTTCTTTAAGAATAGCGTCAATTGTCCTATCTAGGGTCCAGTCTACATCGGCCCGATAGTAGTACCGCTGTTTCTCAATTATATGGTGCTACAAAATAATTTATAAAATCGCGTAACACATCTATTATGGTTTTCAAATCGCTTAAAGTTTTTTCCGTAAAAATTCAATTGGTAAGATATTAAAATCGTTTTTCAGTTGCGTAAAATGTTTTCCGTAAATTTTTCAGTCGCATAACCTATTTTCTGTAATTTTTCAATCGCGTAAAACATTTTACACATAAACTAATTTATTTTAGGCTAAATAAAATATTTCCAAGTTTATTTTCACTTTCTCACCATATAATAAATAAAAATAAATATTTTAATTTTAAAATAAATTCTTCAAAAATTCTTTCCATATATAAAATTTTATTTAAAATGATAAATATTAATAAAACTCTTTATCCTCATATTTTTGAAAATCATAGAATTCTTCTAACTAAAATAAATTCCATTTAAAAATATTTTTTTTCTATAATCAAATATTTAATTAAAGTTCTAAATATTTCCATAATGATTCCTTCTTAAATTTTGAAAATCCTAAGAATAAATAACTCCAAATAAATTCATATATCAAACTAAATATATGTATGCCCTAGACATGTCTATTATTTTAAATATGAATCAACTTACTTATATCAAGAGTTTACCATGTTTCCTCCATCATGACTCATACCATGTTCAAATGAATATATATAATACAATATTTAAACAAAGTAAGGAAACAAGTATCAAATATAACATGAATATAACTCTTAACCATAAAAGATTAATCCAACACTATAAACTACATAACTAATCACAGTTCATCAACATATCAAAGTTCTATTTTATATCATAATATTGGTTGATAGAGAAAACTCCCCCTTACCTTAGTTCTCAAGTCAAGATCCTTGAACAACACTTAGCTTCTTGACTTCTACCAATACAAAATCACAAAGAAACATAAACATATATCATTTCAAGCATTATAACGCATATTAAGATGATCATGGACTAATCCAATGATCTAAAACCTTGAAAGGAAAGAATTTTTACCTTAGGATTCTTCAACCTCAAAGCTTCTTCTTCAGAAACTTTTAACTAGAAAAGCTCTCAAAATCTTACTAAGATACTAGGACTAAGCTTGAAAATTTAGCAAAGGCTTGGGAAGGAAATTAAAAGAGCAAGGCCATGGGTTTTGGAGAGCTTGGTTGTGAGTTTATAGAGAGGAATAAGGAAGGATTTTGGTGTGAAGGTTATGAATGAATCAAGGTGCTATTTATAGATGAAATTTAGGATGAAATGGGAATTAAATTTGGAGATATTTCTCCCTAGCTTGGCCGGCCTCACCATTGCAAGGTGATGGTGATCATTTTGGCTTCTTACTTTCATTTAATGCCATGGTGATTCACCTAGGTGATTCACCATGACTCACCCCCTTGAGTCACCAAGACCATTAATTACCTAGAGATATTTCCTCAAGATTTTTATCAGTAAGTTTTATCCAATGGACAAAGATCAGTATCGGACAATAAGATGTACCCAAAATCACCTAGAGATTTTATTAGCTCATAAAATCCCTAAAAATGGAAAATGATCAAATCTATTGACAGATTTGAAATCTGAACTTCCATTGATTCTTAAAAATTCCTCAAAGGTATTCTGGATCAAAAATAAAATTATTTTATTTTATTTTCCAGAATGGTCTAAAATCAACTTATTAGGTTAAGTTTAGTTAAACTTTGATTTAATTGAACTCACAGAAATTCCTAAAAATCATTTATCACAGAAATCTAAGAAAACAACACATATATATAAGTCGAAATTTTGGGGTGTTACAGCGGACCCCTAAACACAATGGCTAGAGGTGGTTTTCAATATTTCGTTACATTTACTAATGATTTCAGTAGATATGAGTTTGTGTATCTAATGAGACACATATCAGAATCTTTTGAAAAGTTCAAAGAATTCAAGAATGAAGTACAAAACCAGCTTCGCAAAAGTATTAAGACCCTTCGATCATATCAAGGTGGTGAATACTTAAGCCAAGAATTTCATGACTATCTGAAAGAGTGTGAGATTTTATCCCAGCTCACTCCCCCTGGAACACCACAATGGAACGGTGTTTCTGAGAGGAGGAACCGGACATTGTTAGACATGGTTTGATCTATGATGAGTCATGCAGATCTTCCAAACTCCTTTTGGGGACATGCTCTATTAACAGCTGCTTGCACACTTAATCGTGTTCCATCTAAAATGATGCAAAAGACACCATATGAGATATGGACTGGGAGGTGTCCCAGTGTGTCTTTTATGAAGATTTGGGGTTGTGAGGCTTATGTGAAACGTCTAATTTCTGATAAGTTTGGTCCCAAATCGGATAAATGTCTCTTTGAGGGGTATCCCAAAGAAATCAAGGGATACTATTTCTATAATCCTACCAAAGGCAAAGTATTTGTCGCACGAACTGCTGTATTTATAGAAAGAGAGTTTATCTTCAAAGGAACCAGTGGGAGGAATATAGAACTTGAAGAAATTCAAGGACCACAGAGTGGCAGCGAACCTATGGTGGAAGAGGAGTAGGCTCCACAAAATGTTGTTGAACAATAACCTACTCAAGTGGCACAAAAACCTCGTAAGTCTGGTAGAATACGTCATCAGTCCGAGAGATATGGATTTCTTGTGACTTAACTTGGTAACGTAATGCTCATGGATTAGAATGAGCCTACGACTTATGAGGAGGCCATAACAAGCTCGGACTTTGAGAAATGGCTTGAGGCCATGAGATTTGAGATGGAATCCATGTATAACAACCAAGTTTGGACCTTGGTGGACCCACCCGAAGGGGTAAAACTCATTGGGTGCAAATGGATCTTCAAAAAGAAGACTAACATGGATGGTAACGTGCATACCTTTAAGGGGCGATTGGTGGCTGAAGATTTCAAACAAATTCATGGTGTAGACTATGATGAAACTTTTTCCCCAGTTGCCATGCTTAAATCCATTAGGATCTTGCTTGCTATTGCAGCTTACCACGATTATGAAATTTGGCAAATGGATGTCAAAATCACTTTCCTAAATGGAAATCTCCTTGAGGATGTGTACATGACACAACTGGAGGGTTTTGTCACTCCAAAGGATGCTGGAAAGGTGTGTAAGCTACAACGATCCATTTATGGATTAAAGCAAGCTTTTAAGAGCTTGAATCTTTGTTTCGATGATGCAATCAAAGAGTTTGGTTTCATCAAGAATAAAGATGAACCTTATATCTACAATAGGGTTAGTGGGAGCATAGTTATCTTTCTAGTGTTGTATGTGGATGACATACTGCTCATCGGGAATGACGTCCCTACCTTGCAGTCAGTAAAGACTTGGCTAGGGAATTGTTTTTCAATGAAGGACTTAGGCGAAGCTACCTATGTACTAGGTATCAGGATCTATAGAGATAGATCAAGCAGACTGGTTGGCCTAAGTCAGAGTACATACATCGATAAAGTGTTAAGACGCTTTAATATGCAGGAGTCCAAGAAAGGATTCTTACCTATGTCACATGGTATAAGCCTATCTAAGGCTCAATGTCCTTCCACACTAGATGAAAGGAATCGCATGACTAAGATTCCATATGCATCTGTAATTCGATCTATCATGTATGCCATACTATGTACTCGACCAGATGTCTAGTATGCTTGAGCATGACGAGTAGGTACCAGTTGGATCCCGGTGATAGTCACTGGATTGCCGACAAGAACATCCTTAAGTACTTGAGAAGGACTAAGGATTCGTTCTTGTTATATGGAGTTGACGAATAGCTCATTGTAAAGGGTTACACTGATGCTAGCTTCCAAACTGATAAAGATGACTCTAGATCGCAATAGGGTTTTGTATTTTTCCTGAATGGCAGAGTTGTGAGCTGGAAAAGTTTAAAGCAAGAGACAATAGCCAATTCTACCACAGAGGCTGAGTATATCGATGCGTCCAATGCAGCAAAGGAGGTCATTTGGATCAGGAAGTTCATTAATGAACTTGGCATAGTTCCTAGCAATGTGGACCCGGTGGCGCTCTATTGTGACAACAATAGGCCCATTGCACAAGCTAAGGTGCCTAGGTCTCACCAGTGATCCAAACATATACTCAGGCATTTTCATCTCATTCGACAGATCATCGATAGAGGAGATGTACAGATATGCAGGGTACTGACTAATGATAACATCGCTGACCCACTAACCAAGCTTCTTGCTCAGCGTAAGCATAAGGCTCACACTAGCTCTATAAGTATTAGAGATATGCCTAATTGGCTCTAGTGCAAGTGGGAGATTGTTGGTGTATGCCCTAGAGGCTTGTTATATCTTGATTTTATGGTTTACATTGTATCATAACATTTATTTAATATATGAGGCATTTCATTTATTGTGTTGTTTATTTATATTAAATGAACATAATAAAGTCCTTAGAATGGAAGTTCTATGCCATGGAATATCAAGTACATGACTTGATAGTGAGACATTGTTGGCACTCATTAGAATGCTATTCTTAAATATCCCTATTCAAGTATTATTGTCATTTAGGACAACAGTGATACATTGAGACTAGTATGTGCGTAGACTGATGACCATATCTCACGGGTCATAGATATGAGATATCAAGTCTTCACATGGGTACACATTAGAGTAATGTTATACTGCATTGACCCACCATGAGAACGCTACATGGATCATTACGTGAATGTCATAAACGATTCTCACATTGACAATGGTGTATGTGGTCCTTTGACTTGATGGCACTACAGTTCCCTACATGAGGAGTTGTATGACTTGATTCCGTCAAACGTCCCCTGTAACAAGGAGATCATTAAGACGTCTATTGGACATATTGCGAATCATGCAGAGGGATGTGAGTGGCCTAGATAGGATTTGTCCCTCCTACTTAACGGGACCGATATATGTGGGCTCCTTGATAAGAGTAAGACTGAAAATGTGTGGCCGTGCTCGAATGAATCAATATGAGATATTGATCTCATTTGTCTTAGTATGTCTACTCGAAGATCAAAAAACCAAAGATTGAACAGTACAAGGATGACATGTTCTATGCCTTGTGTTTAATCAAGATATTTGGACAAAAGGACTAGACTACATGGTAACATTGGTCATGGAAAGTTTATGTCAAACCATTGACTTTCTCATTACTTGGGTAGCAATGATGTGTTGCTAGACATTGCGTTTTGTTTTTATCCGTTTTTCCCAACTAACATCACATTAGTGTTTCATTTATCAATAATATCAAATTAGTCATTCAATGATAATTAATATCATCAGTTTCGTCATTTAAGGACTAATTTGATATCATTTTAAGGATAAATTTGATGTAAAAATGTGTCATTGAAAGACTAATTTGTTATATTTATAAATTGAGGATCAATATGATGTCGCGTATATTTTTATAAGACTAAAATGAACATTTACTCTAGATTTATTTTGATAATTAAGTGATAATTACTTCGTTAAACTTAAGTTAGATTAGTTCTATTTACATTCTTATTAATTATCTAGATGATACGTATTAACTTATATTATCTACTAGATGGATCATTCACGGGTAGAGTGTAACTCCTCTATGAGTTTTATGATATATAACTATCTCATTCTCCTTGCCTCCATTAGTAGATTTCTACCTCGTGCTTGTTAGGTTTCAGCATGCAAAACTACAAGCATACGCAGCAGAAAACAAAAAATATCCCTTAACCCAACTGAGGATCCATGCGAAAAACCATAAACCATGTTTAGGGAATTACCTCAATGAAGGAACAACTGTCACCACAGTCTGTCAATCACAAGCACAGCAGGGTTGTCGTGCCTCTACAGTATCCACACGAACGGAATGAAATCAGGTTCTCCACACCGCAATGCTAGTTGTCGGGGGGGA
Organism: Styphnolobium japonicum; assembly: GCA_023212625.1. Taxonomy (NCBI): domain Eukaryota; kingdom Viridiplantae; phylum Streptophyta; class Magnoliopsida; order Fabales; family Fabaceae; genus Styphnolobium; species Styphnolobium japonicum. The sequence goes on from JALBWW010000010.1 coordinate 3,445,497, forward strand.
TGCTCATCTTACTCTCACTATTTAGGACTGATGGCTAGGGTGTCTGAAACAGTTTCATATCTGTCTATTTTGTGTTCTCTATTGCGGTTGCTGCATGTAATATATCATATATATATATATATATAGCTAGGGCAGCCGTCATCAGTGAGTCTAAGGGGCATTAATGTTCTTGCTTATAATTTGACCTAGGTAAGAATTATATGCAGACACATCCATTCAGTTGGCCCATTTAGTCTAACTATATGTCCAACCAGTTATTTAGGAGCCCAAGTCATAATTGGGTTCCTAATTAAATTCATCTCACAAATACTAAATCTCAATTTCAATCCATTCAAAGTGCGTGACTCAGTAGGTTCCCATTACGTTGATAGTAATACTAAAGTCCTATTTGATCAATACAAATAGTGAGCGGTATCTAGCAATACATTACTGCTACTCAAGTAACAGGAATGTCAGTGATTTGACATAACATTTTCGTGAACAATGTTACCGTGTAGTCTAGTCCCTTTGTCCAGATATCTCAATTGAATACAAGGCACGGACTGTGTCACCCTTGTAAAGTTCAATCTTTGGTTTCTTGATATCCGAGTAGACTTACTAAGACAATGAGATCAATATATCTTATTGATTCATTTGAGCATGGCCATACATTTTGTAGTCTCACTCAATCAAGGGCCTCGAATATATCGCTCTTGTTAAGTAGGAGGGACAAATCCTATCTAGGTCACTCACATCCCTTCGCATGATTCGCAGTATATCCAATAGCCATCTTCATAATCACCTTGTTATAGGGAACGTTTGACAGTATCAAGTCAAACAACTCCTCATGTAGGGAACTATAGTGACATCAAGTCAAAGGACTATATACATTGTTTTCACTGTGAGAACTGCTCATGACGCTCACACAACGATCCATACAACGTTCTCATGATAGATCAATCCAGTACATTATTATGCTAATATGTACACCTATGTGAAGACCTGATATCTCATATCCATGACCCGGGAGATATGGTTGTCAGTCTACGCATATACTAATCTCAATGCATTATTGTTGTCCTAATTCACAATAATACTTGATTACAGACATTAAAGAATAGTGTTCCAATTGTAGCCAATAGGATCTCAGTGAATTAACCAAGTGAAACACAAGAAGTAGGGTTGAATTGTGTTTCTTAACCTTCTTGAAATTTTTTCAAAGAGTAAGTATTCAAACAAAGATTTTGTTGAAATTTAATATGAAATGGATGAAACAAAGAGCTTCTCAATCCGTTGCACGCAGAGAATATTTTAATGAAAGTCCTTTTGGGCGCAATTGAAAGGCTTTAAATTCAACTTAGAGACTTTGTTAATAAAACAATGACAATCCCCAGATGTTAGTAAATAAGATATAACATAAGAAGAGAGAAGAAAAGCTCATACCAGATGTTTATACTGGTTTGTGGAAATCTATTTACCCCAATGGTTTATTATGTTATGTTTTGATGATGACAAATGCATTACAAAAAGGATTAAGAATATGATAAATATGTGTTTGATGAACTATGTTGGATCATGCATGGTTATATATTATATTGTTATTCTTGTTATAAGAATTATGCATTGAGTATGGTGGCATAATTTGCAGAATATATCCAATAATACTTTATGTGTTGTAATGAATTGATATTAGATATGTGTCTATGTGAATCCTATATGCATGAAGAATATATAGTTATATACTTATGAATCATGCATATTGAAATATTGGTTTAAGGTTTGGACTAACTATGGTTTTCAAGAGAGTTATGCTTTGTAGGAAAGTCCAAGCATCAAGAGTAAGCAATGAAACAAGAATATGAGAGACCTTATTTATGCTCAACTCAACAAGAAGGAGAATGCAGAGATGAACCAACCATTTAGAAGATTTGAAGAGAAGAATTCTTAGAAGCTTGGATTGCATCAAGAAGCCTAAGGTCTCATTTGGGTATACTTTCTCTTATTCGCTATTCTCTTTTGTAAGGATAGAGGCTCAACATGAAGAGAGCTCAAATACTTTATTCAATCATGACAAATGTTTTTAACATGGTAAAATGCCCAACAAACAAGTTTTGAGAAGTTAGTCTTGGTGGTATTTCAAAACTATGAAAAATAGTCAAATCTGAATTTTGAAAGCTGACCTGTGGTCACTATTTTTATTATAACTTTCAAAATACTTTGATTTTTTAATCTAAAACTTATTTCATATGAAAGTAGACTCAAATAGCTTTCCAACACATGGTCATTTGCTTAATTTGGTTGAGAAACGAAGAAGTTATGACCATTCTAAAAAACTACTTTCCTAAAAGGAATTGTAGTCGACTACAAGACTTTGGAAAGTTGACCTATGGTCACTATTTTAATCATAACTTTTAAATTACTCTGATTTTTGGTTTGAAACTTGTTTCATATGAAAGTAGACTCAGAGCTTTCTAACGCATGGTCATTTGCTTAATTCTGATAAGAAACGAAGAAGTTATGACATTTTTAAAAGATTACTTTCCCGAGTGAAATTGTAGTCGACTACACAAGACTTGTAGTCGACTACAAGACCACCAGAAATAGATTGTAGTCAACTACAAAGTGCCAGAAACGGATATAAACGGCTAGTTTTTGAAATTAATCATTCCTAAACACCACAAAAAATCTATTTTATCACTTGGGCTATATATAGAAGCTAGGATTAAAGCATTAACAAGTTCATGAACACCTATTTGCAAATCAATATGAGGATTTGATCATTTTCTATCAAAATCAACATTTGAGCTCTTCATTGCCATCATCTCTCTATCCATTAGTTCTTCAATTTGTATTATCTACTTTTTGAGAGAGTTTATTCATTCTATCAATCATATACACTTGTAAGAGGGTGAAGAATCCCTTAAGAGAGTTCAAGGGTGGATTTCCCTTGGAGAGAAAAGAGAGAGGCTCAAGCACAAGGGTGGAGGATCCTAAGGTGTGAGGAGTGCTCTGTTCTTGTAAAGGTTTTTCAAGCACCGATGAAGCTTGAAGAGTTAGAGGCTCTTGCACAAGGGTGGAGGATCCCAAAGGTGTGAAGAGTGCTCCATTTTGTAAAGGTTTCTCAAGCACCTAAGTTACAAGCTTGAAGAATAGTGAAAATCTCAAGTGGATGATCTTGGGGCTGGATGTAGATCACAAGAAGTGATTGAACCAGTAAAATATTGTTTGCACTCTCTTATCTCTTACTCTCTTTACATTCTAGCAATTTACATTTAACTACTTATTTGTTGAATTCTCATGATTGCTATAATTGTTGATCTATTGCATATCTTGTGATATTTATACTTAGATCATTAGTACTTGATATATTGATGTGGTAAATTAGAACGCAAGTATACGTTATCGCAAATCAAGTAATATAATAGTAAGAAAGTGTCGAACCCACAGGGATTAATTCTAAATTTAACTATCTATTAAAAGTTTACAAAACTCAATCTTATTTAAACAACTTAATAAGAGGAAGTGTTATGAAAGATTAAAAATTAAAGTATACAAGAAGAAGAATTTAATGATCAAATTAACCAAGCCTAGGATTGCAATTATCCCTCACACTTTACTTGATTCTTTTACTTCTATCTAAGATCAATTAATTATCTGAATTGTTAACTAGAAATCCTTAACTTATCTATAAGCCTCTTTCGATGGTCAAATAGAAATATCCTTAATTAATGATAAACTATATGTCTATGTCTATCAAATAATCAAGAATTCGTTAAGTTCCGATTTCATTAATGGTTACATATGTCATATAGGTATATGTCTATCCTATATGAACTCAAGGCTTTCGCACAAAGATCATATGTTATCTTACCTAGATCTAAAACCAAAATCCCTTTGTCAAGTTGCTTAAGGTTTATCAATTCAATTTAGTTAATGGCCAATTAATTAAAAGCATTAAGAACAAGTAAGATAAACAATTCAAGATAATCAACCTATTCTTGGATATGATAAACGAATCAAATTACGTGTGAGTTCAAATTGCAATCCTAGTATAGAAATTTAGCTACTCATTATATTAAAGGAAACAAAAGAATAAGTGAAAAGCATAATAGAAATGAAAGTGGTTGTTTGGTATTGACAAGAACACAACGGGCTAGAGTTTCGGGATTTACTTTAAACAAATTGGAAGATCTAACCTTGAAATCAAAGTATAAATCTCACAATTTATTAAAGCTTCACCCCTAACTCTAGGAAGAACCTTAACTAGACATCAAGATGAAAAAACTTGAATAAGATGAAGATTATATTATACAAACTACAAGAGCTTTGGGATTTCCTTTAAACAAATTGGAAGATCTAACCTTGAAATCAAAGTATAAATCTCACAATTTATCAAAGTATCACCCCTAACTCAAACTACAATGAGAGAATTCAGAAATGAGATGCCCTTAAGTGTGGCAAATGCCTTCCTTTTATAGGCAAAGGCTAGAACTATTCAATTACAATTTTGTCAAATCTCTTTGCACATGGGTTGAAATTTCAGCTCCAAAGATTACCAATTTCGTCATTTCTCCTGTCATAATTTGAAAATCTTCTCTTCATGAAAGTTGTAGGTCATCTAGTCATGAAGAACATGTCAAAATGTCAGCCAGATCTAACGGTTGGATCTTGAGATCTGACCATTTTGCCGAAACTACTCAGATTATATCAAAAATGACAGCCACCAACTTGTTGCCTAATTTTGACCCACTTTCGGTGCTAATCTGGAAATCTTCATTTCTGGGAAAGTCATAGAGAATTATGTCATGCATGACATATCAAAATTTCAGCTACATCCAACGGTTAGATCTTGAGAAATCACCAAATAACCGAGTATAGGTTTGAGCAGAAATTTTCTGATTTGTCCTGAATTTGATGTAACCCAAAATTCACTGAGTTTAGGTCTTCATTTCTCTTCTATTTGAGCTATACTGATATCAACATCCAAGTTCATGATATTTTGGTTCAACAACTGCTTTGAATAGTCCTTCGGGTGTTCTGCTCAATTTGTAACAACATAACCAATATATGAGGAATTATGCAATTTTCACTTCATATATGCAATAATTTCATAAGAATAGACCAATGAGAGGTGCTAAATTATGCATATAAAATATGATGATCAAATCCCCCCACACTTGACTTGTTGTTTGTCCTCAAACAAGAAACAACCTAATATTAAACTAAAAGAATAAAAACTGATTATACCTAATCTAATCCACTTTCGTAGGAAAACACGATGGCACTTAGCATGTGCCACAAGCCTTTAAACCCCTAGGTGTCCCTAGTGGACGAGTTATAGTCTCGTGAGGGTTTACCAGGATGATACCCACAAACATGTAATACTTCATTTAATCAATTCAATTAATTTTTAAATACAAGCATTGTATCATATTTAAATATGCTTAACAAAGTATAGTTGAATCAAAGCAATTAGGAGTAAAATATACATAGCATAATCATGCTTTAATCAGAAATAGGCATATTCAAATTGAGTAAAATTCCTCACAAGTGACACTCAAATCACACAAAGTGTTTAGGTTAACTGTTTGCGCTCAACTCAGTCAAATTATGAAAGTATTTTACCGTATGCTTGCACATACATCAATTCTCCACTACTTAGATCAAATAAATTTCACAAATCAAGAGGTCTTTCAAAAAGGTTGTAACGAGGTTATAAGGTGAAGGAAGGAAACAATATGGATAATAACAAGTTAAAAACCAAAGAGAATAAAAAGCATTGCGGAGTAACTCAAGTAGGAATCATAAACTTTTACCAAAAACTCTAAAATGCACATTCTCTTCACACATTCCTTCCCTTTTTTTTTTAACAACCTTTTATTTTCTCTATTTCTCTCTCTCTCTTTTTTTCTTTTTTAATTTAGCTTTTTTTTTTGTTCTCCTTTTTTTTTTTACCAAACATTTCACATCAACATACCAATTCCCCCACACTTAAATCATTGCAACCACAAGAACTCCTCCAATTAGGAAAATCAATGCTCTCTTATTCCCTAAGGTGAAGTAAAACATGGTTTTTTTCACTGAAGGCTTGTAAAAGCTATGAACAACAAAAAGGGCAAGTAGGCTCAAAGGGGGTTAACAATGGGATAAATGTAAGGTAGGCTTATTTGGCCAAAGTAGCTAAGTCAAGAAAATTGCCTCTATCATTTTTATGTAACATACAGACCAATGTAATCTCAAATTGATTCAATGCAAGTTCTAGAAAATACATCCATAATTGACATCACTCATGAAAGAAAATAAACCAAGTATAAGTATCAAACTTGGACAAGCCCAAAACTCACAAAGGTATGAAACATTTACTCAATTCAAACATGCCTTCTTCCTAATATCCACAGTCATATATATATGTATATCACGAATTTTGAAAAATAATTCAACTATAAATTGTTTTGCATACTTTTATCATCAATTAAGCTACAATTCAGCACATGCTTGCATCAAAATTAATCGAAAAGATCAAAATGAATCTTTTTTTTTGTTTTTTTTTTGTTTTTTTTGTTTTTTTGTTTTTTTGTTTTTATATATATATCTATATACAAGAACAAACTATTTTTAGACCTACTATGAAATGCAAATTAAGATGCGTCTCAAGGGCAAAATTACTCCTTACTCTGCCATCATACATCTAATAAGTTAGTATCGATAAAAATTAGCTTGTTAGTTTTTTTTTTTTAACAAACTGTGTACATGGCATGACAATGTTAACTATCCTCCCCCCAACTAATTTAAGACATTGTCCCCAATGTCAAAATAAAGATAAGTGGAGTGTAGAAGATCTTACAGGCAAAAGCGCAAATCGAGCCTGAAATAAGAAAATTTACAAAAAAAACTAAAACCATAACAGAGAACAAAAATTTATAAGGACAAAGTCAAATTAAGTTTTCGCTTTTTTCTGTTGCTGCCTTGTTCCCAATTTAGTAGAGCCATTGCTGGATCACGTTGTGGGACAAATTTGTGTAGTTGATCGAGCAATTGTTCAGGAGTCGCAGCAGTTACAAGAATTTGACGTGTCCCTTGTGAGATGAACTTTTGTTCCATGGCATGATCAAGAAAACAAAACAAACCGTCATAAAAACCATTAACATTTAATATACCAATGGGTTTTGGTGAAAGTTCAGCGTAACCAGGATGCAATTTGAAAGATCTCTTCCAAAGTTCCAAAACCACGGTAGAGCAATAAAGGCATCGGCATTTGCTATCATAATGTTCATGCGTTGGTGCATGCATGATACCATTACTTTATCCCCTACGGTTTTCAGTAGGATTGCCTATGGCTAAAGGGTAGGAATGACACCAAGGACTTTGCCACCTCCCTAAATGTCTGTGATTGCTACACAACCCATTAACCCCAAGACTACCTCCTCCGTAAACTAAATGGATTTCTCTCTCAGCTAGCACTCGACCAAGATGGTTTGCCATATTTACAAAATCTTTATCCTTTCCAGGATTAGATCCACAAAAGACACAAACACTTTTGATTCGAAGAACTGAAGTTACTTCCATTTCTTTTTTTTTTTTTTTTGTACTCTCACCTTATCAATGATCTGAAGAGAGCAAAGTGCAATATTTAAAGGAATCAAAACTGAAATCTAATAATTACACCTATAAAGGAGGGATAGATTTAGTGTCAGGAAAGTTTGAAAGTAAACACAGAAATGACAATAGCTATACAACTAGGATAAAAGACTAATCTATATGTGTCAGGAGAAGTTTGAAAATATACAAAGCATTTTTCAAAAAGATACGACTATATTTTTTTTAATTTTTTATTTTTAATTTTTTTTTAATTTTTTTTAATTTTTAATTTTTAATTTTTAATTTTTTTTAATATATATATATATTTTTGTACAAGAAGAAAAAAAAAAGGAAGAAATAAAATAGCAATACTTACACTTGGTGTGATTGTGGCACACACTTTCCTCTGGTTTTACGTCCAGTAACGGCTTCAATGTTCTCTATGGGCCGATGGTCGGCTTCTCTTCCAATTTTCTTAAAAATTGGCAAACAGGGTCTTTTGAGTGATTCCCAAGACTATAACGCTCATGTTCAGCTTGGAATATTGGCCATAAATCAAGAAGTACTCCCTGCACATCTCCACTAGGATGCGTCTCAAGAGTCAATAGAATGTTATCTAAAGACTCCTTACTCATGCCATCCTTAATGAAGTTAATTTTGTCATCTCGATTTATAGACACCATTCCAAGTGATACGCATTTTGTGTTACTGAGTCCATCTTGCACATTTATAGCGTAATTCGTAACCTTTTTGCTCTTCTTTTCTTTGCATATAGACTTTTACCTAGACACGGCATATATGAAATAAGAGTGTCGGAAAATTCACCTGCTAATCGGACCTTTGCTTCAATTAACCGAGCGTATATCGTAGGATGCCTTTGTGCATAAGCATCCTTAATCTTTCAAACTGTGAATAAATGTTAGTTAAAGCATTTTGAGGAAGAGAAGGGAATTGCTTGCGTAAGTTAACAAGCACATTATCCATTTGGGAAGAAAGAAGGAAAGAGAAATGAGTAAAATTATATCTGATTTGATGTTGTGGGTAGCTCAAGGAACAGAACAAAATTCACGAATGCAGATTATCCGCCATTTAACCGGTGAAAAGTAATCTGTCAAAGATCATTCATTGTCAGCCAGCGTGATTGAAGATTTTTCACGATCGATGGGCCCTCCCCAATAATGCTTCAATCTTTGACCATTGACCTTAAATGTGGCTTGGGTTTTCTCATTTTTGATTTCAATTGCTCCAAATGGGGACACCTTGACTATTACGAACGGTCCTGACCATCTCGATCTAAGTTTTCCAGGAAATAATTTCAACCTCGAGTTGAAAAGTAAGACTTTTGGCACACTGGAATTCTCTCTTGACAATCTTACGATCATGCCACCTTTTTGTTTGCTCCTTGTACAATTTGGCATTTTCATATGGCGAAAGACGGAACTCATCCATCTCATTGAGTTGGAGAAACGTTTCTCACTTGCTTCATATCAAAATTGAGCTTTTTGATAGCCCAATATGCATTATGTTCGACTCCACTTTGGAAGGTGACATGCTTTGCCAAACACTAATCGATATGGTGACATTCCAATCGGAGTTTTGTATGCTGTTGGTAAGCCCATAATGCATCATCCAATCTCTTGGACCAATCCTTTCTTGTGGGATTCCCGAGTTTTCTCTAAGATCCTCTTGATTTCTCTGTTAGAAACCTCAACTTAGCCACTAGTCTGCGGATGGTATGCGATTTGCCACCCTATGAGTCACTCCATATTTAGCAAGAAGGGCTCCAAAGTATTTGTTGCAAAAATGACTCCCTTCATCACTTATTATTGCTCTTGGAGTTCCAAACCTGAGTGAATATGTGTCTCTTCAAAAATTCAACACCACTTTAGAATCATTAGTGGGTAAAAGCGGTTGCTTCAACCCATTTAGAAACATAATCAACGTGACAAGAATATAAAGGTTATTAAAAGATGAGATGAAAGGACCCATGAAATCAATACCCCAAATGTCAAATATCTCCACTTCTAAGATGTTATTGAGGGCATCTCATGTCTTCTAGAGATATTTCGATCCCGTTGCTTTGTCACATTTTACAACAAAGGAGTAAGCATCCTTAAATAATGATGGCCAATAAAAACGCAGTGTAACACCTTAGCGGTATCTTTTCTCCTCCAAAGTGTCCTCCATAATCGGATGAATGGCATTGATGCAAGATGTTATCAACTTCTTCCTGGGGATACACCTTCTTAAAATTCGATCACGCACATTGCTTAAACAAGAAAGGTTCATCCCAAACATAGTATTTTACATCATGCAAAAATTTCTTTCTTTGTTGCAGTTAAGCTCGGGAGGTAAAATACCACTTACAAGATAATTAACAAAATCGACATACCATGGTATATTACCTTGAAGGGTAAAGAGTTGTTCATCGGGAAAACATTCATTAATGCGCACTTTACCTCCTTCATTATTGTCATTTTCCAATCTAGATAAGTGGTCGGCCACTTGATTTTGTTCCTTTCTCGTCACGAATCTCAAGATCAAATTCTTGTAACAAGAGTATCCATCCCGATCAACCTCGGCTTAGCATCTTTCTTGGAAATCAAATACTTGATTCTGGAATGATCTGTATAGACAATTACTCTTGTTCCAATTAAATAAGATCGAAATTTATCAAAGCAAATACCACGACAAGAAGTTCCTTTTACGTGGTAGTATAGTTGAGTTGAGCATCATTCAAGGTCTTGCTCGCATAGTAAATGGCATGCATCTTTTTGTTCTTTCTTTGACCAAGAAGCGCCCTACTTTGCAAAATCACTAGCATCACACATGAGTTCAAATGGGATATTCCAATGCGGTACAACAATGATTGGTCTTTGTAATCAACTTTTCTTTCAAAATCCTGTAAGCTTCAAGGCAAGATTCATCAAATTCAAAGGAATATCTTTCTCAAGTAAATTACACAAAGGTTTAGAGATCTTAGAAAAATCCTTAATGAATCGTCTGTAGAAGCTGCATGCCCTAAGCTATGCGAATGCCTTTCAGAAGTAGGTGGAGGTAATTTTTCAATTGTCTCAATCTTTGCTTTGTCAACTTCAATCCCTTTACTTGAAACTTTATGGCCAAGGACTATTCCTTCTTGAACCATAAAATGGCACTTCTCCCAATTTAATACGATTAGTCTCTACACATCTTTTTTAGCACTAAAGCAAGATTATTAAGGCAAAGGTCAAAAGAATCACCAAATACGAGAAGTCATCCATAAATACCTCAATTGGTTTGCTTCCACCATATCTCGAGAAGATTGACATCATGCATCGTTGAAAAGTTAAGTGCATTGCACAATCCAAATGGCATCCTTCGAGAAAAGCAAATGTCCCATAAGGACATGTGAAAGTTGTCTTTTCTTGATCTTGGGAGCTATGGCAATTTGGTTGTACCAGAATATCCATCGAAAGCGGTTAATAGGTTAGACGTTAAGTCTGTCCTAACATTTGATCAATGAAAGGGAGAGGAAAATGGTCTTTCCGTGTTGCTTTGTTCAACTACGTAGTCCATCTGAGACTTCGCCAACTGTGATTCGAGTGGGGATTAGTTCATTGTTATCATTGGTAATTCTGAGTCATACCTCCTTTTTAGGTACACATTGTATGGTGACCCACGAACTATCGAGAGATGGGGTAAATGATTCGACATCCAACCATTTAATAATCTCCTTCTTGACTACTTCCTTCATTATTGGATTCAACCTCCTTTGATGTTCAATGGTGGGTTTTGATCCTTCCTCTAGCAGAATCTTATGCATGCAAATAGATGGGCTTATTCCTTTGATATCTGCTATGGTCCATCCCAAGGCTTTCTTATATTCTCGCAACAATCTTAGCAATTTCTCTTCTGCACACTTATTAAGAGAAGATGAGATAATAAGCTAGGTAAGGTAGAAGATTCTCCTAAAAACACATACCTCAAATGATCGGGAAGTTGCTTTAGCTCCAACTCAGTGGTTCTTCAGCGGGATTTCATTGTAGTCCCATCTTTCATGGACAACTCCAAATCCTCGAATTGTTTTCCGATATGAATGTAAGATGGTGATGCATTAAGCCATTGCAAAAACTCAAGGGATTCCTGCCTATCCTCACAAGGTAAATTAATAATAGCATCTTCTAAAGGATCAGTACTAAAACCAATAGTACTAGATTCGAATTTGCTATCATCAATAACATTAATCATGAGGCATTCATCAGATTCTTGAGGATATTTCATAGCTTTAAAGACATTGAATGTTACCTCTTGATCTTGTACCCTCATAGTCAGCTCACCTTTTTGTACATCTATGAGAGTTCTACCAGTAGCTAGGAAAGGTCTCCCAAGAATGATTGGAACCTCTCTATCCTCCTCCATGTCTAATACTACAAAATCGGCTGAAATATGAATTTGTCAACTTTCACTAAAACGTCTTCCACCACTCCTTTTGGGTAGGTGAGAGATCTGCGCTAATTGTAGAGTTAGATTGGTCTGTTTCACCTCCATCAATCCAAGTTGCTGTAAACGAGAAAGAGGCATCGATTTATACTAGCTCTAAATCACATAAGCTTTACCAAAAATTTGTTTCCAATAGTACAAGGAATAGTAAAACTCCCTGGATCTTTTAACTTTGGCGGAAGCTTTTACGTAATATGGCACCTTTGCACTCTTGATAAGTGCAACGGTTTCAAAATCTCCAAGTCTTCTCTTTTTGGACAAGATTTCCTTCATAAACTTGACATAGCTCGGCATACATTCCAAAACTTCAGCAAAATGAATATTAATATGAAGTTTCTTGAATACCTCTAGAAACTTGGTGAATTGCTTGTCCATCTTTTGCTTTTGAAATCGTTGTGGGAATGGAGGTGGAGGGGGTTCATTCTTCTCAGATTTCTTTGATGGAAAAGGCTCTTCAAAATTGCTCTTTGATTGTTCATGAATCTTCTCATCTTCATTTTCTTTAGGTTTTTGGTAAGGCTCATCCGAGTTCTTTGCCACTCCCGAGGTACTTGACCTTACATTGTTCATTATTACCTCCCTTAGGATTGGTCTCCGTGTTGCTCGGCAAAACCACCTTGAGGGCGATTATTCATAAAACCAGATAATTGCCCTATTTGAACCTCAAGATTCCGGATAGAAGCTCCTTGACTTTGAAGTTGATTCATACATTGTTGAGTACTCTTAGTCAATTGTAAGATGGCTTCTTCCATTACAGATTTCTTCTCTTGTTGTGGAGCTTGTTGTTGGAACCCAGGTGGTCCCATTGGTCTAGCTGATGATGAAGCTTCTTGGTTATTTCTCCAAGAAAAATTTGGGTGATTCCTCCAACCGGGATTGTAGAAATTTGAATTTGGGTTATGTTGTTGCCGATTGAAGTTACTCACATAATTAGCAGTTTCAGAATTAAAAGAGCATTGATCAACAGAATAGGGTCCAGAGCAATACTCACAGATCATGAAAGGGCTCTGAATAGCATGTATTGACTATTGATTGGATTGATTCCCAATTGAGTCTAGCTTCTTGGTCAGTGCAGCTACTTGTGCAGATAAAGCAGATAAAGTATCTACTTCATAAATTCCAGCCACTTTCCTTTGTGATGCTCTTTCAGTAGGCCATTCATAGTTATTAGAAGCCATCTCTTCCAATAAATCATAACCTTCATCAACAGTTTTGTTCATCAATGCACCACCACCAGCAGCATCAATGGTTGACCTCAGAGAGTTGGTCAAGCCATTATAGAAAGTCTGAACTTGAAGCCACTTTTGTACCCCATGATGAGGGCATCTTCTAAGTAGATCCTTGAATCTCTCCCATGCCTCATACAATGATTACGAATCATATTCTTTGAAAAAGAGGTAATTTCATTCCTTAACTTTGCACTCTTTGCAGGAGGGAAATACTTAGCTAAGAATTTTTGTGCCAACATATCCCAAGTAGTGATAGAGCTATCGGGTAGAGAATTCAACCAACTTTTAGCCTTGTCTCTTAGTGAAAAGGGAAAAATTCTTAACCGAATAGCATCTCAGAACATCCATTGTGCTTGAAAGTGTCACGAGATCTCGAGAAAATTTGCTATATGAGCATTTGGGTCTTCATGAGGCAAACCTCCAAATTGATTATTTTGCGGCATCTGGATCACTCTAGCTTAATCTCAAAGTTGTTAACTTGTATTGGAGGTCCGACAATACTTGAATGAACTCCACTGCCAGTAGGAATTATATAATCCCTAAGAGTTCTTGGTTGTTGATTAGCTAGCCCAAGTTCTTGATTTACATCGTTATCGTCGACCATTCTTCTTTGTTGCAATAACTCTTGACGACGTTCTTTTCTGTTTCTGCGGCAAGTTCGCTCAATCTCAAGATTAAAAGGAATTAACTCCTTGTCTCGAGCACTGCGCATAAAATAGTTCGAAAAATTAAAAAGAAATAAAAGAACAAGTTTAAATTAAGATCAAGTATGCTAGCATTAATAGTAGTAAAATAAAGGATTAATCCCCGGCAACGGCGCCAAAAACTTGATGTGGTAAATTAGAACGCAAGTATACGTTATCGCAAATCAAGTAATATAATAGTAAGAAAGTGTCGAACCCACAGGGATTAATTCTAAATTTAACTATCTATTAAAAGTTTACAAAACTCAATCTTATTTAAACAACTTAATAAGAGGAAGTGTTATGAAAGACTAAAAATTAAAGTATACAAGAAGAAGAATTTAATGATCAAATTAACCAAGCCTAGGATTGCAATTATCCCTCACACTTTACTTGATTCTTTTACTTCTATCTAAGATCAATTAATTATCTGAATTGTTAACTAGAAATCCTTAACTTATCTATAAGCCTCTTTCGATGGTCAAATAGAAATATCCTTAATTAATGATAAACTATATGTCTATGTCTATCAAATAATCAAGAATTCGTTAAGTTCTGATTTCATTAATGGTTACATATGTCATATAGGTATATGTCTATCCTATATGAACTCAAGGCTTTCACACAAAAGATCATATGTTATCTTACCTAGATCTAAAACCAAAATCCCTTTGTCAAGTTGCTTAAGGTTTATCAATTCAATTTAGTTAATGGCCAATTAATTAAAAGCATTAAGAACAAGTAAGATAAACAATTCAAGATAATCAACCTATTCTTGGATATGATAAACGAATCAAATTACGTGTGAGTTCAAATTGCAATCCTAGTATAGAAATTTAGCTACTCATTATATTAAAGGAAACAAAAGAATAAGTGAAAAGCATAATAGAAATGAAAGTGGTTGTTTGGTATTGACAAGAACACAACGGGCTAGAGTTTCGGGATTTACTTTAAACAAATTGGAAGATCTAACCTTGAAATCAAAGTATAAATCTCACAATTTATTAAAGCTTCACCCCTAACTCTAGGAAGAACCTTAACTAGACATCAAGATGAAGAAACTTGAATAAGATGAAGATTATATTATACAAACTACAAGAGCTTTGGGATTTCCTTTAAACAAATTGGAAGATCTAACCTTGAAATCAAAGTATAAATCTCACAATTTATCAAAGTATCACCCCTAACTCAAACTACAATGAGAGAATTCAGAAATGGGATGCCCTTAAGTGTGGCAAATGCCTTCCTTTTATAGGCAAAGGCTAGAACTATTCAATTACAATTTTGTCAAATCTCTTTGCACATGGGTTGAAATTTCAGCTCCGAATATTACCAATTTCGTCATTGTTCCTGTCATAATTTGAAAATCTTCTCTTCATGAAAGTTGTAGGTCATGCAGTCATGAAGAACATGTCAAAATTTCAGCCAGATCTAACGGTTGGATCTTGAGATCTGACCATTTTTCCGAAACTACTCAGATTATATCAAAAATGACAGCCACCAACTTGTTGCCTAATTTTGACCCACTTTCGGTGCTAATCTGGAAATCTTCATTTCTGGGAAAGTCATAGAGAATTATGTCATGCATGACATATCAAAATTTCAGCTACATCCAACGGTTAGATCTTGAGAAATCACCAAATAACCGAGTATAGGTTTGAGCAGAAATTTTCTGATTTGTCCTGAATTTGATGTAACCCAAAATTCACTGAGTTTAGGTCTTCATTTCTCTTCTATTTGAGCTATACTGATATCAACATCCAAGTTCATGATATTTTGGTTCAACAACTGCTTTGAATAGTCCTTCGGGTGTTCTGCTCAATTTGTAACAACATAACCAATATATGAGGAATTATGCAATTTTCACTTCATATATGCAATAATTTCATAAGAATAGACCAATGAGAAGTGCTAAATTATGCATATAAATTATGATGATCATATATATCTTGTTTGCTTGATTTATATTGACCTTTAAGCTATACTCAAGCTATCTACATTGATTGACAAATCAACATAAAAGTAAGGCATTCATTTAAAACTCAATTTGCTCAAAGAAGCAAATTGTAGTCTACTACAAGAATAGTGTAGTCTACTACAAGACTATTAGAAACTCAAAATTAGTGTTTTATTTATTGATCTTGCAAAACCACTTTCAGAGGTTCATTGTAGTTGACTACACACTACTTGTAGTCTACTACAATGTTTCAACTACGTGATTTTCTATCTTGGTTTATTTCCCACTAGTCTCAAATTAATCACACTATAATTTACATTGTTCTATATACTTTTATGTGATTGATATTATGCATTATATGAATTGTTAGTAATATGAAAGCATGAATTGTTGTGAAATATATTTATTCTGCTGCATGTATTGATTGGGTGCATCAAAATGCATAATTGCACAAAGTTGAATTAAAATTTGTGATCACTTAATTCACCCCCTTGTGAGATGGTTGCCTTTGGCTAACATGGTTCACTCTCACAACCCGAGAACTACGTCTAGTCCCTTCGACGAGAAGGATTTTCCACTAATCTTCACAAGATTACAAGTATTCTCCACCTCTTCAAGTATACAAGTATTCTCTAACCTCTTCAGGTTCTAACAAGTATTCTTTTATACACAGCCTCTTCAGGCTTCAACAAACAAGTTGATAAAGGATGTTATAAACAACACTTGAGTTTTGACTCACAACATGTGAGAATAAAGAATAATCTCAAGTTGAAAACTCTATACAAGAGTAAAAAGAAAAGAATAAAGTAGAGCTTTGAAAATGTTCTTTTTGAAATCTTGATCACTGGAAACTTCTCTCCTTCCTTATTTGAAGACTCTTGTATTTATAGGCAACGAGCACTTGAAGTAGTCTTCTTTGAGCTTTTTCGTCCAACGGAAATATTGATTACCGTTCTAAGCAGCATTAAATGCATCAACTGATATCCTGTTGAGATTATCAGTGATTACTAAGAATATGATATCTTAGTTCTAACTTTTCTGAACTCGCAGAAAGTTCCTTATTTGCTAGTCTTTGTAGTTGTTAGAAGTGTCAACTTAGCAGCAAGGTTGATTCACTTTTGTGTCAGAGAACTCATCAACATTTATTGCACTTTGTTTTGCTTGTCTTTTTAAAATGTCTTGGACGAAGCTGTTTAAGAATGAAACAACAGGGACAAAGACAACAGAGGTTAACAATGGACAATCCAATAAAATATAATAAAACTTATTGGACGCACGGTTTTAACTTTTAAACATAGATGTTCTTTCGTCCAAATGAATACAACTTCAAAGATATAAGTTAATTTCAAAACTAATTTGTTTCAACTTAATTTAATATTGTTGTTATCTTCAAAACTTTGAGAAGTTCAATTTTATTGAACAGTTAAGAAATTAAACTTTTTATTTGGTTCCAACAATCTCCCCCTTTTTGGTGATAATAAATAATATTAAATTTGATTGTTTAAAAAACAGTTATTAGTTCGAAAACTTAGAAAGCTCCCCCTAAGAACATGTTGTATTCAAGTTAAACAAGTGTATTGCATGCATGTGACTTGGAAATAGTTTTTATTTCATTGATCAACACGCGTAGTTTCAAATTGGTTATTGGATGCAAGTTTTAAACTTTTAAGTGAAAGTCCAAAAAGTATCAGTGTGAAAATTGTTCATGAAAAGTATTAAGTCCAAAAACATTTCTTCAACAGAAATAAATAACCATTATTAGTAGAGACAAGGTTAAACTAAAGTACCTTTTATCAGTAACAGATCATGAATTTTTAATGCGCTTTGACCAGTATTTCAGTAACCAGTATAAGTTTACTTAGTATTAAAACACATAAAATACGTGTTAGCGTCAAAGCAAATCAAGACATTAATCAATCAAAGCAAAAACAACTAAGTGTTAGAGCAAATAGATTCTATCATCTCAAATTAAGCAAAGCATTGAATAGTTAGAGCATATATAACTGAGTAGAAACACACATAATATATTCATTAAATTTATGTAACAGTATACAAAAATAAAAGAATGAACTTAAATGAATTTAATCAAATTTATTCCCAATTCTCCCCCTTTTGTCATTAGACAAAAAGTGAAGAACACATCATAGTCAAGAAAATGTGAAGGAAATAAATAAAAGAATAAACAAAAAAAAACTGTGTTTTTAAAAGAGTGTGTTTGAAAAAGAAATTGAATGAATTATTGAGAAGGTGGCAGAGGAGGAGGGCCATGTGGAAAGAAAGATCAGAGAAGGTCTTCAAATCTCCTGTACATTGAGTTCATCTGAGAGGACACATAAGCTTGAAACTCTGGGGGCACTTGAGGTGGTGGAGCAGCTTGGTGACTCTTAGCAGATGTTTCCAAATCAGTTCTCACATTGCTAACAACAATGGATAGTTCTATGTGATATGCAGGTGGAGCAACTGATATTGGGGCAACGATGGAGAGTGCTTGTTCTTGTGCTGCCATAGTCATACCAACTTCCTCTTCTTCGTCCTCGAATCTTGACAACTCACTATTCAATGGGAGTGGTCTTTTCGGTGTGAGAATAGAGTGTCCCATGGATAGTGGTTACTAGGAGCATGAGGAGGAGACCCTGAGATGTAGCTTGTGGAGGAGAAGATGGAGTCTTGAGGGTTTTTCAGTGGCAGCCCAAAGAGATCATCAACGATATAGACAGGGCTATAACACTGAGAACGTCGTCCATTTACTATGACTATGTCCAACTTTTCTTCATTGCTAAGTCCAGAAGTGGAGGCTTGTTGTTCACATTCCCAGATATGGTGTTCCTAGAAAGTCTTGGCCTCATTAGATACACTCTGTAAGAATTCTAAGTTAGTCTATGGTGATTGTTCATTCCCAAAGTAAAGATCAAATCGAATAGGTTTAGGCCGTTCTTGTTGATTCCTATTCTTCTTGGGATCCTTGTTTTTGTTCAAATCCACCATTGGTAGCCTTGGGCAAATTCTGTCAGGTTGAATCTTGATGGAGGTTTCTGAAGTAATGATCAGGGAGGGAGGTACAAACCGAAGGTCTTTAACCTAGATGCCTCCCTTAATGACACTGACAAAGATTGTGTCAAAAGGGTTGGCATATAACCCCATTTTGTCCACTGTCAGGGGCCTGTACTTTAGTTGCTGTGGGAAGATGTGGATTCTTGTTGTGGAGCCATCATAACATCTATATCTCTTGGAGTTGTTTGGAAGAGAGGATGCCTTGGTTTCCCAGCGGGGAATGACATGAGGGGTCACTCCCATTGTAAAGGTTCTAAAAGACCAGTCAAGTATAGAGGGGACTTGACGGGTTTGGTGGGATTTTGGTGAGTGATGAGTGAGGTAGTATTTGGTCTAGATGGAGGTGAGGGAGCATGGAAAGGTATAATTTGTGTTTGTGGAGAGGGTTCAGTGTTTGGTGAAGGCGTTTGAGAGTTGGGTGAGGTAATATGTGGTTCAGGGTGAGACTAAGATGAAGGTGGTGAAGGAATGGAAGCAAGAGTGGATACCTTGGCAATGGACACATGAGGGTGAAAGATTTTCTTCTTTAATGTCAACTTTGTCTGAGTTCCCGTAGGAATGTTGACCTTGGACGCAACCCGCATTCTTTTGGCAAGCAGTTGGTCATCGTCTGAGTCATCGTCCAGTACCAAATGTCATTGTTTTTTAGTTGTTGCAGGAATGGACGTAGGCTTCTATTTTGGACTCACAGCTTCAGCAGTAAGCTTAATTGGACTTTCAATTTTTGAAGGTTTTGTAGTGTCCTTTTGGTCAAGAAAAACTTGGACACTCTGGAGCCTCATCTTCATTAGTTTGCTCCATCCAAAAACTTGTTGCATTTAGATTCGTCCAAAAGTCCTTTTTCTCTCATCTTTGTCTTTACCCTCATAGGCACTAAAGACACCTTGATCCTTGAAGATCTTGGTTAAGATGCCTCCATAGGAGATGGTAGTCTTTTTCCCTTTCCCTTTCCCTTGCACGCTCCTTTTGAAGTTCTTGAACTGCAAGGAAGGGAGGTTGATCTGTTGACAAAGCATTAGATGGCATAGACAGAAGGCATGAACAATTGAAACAGAGTCTTTGGACCCTGCCTTGTGAAATATGGCCTTGTTCAACGACCGATGCAGTACCCTTGCTTTGTCATGTATTTTTTATGCTGAAATTTTCCCAGTAGAGGGTTCCTTCAGCAAGATGTCAAGTACAACATCCATACCCCTAAACGCATTTTCCCAACCAGTGGTGATAGTGGCTCCTTCCAACCAACAGTGTGTTGTATAAGATATGGTCACTTCTAAGACCACAACTTGTTTTCCAAACACTTCTCCTTTGACCTCAGTTGCGGAGACAGAGGCATTTTTCTAGAAGATCTTCACCAGTTTTGGATGAACCTCCACGGGTTCTTTGAAGTAGCTTTCCCACCCAGCACCTTGAAGACTATCCTTGATATCTGCTAGAATAGAGGTCTGCAACAAGTACTCCACTGATACTTCTGCTTCATCCACATTAAAGGTCCTTCCTCCGGCCATTTCTCAGAGCTTGTTTTGAAGAAGGGTTTTAGCGTTCTTGAGAAGAAATATTTTTCGCAAGAGTAGATTTTCAGAGAGGAGTCTTTGAAGAATTTTGACAGTGTAAAAGTTTGATCTTGAAGCAACAAGAGATATTTATAGAGACTTGTAAAAATAATGTCTTGAAAATAAAAGGTTTCTGAGTGGAAATGTCAAGCGTTTAAAAAAATTTCAGCAGTCATCACAATAAATGTGTATTAAAAGTAACTGTCACGTCGATAATAAAAAGTAACTTCTGTGACCTTTCGAAAATTGACTTAGTGTGGGAAATTTGAAAAGATTCAAATGAGACAAAGATATTTTATATAAATGCGAATATTATATGTCCATTTACTTATCAGAAATTACACACAATACATAACAAGTACAAATTATATTGGACATAGATTATCAATGGACACATAGATATCAATTATTCACAAAATACATACTTAGATGCTTTCTAATAAAATTGAATATATCCTCAGCGAAGGGTATAGTAAAAATTTCAG
This sequence comes from Styphnolobium japonicum, assembly GCA_023212625.1. NCBI lineage: Eukaryota > Viridiplantae > Streptophyta > Magnoliopsida > Fabales > Fabaceae > Styphnolobium > Styphnolobium japonicum. Next base: position 3,466,491 of record JALBWW010000010.1, read on the forward strand.
CCCATTGATGATTTGTATCCACAAATTGAATATCAAACACATTTTTTAATATAATCTCTTATAAAGTGATGTTTAATTTCAATGTGTTTTGCCCTTGAATGTAAGATGAGATTTTTTGATAAGTTAAATGCTGCAGTATTATCACAGAGTAAAGGAATCTTACATTCAAAGATGTTGTAATCTTCCAATTGATGTTTGATTCATAGAAGTTGAGAGCAGCAACTTGATGTTGATATATATTCAGCTTCAACTGTTGAAAGAGCAATTGTGCTTTGTCTTTTGCTGGACCATGAGACTAGATTTCCTCCAATGAAGTGACATCCTCCATTGGTGCTTTTTCTTTCAATTCTATCTCCAGCATAGTTAGCATCACAAAAACTAACTAATTTATACTTATGAGATTTCTTAAATAGCAAACCCAGATTAGTAGTTCCTTTCAAGTATCTAAATATTCTTTTAACAGCAACTAGATGTGACTCTCTAGGATTAGATTGAAAACGTGCACAGAGACACACACTAAATTTTATATTAGGTTTGGACGCAGTAAGATATAAGAGTGATCCAATCATACCTCTGTATACCTTTTGGTCCACCTTTTGATCTTTATCGTCCAATTTGAGTGTGGACGATGGATGCATTGGTGTGCTCATTGTTTTGCAATCATCCATTTTGAACTTCTTCAGGAGTTCATTTGTATATTTTGTTTGATGAATATAGATTCCGTCCAATGTTTGCTTTACTTGCAAAATCCTTGCAAACAGATTCATCAGTAGCTCCAAAGACAATATCATCTACATAAATTTGGACTATAATAAAATGTGAGTTTTTGTCTCTGCGAAAAAGAGTAGTGTCAAATTTTCCTCTAGAAAATCCATTTTCCATTAAAAAAGTGCTTAATCTCTCATACCATGCTCAAGGAGCTTGTTGCAATCCATAAAGAGCATTTTTCAATTAGAAAACGTGCTCAAGATGATTTTGATCCTCGAAACCAGGTGGTTGCATAATATAAACTTCTTCATTGATTATACCATTTAGAAAAGCACTTTTTACATCCATTTGATAGAGTCTCATGCTATGATGAGCAGCAAATGAAAGTAAGATGCGAATGACTTCTAATCTAGCTACATGAGCAAAGGTTTTAGTGAAATCAATATCTTCTTGTTGTGAATAACCTTGGGCAACTAACCTTGCCTTGTTTCTCACAACCTTACCATCTTTGTCCAATTTGTTTCTGAATACCCATTTTGTGCCAATGATGGTTTTATCTTTGGGCTTTTGAACCAGCGTCCAAACATCGTTTCTTGTGAATTGATCGAGCTCTTCTTGCATAGCTAGTATCCATCCTTTGACCAAGAGAGCTTATTCAATCTTCGTTGGTTCCATTTTTGAGATGAATGCAACGTCTGAGTATTCTCTTAACACCGATCTTGTTCGCACTTTATCATCTGGATTACCAATAATTTGATCTTCTGTATGATAGGTTTTGAAATGCCAACTTCTTTGAATATCATTTCTTGTTGCATTTTCTTCTTTTCCTTCATCGTCCAATGCTTCTTTGCTGATTGAAGATGGTCTTTCTTCTCTGTCATTTAGATTCAAATCTACAAAAGGCTCATCTAACTCTGATAAATCTTTATCAGGCTTTTTATCATTAAACTTAACATGGATAGATTCTTCCATGGTGCATGATCTTGGCGCGTGGCCGGGTCTTGGTGCATGATCCTGGTGCGTGGCCTGGTCATGGTGCATGATTCTGGTGCGTGGCCTGGCCCTGGTGCATGATTCTGGTGCGTGGCCTGGCCCTGGTGCACGATTCTGGTGTGTGGCCTGGCCCTGGTGCACGATTCTAGTCCTTGGTGCATGATCCTGGTGCGTGGCCGGGTCCTGGTGCATGATCCTGGGGCGTGGCCTGGTCGTGGTGCATGATTATGGTCCATGGCCAGGTCGTGGTGCATGACTCTGGTGCGTGGCCTGGCCCTGGTGCATGATTCTGGTGCGTGGCCTGGCCCTGGTTCATGATTCTGGTCCTTGGTGCATGATCCTGGTGAGTGGCCGGGTCCTGGTGCATGATCCTAGTGCGTGTCCGGGTCCTGATGCATGATCCTGGTCGTGGTGCATGATTCTGGTGCGTGGCCTGGCCCTGATGCATGATTCTGGTCCTTGGTGCATGATCCTGGTGCGTGGCCGGGTCCTGGTGCATGATCCTGGTGCGTGGCCGGGTCCTGATGCATGATCCTGGTCGTGGTGCATGATTCTGGTGCGTGGCCTGGCCCTGGTGCATGATTCTGGTGCGTGGCCTGGCCCTGGTGCATGATTCTGGTCCTTGGTGCATGATCCTGGTGCGTGGCCTGGTCTTGGTGCATGATCCTGGTGCGTGGCCGGGTCCTGGTGCATGATCCTGGTGTGTGGCCCGGTCCTGGTGCATGATTCTGGTGCATGGCCCGGTCCTCGTGCGTGATCCTGGCCGTGGTGCATGATCCTGGTGCGTGGCCTGGTCCTGGTGCGTGATCCTGGCCGTGGTGCATGATCCTGGTGCGTGGCCTGGACCTGGTGCGTGATCCTGGCTGTGGTGCATGATCCTGTTGCGTGGCCTGGTCCTGGTGCGTGATCCTGGCCGTGGTGCTTGATTCTGGCACGTGGCGTGGCCTGGTCCTGGTGCGTGGCCTAGTCGCGACCTGGCCGTGGCCTGGTCCCGGCCTAGTCACGACCTGGCCACGGCCTAGTCCCGACCTAGTCCCGGCCTGGCTGTGGCCTAGTCCCGGCCTAGCCGTGGCCTAGTCGCGACTTGGCCGTGGCCTAGTCCCGGCCTGGCCACGCCCTAGTTGCGACCTAGTCCCGGCCTGGCCACGGCCTAGTCGCGACCTAGTAACGACCTGGCCACGGCCTAGTCCCGACCTAGTCCCGGCCTAGTCACGACCCGGCCACAGCCTAGTCACGACCTGGTCACGGCCTAGTCGTGGCCTAGTGCCTATGCACCGCGAAGCACCACCAAGCACCAACATGGAAGGTTGAGCTACAATGTACAAAGATCTCATCAAAACAAGTTGCCTTGAAGGAATTGGAAGGTTTGGGAGGGAAAAGAACTCATGATCCATGTTTCTTGATATTTCGCATCTTCCCAATTTTGGTAAAAAATTCATTAAAAATCAACTCCTTGACAAAAGCTTATGAAACTCGGGATACAGAATGGATATATATTCTTACAAGTGCCTGCAAAAAATCAGATCAAAATTCGATGTCTAGATATCTTTTTCCATTTTCCGGGATTTTCTATATTTTAGCCACTTTGAAAATTAATATTAAATTAATCCCACGAAGAAAAATTATGAAACTTTGGAAACAGAAAGATATCATGTTTCTAAGCATCTCTACAAACAATCTCATCGAAATTCAATTTCTAGGTCCAAATTTGGCCTTATGTCTACCCAGAAAAAAGGTATCTACTTGTACAAAATGGGAAATTGCATATAAGCCATATATAGGGGGGAGCACCTGCCTACCTATGCCCACACTAGGCTGCGCACGGGTGCCATGGCCCTTCCCCCACGGTCATGCAAGCACTCCCTAGCTTGTGTGGGCGTGATGCTAAGCCATGGCAAGGTGGATTGATCGGTCGATTTATCATCCACAACCACTTCCAGCCTGCTCTTGGCCGGGTGTGGCGTCCCTCGGAAAATGGTGGGCGTCGTGGCGTGGCTGGTTCCTACACCGATGCACGAGCCGTGTGATGCATCTTGGGGCATTCCCCTTGGTCCCGCTCGATATTACAATGCCCCGGGATGCATCCATTGTTCGCGTTGTGGCAACTGGTCCAGTCACAAAGCGATGTGCTGGTGTGGCTAGGTGTCCCTAGGAAAATGGTGGGCGTCGTGGCGTGGCTGGTTCCTACACCGATGCACAAGCCGTACGATGCATCTTGGGGCTTTCC